>CM052668.1:20049918-20088441 GCA_028533165.1 Leontopithecus rosalia
AGAAGGGGAGGGAGGGGAGGGGAAGGGGGGGTAATGGGAGGACAACGGAGAGAGGCAGACAAGGTGGGAGAGGGCTGATGGGAGGGAGGTGGTGAGGGAGGGAAGGAATAGAGGAGGGAGGGAGAGGGGGTGAGGGAAGGGAGAGAGGGAGGAAGGGGATGGCACCACAGGAGAAATGGACAGAAACAACAGATCCCACTGCCTTGGTTGCAACTGACCCAAAATTATCACAGAACAGCTTGACTTCAGAATGCAAAACTGTATTTCCCTTTCTCATTAGTCTCAAGGTTGAACCTTAAAGCAACTGCAGAAGCCTTTCCCTTAACCTCAAAATAGACCAGGTCGGTCCCCTTCCCACTGTAGACCCAAATCGCATGTGTGGAGCTGCCTGCTAGTATCCAGTTCTGTGCTTACTTAGGAGATCCTTGGGCTCATCTTGAGACAGACAGACCACACCTGTAGACCCAGCTGCGACATCCCAGCAGTCAGCGCAAGGTGACGAGTCGAGCCACTGTTGAGATGGCGCCAGCCCATGCTCCAGGTACACGGAGACCCAGGACAGTCACCAAAACAAGACACACAGACCTGGCACCCAGCCCAGCCCCTGCCTGCCTCCCCTCTCAACATTCCCTTTACAAACCCTTGCCTTCTCTCCAGAAATCTGAAGTGGTGGCTTTGGATGGGAATCCAGTCACTTCCCCTTTGCTGGTTTTGTTTAAGAAAAGTCACTGTCTTTCTACCAGACCCCGCTCTTGTGAAGTGGGCTCCGCAAGCCCAAGTAGCCCGACCTGCGTTTCGTTACAGAATTGTTTGCTGGGAGAGAGGGAAGGACAGAGTTCCTGAAGGACAGGTCCCCTGCAGAGACTGGGACAGGCGCTGTGTCCTTGATAAGGAACGGAAGACTTGGGTTTGAGTCCCAGCCTCCCCACTCACCCACGATGACTGAAGCAAGTCACTCAACCTCTGTGCCCACTGGGCTGGGGCTGTGGGCTCAGCTCAGACCAGGCATCACCTTGGGTACCCTCAGGCCAACAGGGTCGCCTTTCTCCATCAGCAGGCAGGGCCACTCAGAGCCTCCCCTCAACCCTCGGGCAGAGAAGAAGGAAGGGCCAGCTCCATTTTCCAACTGAATACCACACACAGAAGTCTGCAGACGTCCCTCCTGTCGGTGCTTAGCCCCGTCTCAGAACTGCAGGAGGCAGGCAAGACCCAGGACCCCTAGGTAAATAAGCAGGACTGCCAGGCCTCCCCGCCCTACTCTGGCATTAGAAGGAAGCTATAGCTCCCTCCCTATGAGCCTTAAAGGGAAACAACTGCTAACCCTAAGCAGAAACCTCATGGGGTGGGTAGCAAGGGCTCTGAAGCTGTCTGTGGTCATCTCCAGGCTTCTGTGAAAAGCGGGCAAGAGTTCCGACCTCCTGAGGTTATCCTGAAATCACATTTACTTATGGTGAGGTTACACAGCCCACCAAGTGCCCCAGTAACTCACGGCTAAGAGGGAACCAGCCGAAGAGGGAGGAGGCTCGGGCCCCGGTGTGGGGTACCCGCTGGGGAGGCACAGCACCCCCTGGCCTTGTTTCTGTCAGTGGCTGCCAGGGAGCTGCAGTGGCTGCCAGCTCTAGCTCCCTGGGTACGAGCCAGAGCCTGTTTCAGGCCAGAATGGTAAGATTTCCCAAGAAGGAGAAACTTAGATTTTCTCTGGGTCTGCCTCCTCCACCCTCTCCTTTCCAAAGCTCCCTGGTGGGCTCTGTTGCTCTGCGGGGAAGCTGATCCAGTCTCGCAGACAGCTCTCACTGAGCCACAGCTCAGGTTTGCAGCACATCCCTGTGTGAGGACCGCATGGGGAGCCTGCGGTGCAACCAGCTGCTGGAGGCCTCCTACCTTCCCTCCCGCCCTGGAGGGGACCTAGAGGCCACACTCCTGGAGGAGACAGGGTTCCTCAGCCCACAGATCAAGGAGGGTGCCTGACTAGGACTGAGGACCAAGACTGCATCCCATCTCTGCCACTGAGCTGCTGTGCAAATTTGAACACAGCTGTTCACCTCTCTGGGTGATACACAGATGAACCCTGGCTCCTGAGCCAGCAGCCCCCCTGCTGCCTGGAAGTGAAGGCCCCACAGACCTCAAAGCCTCTGGGATCTGGCCGAGTGCTGTCATCACGTCCTTTTCCCAGCAGGAGGGGATACATGGCGATCCCCAAGGGACGTGCAGTGGCCCAAGGGCCTGGACACACCTGGTCAGAAGGAGAGGAGGAGTCAATGTCACAGCGAGGACCCGGGAGCCAGGCAGACCGGGCCAACCTCGCCCAGCCCGAGAGTGGCCTCTGTGCAGGATGCTTCCAGTTTTCTGGAGTACCTAGGCCCGTGGTTTAGGACAGAGTCCTCTCATCCCTCGAGGACTGGGTGCCGTGGGTCACACTGCCAGACCCACACCTGAATCAGAGGCTGCAGTGAGGGGCTCCCAAGGGTCCCTCCTGGGGAGTGGGGAATGGGCTCTCAAAAGAGGGCTCTGGGGGCTCAGAGTGTGAAGCCATGGGGGACATCCCCAGGGGTGCAGTGGGGAGAGGCCACAGGATCACGTCTGTGAATCCGTCCTATAGTTGCTAGTAGGGGTCAGTGGGGTGTGAACTGGCAGAGTGTTTCACCTGCCCAGGGGATGCCTCTTCTCTTCTCCACAGCCCCATGAACTAAGAGTCCACAGCCATGATGAGAAGTTTCTCTGTTTTTCCGGTCTACACAGCCTGCTCTGGCTTCACTGAACACATTTTCGGAATCTCTACTCTGGACACCTAAAAATAACAGCCTAGTGCATCCTTGAGTGCAAGGCTCCATCCCTGTGATGGCACCTGCTGCTTCAGGCTTGATAGAACGGACCTGTCTCTGGAGCAGCTAGCCTTGGAAAGGAAGAGCCATGAGAACCCAGGCTTGGCCCAGGAGGGAAGACAAGCAGAGCCCCCTGCCCCAGTCCCTCACTGTGCACAGGGACCCAGAGACAGGCTTCCTGAGAAGCATTTTTCCCACTGCTCCTGGGATCTCACTCACATGCTCTCCCTCTCCCTCTCCTTTTAACCCTCTGCTGCCTCTCCAGTCTCAGGTGAAGCAGTGACTGGGGGTTACTCTCGGAGCAATAGCAGATGCTCCGCAGCCGGCATGCTCTGTTCTGTTGGATTCCATCGGCCCTCAGCTGGTGTTTCAGAATCTCCCAATGTTAGATGACCAAAGATGGGATATGGCCAGATCCTGTCCCAGGATTCAAAAGGTTCCATCAGGGACAATGCCGGTGTTGATCACCCCCTGGAATACTGCAGTATTCTTTCAGTGCAACAGCCAAATGAAGACAGCTTTAGTACCAAGCCTTCTGTACTAATTGTGATGTCACTGGGAAGTGGGCTTTTCCTGTGGACACTGAACTGCTATTGGACCTGAGTTTCCAAGGTTCTGGCCAACCTGGGCAGCTAAGGATGGATTCCACAGTTCTCCCCAGGAGGCTTGGGCTGCTCCCTCAGCTGACCCCTTCTTCCCTCTCCTCTCAATATCCAGGCTCTCCAAACAGAAGCCCATTAATGCTGTGGCAGTGCCCAGGCAGAGCAAGACAGAGACATCCCATCACCTCTAGGTCCAGCGGTGTAAGGTATCTTATGGCAGAAGCCCCCCAGTTCTGTAAGGTCCCTGACACAGCAAAGCATGGCTGCAGGACACAAGAATGCCATGGCCCAATCCTGGACATGTGGTCATTACCAAAACCCCAGTCAGCTTCTTGAAGGATCCTTAGTATAGGAAACCAGAGGTGACCTAGAATCTCCCACTTGATCAAGGGATGGCTCATTATCTGACTTAGCACCAGGGATTCCTGCTAAGATGTCTCACCTTTTGATATCAGAGTCAAGACCCAGGTAAGCTGGCACATCAGGCATGGTTCCCATCCCCAGGAGGCAACAGCCACAGAGCACTGACCGGCTGCTGGCAATCTCTTCAGTTGCCCTGGCCAAAAGGGGCAACTTCCAAAGCCCTATGGTTGTCAGGTTTACCTACCTATGACCCTTATGTCAATTTGCTTGACCCAAGAACCCTTAACTCACATCACGTATGTTTCCTGTGTGATTGGTTATTGATAGTGTTTGGATAAAATGCCTTGGTCATTGATATAGTTTGGATATTGTCCTCTCCAAATCGCATGGTGAAATAAATGTGACCTCCAGTGTCAGACACGGGGCCTGGTGGGAGGTGTTTGTGTTATGGGGGCAGGTCCCTCATGAATGGCTTGGTGCCCTCCTCCCGGTCGTGAGTGACTTCTCATTCTATTAGCTCAGGAGTTTAAAGGAGCCGGGCACTTCCTCTTTCTTCTCTCATCACGTGATATGCCTGCTCCCCTCCCCCTTCCGCCAGGATGGAAGCTTCCTGAGGCCTCCCCAGAAGATGCTGGTGCCTGCAGAACCGTAAGCCAAATAAACCTCTTTTTTAAAATAAATTAGCTGGCCTCAGGGATTCCTCTATAAAAGTGCAAAATGGACGAAGGCAGTCACTGCTACACACATCCACAGGCAGAAGGCATTGCAGGGCATAAGAACAGAGCCATTGGTTGAAGATTTGCCAACACTTCCCAGCACACTCTTCCTTTAAGCATCTTGTGTTGACAACTAATAAGAAAAAATGGTATCAACAAATAATGCCAGCAGTCTGCACACCTGAGGAGCAAGTGCTTACTCAGAGAGCTTTGCTCCAGGACAGCAGGAGGAAAACTGGCCAACGCAACAGGGACGCCCCCAGGTACAGTGTGAAGAGCAAGTCTCTCCCCAGATATCCTCAGCAAGAAGATGGCAGGATCCCTAAAGAGACAATGTCCCCTTTCGGGCAAAGCAGCAGGGAGGGATGATCATCACGCCATGATGAAAACCCCACGGTAGGCAGAGTGGAAGTAATGACACCAACCACCGGCCTTTACTGTGCACTTCACCTGTGTCAGGCATAACGCTGAGAATCTTGCCTTTATTCTTCTAGTTAATCCTTCTATTTATGCTGTGAGACCGCTGCTACCATTTCCTCCATTTTACGGTGGAGGAAACTGAGTCTCAGAAAGGTTACGGAATTTGCTCAAAATTGCAGGGCTAGTAAGGAGCAGAAGGCAGTTTACACCAGGTCTGTCTGGATTTACCAATTATTTGATCCACTACCCTGCCTGTGCCCCCCTTTGCCATCTGCCCCTTGTTCAGAGGCCCTGGAGCTCAGGTCAAGGGCTTACCCAAGCCTGCCGTGCAGGGTTGGGTCAGAACATCCCTCAGCAAAAGTCATCTTTACACAAGCCCAAGGAGGCTCCCACCAAGACCCTGAGTGGGCCTGGGGTCCATGTCCCCATGGCTTCCCTGACATCTTGAGGTTTCAGAACTTGGACATGAGCAATAGTGTCATCACTCTACCTGCCCAAAGGGAAAGTCTCCATTAAACTGAAGAATCTACTTTTCTCTCTTCTCTTGATATAAAGAACATACTTGTGTTAACTTCAATATCTGCGTCACGTCAGCCCCACACTCTATTTAAAAGTCAAACATGGTGCCAGGTGTGGTGGCTCATGCCTGTAATTCCAGCACTTGGGGGCCAAGCCATGAGAATCACTTGAGACCAGGAGGCCAAGACCAGCCTGAGCAACACAGTAAGACCCCATCTCTACAAAAATTTGTTTTAAATTAGCCACACTTGGTGGCACATGCCTGTAATTCGAGCTACGGGGGAGACTGAGGTGCAAAGGCTCACTCGAGCCCAGGAGTTCAAGCCTGCAGTGAGCTCTGACTGCACCACCACCCTCTAGCCTGGGCAACAAGAGCAAGTCCCTATCTCTGAAAACTAAACACCAGAGATGAAACTGTATTTCCAGTTCTCCTCCCAGGCCATCCAGCCCACACACTGGAGCCCCACCGCCGTCCTCCCATCCTCTCTCCCAACACAGGACTCTCGGTTCTGGATTTCTAGTTGTGGCACCAGCATTAGTCTGGCCCACCCCGAAATAAGGCTTAGCACTGCCTTCCCTGCATGGACACAGGCTGGGTCCCCCAGCCGAGCATCTACCATAATCAATCTGTCTGCACGGGAATAGCAGGAGAGCCACCAAGAGATCAGTGGTATGGAGGCAAGGACTTAACCTGCGGGATCCAGCTCTATAACTTTGAGGAAAGCTCCCAATACTGCAGACCCTGGGTTTATTCTGTAAAATGGGGGTGCTTCCAGCCTGCCCCACAACCCCCAGACAATGAGTCAGAGTGCTTGGCAAGTGTTCACTTTGCAGAAAATGATATCCCCTCCTGTAAGTGAGAAGTCCCGTCACTGTACCAGGCACTCCATCAGCAGCAATTCCAGGTGAACCTTCATGCGTCTCATTTGAAAACTTATATATAAAATCCCATTATTAGTGACATAGTCCCCACTAATTTAGCTCTCAGAGCTCTCTGTGGGACCTCAGTCAATATTTGCTGAAAATCAAATACATACATTGTTAGGATTCCATGCAAACACTGCACTGAACGCCACCAAGGCACGCTCCGGGCTTGAGAGAGAACATTACGTTAACTTGCACAGCTGTACGTGGAACAAAACATATCTTCTAACTCCTCTGCCAATTACCAGGATGCAGGCTCCACCTGGGCATTCTCATAAATTCAAGGACTCCACTATCGGGGCAATAAACCAGCACCAACACACTTTAAAAAACAAAAAAAGCGGGCATAGATAGAGGCTGAGAACTGACATGACTGACTTGCCTGAGAACCAATGCCCGATATTCAAGTGAACGAGTAAGTGAATGAGTAAATGAATACAGAGACAGTTAAATGGAGTAAGAAATGCTGGGTGTGGTGGCTCACACCTGAAATCCCAGCACCTCAGGAGGCCAAGACGGGTGGATCATGAGGTCAGGAGTTGGAGATCAGCCTGGCCAACACGGTGAAACCTCATCTCAAAATACAAACTACAAAAATACAAAATATTAGCCAGGGGTGGTGGCATGCGCCTGTAATCCCAGCTACTCAGGAGGCTGAGGCAGGAGAATCGCGTGAATCCAGGAGGTGGAGATTTCGGTCAGCGGAGATTGTGCCATTGTACTCCAGTGACGAGCAAGACTCTTTCTCAAAAAAAAAAAAAAAAAAAAAAAAAAAAACAGAAATGGAGTCACAAAGTCTGAGGTCTAATTTTGTTCTTCCTTTCACTGTCTGTAATGTTCTAGCTCACCTTCTGAGCCTCTGTTTTTTCAACTATAAAATAAAGTGAAGATTATATACAGTAAAGATTAAATGAAATGATCCTTGTAAAGTGCTTAACACAGTGACTGCCGCATAGCCTCTCAAAAAATTATAATAAACAACCACTCAATAATAATGACAAAGCCACAGACCAAAAAGCACAATTAAGACTCAGGTACCTTAGAAGCACTGACTACTTTTACACGTAGACATAGAAAAGACTGACCCAATCAGGATCGGGTCATATGTCTCCGTTTCGAGGCATCCCTGTTTCAAACACATGCCACTATGAAAAGCAAAATGTAATTCAGGAAGTTGTTCAAGACATAGCTATCTCCAGAAACAAACATTGCAAGAACGAGATGGGATTTGAAAACAAAGAGCGGCAGAACTCAGCGGCTGAATCCCTGAAGCTTCTGTTGTGAGGCATGGTGGGACTGAGAGCACCCTACGGGAGCCAAGGACATAACTGAAAGCCACTGTGTGGGCCCACAGGCTGCAGCTGTGCCCCGGAAGTGTGAAAGGCAGCTGGGAAAAAGTGTGACTGACGGTGATTGGCTGAAAGGGGATGCACTAGATGATTGACACATCTAGGATCTGAGCAATATGAAAGAAGTAGAAAGTCTAATATCTGTGGAATTGGTTGGGTGCTGCTGAATGCTATTGATGCACTGAAGATTAAAATGATAGACTCAAGTCAGTCAATTAACAACTTAAGGCATGGTGATAGGCAAAAGGCCTCCATGACAATGCTTAAATAAATCATCCCTCCCATGGTCAGATAGCAGACCATCCTGAAGATGAGACCTAGAATCTGACTGAAAGAGAGCCACACTTCAGAGAGAACTGGGGGCCCATATGCCAAAGTTAAGGTTTTGATAGGAAAGCACTGGGACCCTGAGATGGGATGGAGACATCTGGATGGAGAGTTGAAAACACTAAACCTCCAGATTCCCTGGAACTCTCTCTACCTGAAGTAGTCTGCTATTCCTTTGTAGGAGACAACAGATGCCCTTGCTTGAAATTTATTCAAAGGCCTCAGCAGTGACAATCTCTTGGAAGACTGTGCTTCTTCCTCAAGATCTGCCTTCACCACACTCTACCCTCACCCCCACTGGCCACAAGAACAATAACCAGGGTCCAGTCTCAGCAGGGGTCTAACTGGGAAATACTGGCCCTCCTAACGTAAAAGAAGAGTGATGAACCAAAACACCTAGCCAGTAATCAAAAAATCAAAAAATAATAGATGTTGGCGTGGATGTGATAAAGAGGAAACACTTCTGCGCTGCTGGTGGGAATGTAAACTAGTACAACCACTATGGAAAACGGTATGGAGATTCCTTAAAAAAGTAGAACTACCATTTTATCCAGCAATCCCACTACTGGATATCTACCCAGAGGAAAAGAAGGCATTATATGAAAAAACTACTTGCACATGCATGTTTATAGCAGTATAATTTGCAATTGCAAAACTGTGGAACCAGTCCAAATGCCCATCAATCAATGAGTAGATAAAGAAACTCTGAGATATACATATAGAAATGGATATCTCACAGTACGTATATATATATATATATATATATATATATATATATATACACATATATATACACACATGTATGTATATTATGTGATATATATACATGCATATAGATAGATAGATGAATAGATAAAATGGAATACTACATGGCCATAAAAAAGAATGAATTAATGGCATTCACAGCAACCTGGAAGAGATTGGAGACTATTATTCTAAGTGAAGTAACACAGGAATGGAAAACCAACATCGTATGTTCTCATTCATAAGTGGGAGCTAAACTATGAGGACGCAAAGGCATAAGAATGACACAGTGGACTTTTGGACTCGCAGGGAAAGGGTGGGAAGGGGTTGAGGGATAGAAGACTACAAATTGGGTGCAGTGTACACTGCCCTGGTGATGGGGTCATCCAAAATCTCACAAATCACCACTGAAGAACTTACTCATATAACCAAACACCACCTGTTTCCCGATAATCTATGGAAATTAAAAATATTAAATTTAAAAAAATGTTTAAATGCCTGGCTGATATTAACCCCTAGGAATCAAGAGAGCTTTCCTGGAAGTGGGTCTTAAGGACGCTGAACCAAGAGTGTGTGCAGAAAGGGCACAGAATTTAAGACTGAATGAGAAATCCAACACTTTGTCAAGGTGTGGAGAGTTCATCCCAGCAATTTCTGAATGGCCCCCAGGCTCTCGGAAAAAAATAACTTACCGTAAATAAAGTGTGGAGGGGATGTGAAAATAGCCTTGTTAGGGTGTCAGGGAAGAAGTTCCATTCTTGCGATCTCACAGAAGTGGCCAAGTTACCATGGATCTATTGTATAAGATCTGAGTTCTCATCATGTATTACATTTCCTGAGAGAATTCTGAGGAACCTTCCCCGACTAAGGAGGTGGAGGGAACTGGGAAGGAAGAAAGATGGTGAGAGGGGAGATTGAGGAGGCATCTTAAGCTCAGTGGTAGCCATCTGCTCTAAGCCATGCTGATAATGGGAAGTCTTGTCACAGAGCGGAGCTTCCTAGAGTCATGAGGACAGAAGGATTCTGGAACTGCAGAGGCCACAAAGCAGCACTTAATCATTAGAGGCAAGGTAGACACTGAGGTCAGGATGGCAACCAGGGGAACGTGACCTACCTACAGCCATATGTGATGACCATGGTGTACTTAGGGGCAAGATATATGTATGGCTGACAAAGATATTGATCAAGATTTGATAAAAAATGAGCAGAAAAAGGAGATTAAACGTACCAATGGGCAGTAAGTTACATGTCATGTCAGTTCTCAGACACAAAACCCATCAATTGAAGGAGAGCCTCTCTTGAAAGACACTGCAATACCACAGAAGGTATAAACAACAGCAGTCACCCTCGTTACGAGTAATCGTGCCTTGGAAAAAGGAGGAAGTTTCCATACTTAATGTGCTGATGGATACAGCGTCAGAGTTGACATTCATACCTGAAGGCTCAAAGCACAAATGTCCTCCACCCTGGATTAAGGTGAACGTATGTGAGTGTGAGCAACGAACACAGTCCAGTCTTTCTCTCCGTGGGTCCCACATGTCCACAGACACATCGAGCGGTCACTTCCTCCATTCCTAGGATGGACATACCTAGCAGCTAACACCATAGGAAAGGCCAAATGCCCACCCCTGAAATTGCTCCCTGACCCAAGCGATCAAAACCAATACCACACCTAGGAGTAGAGGCAGAAATGAGTGTTATTCTTAAAGAACATATTGACAAGGGACTCCCTTATGTCTTCCCATCTAACTCGTAAGTCTGGAACCTGCAAAATCCACATGAATCATGGTGGCTGAGGATGGACCACTCAGACTTAACCAGATTTAGTCCCAGTCACAGCTCCTTTGCCAGATATAGTGTCTTTCCCTAGAGCAGATCAACATGGCTTCTGCTATGTAGTAACGCAGCTATGGCCGGGAGAGGTGGCCCACACCTGTAATCCCAGCACTTTGGGAGGCCAAGGCAGGAGGATCACCTGAGGTCCAGAGTTCGAGACCAGCCTGGCCAACATGGTGAAACCCTGTCTCTACTAAAAAATACAAAAATTAGCCAGGCATGGTGGTGCACGCCTGTGGTCCCAGCTACTCGAGAGGTTGAGGCAAGGGAATCACTGGAACCAGGGAGGCCGAGTTTACAGTGAGCCAAGATCGTGCCACTGCACTCCAGCCTGGGTGACAGAGCAAGACTCTGTCTCCAAAAAAATTAAAAAAGGTAATGTAGCTATTGATCTGATGGATTTGTTTGAATCTTCATCAGGAAGGAGCATAAGAGGCAGTTTCACTCACACAGGATGGGTGAGACTATACATCCATAGTCTTCCCCTGTGGCTATGCTAACTCTCCTTCTTTCTGTGACAGTACAGCCGAAGGTGACCTTGAACATCTGGACATTTCGCAGAAAGTCACATTGGTCCACAGTCATCCTGCAGAGGTTGGAAGACAAACACTACAAAGACTTCAGGCCTGTTGCACCAGCCCAGAGGTCCTGGGCATGTTTTTACACATCCAATCCAAAGAAAGAGATCAGTGCTTATAAGCCTCTTCAGGTTCAAAGGGAGCATACACTGTACTTGGAATACTGCTCTGACTCATTTAACAGTTGATTTTGAGTAGGGTCCAGATTAAGACAAGGCTCTGCAACAGGTTCAAAATATACTGCAAGCAGAACTGACACGTGGGTCATACAATTCAGCAGATCCTATGGTGCTAGAAATACCTGTGGTAGATAAAGGTGCAGGGTCAAGCCTCTAGAAAGCCCCAACAGGAGAGTCACAGTTCAGACTCCTGTGGTTTTGGAGAAAGCTGTGCTGTCTGCTGCAGGCAAATATACCTTATGCAAAAATCAGCTCCTGGAATACAAAAGCCACATCAAACCTGAGCCCCTGACCATGGAATGTCAAGTGACTGTAACCAGAGCTCCTGTACCAAGCGGGGTGCTCTTTGAACCAACAAGTCATGGATTGGGTGGATTAAGCAGTAATTCACGTGGGTGGGTTATACATCCAGGATCAAACACAAGCAGTTTCAAAAACACAAGCAAGTAATTCACAATGCTGGCCTGGACCCTCAGGTCAGCCACCCATGTCGTGCCAAAGCATCTCCCTCAGCTCACCCTATGGCCTCATTGGGGGTGGGAGGGGATGGTCTCTACAAACAGCTGACAACTGAGGGAAAGATGGGGATGAGCCTACCCAGCATGGCAATGCAAGATGAAAGTAAATCTCTACTGCACTGCAACTGCACTCGGGTGGCGCGGAGAGTCCAGTCAGTCATCCACTTCGCATGGAGAGAGAAATGGCCCAAAATACATATATTCCCAAGTAGTGTGATTTATCTATCGTCTGGCTGACTAGACAGACTCTCAAAAGAGTAAGACTGGAAGACTGAGGACGAGGAGATTTTGGCAAGCGTCATGTGGCTACAACTACCTAAGTCAAGGGTGTGGATTAGGGGATCGCACGTCAAAGCCCACCATAAGCAGCCACTTCAAGGGAGGCATTAGACAACAGGTGCATGGGAGCTCTTACCCAGAGGTATCCAGCAGCACCGTCAGCCACCCCAAATCCGCCCAGTAAATACATGCTCAGCCAGTCAGCAGAAGCCTTTGATACAGTGTCTCCCTCTAAGAGAGTAACAAGACAAGTTAATATTGTGTCAAGTTAATTATACACAACTTCTACCCTGGAAAGAGTGGTTCACTCTGAAAGGAACTAAAACATATTTACAGAATCGCTTGCCCTTTCTGCTCATAATGTCTCAGCCAGGACTATTCTCCAAGGGGCAAGTACATGATTTGTCATTGGATTGCACACAGCATCGCCTTACACCGAAAGACCCATATCATGACAAAGGAAGTCAGCCATACACGGGGCCCACGTGACCTATCACACATCCTATCACCTAGAAGCTGCCAGCCTGAGGTGTTTGCTTGGAGATGACCCTGAAAATCTAGCATACAGTCCCCAAGATGCAGAATCTGGTCTATCCTCCACATAAATGGTGTAGTCTGACAAAGCCTGCATACCACCCGGAGCACTCTGACTCTGCCTTTTCCATCATCTCAAGCAGTGAATAGAAAGAAACTATGCAGCCATCACACTGTAGCTAAGAGGGAAGACCAGGAGGTCTCAGGTACAGTGATCAAAATAAAGAGGATGCCTGGACAGAGTTGCCACTCATGAACAAGATGAAATGTCTCAGTGTGGAAGCCATGTGAGCACAAATGAGAAAGAAGAGAGATGGGAACACAGCAGTCAAGGAGTCCAAGCTAGACAAAAACATTACTCTGGGAACAGAAGAAAATTACCCACAATTGATTAAAATTAGAAAGAAATTTAATAGAAACATGAACTCAATAAAATTAAAATTCAAAGATGAGATGATAAAGCTATAGAACAATATGGAAAAAGAGATTAGAAACTTGGGAAACAAAATGAAATCCCAAATAGCATTATTATAGAGAAACAGAATAGGCGTGACTGATAATCTAATTACTGACACAGAGAAAATGATATGTAACTGACATAACAGAAACGAATACATGCAAAAAAGGAATTAAAAGCCATTTGAGAACCACTGACTGTAAAAAAAAGACAGTTTATCTTTAGAATAACTGGTGTTCCTAAAGAAGAAAATTCAACAAATAGAACAAAATATGTATTCAAAGATATAATACAAGAAATTTTCCCTGTATTGAAAAAATAAATGAACATGCTAAAAACAAGACAAAATAAACAAAACAGCACAATGTGTTTTAGCAACATTTGATACAGAAATCCCAACACAAAGACACAGCCCATCCAATTAAGTTATTAAACTTCAAAGTTAAAAGGGAAATGTTTACATAACTAAGCAGAAAGAGAAAAATCACACACAATGGGAAAATCAGGCAAGACACTGACTTCTCTACAGCAACACTCAGAGCCAGCAAAAAGGTATTAATGGCTCAGTGTTTGGAGGGAAAGGAAAAGCAAGCAAAGAATATTACACCCAGTCAAAGTTATTCATGCATAAAGGCAAGAAGCATCCATACTGAAATGTTAAATGCTTCAGGAAATGTAGAACACATAAGCCTTTTTCAAGAAAATAAAATGAACTATTCATGATTAAATCCAAGCAATTAACAGATTAGAAATAAGTAAAAATAAACACAGGAATTGAGACATTGGGATAGAATGAGGAATGAGCAGGGAATTCATTTAAATATAGACAAACATTAAGTAACTTGGGGAATTATGAGGACAGAACAAAGTGTGAAATTAATTAAGCTGAACAAAGTAAAAAAGCTAACAACTCTTTACCACTCCATCTCTCAGGAGATAGGATGGTAAAACGGCCAGGAGGTGAGTAAACCAACATCTCATCTTTCAAGGAAAGGAGCTTGAAACTTGAAACTTTTAAGCAAACCTGAAACAAATACTTTAACAAAAAATGACTATAAATTCCTGATATGTTTCACAATCTCTCTTTTTTGTTTTTAAAGGGTTTTCTGTTTTATGTAAAATAATTTTTACATAAAAATATATATATTTGAACTTCACAATTCCTTCAGTTTCACTTCAGTTACATTTTCTATTAAGTAAACTTAAATATAATACTTTATATTTTGAAATAACATCTAGAGATGGTCATTTTTTTAATAAAGGTGAGTATTTCCCAGGTATTCATGTTACTCTTTATCAGCATACATAAGTGTCTGGAATTATGTTTGCCTAAATTCCTTCATTGTACATTTTTGCCTTCTTTGAAGTCTTTATAATATGCATGATTCATTTTTATAAAAGCAATAGAATGATTTCCTTAAAATAATTATTTCAAGATATTAATTATAATTATTAATTTCTGGTAGTAAGAATACTGATGGTTTTTTTGGTTTGGTTTTGTTTTTTCTGTAATGCGACTTAAACTTCAAAAATATAGTTAAGAAAAATAAGAATAAATGATCATGTAAAAATAGAAATAAAATCTGTAATTTCCAATCAGGAGAGGAAAGTGATGCAAGCTTTCCTAAGCAAATGTAAAGGAGGAAATGAGTTGAAGAGAAGAAAATAAAATGGTAAAGAAAACATGTATCAGACCCCACTGCAAACAAAAAAATAAAAAGAAAGCATAAAATAAGCAGTAAAAATAAGTTCAAATAGGTCATGCCAACACTTGTAATAAATATAAACAGATTTAAGTAATAAATTAAAGGACAGTGTCTAACAGATTGGATTTTTCTCAATCTAGTGATATTTTGCTTATAAGAGACACATGAAAATATATGACCCAGGAAGGTCAAAAATAGAGGAATGGAAAGAACATTGCTGGCACAACAACAGCAAAGCAGGATAGCAATATTAGTAGCAGATAAAATCAAACTTAAGGCAAAAAGCGTTTATGGAGATAAAGAACTCCATGTAATTATAAAAGGAAAGGACTCACCAAGGAGATATAAACAGCCATGAATTTTATGTACCTCCCAGCAACACAGCCTCAAAAATATATAAGGCAAAACTGACAGAATTATAAGAAGAAACTGATAAATCTATAATCAGAGTGGGAGACTCTGACTTACTATATTGGAAACTGCTCCAGCAGACAAAAATTACTTATAATATAGAAAACTTGTACAACATTGTAGCAAGCTTGGTCCAATAGATACACAAAGAATCAGTCAACAAATAGAAAGTGTGAATTATTTTCAAGAAAATAAGGAATATTTACAAATAACCAATCTTGCAACAGAAGTCTCAACAAATTTCAGAAAATCAAATATCAACAAATATTATTCTCAGACCCCAATGCAATTAACTTGGAAATTGACAAATAAAAGACAAAAAATGTAGAATATTTTTTAATGACAATCCTAAATTACTCGTGTGTTAAAAATGCAAATTACCAAAATATTAAAATATTGGGGGCTAAAGAAAAACAAGAGTTCTACAAAGCATAAGTTGTAGGATAAACTGAATACAGTTCTTGACAAATTCATTTACAGGAAAATAAGAGTGAAAATAAATTTTATACAACTCAAGAAGATTAAACTCAAAAAAGGAAAAGAAAGAAAATGATCCTAGTTAAGAATTCGAATGTAGTTTATTAAGGAAGTACTCCCAGAAGAAAGCAGTAAGGAAGTGGAAAAACACAATAGGGACAGAGAAGATTTATTCTATCATGTGGCAAAAGAGTTGAGATATACTATATCTAGCCAATTACCGGCTACAGGATGTCTGAGGTGGGAAGGATGTAAGCCTCAGGCACCTTTAGCTCTCCACACCAGCAGGTGGCTCCAATGCCCAGCAGCAGTCCTTTGAAGATTGCAAGTGCAAACCTTTAAGAGCAAAGTGAGGGCCGGGCGCGTTGGCTCACGCCTGTAGCATTTGGGAGGCCGAGGCGGGTGGATCACGAGGTCAAAGAGATCGAGACCATCCTGGTCAACATGGTGAAACCCCCGTCTCTACTAAAAATACAAAAAATTCGCTGGGCACGGTGGCGCGCGCCTGTAATCCCAGCTACTCAGGAGGCTGAGGCAGGGGAATTGCTTGAACCCAGGAGGCGGAGGTTGCAGTGAGCAAGATCGCGCCATTGCACTCAAGCCTGGGTAACAAGAGCGAAACTCCGTCTCAAAAAAAAAACAGCAAAGTGCATAGAAGCTTTGGGAGATGGGCTGGTAAATAGAATGCACAGGCATCTAATAAGGGGATCCAGGGAGCCTACTGCAGAATTTTAGAGAGGAGGAAAACAAGTACCACTACCAAGGGAAATGTTCAATACGACCAAGAGTCACTTATTTTAAAAGAACAAAGTAGTTAGATCTCTAGAAAAACAGACGAAGAACAGAAAAACTGCCTAGTACAAAATATCTCTCCCACCCATTACAACTAAGAATTCTAGACAAAATACAAAAAGCAACTAGCTGGGAATTTTGAAAAGTTAACAATTCCAGAGCAACCACTAAAAAAAGAGCCAATAGATTTTTTAAAAGGAAGGGGGAAAAAAGGCAAGAGAGAAAAAAGTAGAGAGGACAACAAAAAACCGTAAAACTTAGACCAAAATCCAATCATATCAATCACTGCGTTAAATCTAAATGACTTAAACATACCAAGTAAAAGACAGAGATTATCAATTTGGATTTTCTCTCTTTTTTTTTTTTTTTTTTTTTTTTTTGAGACGGAGTTTCACTCTTGTTACCCAGACTGGAGTACAATGGCGCGATCTCAGCTCACCGCAACTTCCGCCTCCTGGGTTCAGGCAATTCTCCTGCCTCAGCCTCCTGAGTAGCTGGGATTACAGGCACACGCCACCATGCCCAGCTAATTTTTTGTATTTTTAATAGAGACGGGGTTTCACCATGTTGACCAGGACGGTCTCGATCTCTAACCTCGTGATCCACCCGCCTTGGCCTCCCAAAGTGCAGGGATTACAGGCGTGAGCCACCGCTCAATTTGGATTTTCTAAAGGCCCAGTTATTTGCTATAAAATACTTAAGGAAAAAACAGTAACAACTCTATTCAATTTACTTCAGAATATAGAAAAGGAATGAGTATTTCCCAACTCATTTTGTAAGAGTCGTATTACCTTGATTTAAAAATCCAACAAAGATATTACAAGGATTTTTAAAAGTTAAAAAGTACACATCACTATTTCTCATGACTGTTGATGCAAAATTCTCACCAAAATATTAACAAACAAATTCTAATAATATTATAAAGATAATACATCATGATCATGCGCAACATGATGTCTCGATTATATTTATATATTTTGTGCGATGATTATTACGATCAATTTAGTTAACACATCCATCCCCTCACATAGTTACCTTTGCTGTGGTGAGAATGTTCAAGATCTACTCTCTGAGCAAATTTCAAGTATATGATACAGTATTGTTAAATATCTTCACCATGCTATTCATCAGATGCCTAGAACTTATCCCTCTTATAACTGAAAGTTTGTACCCTTTGACCAACATCTCCATCTTTCCCCCGCCCCAGCCTCTGCAACCCCACTTGACTCTTTATGTCCATGAACTTGTCTTTTTTAGATTCCATCTATAAGTGAGATGAGATAGTATTTGCCTTTTTCTGACTTATTTCACTTAGCAAAATTCCATCAAGTTCTATCCATGTTGTCACAAATGACAGGATTTGCTTCTTTTTATGGCTGAATAATATTTCATTGTGTATATACACCACACCTTTCAGCACATAATTTACCTATTCATCCTTCAACATTTACGTGGATTTCAGAGCTTGGCTACTGTATATAATTACTACAGAGAACATGGGAGTGCAGGTATGTTGTCAACATACTGATGTCATTTCCTTTGAATATATACCCAGAGGTGGGGTCGCTGGATCACACGGCAGTTCTATTTTTAATTTTTTGAGAAAACTCCCTACTGCTTTCCATAAAGGCTGTACCATTTATGTTCACACCCACAGTGCTCAAGGATTCTCTTTTCTCCACATCTCACAAAGATTCGTTATCACTTGTCTTTTTGATAATAGACAAGGTGTGAGGTGGTTTGAGTTTGTGGTTTTAATTTGCATTTCTTCTTTGATTAGTGATGGTGAGCGCCTTTCCATATACTTGTTGATCATTTGTATATCTTCTTTGAGAAAGTCTACTTGTCCATTTTTAAAATCAGGCTCTTTGTATTTTTGCTACTGAGTGGTATGAGTTCCTTATATATTCTGGATACTGGCCTCTTATCAGATATATGGTTGGCAAATATTTTTCCCGTTCTGTAGGTTGTCTTTTCACTTCACCAATTACTTCCTTTGCTGTGCAGAAATTTTTAGTTTGATGTACTCTCAGTGGTTTATTTTTGCTTCTGTTGGTTGTGATTTTGATGTTATATCATAGCTTCCTTTATTTTTGAGATGGAGTTTCGCTGTTGTTACCCAGACTGGAGTGCAATGGCCCAATCTCGGCTCACTGCAACCTCCGCCTCCTGGGTTCAGGCAATTCTCCTGCCTCAGCCTCCTGAGTAGCTGGGATTACAGGCGCACACCACCATGCCCAGCTAATTTTTTGTATTTTGAATAGAGACGGGGTTTCACCATGTTGACCAGGATGGTCTCGATCTCTTTGACCTCGTGATCCACCCGCCTCGGCCTCCCAAAGTGCTGGGATTACAGGCTTGAGCCACCGCGCCCGGCCCGCCCATAGCTTCTTAAACACAACATCAGAAAGACACAGCGTCAAAGAGAATAAACTGATAAGTGTAATTATATTAAGACTTTAAAAGTTCTGTGTTAAAAGATACAAAGTTAAAAGATAAGTTATAACCTGGGACTATGTTTCAACACAGGTAACTATTATAGTATTCATATCAGAACTATCTAAAGGACTCCTACAAAGCAATTACAAATACTTTAATGATCAAATTTACAAAAGATGAAGCCCTAGCAGACCGAATGCATGTAAAATGCTGCTTCATTTCACTAATATTCAGAAAAATGCAAATCAAGACAATGAGATGAAATACCACATCAGAACTCGTTACCAGATTGGCTAAAATGTTTGAATCTGGCAATATCAAGTGGTAGTTACAGTTGAAGGGAAACTAAAACATTCGAAGCTGTTGGTGGGAATTAACATGTATATAACTGCTTTCAAAAACAATTTGGCCAGCTGATATAAAGGTGAAAGACCACACATCTGATGGCTCGGCAATTCCACTTCCAGGTATACATGGACGAGGAACATGGCATGCAAGTCAGGAAGGCCGGCTCAAAGATGTTCACTGCTCCAATGTAAAGTTCATCACTGGAAGAATGTGTACATGATTCTGGCATATTCATACAATAAAATATAGCTGTGCCAGTAAAGCTGAAGGTGTACATCTCAATGGGGATACATATGTCAAAAATAAAATGTTGCATAAAAATATATTCAAGGCCAGGTGTCATGGTACACACCAGTAATCCCAACATTTCGGAAGGCCCAGGAAGGTGGCTCCCTTCAGGCCAGGAGTTCAAGACCAACCTGGGCAACGTAGTGAGACCCCATGTTTACAAAAAATAAGAACATTAGCCAGGCATGGTTGCATGTGCCTGTAGTCCCAGCTACTCTAGAGGCTGAGCTGAGAGGATCACTGGAGCCCAGGAGTTGGAGGCTTCAGTGAGCCATGATCATGCCACTGCAGTCCAGCCTGGGCAACACAATGACACCCTGTCTCAATAACAATAATAAAAGTGGCAGATATGTGCGAAACCTTTTCTTAAAATATGGATCACACGTAACAATTATGTATACTGTTCATGGATATATCTACATGAGGCAAAAATATCAAAGCCTGATAAGGAAGTATATACCCTATTTCAAGGAGTTACCCTGTATGGGGGTGAGGGGTGTAAAAAAAAAAAAAAGAAGACTCTAGCTCTATCTGTAATCATTTGCCTTAAGGAAGAAGGACAGTAGAGAAGGAGAGAGAATAGAGAGGGAAGGAAGGAGATTAAAAGGTAGATGGATAATGGAAACATGGATTATTGCTACATTTTCCCCATATTTCGTTGTTTGTTTTGCTTGAACTATTTTTATAACAAAAAGAAGGAAAAGATTAAACAGAAATTCACCAAACTGTTTAGAGCAACTATCGCAGGATGAGGCATAGTGAAGAATTTTATTATTTTATTTACTTTGTTTTCATATTTCCTGCATTATCTCCAGTAAACGTGTATCACTTTTATAAGCCGCACAAAAACAATAAATGTTTTCTGTAAAAGCGCCTTGCTAAGCCGCTGTGATTTAAACGCCTGGATTGTGGCAGAGATGTTGATATTCTGGACATCCGGGCCAGCTCCCGGAGCGACTTTCCAAGACAGGTTTCTGGGGGAACTGATAAACGAACAACCAAATTTAAATTCCAGTATCGGTACCAGCACCCCAGGCCTCAGGAGGTGAGGGTTCCAGGAGTCTCCATGCTCTGCCAGCCTCTCAGGGGACAAGGCTGTCACAAGAGATAAAAGCCAGCTTTGTGGTTCTCTCCAAAAATCTTTGAAAATGGTTCTTTGAAGATTGAGGTGACTAAACCTTATAGCCATGTTATCACAGGCCCCCTCTATGCTGTTGAAGACATGGAAGGGCGTCCCTAAAATACCCAGCCCGTGGGCATAATCCTACGTGCTTCATGTGGGCACCCTGCTCAACCGCTGACCATGTTCATCCCGTGTCTTTTACATATATTGCTTAAAACATCTCCAGGAAGTCTTATTAATCTTGTATTTTAGAGAGAAAAGAATGGGACTCAGAACTTAATTGACTTGGACAGGGCCACCGGCTAATAAGCGGTATACAGTCAAGACCCAAAAAGGCCATTCTGTGCTCCAGCGGAGTCCCAGGAGGCACCCCATGCCCAGGCACCCCATGGTGCTGGGCACCAATAACAGGCTAAGGAGAGAAATAATATTGGATACATGTGCAGCATTCCCAAAAGTCCCAGACCCACCAGGACAGCAGCCCCAAACATAGGGGCAAGGCAGGGCCTATTTCAAGGTCAGATTGCACATGCCCTTCCCCTAACTCCAGTCCTCCAATCCTCCTCAGCCCACAACGGTCCTTGTAAGCAAGAGAAGCTGCCACATTCACCACGCCCGCCCTGTCCTCCCACCTCCCACTTCCCAGCTCCACTCTCAGACTCTTAATGTGAATAGATGGGAAGTTTAAGTACCTTGGAAAGGGCTAAATGAATAGGAATGGGAAAATCCCAGTGTTTTTCTCCCATCAGTCTTTCTGATTGCTCTTAACTCTAATTCCTGGACAGGATCTGTGGCAGTCAAGCTCCCGGCCAGTCATTTTTTATCACCGTAGGGAAAGACACACAGTACTTAGACCAGCAGAAGCCCTCTTAAGATCTAGGCAGGAGGTAACCCACGGGGCAGCTGTTCCCCAAAATTGGAAATGGCTCTGGGAGGCCCAGCAGGTTTCTGCACACCAGCCAAACCCCTAAGCTCCCAGGAGGGAGAAGAAGACTGGAGCCTCTGCCCAGCCTCCCAGCCTCCTGATTTTCTTCCCAGGGCCCCTGGACCCACTACCCCAAGCCTCAGCCCGGCTCCCACGCTAGGTAATGTCATCTCCTACCCCGTGGGGCAAGTTCCAAAAATACTAGAAATCTCCATTTTTATGTGAAAGTGCCTCAATTTGTTATCAGAGGCAACCAATTTTAAAAAGCTCTAAACACTCTCTGGACCGAATGAAACAAGTCCGCAGGCTGGATCTGACCTCTGGACTACTGTTTAGTCTATAGACTGGCTAACAGCAAGTCTAAGACAAACAGCAAAACCACTGCAACATAATGATAGAAGACGCCTCACACTTACCACGCCCTGGCTGCACGCCGGACAGCGCATGCCGCAGCTACTGTGTGGCAGTGAAGGGAGGCCTCGAGTGACCATCTCCGTTTTGTTCCTAACCTACCCACCATGTGATATCTTCTAGGTTAACTGCCATTGCTGATCTCTGCATGTAGGCCAAGCTCACTACAGGAAGAATTTTGTTTATACGTTAAAGTAAGGATGATCATGGTCTCTTCCCAGCACTCACCCCCAAGGAGGTAAGGAGGGCGCCCCACGAGCAACCCCTGTCACCCTCAGCCATAAGCAGCCCAGCAATGCACTGTTTCAGAGGAATCCAAGTTAAGATAGATAGTTTGCAGATTAGGACCCTGAAGCTCAGAGAGGTTAAGTAATTTGCCCAGGGCCTCTCAGCTGCTTGAGGACAGTCAGGGTATGGAAGAAGGATGAGCCGGCTCTCATGTCCTGCTCCTGAACACTGCATTCTTAGAGAAAACCAGTCAGACCCTCCAGGCCTGCGGCCAGTTCTTGCCCTCTGCCTTTGAACCTGTCAGTGAGGCCAGGGGAAGGCTTGCCAGGACTGAGGCCGAAAAGCAAGAGTCCCATACGTGCCCTAGAGGGTCCTGGAGAGAACGCAGTGGCCGGGACACCCCCTCCCCGATGTGGGTCGAGGATGCTGCCCAGATGCCTGGGGCTTACCTGCCCTTCTCCTTAGGGAGGGATGGATCTGAGCTGGAGGGGCTTCGAGCTCCCTCTAGGGGCCAGCGAGACCTGTGCCAGCCCCAGAGCTGCAGGAGGCCCCGAGGGCAGGTGCTGAGACCTTTGCTCTGCCCTGGGAAGTCAGAGGGAGCTGCCCTTCCCCAGATTCACCAGCCAGGGATGAACAGAAGGTTCATAAGGAAGATGAGCCCTTTCAAAGGCTTGCCCTTCCCAGGACCCAATGAATCCCCCACTGCCTCAACACAGGGTGGAGTTGATCTGCTCAGGACATCTGCAGGGAACCGGGCTCATGGGCAGGCGAGGTTCTGGGTGTGAGGCAGGCCTGTGAGACATGCCTCCCTGCAGACCATCACGCTGGGGGTCTCACTCCCCTTCCTCTTTGCCCATTCCCGGGAAAGTGGACACAGGCTAGGACCCCAGACCTGGCTGCAGCATTGCCTCCATCACCCTCTGTGGGATCGCAGGCAGTTTTCACCACAATAACCACAATACTGATTGAGCTCTCCCTCCACGCCAGGCCTTTTCTGCATGGCAACAGCCCTATGGCTCTGAGAGAACTCAGATACAGAGAGGTTGAGTAACTTGCACAAGGTCACACAGCCGGTCCACAACCTTTCGAGGCTTTCTGACTCCAGAGGCCACGTGGAGTTGCAAATGTGATCCTTCATCTACACTCTTTCTTTCTGGAAAACGTTATTTTAGAGACAGCCATGAGCCCAATACTTCCAGGATCTGTAATCTGCAAGGATGTAGAAGAAGAAAAAGCCTGAAGGACCCCTGAGTTTTGAGAGGCTGCACGGATAAATTCACCATCCCTGAGCAAAATGGAAGGAGTGAGGCAGGAAGAGCAAGGACAGAGTGGGACAGTAAGGGGCTGCCCAGGGTCCCGGGACTCACGGGGTAGAGAGGTCAGTGGGTCTGGGAACTGATTACACCAGATTCCTGGGTGTGCCTGCAACCCCTCACCAAGCCACTCTCTGAAACACTCCCAGGGAAAGACTCATCATGGCCTGAGCTGCAGCCATGAAAATTTAGGGATCACATGCATGAGAAAGGTTGGAGCCAAGTGGCCTCACTCCACAGGGGAGGTGCCACCCTGCCTCTCTGCAGCCTTGGTAAAGTCCTGGGAGACTGAACAGAGACCCCCAAGGTCAGCAGCCAGGAATTGGGAGGAGGACTGGGTTCAAATAATTCTCCCACCTGAGCCTCCAGAGTAGCTGGGATTACAGAGACATGGCCACAACCAAGGAGAGCTGCTGTGGTGCACACCTGCATGGCCATTCCCCATGGTGCGGAGATGCACGAGGGCTCCTCTAGCCTCTTTCACAGCCTCCCCTGCAGCCACTGTCACATGGCCAGCGAGGCCCACTGCCCTCAGAGCCCAAAATGCAGCCACTGACCTCTGTCAGGGGAGAAGCCCACCAGCCCTTGCTCTCTGCCTACCTCTTCACCCCTACCGTAATTCCTGGGGCCTTTTAATCCCTTCACAAACCAACCTTCTAGAGCAGAGTATCAGCACTTCTCAGCAGTGCCTGGACCCTCCCCCAGAGGACCAGATCAGGAGGAAAAGGAGGAGAGACTGAGCCCCTCATGGTGACCAGCACCCCTTCCTTAACACTTAGGCTAAACTCCCAGTTCTTTCCCTCTGGGCCTGAAGCTCTGTTATAAACTATACCTGTCCCTTATGACCTCAGCTTCAGCAGGGGAGTCCAGCACCCAGAATCTAAGAAGAGGCAAGGAGTATGGGAAAGCGTCTGCTCACATAAGGAGTTACATCCATCATGATGCAGGCCCCAGGAGGGGTCAGGGCTGCTGTGCTGTTCCCATGGTCCCAGCAAGAAGCCTGAGCCTCACTCAGACAGGGCCACCAAGCAAGGCCAGACCAGAAGCTTGGGCTCCTGATGCCACACTTTTCCACATGTCCATCCCTCATGCTCCTGGTCAGCCCCTTGCTGTCCACACACCCATCCCATAAACACCTGTAGAGCACTGAGGCTGGATCCTGCAGAGGCTGCCTGAGGCATCTGAAACCAGCCAGCTTCCCCATAGAACTGATGCTTATGGGTTTATTTTAATAAACATAGAAATTGACCCTCCCAGTCTTAAAGCATGAAACTTATATTTGTCTTATCTGAGTTCCTTTCCCAGGAAACCAACCTTCAGGCCTTCTGGATAGTATCAAGAAACTGAAATTCCTCTTCTTTACCCCTCCTGAATCCTATTCCTTCCTTGCTACATATACTCCCAATTTAGTCAATTGGGAGGATGGATTTGAGACTGATCTACTGTCTCCTCAGCTGCAGTACCCAAAAGAGCCTTCTTCCCGGGCAACACTCATTGTCTCAGTCACTGGCTTTCTGTGTGGCAAGTAGCAGTGCCTAAACCAAACCTGGTGTTTTGTTAACACATCTGTAGAGTTTAAGCAGGACTCTGGACCAAGTGCTCCTTGGGGTCAGGAAGGACTCATACTTCCTGGGTTCCCCTTGTGCCCAGAAATTCATATTCAGTGGCCTCAGGTCTGGAATTCTCTCCCACAGAACCCAGGAGAAGGTTGGGCCACAGATCCAGGGAGGTGTATGAAAATGCACCTGTGTAGCCCACGTGACTAAATAACAAGGACCACATGCAGGACCACACACACATTGTGCATGTGGTCAAATTTATAGTTTTGACACATGCTACAGCTATGTAACAGTGGAACACCAAAAGAACTAAAGCACTCACTCCGTTTTTGTTTAAGGGGCCTTTACCTGTTCTTGCAGGTCAGTTAGAATAATTTTAAAGCACTGAGATAAATGCAAAACTAACATGCATGTAGTTTTTGAAACTGTATTAGTCCATTTTCATATTGCTTTAAAGAACTACCTAAGATCAGATGATTTATAAAGAAAAGAGGTTTAATTGGCTCACCATTTCACCATGGCTAGGGACACCTCAGAAACTTATAATCATAGCAGAAGGTGGAGGAGAAGCCAGTACCATCTTCACAAGGCGGCAGGAGAGAGAGTGAAGGAGGAAGTACCACTTTCAAATCATCATGAGGGAAACCAGTTACCTCCCACCAGGTCCCTCCCTAACATGTGGGGATTACAATTTGACATGAGATTTGTTGGGGGGGGACACAGACAAACCATATCATTCGGCCCTGGCCCCTCCCAAATCTTATGTCCTTTTCACATTTCAAAACCAGCCATCCTTCCCAACAGTCCCCCAAAGTCTTAACTTTTTCCAGCATTAACTTAAAAGTGGGATTGTTCCTGGGGAGCACAGTGTGAAAGGAATGGACTGCTGGGAATGATGTTAGCCTATTTTTAACTAGGGAATCCAAAGTCTCATCTGAGACAAGGCAAGTCACTTCCACTTATGAAAACAAGTTAGTTACTTCCAAGGTACTGTAATGGTACCAACATTAAGTAAATGCTCTTATTCCAAATTGGCCAAAACCAAGCAGCCACAGGCCCCATGTAAGTCCAAAACCCAGCAGGGCACTCATTAAATCTTAAATCTCCAAAACAATCTCCTTTGACTCCATGTTTCACATTCAGGGCACACTAGATGCAAGGGGTGAGCTCCCAAGGATTTGGACAGAAACTAACTCTGGGATTGAAAGGGAAGTGTATAAACAATTGTGTTTTGTTCAAGATTTATAGGAGCACTGTGACCTGACCAATGACACAGAAGTTCCCAATCTCCTGGGACTGTCACTGGCACCCAGATATCTGCAGTTGGTCACACATCTTGATCCCTTCTCTTCCTCCTCCCCTCCACATAAAAAGAACCTGAACTGTATACTGACTTGAGATGGGCTTGGTGATGCTAACTCACTGTCTTCTCAGGTTGCTGGCTCTTGAATAAACATGCTTTTCCTTCCACCAAGTCCTGTCTCTCAAATTTGGCTTTCAAGTGGGGAGCAGCTGAACCTGGGCTCAGTTCCAGTTTCATAAGATGTAACCATGGAGAAAAGCAAGTGGAGGGTGCTCTGGTTTTCTATCTGTGTGGATCTCGCTTACCACTGTCTTTGCAACTTCCTGTCAATCTATAATGCTGTCAAAATAAAAAGTGATTCTAAAGTCCCCACATGGAGGTAAGAGTGTGTAGATGTTTCTGTGGGATGGCAGTGTCTTCCAGGAAACTGACCAGCTGACCTGGTGAGTCTGCCGAGAAGGTGCCAAGCTGTACAGAGGCTCTCCCAGGTGGTGTCTTCCTGCCCCAGGTTCCAGTTCAGGGCACGCCTTCCTGTTCTCTTCTCGTCTGCTGCTGCTGGTTTGCAAAGACAACCCCCTAGGAGAACATGAGCTCCTCCATGTGAACAGGAGAGATCCTGATTTATTTCTTGGTTGGGGAAAGATCTGGGAGGGGCTGCAGGGACTTACAAGAGGACAGTGGGGAAACGATTAAATGTCAGGGTGTTTCATTGTCTGGGGCCTCCGCAACCCAATTTACTGTTCCTGGGAGGATCAGAACAAGGGCCATGTTAAGCCAGGGACTGGAGATGAGCAGGGGTGGATGTGGAGAGGGGCTGGTGTCAGAAGAGATTTGTGCAAATGGCTCACAACACAGAAAATTCCAGTTAAAAATAGGCTAGCATCATTCCCAGCAGCCCATTCCTTTCCCACTGTGCTCCCCAGGAACAATCCCACCCATCCTGATAAAATCTGTGGAAAGAGAAAGTCTGGAGGGCCCTCCCACTGCCTGGGGAGGCGATGCCAGCAATCATTTCCCTGTACCTGTGCCATCCAGAGCACTCCTTGCACACTGTCATTTCTCACCCACATCGACCTTGGAGGGCCCATTTTCTGGGTAAGGAAACCGAGGCCGAGAGAGCTTAAGGAACTCGTTGGAGGTCAGATGGCTAGGTCTATCTGACCTCAGCTGATTCTTTGAAATGCTGTGTCAGGCTGCCCCCAGCAGTGACAAAGGTGGCCTAGGAGGGGGATACATTCCTTTAAAACAGCTCCAGGGGTCAGGATGGGTGCAGGCAGCCGGGCCCAGAAACGCCAAGGTACTTTCTCGGTCATTACTCAGAGCCCCTCGATGTCCCCCCGGCCCTTTCCAAAGTCCTTCAGCCAGCATTGCATTTGATCCTGAGGAAGAAGAGGTTTGTCCAGCCCCACTCTGCAGATGATGAAGCTGAGGTCTGTGTCTCACAACAGAGCAGACATCACACCAGGCCATGGAAAGACTGGCTCTGGGCCGTGGAAAGGCTCTGCAGAGAGAGGGTACGGGGAGGACTCCTGTGAGGCCTGGTAGGAGATGGGGTCCCCTCTGGCAATCTCAGGCTTCAGGCAGCATAGGCAGAGAGAGGCTGGTGTGAGCCTGGCAGGGCTCCTGGGGCTCCTGGCATCTTCCTCGGCCTTCACCTCTGCCTCTGCAGCATGCCCATGTCATCTTCACTTCTGCCCTCACCAGGGGCTGCTGGCTGACTCTGATTTACCTGGAGCTTCCTGTATCAGGGACAGTGAGGAGCCAGCTGGCCTCTCCCAGGCCTGCGCCCAGTGAACTCCCATTCCTACCCTCCCTGGGGCCTGGGAGCTCAGGAAGGGCAGTGGGCTGGGACAGCAGGATGGCCTGAGCTCATGGACTGTGGCACTGGGGACTCAGTTCCTGCCTCCCCCATACAACTAGATGACTGACTAACAGTGAAACAGCAAGAGAACTAACATCCCTCACTCCATTTTTGACTAAGGGGCCTTGACCCATTGCTGCCCACAGGCTAGGATAATTTTAGAGCTCTGAGATATTACGCAAAAACATCGATCATGTCTTTTTTTGTTTTTCTGGGTTTTATTTTGAGATGGAGTTTCACTCTTATTGCCCAGGCTAGAGTGCAGTGGCGCAATCTTGGCTCACTGCAACCTCCGCCTCCTGGGTTCAAGCAATTCTCCTGCCTCAGCCTCCCCAGTAGCTGGGATTACAGGCATATCACCATGCCCAGCTAATTTTTTTTTTATTTTTTGTATTTTTAGTAGAGACAGGGTTTCTTCATGTTGGTCAGGCTGGTCTCGATATCCCAACCTCAGGTGATCCACCTGCCTCGGCCTCCCAAAGTGCTGGAATTACAGGCATGAGTCACCACACCCAGCCTCGTTTTTTTAAGCTAACACTGAGACTAAAGGGAAGTCTGTCAAAAACCAACTATGTTTTGTTAAAGAATACAGGAGCATTGTCACCTGACCGAGGACAAAGGTGTTCCCAACCTCCTCGGAACCTCGCTGGCGCCCAAATGTCTGCAGTCCTCTACCACCTCCTAATCCCAGCCGCCCTCTCCTTTTCCCTGCCTTTAACATGAAAGGAGCCTGAAATTTGTCCTAACTAAACAGGGTACTTTAGGACATTAGTCCGCCATCTTCGTGGTTTGCTGGCTGTCTGAATGAACCTGCTTTTCCTCCCACCAACTCTCATCCCTTGTGTTTGGTGTTTAAGCAGCAAACGGCCAAACCTGGGTCCGGTTCCAACGGCAGCTGCTTGCCACATCCACAGGCTCCCCACTGGTACAGTACTGGCCACCCAGAAGTCCTGCAGGGACTCCTAACCGTGAGGCACACTTCCGGGGAGCAGGCATGAAGGTCTTGGCCTGGTCAGACTGTCCTAAGTCAGAGGCCAACAGAAAGCCTCCAGCCTGGTAGGATTTGAAAGGGGATCCCAGAAAAGTTCCCCAGACCTCCCAACTGTGCCTGAACACTCAGAGGTCTACAGCAGCCCCAGCCCACCTGAGGAGGAGGCCTGCATTATTCCCTCCAGGGCTCCTATCTATCGGGACGCAGGGGACCTTTCAGGGAGGAATGGGATGGGGTGGATTAGGGGCCACTGGGATGTGAGTGGTGCTGCAAGGGGAGGGGACATTCTTCCCTATCCTCGTCCTAACTCATTCTCCCTACATCCCTGCCAAGTTCATGCTCCCGTTCCCATTTCACACATGGCCACCATCGTGGTGAGGGGTGGCCAGAGCCAGGGTTCAAATCCACATCACCTAACTCCTGAGCTCTCTACCCCATGCAGGACTACAGTGAAGAGAGGATGGACAGATCCACATTGTCACCAGTCCACCACCATAGCCCACGGGACCCAGAGCTCCCCGACTCAGCCCACCTTGTCTGCCATGAACAGAATAAGTTAGCAAAATGCAAGATGAACAAAAAACATAGAAACTCTGACTGTAAGTTAATAAATTTGATTTACTACAGAAAATGCATCTACTTTTTTCAGCACTCATGATAGGTTTACCAAAATACTTTTGACCACAAAAAAATACCCTCCATAAGTTCCAAAATTATATAAAATGGTATGAGCCACATTCTTTCATCACAATATAACAAAACTGGAAGAGAAAAATTAATGTTTAATGTTTTATTTTAAAAACATAATCATTTGGGATTTGGAGGGTTTTTTGAGACAGCGTTTTGATGTTGCTGCCCAGCTGGAGTACAATGGTAAAATCTCGGCTCACTGCAACCTCTGCCTGCCAGGTTCAAGTGGTTCTCCTGCCTCAGCCTTCCGAGTAGCTGGGATTACAGGTGCCTGCCACCATGCCCGGCTAATTTTTTATATTTTCAGTAGAGAGGGGGTTTTACCATTTTGGCCAGACTGGTCTCGAACTCCTGACCTCAGGTGATCCACCCACCTCAGCCTCTCAAAGTCCTGGGAGTACAGGTATGAGCCACTCATTTAGGTTATTTTAACTTTAAAAATCTAAAAGTCTCCTACAAAACTCTTGGGTTAAGTCAATTTTATACACTATTTAGAAAAGAATGACAAATCATAGCATTACATCAAAACTTACAGGATCCAACTAAAAGTAGACTCAGAGGAAAATGAATAGCCTTGTTTGATCGCATGACTAAATGGGAATAAAAATAAATGAACTGAAGAGTCTATTCAATCATTAGAAAAAGGAGATACAATGTAGCATAAGAAAATAGGAGAAAGAAACCGGCTTTGATTTCCTGGCATAGGGGGTGAAATGAAAAAAAGAAACAACAAGAAACAGGCTTTGATAAACAGCCTTCTGTCTCCATCTGAGTGAGATAATCGCTCAGGTTCTCACTTCATTTACCCACAGACAGTTTGCACGCTATAAGGCAATACAGATGCTTGAGACTCTGCTGTACATCATTTTACTCATGGAATCTGTTTAAATAAACATGATAGGATATTTCCTGACATAAACTATGTAAAACTGGTTTCTATGTAAAACATTAAATGAATGTAGTATGACTTCAATGTCAGAGTGGGACCAAAACTGAGGAATGAGCACCCTTGACCCCACCCACTCAGAGCAAATCCAACCAGTCAGATGGAAAAATCTCTGATGGAGCACTTACATGCTCTCCCTCTCTCTCTCTCTCCCTTTCTTTCTCTCTCTCTCTCTCCCCCGCCTCCAACCCCAGATGTCAGATTCAAAATCTAACTAAATCACCACCATACATATAAGGTTTGTTATAATCAACACAGATTATTTGAAAAGGTGAACTGATGAGGGTGAAAATTAGGTGAATTCATACTAACAATAATGATTAAATATTAAAGATCTCATTTATTTTACAAAAATGCCCACGCACTGAAAAGACCATGATGAGGACAGGAAGCCTGAATCAAGTTCTACAGAAAGTCTAAAATGAGCAATGTTGAGGAACACAGCCTGCATGAGTTTAGCAAAGGACCCTGCTCACTCCAGGGCCACGGCTGGCTGAGACAGGCCCCCGACACACCAGTCCGTCCTTGGGAGTGCAGGGCGGCTGACTGCCTGGCACCTGTGACCTCAGGGCACATGACTGAAGAACGAGAGCCTCCTGTGCTTCTGATGGTACCTCCTCTGCCAGCAGCCAATGAACAACTCCCAGGGGACAGAAGCCAGAACATGGGGCCCTCCAGGAAGCCTGCTCTTGGGTGGGGCCTAAACTGAGTGTACATCAAAGAATAATCTCTATAAAACTTTAGCCTGATTGGAAAGATCCTACTCTTATCAAGAAGCAAAACCAAAATAATAAGATGCTGAGGAAGTTGGGGAGGAGGAAGGGGGGAAATAAACAACAGGGAAAAAGAAGAAGAAAGGAAAGAGAACAGAAGGAAGAAAAGAGGGAAGGAAGGAAAAAAGGGAGAGAAACAACACATTACACGCGAATGCCTGGCAGCTTTCCATTTGAACACATCTGCTCATCAATTTTTAGAATCCTTCAGTGTCCACCTCAGGACCTTCCAGATCATTCTCATCTCATATGATCCGCCCTTGGCCTGCAGCAGTGACTGCCTGTGTGACACACACACACACACACACACACACACACACACACACACACACACATCTGTGTTGATTATAATTAACTTTGTAACCACTTGATTTTTAACAAATGTATTGAGGCAGTATGGTATGTAAATGTACATACCATAAAATTCACTCAAAACTATTTTTAAAGAATGCATCATGAACAATGAAAAAACCATGTCTGCAAAGTTCTTTGGGGACCTGCGATTAAAGCAGCGCTGAACTGCACCTGCCCTGAGAAGTGGCTGCCATGCACTGGACCCTTTGATCCCCTCTTTAAGAAAGAGCCAAGTGCATGTGGATTCCAGGAGGCAGGTGCGACCGCATGTGCTCAGAATCCTGGACGTTCTTGTGGTACAAAGAGCAGTCCCATTTCACTGCACACATTCTCTGAATGCTGCTAGAAAGGATTGTGGGCTATAATTAGAATGATGCCCCACAGGATTACATTCACAAATGTGATTACATAATCATTTAGAGCTGACTGGCACGGGAAACGACATTGCTTCCTGAGTGTGGAGTGAGGGGAAGTGCCGGGCACCTCTAGTGGAGCTAGGCATTCTGAGGCTCCTTTCTCATGCCAGCTGAGCCCAGAAATAGTTGGAGATGAGCCCGAAGATCCTTAATTCCTCACTGGGTTTGTCTTGGGCATCAGTCTGTATCCCAGGGTCCTGGGTTTGGGATGATACACTGTACAAAACTACCCACTAGTGGCCAGGCGCAGTGTCTCATGCCTATAATCCCAGCACTTTGGGAGGCTGAGGCAGGAGGACCACCTGAGGTAGGGAGTTCGAGACCAGACTGGCCAAAATGGTGAAACCCCATCTCTACTAAAAATAGAAAAATTAGCTGGGCATGGTAGCACACACCTGTAATCCCAGCTACTCAGGAGGCTGAGGCAGGAGAATCACTTGAACCCAGAAGGAAGAGGTTTCAGTGAGCTGAGATCGCTCCACTGCACTCCAGCTTGGGTGACAGAGTGAGACGTGGTTCCAAAAAGAAAAAAAAAGTACCTACTAGCAACGGTTGCAGCTTGAGTTCTTGTTGTTTCAAAAAGTTCCCCAAAAAGCTCAGTTCTGGTAAAACAAAAACTGGTTGAATCCAGAGATGCCTGACTTAAGAGTTGATCTCTGGGGAGCTTTCCTAGCTACCGTAATAGAATCCATGCCCAAGGAGGAGCCTGTTTTCTATACATGTGACGTATGTGGAAGCATGCTCTGTGGCCGCCTTGACTCCACCTCTGCATACAGTGACTCAGCTCCCCAGCCCAATGCAAGCCCTGCTTTCTCCAGTGTTTAGAAAAGTACTGCTTTGGGAATTATCCCCGGTGTTGTGAGTAACAAAAGGCAACATGGCTGTGGTCATCACACTGCCAGCCACCAAGCCACAAAACCCACCCTTGGTGTGGGTAACAAGTCTGCCACAGAACTCTGTGGATGATGTGGAGACTGCCCAAGATGACCCAAGCTGGGCTTCTCCACCGGCTCCTGTTAAATGCACCAGGAAGGAGACGATGGGCTTGGCATTCATCTGCTCCTTCTTGTTTGTTTGATAGAAATCCTGTCTGTGGCACATATGTGATTGCAGGCACGGAATGCCAGCTGCACTGGAAAAGGGCATAGAATCTGTTGTCTTACTCTCCTGGGTGGCAGTCAGAACTTTGGAGTTCCTCAAGCATTGTCTAGCTGCAAATCTGTGTCGATCCTATTTCACATGGAGGTGGCGACGCACGCCTGGGCTTCCCGATACGTCCTGATCTTGCATCACTTCATCCTCTCTGACGGCAGTGATTTTGTTCAGCGTGCCCCACTTTCCATAATTTTCTAAGATCTTCCATAATGTGCATCCACAACTGAGAAAAAAAAAAATCTTTTATTGGTCCAAGTGTACTAAATTTGGGTCCAAAATAAAACCATGGTAGCTGTATAAGTAGACCACGTCTTTTGAAAACCATGACGATAAATCACATTAATTTGGACCCCATTAATCTGGAGTATGTGCTAATCCCATAGGCCTAGGAGGAAGCTTAGCTTAGAAGAAAGGGTTTGCTTTCTAAGCAAAGGATGCAGACAAACCTCAATAAGTCTAACCTACTTAGAAGCAGATGGTGTCCTTAAAGAAAAAGGAAGCGACGCTGCCTGTGAGTCCTAAGCCCCAGCTCATCCTCCACCTTAGACATCAACCAGTCTACCTACAGTGTTGTAGGAAACTTGGGTCCCTCACCCATTCCAAGCAACTACAGCACTTCCTTCAAAACTGGCATCAGAAGTGGAAATGCTCCTGGAGGCCCCCTGGTCCTGCAGCCTCCTTGGGGAAACTGAAGCCCAGAGAGAGGATGGAGCCAGCCCAGAGTCACACAGACACCAGGTCAGCCTGGTGATTAGAGCTCAAGCTTTGTCTCCCCCAGATGAATTTCTAATCTCAGCCTGGCCTCTTACTTGGAGACTTTGGCCAAGCTCCTTGACCCCATCGAGTCTCCATGTGCTCATGCATGCATCGCAGAGCAAGGCAGTCTAGGTCCCACTGAGGTCTAGGTAAGACTGGCCTGAGGTCCAACTCTGTGCTCTGTGTAAGTTCAAGGTCCTGTCCAAGATTGCTGCAAATCCTTGTGCTCATTCCGATCCTGGAATCCTGCTTCCCTGATACTGTCTCTGTTCCTCACTGCGTTGACTCAAATGGGAATACCCAGCCCCATCCTCAGCATGCATACACAGCTTTCTGTTTGTTTTTTTTTGGAGATGGAGTCTCACCCTATTGCCCGGACTGGATTACAGTGATGAGATCTCAACTCACTGCAGCCTCCGCCTCCTGGATTCAGGTGATTCTTCTGTCTCAGCCTTCTGAGTAGCTGGGATTATAGGCACCCACGACCATGCCCAGCTAATTTTTGTATTTTTTGGTAGAGATGGGGTTTCACCATGTTGGCCAGGCTGGTCTCAAACTTCTGAACTCAGGTGATCTGCCCACCTTGGCCCCACAAAGTGTTGTGCTGGGATTACAGTAGGCATGAGCCACTGCAATCTGCCACACACACAACTTTCTAAGTGTTGCAGGCTTTGCTAAAGGGAGTAGCCTTGGGTTGGGTCCTTAGCAGCACAGAAAGAGGGTCAGGCTTGTGTACTCCCTGTCACTCAGCTGTAAGCTATGGAGAGCAGGGGGTATAGGTGAGGCCAAGGTGATTCCCCAGAACCGGGGTGTGTTCATCTATTTTGTGTTGCTATAAAGGAATATCCAAGGCTGGGGAACTTATTAAAAAAAAAAAAAGGTTTGTTTTTTTTTTTTTTAATAAGTGATGCTTCAGGCTGTACAAGAAGCATGGTGCCAGCACCTGCTTATGGTAAGGCTTCAGGAAGCTTCCACTCACAGGGGAGGAGAGCAGAGGGAGCAGATGTGTCCCATGGTGAGACAGGGAGCAAGAGAGAAAGGAGGAGGTGTCATGCTGTTTTTCTAACCATCAGGTGTCCTGGTAACTAACAGAGCGAAAATTCACTCATCACCAAGGGGACAGCACCAAGCCATTCATGAGGGAGCCACTCCCACGACCCAAACACCTCCCCTCAGGCCCCGCCTCCATCACGGGGAGGGGGCGGGGGTGGGGGGGGGCGAACCACAGTTCAAAATGAGACTTGGAGGGAACAGACATCCAAACTATATGAGGGGCAACAGCCAACACACAGAAGCCAGGGTGGGGAGCAGCAGCCAGGAACTGGGGCTAATCTGGGCACCACCAGTACCTGCCACAGGGGAGGGGGTGGAGAGGGGGCTCTCAAGCTCTCATCGCAAAAACACACTGAGCATCAGGCACCACTGTTCCTCAAACAGCCTTGACCCTCACCTTAGGGTGCTCTCCCACATCCACGTCGCCCTCACACTTGCTTACCCCTTTCCTCAATCCTCTGCCCTTTTTCCTCTTGTCTTTCTCCCTCTACAGAACAACAACAAAAAAAATATTTTCTTCTGCAGAACCATTTAATCATTATTTAATTCCTCTGTTGCTGAGCTGCTGCTAACACCCTCTACGTAGCGAACTCCATCCCAGGTTGCCAGTTTTAGCGCTGAAAGTCCCCCATCCCAGGAAAACTCAGTCCCAAGCAAACTCCAACAACTGGTCACCCTCCAAACTGCTCTTCCAGCAGCGACATGGCTCTCCAGGCTCCCTCCCAAATGGACAGTAAGGAGGAACTGGCTAAGACAGCTAATCATCTTTTCTTTTTAATCATGAATGGGTGTTAAATTGCCTCAAATGGTGCTTCAGCCTCTATTTAGAGAGTCACGTGGTTTAATCTACCAATGGAGTAAATTACATCAGTAGATTTCCTAAAGCTGCTCCTTTGTTGCTGGAAGAAGCCACACTGGAACACGCTGTATTTTTCTTGTGATCACATTCTTGATTTGATAGACTAATATTTTATCAGTAATGTTTGCTCCTAAATTGAGTTTCATTCACAGTTGTCCCTGGCCACCTTGCTCTGATGTTGGTACCTGAACGGACAGTTTTACAATGAGTGTGAGAACCCTTCCACTTTCTTCACACCTATTTCCTTCCTGCCTGGCCTGCGGATATGAGTGAAAAAATGAGAGAAGAAAGGCATCAAAAGACACAACATAAGGAATTGGTTTCAAGGTGAAGGACTTTATATCCAAACGGCACATGTTCAACAAAAATGTATTGGAAATGATGGGCATGGGGAAATACAATGGTTAAAGAAAGAAAACAACATTTCCTACACTCACAGATGAAAGAGAAGCATTTTCGGGGGAAGGGAGCACTCATAAAATCATGCTGGATTCAGATTCTTCCTCGGCAAGTTTCATCCAGAGACCTCGGTGAAAATAGGAACCCGTAATGTTGTGATCATTTGATTTGTCTTTTGAGCCAAAAAGCCACAGGCAAACATTCTCAAAGAGCCTGGAAGAACTCAGGGAATACCACAGCCGTGAACAAGTCTTTAAAATCTCTATGACAGGTAAATCCAGGCAACACGTATCGCAAGAAACAGGAAACTGGATATTGGGGTGAGGGGAAGGGGGGAAGAAGGGCAGGGGGTGGGAGTCCTCACACTAGTGCAAAACCCGTGGGAAGGCAGCTTTAAAGGGAAAACCAAATATGCTTCAAGTTGTCCTTAAAATATAAAAATCAAGAGACAGGCATTCTCTAGCATGAAGGACGCAGGCAACAGAGCACCCGTGATGCTCGAAAAGAAAGAAAACCCATTTCACAATACAATAGAGCCTCAACATAGAGGGAAAAGCCTTGGAATGGAAAAGTCGTAAAAAAAGAAATGATGAGAACGGAATATAACAAAATGTGGAATCAAAAGAAACTCTACATCTCTCTAATGACCAGTGATGATGAACATTTTTTCATGTTTGTTGGCCTCTTGTATGTCTTCTTTTGTAAAGTGTCTGTTCATTTCCTTTGCAACTATCTTGCATGTTCTGCACATGTACCCCAAAACCTAAAATGCAATAAAAATAAAAAGATAAATAAAATAAAAATAATGTAGATAAATATAGAGAGAGAGATAATAAAAAAACAACTAGGCAAAATTTAAAAAAAAAAAAAAAAGAAACCCTGCAGAAGAGAATCCAAACGCTTTGAATGTAGACAAGGTAAAAAGACTAGTGAACAAAAATTGGTAGGGGACCTTCAGGGAAAAAAAAAAAAAACATGTCAACACGTCAGCCTCAGAGAAGCACGCACTCATCCTCTGAGTGTGCCAGGCACCCCCATGAGTGGGGTCGGAGGGAAAAGCCGGAAGTTGATGTGCCCTTCAAGTCACTGGGCACTGCCCGGCCCCAGGCACCCTGCCATGCCCATACAGCAGCAGTCAGACCTCCTGACTCCACCAGATGCCCCCTATCCTCTCAGCCTCTCCAGCCCCCTACCTCTCTGTAAGCTCAAGTCCTTACACGAATGGAGGAGAAAGTGAGATGGGGAAGAAAGGATACGGGAGGTGGTGGCAAGCAGGTCACTGCTGTGGGCAACTGGGGTGTCAGCCTGCAAGGCACCCCTGGCGACTGCGCAGGACACATCTCAGAGCTGGCCTGCATAAGACGGGAGGAAGCTGGGGCATTGATCCAGCCACTCCATTCATCCGTCACTGGCTGGAACCACTCCTGGGGTGCTGATGACCACAGGCCTCCGTGGTTATAGAGAGCCCGCAGGCTGAGTCGCAGGAACCGAGGAGGGTAAGGTGGCTGCTGTGCAGGGCGGCTGTGCATGACCAGGAGGAACTGTGTCTCCAGGCAGGCACCTCCTCAGGGCTGAGACAAGCTTCAGTGACAGGGACGGGGCAGGCATCTCAGCACGGCTCAGTCCCCAGAGAAGCTCAGGCCTCATTCAAAAATGACCAAAAGTCAGCAAGGGTATTGGGGTGCTGCCTTTCCTGCTGGCTACCATGAGCCTGGGAAGCCGCATGCCCAACTGGCCTGCCCAGGAGGCACACTTGCCCCAGAATGGAACTCTCCTCCCC
>CM052668.1:20088541-20131552 GCA_028533165.1 Leontopithecus rosalia
CTAGGATTATTTTTAATGAGCTAAGTGGTGTTAGTTCTTAAACTGCAATTGAGAGAGAAAGCACGCATCCAGAGTCATTGACAATTTTCCTTTCCAGCAATTGCGGTTGTGAATCCTGCTTCCAGCGCTACTAATAGTTTCCACGGTGGTTTATCCTCATTTGCCTAAAAGCCAGACCCCAGGCTTCTATCCTGAAGAATCAAAAGGCGACTCGGGCCAATTAGTGCACGTCTTGTACGTCCCACCACCCCTTCTCTGGAAAGAAAGTATTCTTGGCAGTACCCACTTAACAGAGTCATGGGGTGTTGTGGGGCCCCTAATGGAAAATGGAGTGATTTGGAGGAAGAGGTTAACTATGACCTGCTGGATCACGACCTGAGCGAAGCATCGGAGGACCTATTCATTGACTCTCCACCCTCAAGAATACGAAATGCTCCGACAGGGAGCGCTCCAGTGGACGGCAGCAACCAGCATGCTATGGGCTCCTTTAAAAATAAGCCCCATTGTTCCCCAACCGCCTATTAATAGCTTGAAAAGACATCTGTTCCTAATTTGGTCTTCTCAAATCAAGAAATCTTCCCTTCACTTTCCTCCAGGGCCAGGATGAAATCAATCAAGCTACAAAATTTATTAAGCACCAGGCACATTCTGGCCCAGAGCTTGGAGCCAGCCCTGTAAAGTGACCTGAGCACCCCAAGGCCCCGGTCTGCATGGAGCGTGCATCTTTCCTCTGACATCCCTCCACACTCAGGCAGCACAGATGGCACCAAAGAGCCCCCAGGGTAAACCAGTTCCTCCCCATTCAGCACCCCAGCCCTCTCTGCTCTGTCCCGTAGGGTCAGCTGTTCCAACAGTTTCTGACTTGAGGCATAGCTCCCTTAGATTCTGCCAGTGATGGGCAGCTCGCTGCCTCTCAGATGACCCTTCTCACTCCCAAATATCTGCGGCTGCTAAACACTCCCAAACTCACCTCCCACAGTCAGTCCCATCTCTCTGGGGCCACACACACCAGCTTGACTATGGCGAGCCTTCAGCTACTTGAGTGGATGTCTGCCGATCCCCACAACCCCTCTCCAGCTTTGGGACCTGGGTAGCAGGGGGCTGTTGCGAACCCAATGTCCAAAAAGGGCAAGTGAGTCCAGGGACATAAAGCCACACGGACGCCTATCCCTGGCAGCAGCCCTCAGCAATCGTGTGCCCTCCACGCCCCCTGCACCCACCCCTGCAGTCCCAGACCCACAGCTCGCCATTTTCAGGGTGCACTGTGCTCACTGCACCCCAGGGCCTTTGCATGGCTTTCCTGCTGCCTGGCCTGCTTTTCTCTGCTTTCTACAAAGCTGCTCCTCCACTTCTCAGCCAGTCCCCAGGAATGGTTCCTGATCTTGCTGCTAAAGTGCACCCCCAGTCATGCCCAAAGCACAGCCCTCTTTTAATTGTTTACTGTCTGATTTCTTTTTCTCTTTATGCATGTTTATCATCTGTCTGCCCTCTAGAAAGTAAGACCATGAATAAGCACAGGGAAGGAACTCAATAATTGGTTGTCGTTGATAAAACAATTTTCCAGGCAGAAGATATGGCAACTGGAGCTGAGACACCTGGGGCGGCCATGGAGCGCACCGGTCCTGAGCTCACACTTCGACCTGGAAAGGATCTGTGGCTGGCTGTGGCCCCAGGCAAGCTGTGTGGTCTTCCTGAGTCTCCCTCCACATCTGCACCGTCAGGACCCTCACAGCGCTGGCCTCCTGGTGCTGTGTGTGGTGGTATTTGCAGAGCGTTTGCTAGAACACGGTTCACACCAAACCAGACCCAGGAGGAAATCCGGCTCAGCGCACAGGCCAGCCCAAGGAAAGAGATGAGGAGGGGCTGGCCGGTGGGGAAGCAGTGGACTTGAAAGGAACATTGAGGCTTCTGCCCTGGGGACAGCGCAGTGGGAGGAGCTGTCCAGCCTTGTGGGCTGAAGTCAGAAGAGCCAGAAATAAACACCACCCTTGAGGCCCAGATGGGGACCTGCCCCTGACTCTACTGTCTCCCTCTGTTCTTCCCTGGTACACCCCATGGAAGTGCCTCGGACCCCCTGGGGGACTCAAGCTCAGGGAGAGGGACTTTGTTGGGGGCAAATCTGCAGCTGCTTCTCTCTGGGGCTCACATCCCTGAGGAGTGAAAAGGGAGAAGCCCAGCCCTCCGGCCTCAGACTCAGCCTCAGCCTCAGCATCCCTCCCCTTGGCCGGTGCCAGCTCCCGGGTGTGAGAGAAAGCAGAGGCCTGAAGAAATGGGCTCCCAGAGGGCCCCGCCTCAGCCCCACTGGCCCAAGGCCCCCCGCAGGTCCTGGGCCCAAGCCAAAGCGCTTCCATCAGCGCCAGGACCCCCAGGACACAGCCAGGATTGTGTGGCTGCGGCAGGCTCCCAGCCACAGCTGAGGGGACAAGGCCCAGCTGTTCCTGCAGACAAGTGGGCAGCTTTCTTCCCACATGAAAAGGAAACCTGTGTCTCTGGGGAGGGACGGGAGGAGGGAAGAGACCCGGGAGGCGCAGGCAGGCCTGCTCGGGGTCCCCTGTGCCCTGGGGTGGGCAGGTGGGGCCAGGAAGAGGGAGGCAGTCCTGGACCTAAGCAACCCTCCCAGCCACCAGCTCAGCCCATTCCCCATCTCTGACCCCTGTGTGACCCTGGGCCAGCCCCTTCCCTAATCTGGCCTCAGGTTTCTTCACTGAAAAAAATAGGAGGTGGAGAATTTCCCCTTTGTCCTAGTAGAGGGTCAGCCTCAAGGAAGATGCAGGCCATCTCCCTGAAAGGCTGGACTCCCAGCGGGACGTAGTGGCTCACGCCTGTAATCCCAGCACTTTGAGAGTCTAAGGCGGGTGGATTATCTGAGGTCAGGAGTTGGAGACCAACCTGGCCAACATAGTGAAACCCTATCTCTACTAAAAATACAAAAATTAGCCAGGCATGGTGGCGGACACCTGTAATTCCAACTACCTGGGAGGCTGAGGCAGGAGAATCGCTTGAACCCAGGATGCAGCGGTTGAGGTGAGTCAAGATCGTGTCATCACACTCCAGCCTGGAGACAAAGCGAGACTCTGTCTCAAAAAAATAAGTAAATAAATAAATACAAGAAAGTTTGGACTCCCTAAGTGAGGAGGGTAGCAGGACACGGTGGAACAAGGCTAGACAGAGCCATCAAAACTCTCTGGTTGGAAAGTAGACCCAAACCTCAGCATGCCCTGCCTGGCCTAGGAAATAGTGTGGACAGCCACCCACACCGCAGGTCCCAAGGCCCCAGGAAGGCATCCCAGGGGAGGCACTGGAGGCGGAGCTAGGATCAGCTAGAGGAGGCGGAGCTAGGATCAGCTAGAGGAGGCGGAGCTAGGATCAGCTGGAGGAGGCGGAGCTAGGATCAGCTGGAGGAGGTGGAGTTAAGATCAGCTAGAGGAGGCGGAGCTAGGATCAGCTAGAGGAGGTGGAGCTAGGATCAGCTAGAGGAGGCGGAGCTAGAATCAGCTAGAGGAGGCGGGGCTCGGATCAGCTAGAGGAGGCGGAGCTAGGATCAGCTCTGCCCCACTGAAGCCCTAATGTGCCATCCCAGGACCCCCAGAGCGCTGCTCTGAAAACTGACGGGATTGAAACTATCTGGAGAGCCTCTCCTTTGAATGACTCCTCTTCCATGGACCTTATCATTAATCATACACCTTTCTTTGGAGATGAGAAATCCAGGCTGGGCACGGTGGCTCACACCTGTAATCTCAGCAATTTGGTAGGCCAAGGCAAGAGGTTAGCTTGAGCCCAGAAGTTTGAGACCAGTCTGGGCAACACAGTGAGATTCCTGTCTCTGCAAAAAAATTTTAAAATTAGCCTGATGTGGTGATATGCACCTTAGTTCCAGACACTCAGGAGGCTGAGGCAGGAGGATCACTTGAGCCCAGCAAATGGAGGTTGTAGTGAGCTGTGATTATGCCACTGTACCTCCAGCCTGGGCAACAGAGCAAGACCTCAACTCTCAAAAATAAAAGATAAATAAAAACAAAAAATTCGGCCAGGTGCGGTGGCTCACCTCTGTAATCCCTGCATTTTGGGAGGCTGAGGCGGGTGGATAACCTGAGATCAAGAGTTTGAAATCAGCCTGACCAACATGATGAAAATCTGTCTCTACAAAGAAATCCAAAAAATTAGCTGGGCATGGTGGTGCGTGCCTGTAATCCCAGCTACTCAGGAGGCTGAGGCAGGAGAATTGGTTGAATCCGGGAAGCAGAGGTTTCAGTGAGCAGAGATCATGCCACTACACTCCAGCCTGGGCAACAAGAGCAAAACTTGATCTCAAAAAAAAAAAACAAATCCACCTATGTCTGCACCAATCTCTACCATACGCCAGAGCAGCCCAGAGCAGGCCCTCTCCCCACTGGCTTCACCCCAGGTTCTGCAGAAGCTCCCTGCTCACCAGGCCCTCCAGAGCTCAGCTGCAGAGCATGTGGGACCCATCATCCCAGGAAGGTAAAGTCTGGGGCCTCCGGGAATGGGCAGACAGCATGCCAACAGGTTGGGAGGTGAGGCTGCTTGCAGATCAGCAACTCCTTCTAGGAGGGACAGGGACTCGTGTAAGCTGGGCCTTATTAAATGTAGCAGCAGCTGCTATTTAATGGGTGATTTGTAGTGGGAGATAAAGACCTGGACAGATACTGACAGGACTCTCTGTTTCAGAAAACTGAGCTCCAGTTGGAGTGTGAAATGCAAAAGAAAGGTAGTAAGGTCCACGAATTGAGGCATGCAGGGCGCAACTCCCTGCCAGCAAGGCCGCAAGCCAGCCTGGCCATCCTCACGGCCTGTCTTGCTGGGGACAAAGTAGTGCCACTTTCCTGGTGATGCTGGCTGAGTTCACCATCATGATGCCTGCAGGTCCAGCCAGGACCCCGTGCACCCCTGAGCCTATTACTATGGAGGTTGCAGTAAGCTGAGTCGGGGCCAGAGTATCCTGACTGGGGAGGCCTGGCTCATGGTTCCTCATCTGAGGTTGTGGAATAGGCCCGATGAGATGGGTGAGCAGGGCCTTATCTCCCTCCACACAGAAAGCCCACGACCTCCCTGGAGTGGCACGCCAGCAGGTTGCTCCCCCTACCCCCCACCCTGTTCCACTCTAGGGAAAAATGAGAGCTCAGAAAATTGTCACTGGGCCTTCCTTCCTGGGAGACTGCTTTTTGTCCTGCTGATGAAGAGGCGTTTGCAAGGCCTGTTCACGTTGCTAGAGAGACACCTTTAGGACAGGTGGTGTCCGTGCGGCCTCGGGGAATGTTCCCACTTCAAGGTCACCCCACAGGACTGCTGATGGACCCAGTATCCTCCAGTGTGATGGAGAGCCTCTGAAAAGCAGAGCAGGCCAAGCCTCGGACATCTTTTAACAGTACATGGAAGTCGTTAGCTTCCATTTTAATTTAAGAAGCCCAATTTTATAAATAAGAGTGAATTTTCCCAGGCTATTATTTCTAATTATGCATTTACATCAATTCACATTATGCAGTTGATGAAATGTAATCCCAAAGGCAATTTTCTGCTGACGGGGGGCACGGCAAGGAGTTTCTTCACATTACAAGTCAATATTTTGGGGAATAATTATCCACTTGCTCACCAGAGTCTGCACAGACTCACCTAATGGCTGTGTCTACACAGTTCCCAGCTTGAGGTGCTAAGAGGGGAAATGCCCCACTGGGGAGAGAAGATGGAGGAGACCAAGATCACACTGAGTGGGGGACCCTGGACAGCTCTGATGCAGCCTCTCCTGGCGAGTGGGACAGGCTCAGTCTGAACTCCACCATGGACCGGCATCACGTCTTTTGATTATGTTACAAAATGGCTCCAGAACTTAGATTTTCATCTGCAAGGTGAGAATGGTAATAGTAACTTTCTCATAGGGTAAGATAATATATGCATGCCTTCATTCATTTATTAATGGAAGAAACACTTCATGGCACACCTCCTCTCTGTCAGGGACACAGTAGGTACTCAATAAATGATCATGCATGGAATACTATGCAGCCATAAAGAAAGAATGAAATTGTGTCCTTTGCAGCAATGTGGATGCAGCTGGAGGCTATTTCCTAAGGGAATTAACACCAAAACAGAAAACCAAATACCACATGTTCTCACTTATAAGTGGGCAGTAAACACCAGGTACACACAGACACAGTGATGGGATCAGCACACACTGGGGTCTACGAGAGGGTGGGGAGTGTATGCTGAAAAGCTACCTATGAGGTACTGTGCTCACTGTTTGGGTGATGGAGTCATTAGAAGCCCAAACCTCAGCATCACACAATATACCCGTGTGACAAACCCGCGCATGTCCCCCGAATCTGAAATACATTTTAAAAGAATAAAATAAATGGGAGTGATGACTCTGAGGAAGAGCAGCCACAGACATCCTGGAAGAGCAAGCCTGTGGGCACCTCCTGAGTCTGAGTGGCATCTCAGAGTTGAATAGCACCACGGCAACAGAGGCAGAGAAATCAGAGACATCTGTCTGCAGACGCAGCCCAGGCCTTGAAGGCAACAGCCAGATGGATGTGTCCTTCAGTGTAGGAGGCCCCTCCAACTGTTCACAGAGCCTCTTCTACAGGGAGGCACAGCCCTAGGTGCCAGGGCAATGGGAGAGGCAATGGGGGCCGGGACGAGGCTGGGGGCTGAGGCAGTGAATAGAAATAGACAGATCTGAGAGTATCCCAAAGTTAACAGCCCTGGTATCAGCAACGGGTCATGGAGGGGAGGGAGGGATGAGGCACCAGGGATCCCTCCTGCTGGGCTATGTAGGTGTCAGGCCAATTACTGAGACCAAAAAAAAAAAAAAAAAAAAAAACTACCAGGTTCCTCATAGACCAGGCATTGCTGAGAGCCTGGCTTGTGAGGGAAAATCACCAGCTTCATGTGAACACCGTGAGGTTCCCTTGTGACCTCTCCATGGAAGCCCATGAAGACAGAGGACCCCCTCCAACTAGCGCTAGAGAAGAAGGCGTGGCACTGAGCTGCGGGGAACCCCTACACTCTGGGGTTTGGCAAAGGTGGCCACCAACACAAGCATGCAAGGAGACGGAGACGTGTGGCCAGAGCTGCTAGAGGAAAGCCAAGAGTTCTGGTCACAGAAACCCAGCTCTTCAGCAAACAGAGCTCAGCCGAATGTGCTAGAAAGTCAAGATGAGGACGAACACGTGAGAACATGCCAGCGTGGAGGGATCTCAGCAGGAGCCACTTCCGGGACAGGGTGGCCTGGAAGTCCATGCACAGAGGACACACTTATTTGGGAGGCAGGGAGCCTTGCTGTGCAGGGAAGGGAGATGGTGGTGGCCCCTCTTGGTCTCTGCATGAAGACCGAGAAATGGGGCAAGCCCTCTGTCCTCCCCAGCCCGGGACCCTCAAGCCCAGGAATGAGGAGCTAAGCAGGCAGTGGCGGGGACCTCAGGGATGGGGCTCCAGTTACTTCTTCCCGAGTTGAGCTCAGTTTCTTGTCTATAAAAAGGAGAAAAATTCTGGGCACGGGGTTGCCACGAGGGTGAAAGGAAAGCACAGAACCTGACCTGCAGAGGTTCACAGTCCCCCCAGGCAGAGCAATGCACAAATGTACTTTTCATATTTCTCTGCGGCCAGCACCACCTGCTACACGCTTCCCTGCGACCAGCACCATCCGTGATTATTCCTGGGCTCAAACGCTCCAGCGCCAGGCACAGGTGAGAGGGTAACTTGGACACAGAACTGAAAAGGGGGCCAAGTTCAGGGGTAACATCCTCACCCAAACTTGAAATAGACTAAAAATCAGGTGGGTTTGCGAACTCATGGGGGACATAGCTCACAGGCACCTCAAGTCTCACAAGCATCCCCACAGCTGGCACGAGGGTGCCCAGTCCTCCCCAGTCCTCTGTCACTGTCCCCACAGGTATTTGTTTGAGACAGGCCCTCACTCTGTCACCCAGGCTCGAAGGCAGTGGTGTGGCCACAGCTCACTACAGCCTCAACCTCCCAGGCTCAGGTGATCCTCCTGCCTCATTTTCCTGAGTAGGTGGGACTACAGCCACGCACCATCATACCCAGTGAATTTTCTGTATTTTTTGGTAGAGACAGAGTCTTGCCATGTTGCCCAGACTGGTCTCTACCCACTGGGCTCAAGCAATCTGACCATCTTAGCCTCCCAAAATGTTGGGATTACAGGCATCAGCCACCACACTCTGCCTGTCACCTCAGATTTTAATAAGGCTGGAAAGAGGGTGGGCAAGGACCCAGCCCAGGCCCCCTGGTTGGATGCCACACCCAGAGTATCCTGCCCAGGGAGCCACAGCTGGGCTGGACAGAGGAGGCCGGGGAGGACGGGGGAGCCCCACACAGGCTGAACAGAGGTGGGAAGCTGGGCCCTCACACCAGCCTGCAGAAACAGCAGGGTTTATTTTGGCAATAGAACCAACGTATAACAATTAGATTTTGCATAAACATCTGGGTTTCCAGCTTCATCTGAAACACTGGGACAGCCGGCCACCCAGGCCTTGCTCTCTGCAGGGCAAGCACAGGGCAGAGCTCCAGCAGCACCCACCCCAGCAGGGCATAAGGTCCATGTGGCCCCAGGCACACTGCTCCTCGGCATCTCAGGCCCAGCCTCCGGCCCCAATCCATGTCTGCCTGTCCCCTGCAGGACCCTCCACTCATTTCCCTGCCTGTCCTGCCCCTTATGGCCTGCAAATCCACATGCTGGGCCCCAGCCCTCTGAAAGCTCCAGGAGGCCGCCTTACAGGCAGCAGGAGAGTGAAGGAAGCCCTGGGGCTGCACAGGCAGGGGGGCCCCTCTTCTGAGTCAGGGCAAGTCCTGGGGAGCACATCCTTCTGGCCACCCCCAGCCTGCCTGGCACGGAGAAGAAAGGTCACCATCCACTCCACCCCCAAAAGCAGCCAGCAGGGGAAGGCAGACTGCTCTGAGAAATGAGGCAGAAAGGGAAGTCAGGCCCAGAATTATGGTCCCAGGAGGGAAAGTGTGCCCTTAGAAGAAAGCAGGATAGGGCAGAGCACGGTGGCTCCTGCCTGTCATCCCAGCACTTTGGAAGGCAGAGGTGGCCAGATCACCTGAGGTTAGGAGTTCGAGACCAGACTGGCCAATATGGTGAAACCCTTTCTCTACCAAAAATATGAAAATTAGGCATGCATGCCTGTAACCCCAGCTACTCAGGAGGCTGAGTCAGGAGAATTGCTTGAACCCAGGAGAATTGCTTGCAGTGAGCCAAGAATGCACCACTGCACTCCAGATTTTGTCTCAAAAAAAAAAAAAATCTGCGTGTAGTGGCTTACGCCTGTAATCCCAGCACTTTGGGAGGCTGAGGCGGGCAGATCACAAGGTCAAGAGATCGAGCCCATCCTGGCCAACATGATAAAACCCCAACTCTACTAAAAATACAAAAATTGGCCAGGCGCGGTGGCTCATGCCTATAATCCCAGCACTTTGGGAGGCCAAGGCGGATGGATCACAAGGTCGAGATCGAGACCATCCTGCTCAACGATGGGAAATCATGTCTCTACTAAAAATACAAAACTTAGCTGGGCATGGTGGTGCGCGCCTGTAGTCCCAGCTACTCGGGAGGCTGAGGCAGGAAAATTGCTTGAACCCAGAAGGCAGAGGTTGCGGTGAGCCGAGATCATGCCATTGCACTCCAGTCTGGGTAACAACAGCAAAACTCCATCTCAAAAAAAAAAATATACAAAAATTAGCTGGGCATGGTGGTGCATGCCTGTAGTCCCAGCTACTCCAGAGGCTGAGGCAGGAGAATCACTTGAACCTGAGAGATGGGAGTTGCAGTGAGCTGAGACTGAACCACTGCACTCCAGTCTGGGCGACAGAGTGAGACTCTGTCTCAAAAAAACCTGAAAGAAAAAGAAGAAAGCAAGAGAAGGAGGTGAGAGGAAGGATAGGAGTGGGGAGGAGAGGGAAGATGAGGTGGAGGGAGAAAGGGGATGAGGAGGGAGGATGAGGTGGAGGGAGAAAGGGGATGAGGAGGGAGGATGAGGTGGAGGGAGAAAGGGGATGAGGAGGGAGGAGGAGGAAGGAGAGGGGGGATGAGGAGAAAGGAGAGGGGAGATGACGAGGAAGGGGGTGGATGAGGAGGAAGGAGAGGGTCTCTTACAAGAGCAAGGTCTCCGACTTTCTGCTGCCCCTCACGGACTGCCAGCCACCAGGCTGGAACACACCTTGCTGCCTTTTACCTGTGCACACATATTCTGTGTGCACACACACCACCTGCACACACTCTGGGCATGTCATATGCACCTGTGTCGTCTGCTCACATCAGCTGTTGCCAGCACATTTGTATGCTCATGTACACACACACACACACACACACACACACACACACAGTGGATACGCCATCTACACACATGCTCTCTGCACACAACAGGCACACCATCCACACACAGGTATACTGTCCACATACATGTGTATACGCGTGCACACACACACACACACATCCTCTCTGCATACATGCTGTCTGTGTCCTGAGGTCACACCGCTGGGACCTTAGCACCTGGAATAAAGGGCTAGGGGACATACAATCATGGGAAAGGCCAGTGCTTGAGGCTGAGACCGAGAAGTGGCCAACCTCTGGGTCTTTCCCCAGGCCCAAAAACAGGGAAGCAGGTGTGGGGGGACTAGAACCACTGCCAACCCTCCAGGTGCACTCCAGGTGTGGGAGAATTAGAACTCCTGCCGACCCTCTAGGTACACTCCAGGTGTGGGGGAACTAGAACCGCTTCTGACCCTCCAGGTGCACTCCAGGTGTGGGGGAACTAGAACCACTTCTGACCCCCCAGGTGCACTCCAGGTGTGGGGGACCTAGAACCACTTCTGACCCCCCAGGTGCACTCCAGGTTTGGGGGACCTGCAGTTGCTGCCAACCCTCCAGGTGCACTTGCTGCTCCCTTTCTCACCAGGCCTCCCCCAGCTCTGTCACCCAACTCCTGCCCCTCTGTCCCCTCAGCCTGGCCACCCTAGTGTCCCTCTGCCCATTCCCCAGCCAAACAGGCTCTGGAAGCCACAGCATAGACCGATTACGCTGTTGCAATCACATAGGACCAACCCTTCCACAGCAAGGAAGACAGAGCTCTGAGCCCAGCAGGGCCTGGTCCTCTATCCAAGCATGTCCCCCACATCCCACCTCCAAGCCAGCACCAGGCCATGCATACCACAGATGCTCCTTAGAGACTCACCAAGCTGGGTAAAACCTCTAGATACCACCTGTCTAAAGTGTCATGGGACCAGCTGAAACTTGACAAAGAATCTTGCACCCACGCTCCCCTCTCGCCATTCCCCTGGTCCTGGAAAGAGCTGGGCAGTGAGTGGCCCTTGCTGGTGAGTACAGAGAGACCAGCCGGATAGAAGAAGATGGAGGCACAGCAGCCCAGTGTGGCTCAGCGCCGGGGCTCTCCCTAGACAGAGAATCTCACTCAGTAGGGCTTTTTATTCTTGTTTAATGGAAAAATGACATTTTACAACATTATTGTGAAAAATTAGGTTAGATCTGAAGCGTCAAAAATGTTTTGCAAATAAAACCAGGGCTTTCTGTGGCTGGTAATTGCTGATCCCCTCCAGCCAGCAGGCCCCAGGGGGAGCAGCCTGTGTACACCTGACCTGTGCCTCGGAGAAGCTTGGCCTGCCTCCGGAGCCTGGGGGACAGCAGCCACATGTACGCAAGGCGCGGCAGCCCTGGCTCCCCAGGCACAGTGACCTTTTGTCAACTTCGGACAGGAACACAAATCTACCGTCACTCTATATCGGCCTTGATTGGATGAAAATCCCATCGGAAAATGGGGGGAAGGCAATAAAACCTCCAGAATTGATATTAAACCACTGACATTTCACAAACCTCGAGGTGCTGGCAGCTGCCAGTCTATCAGCAGGAGGGATTCGAAGGGGACAAGTCAGGCGTGAAGGTCACAGCAGTGTCAGCGAGCTCCTCCCAGGCCCCCAGTCAGCACCAAAGGGAGCAGAAGCCTGGATGGCCGCAGCCCCCACAGGCCCACCCCATCCTTCTGGACCCGGTCTGGGCATTTGCACCTGCGCTCTCTGCAGTGGGGCAATAAACCGACCTTTGAAGCCAAAGATGATGTCAAGTCCAGAGCTCGTGACTGTCCTACAGCTCGTGACTGTACCTACCGCAGCCCCACAGTGTGGAGAGGCCACCACCCTGCATGAGACCAGAACAGACCAAGGCTCCTCTGGAAGAACAGCCTCGGGCTGAGGACCCACCAGGAGCTGCGCACTGGCCTCAGCTTCCCACAGCCCAGCACCCACTGACCCCCGTCATATGCCAGGCAAGGTGACTAGGCAGGTACAAAATTACTAGAGCACAGCTCCTGCCCTGGAAGAGCTCAGAGCAGGCATCTTTTTCTCCAGGTAATCCCACCTGGGCAGAAGCTGGGAGTGGGCTGAAATGAGACCCTGCCAGGACCCAGCCCCCTCCCCAATCATGCCGCTTCTCACAAGGACAGCAGGCCTCCCAGAGCCTGCCAACTCTGGCACAGATCTTCGCATACATAGAGCCAGCCCTGTGTTGGCCTTTGGGGGACAGCGGAAGAAGGCATTAGCTCCCTCCAGTACTCAGGGAGACCCAGAAAGCCACTCTAGAGGTGGCGAATCCTGCCACCTCCCTAAGCCCCAAGCCTGTGGCAGACATCGCGACCCAGCACACTCTCCTGCTAAGCCCAGGTGCAGCCTCGGTCTCTGGGAGCTGGTCTGAGATGAAAGCAGGTCTGGGCCTTCCTGAAATAAGAGCTTAACACCACACGTGGGCTCTTGGTGTAGGGACGAGAAACAAGGGCAGTCCATCATGTTGGGAGGAAGTGAGGAGGAGGAAGGCTTCCTGGAGGAGGAGAGACTGCGGCTGGGCAGAGTCCACCAGGAAAGCCATCTGCACAGGCAGGCGAGCAGGTTCAGGCCCGAGCTGGGGTGGCCACCACAGTGGGTATGAAGTGGGATGGAGTCCACTTCCTACGCCCCGCTGTGGAGCCCCAGGTGGAGCCCTAGACCTTCAGGGGCCACTCAGCCCAGGACAGTGTTGGGGGGATGGAGAGTTCTTCTGCTTCCCCCACGCTTCAGAGTGCTCACCCCTAAGGCACGGAGGTGAGCCGCCAAGGGCCAGGAAAATCCTGTGGCCACAGTGTCACCAGTTGGCCCCAAGCCCCATTCTCAAGGGATGCTGTGGTCAGAAGCCTCTAGGTGGTACCCAGGATGATGAAGGGATGCCAGAACCTTGGGGCTCCAGATCAGAAGCTACACTTCAGTGTGACTGGCCTTTCCAGAGCCACGTGGTATCCAGAAATTCAGGAGGCACGGGACCATGAACGGTGACCTGAGTGCACCCACGACAATTTGCAAAGCTGCTTCTAGGTCGGGTGCGGTGGCTCATGCCTGTACTCCCAGAGCTTTGGGAGGCCAAGGGGGGTGAATCACGAAATCAGGAGTTCAAGACCAGCCCGACCAACATGATGAAACCCCATCTCTACTAAAAATACAAAAATTAGCTGGGCGTGGATGTGCACACCTATAATTCCAGCCACTCAGGAGGCTGAGGCAGGAGAATCGCTTGAACCCAGGAGGCAGAGGTTGCAGTGAACGCCATTGCACTCCAGCCTGGGCGACAGAGCCAGACTCAGTCTTAAAAAAAAAAAAAAAAAAAAAGATACTTCCTGGGCATCAGCTTGTGGCCCTCACAGCAACCCTGGGAGCAGGGAAGGAACCCAGCACCCTCTGCACAGAGAGGCTGAGGCTCAGTGTGGTGGAGAGACAGCCCAGATCTGACAGCAGCAGCATCCACATCCAGGCTTCAACCTCCCCATCACTACCTCCATTGCACTGTGCCCCGGCCCTGTGCTCACACTGGTTCCCTGACGATATCAGGCCAACCCTGTAGAAGGCTGGTCAGTCCCAGGGGACCAAGGCTGGCAGGACCGGGCACTGGGAGGCTGCCACAGATGTCCCCGGGACCCAGAGCATCTCCACTGGAACCATTAAACAGCATCCTGCCACAGGGGAGCCTGCTCCGTGGGCCTAGAGACCATAGGGGAGCCAGGGCCTGACCCTCCAGCCGACCCCTGGTCATGAAGCGCTGGCTCCATGATTTCTAATCACCAGCCCTGCCATTAAGGTGAAGGAAGCGCACGGGGAAATAACAGAGTTTATCTCCAACAGATCGATCTGCTGAGATCCGTCTGGCCCCAGCCTCTTAATTCTCCATAATGTCAAAGCAATTTTTGGTTAAGTACACAGTCTGTCCTCTACTAAATTAAACTAATAGATCTAGTGGGAAATAAAACCCCAAGTGTATTAAGAATATTAAAAATAAACTCCATGGGTCTATAAGATTTATCTTGGCAAATGATTAAATAACACACACACACACACACACACACAGAGGCTGTAATAAAATCCATTCGGGGTGCTCAGCTCCACCCGTCACCTCCAAGTTCTGGCCATTCCTCTCCCCTTAGTAACGCCACCCCTCCCAAGCCCCTGGGTTCAAGGGTGGCCAGGCAATGTCCTCAAATACACCATGCTACCTCCTCACAACACCAAAGCTAGCAAGGCATGTGCTGCAACTTGGGCCACACCCCAAGTGCTGAGTGACATGCTCTCAAAGCCAATCCTCCCATTCACCCACTACAGGCAGCAACGCCAGCATACCCATTTTACAGATGAGAAAACTGAGGCTCTGAAAGGACAAGCCAAGGTCCATCAGACTCTAGAATGCTGGACTCCACTCTGCTCCATTCTGCTTTGTTTTGTTCTGCTTTTGACTGAATTGTCCAGTTGGGGATATCTGGCCCAGGCCACAAGGCAGGATCTTGCTTTGAAGACACTCATCAGAGACAGTGTCTGGGCTTTCCCCATGGAACACAGCGGCTGGCACCCCAGGGAGGGCAGAGGAGCCAGGGAGGGTGGGGCGAGGCAGGTTGGCCCCTCAGACTCGGGCATCCAGGCTCACCCTGAAACCCTCACACTTTCACTGTGCCAGATGCACTGCTGCTTGCTGGGGCCAGCTCTGCAGGCAAAAGGAGTGGCCAGCAGAGGAAGGTGGGAGGTGAGGACTCATTGAATGCCCCCTCCTCAGAGCCGACAATAAGGAGGCAACTGGGACAACCACCTGGCTTCTGCACTCGGCTCCCAAATCCCACCCCTGTAGGGGATAGTGATTTCCCAGATCCCAGCGCCGGGTTGTGCTGCCATCAGGGTCAGAACTGCTCCTTGTCACCAAGGCCAAAGTCTTCCCATCCTGTCTCCCAATGCCACTGCTGCTGATCCTGTTACCTTGGAGTTTTCTCTTTGTCCCAGCGAAGTCCCCAGATCTCCTGTCTCCACTCCCTTGCATAGGCAGCTACTTGTCTGGGATGCTGATGATGCACCCTAACCCTGTTCCACCCATCTCGGCCAGATTCTACTCTGCACTTAGGTGGATGGAGCTCAGGAAGCCTCCCCAGACAGGACCCACAGCTCACATCCTGTCGGGGGTGGGGCCCTGCCAGGGCTGGGATCATTCTGTGCTTAGCTTGAATCCCCATGAGACTCTGAGCCTCATGGCCAGGGCCACGTCTTGTTTAGCTCTGAACCCCGCTCTTCTGGGCACAGGAATCCTTGCTGTGGCTGCAAAGCCCCAGCGCCCCTCACCCTGCCTCTTATCCCCCCGAACCCCACCTCGCTCACACACACCACGCTCTACCCCCACATCTCCCACAGGCTTGGCGCTCGTGTGTCTTCTGCCTAAAGTACTCTTCCTTCCCCAGGTCTGCCTGGCTGACATCCCCAGATCTTCCCCCAGCACCAGAATTCCCGCTATGTGCGGGTGTGTGCCGCGTGTTACCCAGCATGGGTGAAATATCAGACCTAGTTTTCGTTTCTTCTCTGGGGGTCTGTCTCCACCCGCTCCTGGCTGCAAATGTGGATTCTCTGCAGGCAGGAAGCCCGTCTGTCCTGTTCACGGCAGCATCCCCTGCACCGGCATATCACAGAGCAGACACCCACAAGCACGTGCTAGATAAGTGACCAGGTCCCCAGGATATGTGGGCTGAAAAAATGTCTGGGGTGAAATAGGCCCTGCCCGAGTTTCTCCTGATGTGTCCCCCTTCTCCTGACTACCCCTAAACCCAACTGATCCTGCTTGGGACAAGCAAGCAGACAGCCTGGGGCTCTGAGCATGCAGTGTGACAGCACTGGCGCAGCGATGTCAGGCCAGATCCTGGGGCCTGGCAGCTGTGCGTCCTCTGGCTGCTTCAGGCCAACCCCTGGCTGACCATGAGGAGGCCTGCTTTGCCCAGTGAGAGCTCACATGGGAAAGGGCAGGCTGCCTCCCTGATGGCCCTGGTGACAGCAGGGGGCCTTCTCTGTATCCATGCAATGCATGGGGTGGCTTCTGCTACCCTCTTCCTGGAACTCAGCACTGCAAGAGGACGTGGGGCAGACGAGAGCCAAGGGAACCCAAAATGTGAGCCATTTTACTTGCCCCTCCTTCTGTCTTAGGGGCATCAATCACTGCTTCCCTCTCCATCAGTCCCCAGCAGTCCCCACCGGAGTACAGGCAGGGCCAGGCCTCCACCCCTAGACGACCTGATGTGTGCCCTTGGAGGGGCATCTTCCTGGGACTGGACCTCAGGCCTTTATCCCCGATGCTGATGGTATGTGAATGACGAAATTGGCCGAAAATAAAAGCCCCCATAAATCTGCTGTTTTCCTATAAGCTGTCGGGTACACAGAGTGTGCCGGGATTATTGATAGAAAAGTTTATGGATGGGCTGCATCTTAAAATCAAAATACATTACCCAAAATCAATGTTGCCATACACGGTGCAGGACGGGAAAGGTCAGCCAAAACAAGAACACTGAAACCCCAACTCCAAGAGGACCTGAGCATTCAAATAAATAAATTTTGAAAGTGAGTTCCAGGAAAAACACTCACTTAGGGCTGTAATTTAAGGGTGCTTTCACAAAAGGCTGGGCAGTCTTTTTAAACAGAGCTTTTTAAAGTGCCTCTGAGAGTCCAGTGAATCCATCCACAAAATGGTATTGACAAGCACCACACACCCCAGCTCGCAGCCCAATAATAACAGCTGGTAACAGGTAATGAGTGAGAGCCCCGAGGCTGGGCACACAGTAGCCAGGCCTGGGCAGAAGCGAGCCCCTCGGGCACAGCCAACTGGGTAAGGCAGCCAACTTGTGGCCCCATCGACCACATTACAAAAGGATCCGCCTCCAGGTCCCAGTGCACCGCGACCCCACAGGCATTTCACAGCTGTGGATGAAGGCGGGGAAAGCCGTGTCAGTTCCCACTGGTGACTAATCAGGACGAGAAACAAAGCGATTGTGAAACACTCTCAAGTTCATTGCCTCACATAACCATGATTCACTGCAGACAGGTCATCTTTGCAGGAGCCGGAGACTCCACAGTAGGTAGAGCTGAATGGCTCTGTCCCCAGAGCTAGTGTCCCTGTGGGAGAAGTGACATGCATGCTCCATCCCAGCCACCTTTTTAGAGTCTCTGACTGAGAGATCACATCTCACCAGGACATAGTGAGAAGGAACTGGCTCTCCTGGAGGAAGCGGGAAGCCAGGCTGGGCAGAGACTTGCAGGAGCTTCAGTCTGCTCTTAGCTCAGTAATCCTCCAACCAGCCAAAGGGCTAAGTCGAAGAGACAGAAGTCCCTGCCCTGCCCGCGGAAACCCCACAGCAAAGGGGAGCAAAGTGCCTCTTCCCCAATGCTCCTGGCACGGTCCCCAGTCTGAACATTTACTAGCCACTAACTATGGGTCAGGCCCAGCTGGGAGTTAAAGACACAGAGAAAGCCAGTATGGTGGCTCAGGCCTGTAATCCCAGTGCTTTGGGAGGCAGAGGCAGGAGGACTGTTTGAGGTCAGGAGTTTGAGACCAGCCTGGGCAACACAGCAAGACCCATCCCTACAAAAAATATTAAAAATAAAAAATGGAAGGAAGATGGCTTGAGTTCAGGGGTTCAAAACCAACCTGGGCAACATAGCAAGACCTCACCTCTACAGAAAATTTTAAACATAAAATTAGACAGGTGTGGTGGTGCATGTTTATAGTCCCAGCTACGTGGAAGGCTAAGGCAGAAGGATCAGTTGAGCCCAGGGGTTCAAGACCAGCCTGGGCAACAGCAATCTCTACAAAAAATAAATAAATTAGCAAGGCATGGGGGGCTAAGCCTCCTTGGGTCAGTGTGATTACTCTGGAGGCTGAGGTACAGTGAGATAAGATCGTGCCACTGCCCTCCAGCCTGGATAAGAGAACAAGACCCTGTCTAAAACAAAACAAAACAAAACAAATGAACAAACCATATAGCAAAGGTGGTTCAGCTGTCATCACAGTCTACCAGGCAGGGCAGAAAACGAATAGGCCGAACTGAACAGGCAGGGGAAAGATTACAAGTCTAGTTCAGGCTATTCCTGGCTCCCATCAGTCAAGGGCAGGGCCTTGCTCTCCACACGAACTCCAGGCACCAGGACCAGAGTCTCACCTGGAGTAGGAAAGAACTGAGTGTTTTGGTTAAGACCTAAGACCCCACAGTAAGGCAGATAATGATGATGCGTCATTGAGTCAATGCATCATTCAGCCGCTTACTAGCTACGTGACTTTGGGCAAGTTCTGTAAGTTTCTGAGCTTCATCCATAAAATGGGGTGAGATCACAATGTCTACTCCCAGAGTTGTGATAGAGATAAAATGAGCTCATTCATTCATTCCACAAGTATTTACTGAGCTCCCACTCTGTGCCAGACCCTGTACTAGGGGCTGGAGATATATGAGTGAACAAGGCAGGCAGAGACTTAGAGACTTTTCAATAAGACACTCTAAATAAGGGTGTAGTCCCATGTGTTGGAAGATGGTTGGTGAAATGAAAAAAATTTAAAAAGCAGAGAGAGGTCCTGGGAGTGCTGGGTGGCGGGAGGAGAGGCAGTGTAGACTGCAGTGTTAAATATGATGGTCCAGGGCCTCATAGAGAAGGTGACTGCTTGACAAAAACCAGAACACAACAGTTAGGCAAACAGGTACCTGCAGGAGAAGCATGTCAGCCAGATGGTGCAGCTGGTGCAAGGGCCCTGCACCCTCACAGGTGGAGCCTGCCCAGTGAGCTGCATTGTAGGAAGGGCCATGTGGCTAGGAAAGTGTGAGCTATGGAGAAGACAGAAAAGATGAGGAGATGAAGGAAGGCGGCAAGCAGGAAGCAGGAAAGCAGATGGTTTTGACCTTGGCAGCCACTGCAAGGCCACTGGTGTTTATGCCAAGTGCAATGGGAGCCACTGTGGGGTTTCAGCTGTGGAAGAGAGATCTGATTTTCCTGCGAGAAGGATCTCTGTCACGTTGAGAACTGATGCCTGAAAGTGCGCAACCAGTGTCTAGTACATGAAAAGCATGTGAAAACATGTGTCTGTCCCTCGTAGAGCAATATCAGCTCACGCAGTAGACAAGAAACACCTAACGCCAAAAGGCGGTACAGGGATAAAGGATCCGAAAACCTTCCAGGTAATTCCCTCCAGCTACAGGGATTCTCCCACAGGCATCGCTGATCTTTAGCATTAGCCTCTGCTTGGATCTGGCACCAGGAAAGGAGACCCATGCCTCTCCAGGTGGGTGGCTGCTCAGTGGACTAGCTCTTCCTTCAGACCCCTGCTTGGAATGAGTCCCCAAATGAGCCTGCTTTCCTGGAACCCCACCGTGAACCTGAATCCGCATAGAGCGGTGCAAGCCTGCCCTCTCCCTTCAGAAGCTGAGGACAGCAATGGGGCCTGGCAGGGTCTTACATTTGGAGGTCCAAAGTGGTTTCTAAGGGCACATGGGATTTCCAAGGAAAAGCTCCTGCTATGACAGACGGAGCTGGCAACTGCCTCTGTGGAGCCCCTAGAGAAGAACTTGACTGAAAGAGGGAAGTCCTACAGGACTTCCCCCTGCCCGCAGCAGGAGATCTTAGCAAAGAGGGGCTTGATAGATGAGCCACAGTGAGCCAGGGGTTGGGAGTGACTCCTGGGCCATAAACGAGGAAACTAAAAGGCTGGCAGAGGGAGGCAGGAAGAGCTGGTACGGGCACTCCGCTGGCGAGGACAGCCTTGGAGTGGGCCTATGGCTCCTCCCCTCTGAGCTGTGCTGTGCTGCTCTGGCCGCCTGGACCAGGGTGGCTGCTGGAAAGTGTCTTCCCTCCGGGTTTCCTTCTCCTTGGCTCCCCGGGAACCCTCTGGGGTTGCCTCCGGGAGGCTGGGGCTGGTAGCCGGGGAAGCAGACACGTGAATCCACCGGGCTGCCCCATCCCAACCTCAGGTCAGAGCTGAGGCGTGGGGGCCGGGGTAGGCGCAGAGGTGCTGAAATGCGCTGGCTGGGGACTCCCACGGAGGAGAGAGGAGAGACCCGAGGCAAGCCTTGGGACTCGCCCCTATGACTATGACTACGCGTCGCTTCAGAACCACTTGTCCACCCCACGTTTCCCGTGGGGACCAGACCGGGCTCCCTCACATGGCTGGGGAGGGGGCAGACTCCGGGTGAAGGCTGAGGGAGGCGCCAGGATGCCCGGTAAGCCAGAGCAGGCGGGGGATGGGTTCCGGCCTCCTGCCGCCTCGAGATCTCGCTTTGTACGGGGTAAAGAAGGGCCCACGACCGGCCAAGAGCTCGTGGAGATGCAGGAACCCGCGATCCAGGGGCAGGAACCCCGCCCCCGCCCGGAAACCTCCCGGGCCCTCAGTCGTGCCGGGCGCTCCCCACCCCACCCCCGCTGCCCCTGCTGTCACTCACGGCCGCTGCCGGCTGGCTCGCGGGTACGCTCTCCGCGCCACAGGCACCTGCTCACTGGGAGCTGTGCGCTCACTTCTCCCTCGCGCACTGCAGACTCCCGGCGCCGGCGCCGCCACCCAGCCTCGTCCCCGGCTGGGCACAGCGTTCAGCCCTTCTCGCAGCCCCGGGCGCCCACCCACCCGCCATGGCCCGGGCCTGGGCCAAACAGTGGGGCAGCTGGTTGCCCAAACTGGGGTAAGGAGTTGAGGGCTGGGAGCTGCGGAGAGGACCGCGGGACACACCGGGAGCAGGGATGAGCGGCCGTCTGGAGCGGCTGAGACTAGGAAGAAGCCAGGGAGAGTTTGGGTGGGAGGACTCCCAACCCAAGCGGGAGCGGGGCGGGGCTGTGCTCCGACCAGAAAGACGGTGGTCCCTCCGAGCGACCCCCGCAGAGAGAGAGGGCGCGCTCCGGGGCGGGGGCGGGGCGGGCTGTGGCAGGAGAGGGGAGGGCGGGGGCGATGCAGCCTTGGAGGCGGCTTGGAGCCCAGCCACTGACCGCCCCCTCCCTTCCCCTCCCTTCCCCTCTCCCCACCTCTCTCCGGCTCCGGGTCCGCCACGCCGGACCCGCTCTCCCCGCGCTGTGCTGGGTCGGACTCCAGCTCTGCGCTCCGCGGCTGAGCGCCCACTCGCCCTGCGGAAAGAGCCGTGGAGGAACCGGCGGGGGCGGCGGCGGGAGCCGAAGGAGGTGACAGTCGCGAGCAGAACCAGAAGGAGACAGGGAGACAGAATCTCGCGGCTCTGAGGCGCGCACTCCCTCGGCCAGGGATGGGTCCCGGCGCGGCCCAGCCCCTGCCCGGCCCTCCGGGCAAAGACTGAACCGCGGATCCCCACCGTCCTGTGGACGACGGAACAGAGAGAGGAACTGACCGATCTCCAGCACCCTCCCGGCGGGACCTCGGCTCTCGCACACCCCGCGCAGCGCCCCCCGCCGGAGCCGCGCCGGGCAGGCCGGCGAGGGAGCTGGGCTGATTGGCGGCCGCCGGCGGCCAGGGGAGGGGGCGCCGCGCGGGGCCATGGCAGGCTCGGAGGCGTCCTAGCTGGAGCCGGAGCCGATCCGAGCCCACGCGGCCGCCACCTCTCCGCTCCCGGGCCCCCGCCGCCGACGCGCCCCCCGCGGGAGATGGAACAGCGGAACCGGCTCGGTGCCCTCGGATACCTGCCGCCTCTGCTGCTGCATGCCCTGCTGTTCTTCCTGGCCGACGGTGAGCGCGGGAACTTTGCTGCCGCGGTGGGCTCAAGGGGCGGGTGGGGGGGGTTCTTTGCTGGGGCCGCTAACGAGAACTGGGAAGCTACGCGGTCTCCAGCAATCCCGCTGTGCAGCCCCGGGCCCGGAGGGGTAGAGGGAGGCGAGCCGTGAAGGGTCACAGCAGCTGCAGCGCCGCGCCCGAGTCGTTCCCAGTCCGGCCGGGCCCGGCTGCAGAAAGGAGGCCTGCGGGGAGCGGGAGTTGGTAAGCCCCAGCCAGACTCTGACCACGCGGCCCGGCGCGGGAGAGAAGCACTAGCTACCCCTACCGCCCCGAGCGATCCAGAGGGAAGCAGCGGGCAGCCGGTGGCCAGTCCCTGTCGCGGCCCTGCTGCAGCTTCCCCGAACTTTGCTAGCGCCTCCGGCCGTGCGCCACGGAGCAGCTGCGCGGTGGGGAGCACAAGGCCAGAGAGCCAGAGACCGACCTCCTCCCTTTGGGTTGCCCCAGGCCCCCGCCCTACAGCTGGTCACGCCTCTCTTTTCCCCAACCCCCAGCTACATTCACAGAAGTCCCCAAAGATGTGACAGTACGGGAGGGAGACGACATCGAAATGCCCTGCGCGTTCCGGGCCAGCGGAGCCACCTCGTATTCACTGGAGATTCAGTGGTGGTACCTCAAGGAGCCGCCCCGGGAGCTGCTGCACGAGCTGGCCCTCAGCGTGCCTGGCGCCCGGAGCAAGGTAACCCGCCTCCCACACGGTGCCGGCGCGCGCCTGGCTCGGGCCCGGGGCGGCGAGGACTACCCGGGGAGGGAAGCAGCCGGCTTCACCCGCGCAGGGCGCCGCCCTGTGGCACGGCCCATCTTCCACCCTCGCAAGCATCTTCAAACTCAGCAGTTGTTACCCCTAAACCGGTCAATTGTTCCGACAGCATCCCTGTTCCCGCCACCTCTAGGAACTCTGTTCACGCCCAGCCCCTAAAGAGCCACACCTCAGCCAGGTCGCTGGCCCGTGCTTGCTGGCTGCGGCCCCAGCGTCTGATGGGTGCTGAGTAGTGAAGGAAGCCCCCTTGGTCCCATCAGGCTGTCCCTGCCCTCTGCCACTTTGAGGACCCCAGGGCTTCCCTGGGTTGCGTTCCGGAGGCCAGCAGAAAACCGAGTACCAGGAAGCCGGCAGGACCTCCAGCCCTCAGGGGAACAGAGGGGCAACCTCCCCGTGGCTGAAAACAGGCCCACGCTGCCTGTCTACCTCAAAACCCACACTCTCTTACACACTCTAGGGTGCACGCATGCACATACACACCTACATTCTCCCAGGGTCCCACCCAGAGTTACTGCCACTGAGCCTCCCGCAGGGTCCCATCCAGACACAGGGCCCCTCCCTCCAGTTCTTCATGGCTCCCAGTGAGCTGGGGGAGGATTTTGAGCCACCTGGCAGGGCCTAAGGATGCCAGGCGAGGAGAGGGGCCTTCCTTCCCACCCTGGTGGCCATCCAGTCTCCCTAGTTCAGCCAGCAGGTGTGCACCAGGGCAGCCACCTCTTGGCCAGGCATCATGCTAGCTCCAAACCCAGCTTTCTCCCGGGGAAACTCCTGGAAATCCGGACGTCCTTTGTGCCCTCAACCCCCACCCTCCGGGCGGTTTCGGTCCTAGCCTGCCTGCGGAGGGTGCCCTTGCCTAAAGGCGGATCTGAGTTCCCCCAGCCAGAAGGCCTGGAGCCTCATGTCTCTCTCTCTCTCCCTCTTTGCATTTTAGGTAACAAATAAGGATGCAACTAAAATCAGCGTAAGTGTGGAGCCCAGCGCGGGCCGCGGGAGACCCCTTCTGGCCGCCTCGCGCCCCGCAGCTCCCTCCCCTTAGCACACCACGGCAGCAGCGCAAGGGGGGCTGCGCGTGCAGGGCCGCGATCGCAGCCTCGTATTGGCGGCTGCTTGGCGTGTCCGGGCGCCATCTGTCGCCGGTTGCAGGGTCGGGTTCTCTTTTGTGTAAATCAAGGGTCCAAGGCCTGAGTCCCCTGATGCGACTTGGCGCTCACCTGTAAAACTCCCCTTGGTCCAGACCGCGCGCTCAGGCCTCCTCGCGTCTGATCGCCTCGGTTCTGCAGGCATTCCTCCCAGCACCGGGAGCGCGCGGCTGCTCGCCCTCGCCGCGACCGTGGCTCCAGCTTCCCACCCCCTCCGCCCCGCCCTGAGCATCCGCTCCGGGCCCTCCGCTGCAACCCTCTCTCCTCCGCCTGGACTGTGGGTCTGGGTGCCGGGTGTTGCAGGCTTGCGGGGGATTGGGTAGGGGGTGGTCGTGCCAGGCTGCGCGGGTCCTGGGTCTTGGGGTTGGTAACTGAGAGGAGATGCGCCCAAGCTTCCCAGCTGGAGCGTAGAAGGGCCTGGCGATGACGAAGCCTCCTCGTGGGCTCGGTTAGAGGTGAGGGTTCCCTGGATTTTTGGAACCACAGAGAGGTTCCGTCCCGAAGTCCCCACCGGGGCGCTGGGGAGGAGCACTTCCCTGAGGGCTTCTGGAGATCCTGCACAAAGGCAGGGTGTCCAGGGAGCCCGGCAGCAGCCTCAGCTTAGCCTGCCTCCTTGGGAGGGTGGAATGTTAGCTGTGAAGGCGGGGTCCGGGGACAGGGTGGTTCTCCTTAGGACGCGATTCAGGCAGGCCCTCCGTGCGTGCGCGAGGAGGTGTGGAGGGCCGGCTGGGGCGGCGCTGTAGGATGGAGCGAGTCTCAGCGGGAAAGACTTGGGGCAGTTATCGAACGGGGAGCCCAGCCTGGGGTTTCCTGAAGGTGAGGGAGGGAGGAAGGAGGGGTGGGCTCTGCCCGTCTGAAGCACCAGCTACGGGAAGACGAGCAGTGTTGGTTTGTATGGGCAGGGCAGTGGGCAGGGCAGATGCAAGGTGGGAGTTTGGTTAAGATGGTGGGGACACAAGAGCAGGCGGCCCGGCGTCCACGCAGAATTGTAAGCCCGATGCCACTGGGGAGCCAGGGTTGAAAGGGAAGCCGGATCGTGATGGTGGGCAAACCAGGGTCCGGAAAGTGGGGTGCACGGACTAGGGGGCGCGACGGCCAAGGCGGCCAGAAGAGCAGGTTTGGGAGCTGCCCAGCCCGGCCTCTAACCCTGCTCTCTTGCAGACCGTGCGCGTCCAGGGCAATGACATCTCACACAGGCTTCGGCTGTCTGCCGTGCGGCTGCAGGACGAGGGCGTGTACGAGTGCCGCGTGTCGGACTACAGCGACGACGACACGCAGGAACACAAGGCCCAGGCGCTGCTGCGCGTGCTCTCGCGCTTCGCGCCGCCCAACATGCAGGCTGCCGAGGCCGTGTCCCACATCCAGAGCAGCGGCCCGCGTCGCCACGGCCCAGCCAGCGCCGCCAACGCCAACAACTCGGGCGCCGCGGGCCGTACCACCTCCGAGCCCGGCCGCGGAGACAAGACCCCGCCGCCCGGGAGCCCTCCTGCCGCCGCCAGTCCCTCAGTCCCCGAGGCCGCGGCAGCCTCCGCGGCCCACACGGCCACCACCACCGTCGCGGCCGCTGCTGCTGCTTCGTCAGCGTCGCCGCCATCGGGACAGGCGGTTCTGCTGCGCCAGAGACAAGGCTCAGGTAAGGGCGCGCGGTGAAGGGGCGCACGCACCGGGAGGGCGCAAGACCAGGGTTGCGCTGAACGCCCTCGGGGACTCCGGAACCAAGGCCAGACCTCTCGGCTCATTTGCATATGCTACTCGTTCCTAGTTAGGTCGGGAGCTCCCTCCCCTAGGAACCGTCTTTCCGTCGTTTCTTTGTCTTTCCTCCTGGCCTCTGGAAGCATTTATGATGTGCATTTATGAATGGGGGAGGGGGCTACCCTGCCAGAGACCTCCGGGTTCGCTGGAGGGTGTAGTGTGGGGAGGAGACCTCTTTTGGGTTTGGAGAACAGGACCCTGAGGGCTGAGCTCTGATGGTAGCAAGGGGCCAGCACTCTGCCAGCCCTCATAGTGGAAAGGAGCTATCCCCAGGTGTGGGCACTGGCACGTGGTGGAGAGCGGGAGGCGGTTAAAACGCGGGTTGTGTTGGTTTCTATGCTGCGTGCTCGGTTGAACAGACTTTGTCCAAGGGCGTGGAGGGGCCTGGCTGTGGAACCGCTGCTCTCTTTGGCTAAATGTAGGATGGCCCTAGGCACCAGCTCTGTACTGTGCTTTGTCTTCGGGGCGGAGGCAGTAAGGACTGAGACCCAAGTCACTGTTAAGAACTTGATACCCAGAAGGGAAGGCTTGCTTTCTTAGGGAGCTGAGAGGCTGGAGTGGGGGGGGAGGATATGAGAAGGCAAAAGGAGGAGAGAAAATGATGGCTTGACTACTCCCAGCAGGCAGCTCTGGAGCTGTAGGAGCTGGGCAGAGGTGGGGGGGGTTATGGAGGGTAGAAAGGCCTGCCCAGCGTGCCCCTTCTTCCAAGCCATCCCCACTTTCTCCCCCTGCTCCAAGCTGGGCCCACCCCAGTGCCTGACTGTAAGCAGGTGACTCCCTCTCTCAGCCCCTCCCCTCAGCCTTATTTGATGCTGAGTCCTACGGGGAAATCTCTCCTGGCCACACAGCCCTGGGAGGCTGGCTTTGGGGACAGACATATGTGAAACCTCCTAGATGTGGCAGAGCACACTGTCGTGCCCCTACAGTGGTAGTTCTCAAAGGGTGGTCTGCCCGTGGGCTCCTGGACTACCTGCAGAACCCAAAGGGGCAGGTCTTTCGTGTCACGGTCTTATCCTGCCTCCCTGGCTAACTCTCAAGCCCTCTGACAGTTGAGCCTGCAAGCTGTCTGGTGTATCAGTCCAGTTCTGTTCTCATTCAGCTCAACCCACAGTGGCCACCTCCTCAGTGCGTCTCAGGCTACTGGCTTGATCCCAAGACTTCATCCCTCTTGGATGCCACACAGGGCCCTACAAGACTGTCCCCTCAGGCTATTGGGGAAGGTAGGGACCTGCAGAGAGCCTGGGAACTTTCTACTCTCTGCAATAAGATATCACTAGGTGCTGTGACAAAATGTCAGTGGCTTGACACAATTCAAATGTAATATTCCTCTTTCACATCAAGTCCTGCGCCGGAGTGCCCCGGGGCATGTAGTGGCTCTGTTCCATGCAATCATTCAGGGACCCAGGCTGAGAATACCAGCCTCAGCAAGAGGCTTCCAAAGTCACTCTGGGCATGACATAGACCAGAGAGGAGAGACAGAAGCAGCCCTTGTCACCTCACTGCCCTGAGAGAACGAAGCTGTAATGCTCTCAGGCATGCATTGTGTATAATAAATCAACTTGTTTCCTATGCATTTAGGACAGCCCTAAGTATCTATCATTTGTGGGAGACTAAGAAAATAGCCACTCAAATCTTTCTGGCAGCACTTAACTGTCTCAGAGAAAAGCTGGTTTAGAAAAATGACAAGGTGGTTTTTAAGCACCAGGTCTAGAAGTGGTAAATATCACTTCTACCCTCTTCCATCAGCCAGAACTCAGTCACATGGCCCAACACAGATGTAGGGGACACTGGGAAATGTAGTCCTTGGAGTGGCAGCTGCTCTCGGGCCTCATCTTCACAGTGCAAGGGGAGCATGACTCTCCGAGGAGTTAGCCATCTCTGTTCAGCATACAGGCCCTGCACAGGGAGGGTGTCTATTGACTTACAGAGCCACTAGCGTAACTGATGCTGATTGGTGAAGAGAACATCCTTCTTCCCCATCCCCTTGGGCCCCAGCAAGGAAATGTGCATTACAGGCTGGGACATAGCTCTAGGATATTCCTGAAGGATTTGAAAGACCGAAGTCCAGATGTGGGTTGTGCCCTTACTGGCTGTGTGATTTTAGGCAAGTGTCTTAGCATCTCTGAGCCATCTGTAAAATGAACAGAATGATCTCTCTGACCTCAGAGGGAGCTTAGTATGGAAATTGCTGCACATAGATGTTCATTATTATCACCCTGGTTATTAACTGCTCTAGCTGGAAGGGGAGGATGGGCAGATAAAGCTAAGAGGCATTCGGACGCCAGGCTGTGGAGGACCTTGAATGCCAAGTGGAACCGGCAGTTGGTTAAAGACTTCGGTCACGACCATGTAGAGATCTTTCAGCGTGAACTTGGTTGTGCTCACAAAATGGTAATGAGACCAAGGGCATGAGCACACGCCTGCTTCAATCCCTCTTCCCCTGGCCTTCAGCCTGAGTCCCAGGCTCAGCCACAGCTGACCTGACTGCCTACCATAGCCAGTCTCTCTGCTGGCTGTAGAGGCTGAAGGAGAGTGAAGATGCCCAGGATACCTCAGCTGGGGAAGGTGGGCCGGACGGTGCCCTTCTTTCCAGAAGATATGGAGGTCCTCAGTTCAGCTCAATGCTAATGGCACAGTAACCAGGGCCTTCCCAGCAGATAGGGCCTTCAGCACCCACCAGCCACAGGGTCATATGTTAATGCCCATGTGGGTCACTCTGCCTTCCATGGAGGGGCTGGTGTCCACTGCAATCCAGAAAGCACAGCTTGCTGGGCTCCCAGTGGGGCTGACAGCAGTGCCCCAGGATAGAAGTACGGCGGCCTCTGAGGTCCCTGTCACCTCCTAACCCTTGCCAGCTCCTGAACAGGCCAAGAACTGTGTAGGCACATCTCAGAAAGAACCTCCAACCTCTCTCCAAGCCTCCTTTGGGGTGCCCAGAGGTGGGCCTTCAGCTGGGAGGTCAGAAAACCTGTGTCCCCACTCTCCAGGTGAAGCTCTCATGAGAGTCACTCTGCTGCGGCTACTCCATGTCCCACTCTGGGCATGGAAAAGTGTATGACAAGACCTGTCATTCACAAACACACCCAAATAGGCTTGATGCCAAAGAGGAAGCCATGCTCTGCCTTGTGTCCCACCTTGCCCGGGTCACCCAAGGCCACCCAGGCTGTGGGCTGTCAATGTGAAGCCTGCAGATTGTGTTTTGGAGGATGGGCATCAGTAACCTTTCTGTAGGGCTGCATCACCAGCCACTGCCCTGAGCTCAGCTGCTGGCACTGGGTCCTGCTGAGCACCCTGGGAGGCAGGAAGCCAGCTGCTTCACTGGGAACCACAGCAGCCTGAGCTACAGAGGGAGCTCGGGGCAGATGACCTTGGGCCTGGCCTCCCAGCCTGGCAATTTTCAGCAGCTTGATGGGGAGAGGTCCAGAAAGGACCACTGCCTCTTAGTTAACAGGCATGAGTGTTTGCAGAGGGTATCAACCAGGGTGCTGGCAGAGGCACATGGCACATTCAAACAGGGTCACTGGGGGAAGTGGAAAGAGAGTACGTATCAAGGTGTGGACAGGGTTAGGGCAGCCAACAAAGGATGGGTGCAGGTCTCGGGGCTGGCAGCAGTGGCAGCCATCAGCACCCCTGGCCTAAAGGAGCCAGCACCGGAGCAGCTAGTAGCACCCAGAGAGTAGGATGGGAGGCACATGGCCAACCCGGTCACTCAGCAAGGACTTCGCTCTCCTCCCACCCTCAATTCCCTGTCAGGGCCTCCCATTGGTCAAACCCTCCTGGAATCTGAGGGCAGAGGCACCCAGGTGATGCAGGCTGCAGAAGTCAGCCCTTAGGAGCTCATAGCAGAGTAGAGAAGGGTGGACCGAGGACCTAGGGGCACTGAAGAGGCTCAGAGCCAGGCGCAGTGCTCACGTGCCAGGTGCGGTGACTCACGCCTATAATCTCAGCACTTTGGGAGGATTACCTGAGAACAGGAGTTTGAGACCAGCCTGTCCAACATGATGAAACACCGTCGCTCCTAAAAACACAAAAACTTAGCTGGGCATGTGGCAAGCACCTGTAATCCCAAATACTTGGGAGGCTGAGGCAGGAGAATCTCTTGAACCCGGAAGGTGGAGGTTGCAGTGAGCCAAGATCACGCTAGTGCACTCCAGCCTGGGCAACAAGAGGGAAATTCCGTCTTAAAAAAAAAAAAAAAAAAAAAAAAAAAAAAAAAAACAGAAAAGAAAGAGACTCAGGATGCTGGCCATTTCAGATTGGCGACTGCGAGGGTGGTCCCAGGACATGTCCCCAAATAGTCCCCCATTAAGCAATTGTTCCTGGAAGGAAGTCAGAAGAAAAGCCCCCATTTTTTGAGTGAGTTACTTCGGTAATGCCAGGAAGGAGAGAGGGGGACTTCCTCCAGCCCTCATCCGTTAGCTACTGCACAGCCAGGCAAGAAAGACCTTCCCGTGCCACATCTGTACTCGATACAGCCAGATACATATTTGTACTAAAAGTTGATGTGCAAAAACTCATTCATTTCACGTCTCATTTGTCAAGAGACATTTTGGTATTTGTGCTTAAAAATAAACATGGACTGGATTAGCAGAACAGAGCAGGCACGGGAGGCCGGGCCCCGTCTTAGCTATGTTCATAAATCTGGCTCCTAATTAATCTGAACGCTGACCCATTTTTCGTGAACACTTTGTTGCTAGCTGCCATTTCTAGAAAAGAGAGAGAGAGACCAAACAGAGTATCTTCCAGACAAACACTTCTCAGTGGAAAAGGCACTGCAGTGAAGTCTAGCACAGCCTCAAAAGAATCCAGTTTGCGACTGAATGGCTGGCCAGAGGTTCCCCTCTGCGGGGACCTCAGGATCAGAGCGGTGGCATGTGAACCTCTAATTAGCCTCAGGGCTCTGGCTCCAAGGGAAGGCACCACGGCCCCCACAGAGAGCCGGCTGGATGTGGCAAGCTGCTGCTGGGTGCCCACACGGAGAACTGGCTCTCAATATTTCAATTAATAACGAGAGAAAGATAGCCAAGGCCGTGGGTATGACAGCCGTAGAGAGGCCGTGGCTGCTGGGAGCCGACAAGGGGAAACATCCCTGGACGTCGCCATGGCAACCATAAACTGTGACCAAAGAGGGCGGTGGGCCAGGTAGAGACGGTCACTACATCTCAGCCCATGCCCCGATGATGATAGAGCTGAAGGGATGGCACCCACATGACCCAGGAGAATCTCGATGCAGCAGAGTCACCAGCAGAACGCCAACCTGTGTTCCCTGAGCAGGCCGTGGAGGCGGCCGCCTGGTCTTCCCATCTCCCCAGACCCACGAGGACCCAAAGGCCCTCACCTTAAATGAATGATCCATTCTTCCTCCAAGCTCTGATGTGGCAATGAGAATTATAATTAAGAAGAAAATAAATCTGGCAAGAGATGTCCCAGAGAAGAGAGGGTGAGGCTTTTTGAGCATCCTGAAAGAGAAAATTAAAGGATTTCATAAAGGAAATCGCTAAGCCTCACAGCTGGCAAGAGATGCCTGCATCATCCCTGACAGCAGCAATCTGACACCATTATCCCGACATGGCATCCTCTCCCCCAGCAGCCAGTCACTGGGAGCCTGCTGGGCCCAGGCCCACACTTGCCATGAGGGGGAGCCAAGGGTGGCAGCATGGACCCAACCTTAGAGGAGCCAGGGCACCCAGGCAATTCCAGGACAAAGCAGTCTGTGCTGTGTCAGCACTAATCCAGCTGGGGCAATCAGGAAAGGCTTCCTGTAGGTGACGTGTGACTTCCGGCTTGGAAAAAGCACCTAGGGCTGAAGTCCTCCCGCCTTAGGTCACACCTGGGAAAGCTTTCCAATGCCCTCTCTCTCCTCCCAAGGATGGAGAAAGTCACACCAAATGGCATGGCCTTTGTATATCAGTCAGCTCACTGGGCAACCATCCTCTCAGCATCAGCAAGACGCTAAATTCAGGATAAAACAGCTATTCTTATAATGATAAATAATAACATTTGCATTTTACTGAGCACTTACTATGTGCCAAGCTCACCTCTCACCGGCTTTCCTCCTTCCTGCCGTTCTCCCTAATGCTTCCTGCCTCAGTCCATCCCCCAGAAGATACAGCCTCTCTTTTCTCATGGCCAAAGCCCAGACTCTCTCCCCAGCTGGAGTGGCAGAAAAGAGCTGGGAGCCAGCCTTGCTAAATGTCACTGGGAGCCAAACCCCCAACAAGGAACTTCAAATTAAACACGCCAGGTGCATATCTTTAAAGCTCTGAATATTAAGGACTCCCCAAGCATCCGTGGGGATAAACGAGGTCAAGTGCTTTTGTAATATGATATTGATTAGTTCTGCTCTGTGTAGACAGAGCAAGGCCTTGGCTGTGGTCTAAACCCCTGAGCTTTCTGGGAGACGCCAGCATGGTTTTAAGACATTTTTGCAGCATAGGAGAAAAATAAAAGCATTATCTTTTTATTCCCCTGTGCTTTGCTGACTGTCACCAGGCATCTCTTGGAAACGTGTATCCAGAGCAGTGAGAAGTTTCACTTTGCCTTACGTAAGGGCTGCAGGGAAGTTTGAGATGGGAAGACAACAGGCTCAGCCCTGTAACTCCTGATTCCTGCCTATGCCTGATGAAGGATGACACACCTCCTTCCCCAGGGTGGTGCTTCTGGGGAAATTAGCCTGCTTGTCAGTGGCTTTGGTGCTCACAGGGAAGATGTGCTCGAAATACCAAGATGCAGGATCCAGTCTGGCCTCCTGGGGGTTAGGGTGTAGCTGCTGTTGAGCAGCCAGCGGTGGGGGTGGCTGGGGGGCTGCTTGCAGATAGCAGCACCCTCAGTGGCTGCAAAGTGTGAGCATAGCCCCGCCCCTTCTGCCTGCATCCTTCACAGGACGCCCCTTGAGAGACAGACCTGGTGCGAAGCCTGTCCCTGCCAGCAGTCCTGTTTCTGGAAGTTATTGGTTGTTCTGTTCTGTCGTTACTGCTCTCCAGGCTGAAATATCAAAGCCACTTTGGACTAGCTTCTGTTGGCTCTGGCTTTTTCAGTTCTAGAGGAATGTTGAGGGGGCCTGGGGTTGGCATGACATCAGGAGCCAAAGGGGACATTTAGGAAGTTTTACCCCCCACCCTGTTCGGTCCAGCTCAGAAGTAACCAGCTCCCCAGAAGGGCTGCTGAGAGGGACAGGGCACCCCTAAGAGTCCCAGCTGAGCATCCGATGCCTGTGAGAGACTGAGACCGGGAAAAGGACATAGGCAGGTCAGCCCTCCCCAGAGCTGCCAATGCTGGTGGGAGAACCGAAGCATCACCCAAGGGAGGCTGAGCGTGGTTCTGGAGGAGGTTACCCTCACCACCACTTCCAACCATTGCATTCTCTCCCGACATTTCAAATGTTCCTCACTGTTCAGCTGGCTCGCAGGTAAGCCAGGGTTTGAAGACCAACACATTTGCCCCATTTCTGGGCCTTTACAGGGCTCTGGCCCTGCAGAAGTCACAGTGTGGGCTTCTCCCTCTCACCCTTCATACCCTTAGTGTTATACTTCCGTTTTCCGGGTATATCCAGCCACTTGACTGGAATCCTGAGACCATCACTTCCCACTCCCCATGTGCGAGTTCTGTCATCCGTTACCGTCGACACGACACCAATTCCCATGCCAGAGAGCAGTTGGCAGGATCGGGGGATAATTTATGGAAAGATGCTAGCTTAGCACAGGGCCTGGCACCTAGAATACACTCAATGGAGGCTGGCTTTGGTAACCAGCGTTATTCATGGGAATGGTGTTAACCATCCAGATTGCTTACCAAGCTGGACAGATGCTCTGATCGTGAGACTGCCCTCCCTCCTGCGCATGCCGTGAGCATGACGGAGCTAATGGCGATTGTATTTAACCATTCTGCATTGCCATCAGGGAATACCTGAGGCTGGTAATTTACAGAGAAAAGAGGTTTATTTGGCTCCCAGTTCTGCAGACTGTACAAGCAAGGCACCGGCATCTACTTGGCTTCTAGTGAGGCTTTGGGAGCTTTTACTCAAGGCAGGGGAGTAGGTGTGTCACATGGTGAGAGAGGGAGAAAGTGCCAGGCTCTTTAAACAGCCGGCTCTCATGGGAGCTAATGGAGTAGAAACTTGCCCATTACCTCCTTACCAGGTCATCTGTGGGGGATCCACTCCCATGACCCAGTTACCTCCCACCAGGCCCACCTCCAACACTGGGGACCACCTTTTAACATAAGATTGGAGGGGACAAACATGTGCACCGTCTCAGTGATGGGCTGATGGAGCTCAGGAACAGAAAGGGCCATGGGACTGCAAATAGCTCGAAGAGTTGCTATTTTTGCACATTCTCTGGCTGTGCCACTTGGAGGGGGGAAGGTAGAAAAATGGGGATGGTGCCATGTCCTCATCCTAGCCTGGCTGGGACTGTTTGCCATGAGTCAGGAGCTCCTTGGTGAACAAAGACAGCTTCATCTTGGTTTCACATGGCCTGGCTGTGCCAACTGGGCTCCTGAGGAAAGCTGCATTGTGTCATGCCTGGTCTTGCTTCTTTGTCATATAGGCCTCTGCCAGTGAGGGGGGCATTGTGACGGGAAGGGGTAGGGCCTTTTGGCTAGCAAGAAAGAGCTAAGAGGAGAGCCTGGTGTTTGGAGCACTGGACAGCTGTGTCTCCATGGGAGAAGCTGGGAGAAGGTACAAAGCTGTCTCACCATGTCATATAGCCAGAGAGACTCCTGGGGTATGTCTAGGCTGAGAGGAAGTGCCCAGAGTCCCTGCACTGGGGCCTTTTCAGAGATAGAGTGAGAGAGGGGGGGAGCACTGCCTGTGTCAGGGAGTGCTCCACAGGGATGGGCCTGTGGGGTGACGGGGCTCAGGCCACCGTTACAGGCTTAGGACACGTGCTGCTTCTACATGTGTTCCTGCATTTTGCTTTCCATGTTCACATCCACCCATCTTCCCTTGCTGTAGCTCACTGTGCCCAATGATTGCCAATAAAGGTGCCACTTGGCACCCAAGCTAGTGAGAAGAATGCAGGACAGAGATGCCACCTCCAGGATGTGCTGGGAGTTCGAGCAGGCTGCAGGTCAGGCCAGGAAGCCAGGACCACTCCTGCCCGGCTCCACCCCTCACGCACATGTGAGCCTGCCTCCCACCCAGCACAGATAGCCCACTGCAGAGTCCTCCTGCTGGAGGCCCACCTACCTGTAATTGGGTAGCTCTAGAGACTGAGAGCCCTCCCTCTGCTGACCCTGGCCTGCTGCCCATCAGCTGCCCTCAGGGAGGAATGCATGGTTTTCTTTACAACCGTGGAAAGCCCAGCTGCAATGTCAGTCCCCTTACAGTGACTTTTATTACAACTGATTCTCATACGAATGCCACTTGGACCAGGGAAGGATCTTTAATAAACCCGTGGAAGGGGCGGCTGACATCACATCAGGCTTGGTCTGAGTGGGGGTGGGGGTTCCTGGTCCACTGTATCTGGTCTGGCCCAGCCAAGGGTCAAGGGGCTACCCAGAACATCAGACAGATGTAGTCCCTACCCCAGGGAGGAGCTCGTGGTCGAGTTATACTGATCTTGCAGGAGGATGAACTCAAGGCTCCGCTGATGCACAAGAGGGGCTCAGAAATAATGGGTTGCCAGCACGGACTAGTAGTTGGGAAGAACTCAGAAAGTTGGAGCCTGGGTGCGCTGGTAGTTGGGTGAAGGCTTCCTGACCCTACAGACAAAGGAGTTTCTTTCATTCTGAGCACCCGAATATGTCTTGCTGCTGCCTCGGGGCTTCCAGCAGTTTCTTCCCTGTCTTGTAGTCAACACCTGGCTGAGTGCCCCATCCAGACTGATGCCCTGGAGAGCAGGCCTGGTTCGTTCTCGCTGCTGTCTCCCTACTATTCTGTATTCATTGGACTTGGTACTAGTTCATTCATTCATTCGGCCACTCATCCAGCAAATGTCCATGGAACATTTTTTTATGTGCAGGAACGTTTCCAGTCACTGAGGACACAATGTGATTAACGGAGAGACAGACATTGACCAAATAGTCACATAGCAAGTGGAAATTAGCAGCCATGGCTGGTACCCCAAAGGAGAGGCTCATGGGTTATGGGAGCTAGAATAGAGAGATTTGACCCAGTCAGGGAAGGGTGCCCAAGAAAGTGACATTGGAGCCACAATCGGGAAGACAGTTAAGTGTTGGCCAGGTAAAGAGAGAGGGCAGATCTTTCCAGGAAGAGGGAATCGCATGTGCAAATATCCTGTGGCAAGAGGAATCTGGGGAAAGGCAAAGGCCTGGCAAAAACTTCCTGTGGTAGGTGCAGAGAAAGCAAGAAGGGGAAGCAAAGGGAAAATTAAGTCAAGAGGAGTTTACTGGTCAAACAGGATCAAACTGTAAGTCCTTTTGAGTAGATCAGGAAGCTTTAGCTTTATCCTAAGGGCAGTGGGATGGGGAGCAACTTGGGATTTGAGTGGCTAGGGCATGATGCTTTCAGAAATGGTCATTCTAGTTACCATGTGGAGATTGGAGAGGTGGGATGAACTCAGTGGGTGGGGGAGACCACTTTGGAGGCAGTGATCCAGTCAAGAGATGATGGGGCTTGGACTCATTGGACGGATGGGTTGATAGATGTCTGGATGGGTGCTGGGGTGAATGGGTGGAAAAAACAAGTAGCTGGTGGGTGAGTGGAGGGAAGGATGTATTAATGGATGGGGGATGGGTGGGAAGAAGGATGAAAAGATGGGTAGATGATGGAAGAATGAATGGATGGGCAGAAGAAAGAATGAGAGGATGAGTAGATGAATGGGATAATTAATAGATGAATTGAAGGAAGGATGTATGGATGGGATAATAAATGGATGGGTAGAAGGAGAATGAGTGGATAGGTAGATGGGTAGATAGAAGGGAGAATAAGTGGGTGGGTAGAAGAATGAGAAGTTGATGGGCAGATGGGTAGATGAATGGGAGAATGAATTGGGTGGGTAGAAGGATGATGAGTGGATGTGTAGATGGGTGGATGGATGGGAGAATGAATGGGTGGGTAGAAGGATGATGAGTGGATGTGTAGATGGGTGGATGAATGGGAGAATGAATGGGTGGATAGCAGGACGATGAGTGGACAGGTAGATGAGTGGATAGCAGGGAGAATAAATGGGTGGATAGAAGGGAGAATGAATGGGTAGATAAAGGGATGATGAGTGGATGGGTAGATGGGTGGATGAATGGGAGAATGAATGGGTGGGTAGAGGGATGATGAGCGGATGGGTAGATGGGTGGGTGGATGGGAGAACGAATGGGTGGGTAGAGGGATGATGAGCGGATGGGTAGATGGGTGGGTGGATGGGAGAATGAATGGGTGGGTAGAAGGATGACGAGTTGACGGGTAGATGGGTGGGTGGATGGGAGAATGAATGGACAGATGGATGGATAGATAGATGAGTGGATTGAGAATGGGCGGAAAAATAAATAGCTGGGCGGAAAGAAAGAAGGAGATGTGAGTGGGTGGAAGGGTGACTGGAGAGTAGAAAAAAGGAGAAAAGGATAAGTAGGCAAAACATGGATGAAAAATGGGGAGATTTGGGATACAAGTTGAGCCTTGCAGGATGGATGGGATTGGGGTTGCAAGTATACCTAAGGTTGGAGTTTCCAGCAACTGAACACTGCACACTCAAGCCGTGTCTTCCAGGAAGGAGGCCATAGGAAAAGAGGCTCCAGGTGGTGGTAGGGCCCAGAATTCCATGCCATTCCATGCTTCTGCCGGCAGTCTCTAGGCCAATGAACATAGACAGAAGGGATGGTCAGAGCGAGTGGACACAGCCAACCCCAACCTGCTTCCAGCTCCCCTAACCCCTCAGCCTCCAGGGACGGGAGCAGCGGACCTCCTCCCTCTGCTGGGCACTGGGTACTCTGGTGAATGCAGCCTGGCCCAGATTTGCTGATTCTTGTCCATGTACAAATTAATGTTTTTTTCAGGCATTTAAAAAACCCCATCTCCAGGTGGGCAGATGAATAACTGTATTCACAGTAAAGACTAATGTAACGAAAATACACAAGGCAATAATTCATAATACATTCTATTCTACAGAGTCGTATTTTAGTGCGTGACATATCCCGGGCAGCTCCTCTGTGCTAATTTCATGTAATGAGCACATGTTATAGAATTTTCAGAGCACTATCCCTGGGCAATTAAAATGTGTTAACCTTTTCAGTTAAATTGTGTTTCTAAAGAAAAATCCTCACTGTGAAACAGAAAGAACTATCCAGTGTCACTGAGGGGGCACCCAAAGGCAGGCTGTAATGGGAAAGAACTGATGTTAGGTCCTGTGTGTGCTGGCGGGAGGGACCTGCAGCCTCCTCCCCGACCTCGGGCCATGCTCCACCATCCCTGCCTTTGCATGGCCAGGCCCAGTTCCAGTGCACAGAACAAGGAGCTGAAGCCTGAACCCGCACAGTGAGCAGCCTTCTTGAGCAGGCATTAATTGACTACCCACTATTTGCCTGATCCAGGAGATCCAAGACACACCCTGCCTCCAAGGACGGGAAGACAGTAGTGGGGAGGTGAGATACTCCCAGACAACAGGGGTTTAAATGGGGCTAGTAGAGGGGACTTCAAGGAGGGGCAGGCTCTACTCATTCAAAATACGGACAGGTCCCCCAGCTCTGCCATCTGCGTAATGGATACACCAGTGCTCCAGCATTCACAGGACCCAGAGTTTTAGCTCTGGAGGGGGCTCTTAGAGAGCCTAGGGTGAGTGATTCCCAAACTGTGCCCAAGAGCACTCTGGGCTGGTGGCGGTGGCTCAGGCCTGCAAGCCCAGTACTTTGGGGGGCCAGGGCAGGTTGATCACCTGAGGGCAGGAGTTCGAGACCAGCCTGGCCAACATGGAGAAACCCCATCTCTACTAAAAGTACAAAAATTAGATGGGCACGGTGGCACATGCCTGTAATCCCAGCTACTTGGGAGGCTGAAGCAGGAGAATTGCTTGAACCCGAGAGTGCTCTTTTCAAATGCAGATCACAAATTCCTCTTGCTCCTCCAGTTCCCAGGAGTCCCTGTCTCAGGTTGAAGACCTAACCGTTCTCACCTGGCTACCCCCCTCCCAGCACCCTAGTCTGCCCCACAGTGCCATCATGCATCCACCCTGCCAACCATCGGGACCTCCCATTCACTCATCTTCATCCTCCTGAGACCATGGGTCTCCTTCAGACATCCGGCCCTCCCTGACCCCGTCTTGAGGTTCCCTTTGTCCTACAGACTCCAAGGCAAGCTCCATTTTTTCAGGGCTGTATGTGGATGGCCAGAGCATGTTACCACCTGACTCCTGTCCCCTGCTATAGGTGTGCCCTAGAGAGTGGACATCTTGGCTGATTCAGCTGCACATGTCCTCATCAGCCAGCACGCTGCCCTTACCCTGAGAAGCTCACAAAACGTTTGTTGAATGAATGAATGAATGGAAGTCTTTCTTAGACATCCCAGGAACAGACTGAGCAAAGGCCTGGAGGCAGGAGAGCCTGGGAGCAGGCAGCCCCCAGCGCAGGAGCCTCGTTTACCTGGAGTTCAAGGCACTCAAAAGAGTGTGAAGACAGGCAAGGCAGCACTGGCCACTGGGTAAAAAGGTTCCAGTTGGCTAAGGAACCTAGACTCATTTATAGGTACCAGGGAGTCACTGGAGGTAATTTTCTACCACCTACCTACTGTGTGACCTTAGGCAAGTCACTCAACCTCTCTGGACCTCACCTACGAAAGGGGAAAGTGGCTTCTACCTCCTAAGGCCACTGAGAGGGATAAAGGGGAAAATTGTCTTGCAGGGGCGGAGCGCAGCTGCTGGCACTGAGAACTGCATGCCAGTTAGTAGCCCACAGCCTTGAAGGTTAGCAATCCAGTTGGGGCAAGGGGTCCCCCAAGTGAGGAATGGGTTCCCCACTGAGGGAGGCAGTCTTGCCGTCCCCACCTGGGGAGCCCCCGGTGCCCACTGTGGTGAGGTCCACCTGTGGCGCCCTCTGACAGCAGCTGCCGGACCTCAGAGAAAAGGCCAGTTTGCCATTCACATTAAGTGACACCATTAAAGGCCTTTGGGGCAAGATGTTATTTCAAAAGAGAGATGAAACTGGAGAGGAGGTGAGGACAAAGTTGGCCACATTGAAAAGCTGCCGTGAATATTAACATTTGAGGAAAAAAATCTCATCCCTATTCTCCCTCCCTTGCAAGTATCTGGGGTCCAGGGGCTGGCTAAGGCACTTGGGGAAAGGAGAGTTCTGGCTCTTTAGGCCTAAAGCTGCTGGGTTCTCTCCACTTGACTGGCCTGGTCCCTGCCATCCACATCCCGCCGGAGGTGTGAGTCCCCGCCCCGCTGTTTATCTCAGTGTGGCCTTGGTTGGGTTGCCAGATTCAGCAAATAAAAATATAGGACCCCCATTAAATTTGAATTGCAGATAAACCACCAGTACCATCTGAATATAAGTATGTTCCATGCAATATTTAGGACATACTTGGACCAAGAAGTATCCATTGTTTTTCTGAAATTCACATTCAATGGGGTGTTTTGTTTCTAATGGCAACCCCAGGCCTTGGGCAAATCACTTCACCTCCCTGGGCCTCAGTTTCCCCAACTATAAAATAGGGGTGAAAGTAACTCCTGCCGTCACAAGGATTGAATTTAACATAGATCACATACTTAGTCCTGATTGCTGGCAACCTTTGCCTCATTACATTACCCTAAAGGTGCTGAGTTCTGTCTGCCTGACTGGTCTGCTCCCTGCTGCGTGTGGGGCTGCCTGCTGGGGCCTGAGGAGAGAGGGAGGCCCTAGGCCAGCTCTCTGGTGCATGGGCTTCCTCCATGACCAGAGAGGTAGGACATGTGATGAAGGCACTTATGGGGCAGTGGAAGAGAAGGCAGCGGCAAGGGGCGCCTGAACAAACAGTGTGGACATCTGTGCCAAGCCCTCTGTGTCTGGGTGCTCAGGGAGGGCTGCCTGGAGGAGGTAGCATCTAGACAAAGGAAAAGTCAGGGGTAGTCATTCTATGGGGTCTCAGGATGCTTGTAGCCTCAGGATTCTAAGTAGCCTCAGGATGCTTGCAGGGAACCAGAGCATGGCTGCAGCAGGGGGATGGCCAGAGTGAAGTGCAGGGATAGGGGATTATGAAGAAACCCCAGAGGGCAGTCATCAAAGGTTCTGCACCTCAGGAAGAGTGTCCAGGTGCGTCTGAAGGATGGAGTGGGGCACAAGTGGTGATGAAGGCAGGAGAATGCTTTAGGGGCCTCTGCTGTCACTGGGCATGGTGGAGGCCTGAACTCAGGCTGTGGCAGGAGAGAGAGGGCACAGCAGGGAACGGCTAAAACAGGCGGGGGATGGGCAGTCCGGCCCCATTCACGCAGGAGTGCTCAGGCTCCTTCCACGGCCTGGACACAGAGGCTGCCATCTGGGCATCATCCCCAGGGGATATGACGTCATCCCCAAGGAGGACAGCTTGTCTGCAAACCCAGGAGCTGATCGTCCAGGTCCTGGGAGCCAGGGACAGTGCAGGAGGATGGGCGCGCATCTCGTCCGCTCTGGCAGGTCCGTACCCCACACTCAACTTTTCTTCAGAATATCTCGATTTCCTTTAAAGCCCAGCTGCATCAGTAGCCCCTCGCTTCTGCCCAGTTACAGAACACATTCATTTCATGGCAGAAACTATTTCTACCCAAACTCCGTTAATGCTCACTTATTCCTTGCTGACTCTCTTTGAATAAATATCCGTGAAGAGTCTTTCATTAAATCGTCAACAAGGGAGGCAGCCTCCTTGCAAAGTGGCAGGTTCTCATCCTGCGCGGGCTGGGCCAGTGGTAGGACCAGGGTAGAGCCAGGAGCCAGGCTCGCAGCAGGACCTGGGAGATCCTTTCAGATGCTCCCGGGCAGGGAAGCTCAGGGGCCCCATCGGAAGCTGGGAATGTGGGAGGTAGGAGAGCCAGCCCCGCTCCACACGAAGGAACGGGTGTGCCTGGTCACACAAGTGGGTAAAGACAGAGATAGGACGCGAGCCAGGCCTCCTGGGTCCTTTGCCAGGGCGGGCACGTAGAGTGTGAATTTAGGCACCCGCAAAGGACCAGTTTGGCTGAGCAAAAGGGGCCCAAGCACTCAGGTGGCGGGAAGCCAGCAGGACTGGGAGCTCACCCTGGGCCCAGGCTGGGGGCTAACAGGGAGGGATGAGGGGAAGGATTTCTGCTGGGAAGAGCAGCCAGGCCTATGCCCACCCCAGCATCCTGTAGCTTGGTGGAAAAGCAGGCCCGGGGTTACTGGTTCTGGGGCCTTTCTAGGAAATACCTGAGTCTCTGCTGTTACGTAGAAGTCTCCCAACTTTTACATGCTGGATTATAATTTACAATTGTAAGACCACGCGCACCAAACTAGACCCTTCTGCAAAGCAGACACAGCCCTCAGGTGGCCACTTTGTTCCTTTACCTTGTCCCTGGGCTCTGTAGAAGACAGCGTTTTGTAACCAGGAAATCAGGGAGTGGGCAGGTAGGGAAATACAGTAGAAAAGTGAAAAACCATTTGCTAGGGGAGCCCCAACGCTGCCCCCAGTGCTGCCCCCGTGCTGCCCCAGGAAAGCCTGACGCTTCCCCCAATGCTGCTCTCACACTGCCCCTGGAGAGACCCGATACTGCCCCAGGAGACCTCTGACGCTGTCCCAATGCTGCTCCCACACTGCCCCCGGAGAGACCCGATACTGCCCCAAGAGACCCCTGACGCTGGCCCCAATCCTGCCCCAGGAGACCACCAACGCTGCCCCAATGCTGCCCGGGAGACCCCCAGTGCTGCCCAGGAGACCCCCAATGCTGCCCCAGTGCTGCCCAGGAGACCCCCAATGCTGCCCCAGTGCTGCCCAGGCGACCCCCAACGCTGCCCCAATGCTGCCCCAGGAGACCTCTGATGCTGTCCCAATGCTGCTCCCACACTGCCCCCGGAGAGACCCGATACTGCCCCAAGAGACCCCTGACGCTGGCCCCAATCCTGCCCCATGAGACCTCCAACGTTGCCCCAATGCTGCCTGGGAGACCCCCAATGCTACCCAGGAGACCCCCAACGCTGTCCCAGTGCTGCCCAGGAGACCCCCAACACTGCCCCAGTGCTGCCCAGGAGACCCCCAGTGCTTCCCCAATGCTGGCCAGGAGACCCCTGATGCTGCCCAGGAGACCTGACGTGGCCTCAGTGCTGCCCCAGGTGACCCCCGGTGCTGCCCCAATGCCGCCCAGGAGACCCCCGGTGCTGCCCAGGAGACCTGATGCAGCCCCAATGCTGCCCCAGGAGACCCCCAACACTGCCCCAATGCTGCCCAGGAG
>CM052668.1:20131652-20192775 GCA_028533165.1 Leontopithecus rosalia
GCTGCCCAGGAGACCCCCGACGCTGCCCCAATGCTGCCCAGGAGACCCCCGACGCTGCCCCAATGCTGGCCTGACCCTGGCTTTGGCATCTGTACCATGTATGTCTCCCCACAGGGAAAAGGATGGGATTTGACTGGTAGCCGGGATGGCTACTAGAGCCCTTTCCTGCTGTCAGCCCACAAGCCCCTGCAAACCCAGAAGACACTTGTTGTACCCTGGCCCCAGGAAGCTCAGAAACAGCGCCTCCTCCTTCAGCTGGGGCGTGGCCTTCTGCTGCACTCCTGAGCGGGTCCCAGGGCAGGTGATGGGGAATAGGGAAGAGCAGGTCTGCTCCTCGCTGCCCAGGCAGATAGGCCAGTGTCCCCATGGCTAAATGGATGTTCAAGTCCAGCCCATCAAGGCCATTGTTGCCCCTGAGGGCAGCTGTCTTGTTTCATTCTCAGATGACAGCAAAAGAGACTAGAAATAGCCTTGAACATCAGAGATGAGGGGTCCCCATCCAGGACCCTAGGCTTGGTTCTCTAACCTTTCCAGCCAAGAAGCCCTTGCTCTGACTAAAGATCTGTTATAAGCCAGGTGTGGTGGTTCTCACCTATAATCCCAACACTTCAGGAGGCCAAGGCGGGAGAATCACTTGAGTTTAAGAGCAGCCAGGGCAACATAGCAAGATTGCATCACTCCAAAAAACTTTAAATTATCTGGACATGGTGGCCTCTGCCTGTAGTCCCAGCTACTCAGGACACTGAGGCAGGAGGATCACTTGAGCCTGGGAGTTGGAGGCTGCGGTGAGCTATGATTGCACCACTGTATACTCCAGCCTGAGTGACAGAATAAGACCCTGTCAATCAATCCACATGCTACGACAGCACAAAGTGCAGAACAGACTCCAGTGGCCTTGATCTGCTTGACACAGAGGAGGGGCCTGTCCTTGAAACCTCCGTGGTTGACCTCGTGATAGAATATCCAAGCTTACTGTTGGAATGGCTTTGTCTGAAGATGTCAATGTCTCCCCTTGAACGAGCTCTTCTCTAGTGGCTGCCTGTACTTAACGTGGGAATATTCTGTGCAGTACTGGAGAGAGCACGTGAAAGACAGGAGAAGCATTACAGTGTCAGCCTACAGAATGAGCCTCCACTTAGCCAGGCTGCAAGAGCCAGACCTGCCTGTTTTCTACTTTTTTTTTTTTTTGAGACACCCAACCTGGAGTGCAGTGGCACAATCTCAGCTCAGTGCAACCTCTGCCTCCCAGGTTCAAGCGATTCTTCTGCCTCAGCCTCCCAAGTAGCTGGGACTATAGGCATGCACCACCATCCTTGGCTAAATTTTTGCATTTTTAGAAGAGACTAGGTTTCACTATGTTGGTCGAGCTGGTCTCAAAATCCTGACCTCAAACGATCTGCCCACTTCAGCCTTCCAAAGTGCTGGGATTACAGGCGTGAGCCACCATGCCCGGCCTGTTGTTCATTTTTGTGTGTAGATCCAGGCCTCAAATGTGTCTTCATTTTACTTACTCTTTGCAACCCTCAAAACAAAACAAAACGAACAAACAAATAAAAAACACCACTGTTTGCAAACCCCTGACGCTAGCTGCAGCTCCCAGGCCATCAGAAGGTTTGCAGGGGCCAGGGAGCTGGCCAGGCCCAGAGGCTCCTCACCCTTGGTGAAGAGAGCTACAATTCTCTTCTAAGCCACAGCCACACGACAAGTACCACAGACCACAGCAGGGGCCTGTATTACCCCAAAGGCAGACCGGGAAGCCATTCATAATTCTAGAAACATGGGCAGTGGAGAGAAGGCAATGGCTGCCCTGGCTAGCTGTGCTGGCTGGTAAGCTGGGAGCCCCCCACTGTGGTCCCGACGCCCACAGGGTAGCAGCTGCCCCCTTTCCACTCTATTCCATAGCACAGACCAGATACTCCATGCCTATGGAAGTCCCAGCCAATCTGGGGATGAGAAGCCCTTCCCCCTACTCTCCAGGAAGCTAACGCACAGGCTTCGGCAGAGCTTGGGTTACAGAGGATAGCCTGGAGGAACCTTGGCCTTTACTTTGATCACAAGGCATGAAATGGCCTGAGAGCTGCCATATTGCTTTCTGGTGGGAATTTGAAATTCTGCTTTTGTTTGGTAAATGGAAATGAGGCATTTCCCAGACAGAAGCTGCTGGGCTGGCACCTTCAGTGTGCTTGTGGTTGGGGGGCGGGCCAGGGAAGTGGAAATGCCTGTTGTGTTTTAGAGGGTGTCTTTCAAATGGCTTCAGCATATCTTATGCTGCTCACTATCTGAATGATTAAAAATTAATATCTTAATTGATATCTTAATCTTGAGCCAAAGAAGCTTCGATTCCTTTAAGAAGAATGATCAGCAAAATGATGATACTTGCTTAATAGAAGGAATGAATCAGCTACTGTTCCATCGGAGGGCTTCCCTCACCTCTCAAGCAGCCTGATTCTACAGCTTAATCATGACAGATAAACTTCCACATGCTCCAAAGCTATTTCTGGTACTCCTTAGGAAAGGAGGGAATAGATAAAGAAACGATTAGCATCCAATCAGTGCAGCGGCCTGCATGCCAGCCAGCCTGCTCAGCACACAGCCCCCAGGAATGGTGTGGAATGTCTCCGTACCATGTTTTAAAAAAAGGCTACAGGGATAGGATCCTACCTCAGCTGAGCCAAATGTACCTTCTGCACCCTGCCTTGTAGGGTCAATGTGGGCTAGGACCTGTCATTCTGGACAGCAGTGGACAGCAGAGGCCAAGTGCTAGACAGTAGGAAAGACAGTGTGACCCTGGGCAACCTCCTGTACCTCTGTGGATCTTCTGTCACATTTGGATCAGGAGGCGATACCTGGGGAGGGGGTGGACACAGGGCTGCAGGACTCCTGAGTTCTGAACCATTGCTGATGTACACACCCCATTGACTCAGGGCCAGCCTGGAAGCTAGTCTTCCTTGGTCTGCCCCAATTCATTTGGGAAATCTAGAGTGTTTATATGTCTGATGAATCAGGTAGTAAAAGGTTACAAATCCTAAGTCCTTCTTTAGCCAAAAATCCAGGGATGTCTCAGAAAAAGTGGTTGAGGAATCCTGGGCCGGCAACTGAGGTATTCAGGAATGTAGATGTTCCACACCACGGAGAGCTAGGAAAAGCAGGGTGGTGCCATGGCCCACCTGGGAGCCACGTGGGGCAAGGGGAGCTCCCACCACCAGCCAAGGGAGGCGGTGAGGGATCATACTACCTGACATAGGAAACCATGCTGTTTCCACAGATATGCACCACCCATGGATCAGGAGATCCCCCCCATTGTGAGCCCATGCCACCAGAGCCTTGGGTCCCAAGCACGCCATTCAACTAGAGGCCGCCTAAGACTATTGAGTTCCAGGGGGAGGGACGGCTGTCATCACTGAGGCTGCCTGCCGCCTAAGATGACTGAGCTCCCTGGGGTAAGGGCAGCAGCCATCCCTGCAGCTCCAGTCTGCTGTTTTTTCCCCTTGGCCAATGCTGGGGAGACCCAGGAGGAATTCCCCACAGTGCAGCATAGTGGCTATGGCAGATGGTGGTCAGACTGCCTTTTTAGGCTGGATGCTGACCCATCCCTCCTCACCAGGTGAGGCCTCCTTGCAGGAATTTCAGCAACTACAGCCAGGGGTATAGGGACAGAAGTCTGATCTCCCTAGAACTGAGCCGCTGTGGGGAGGGGCAGCGGCGGTCTCCACAGAACAGCAGACTTGTCTTTCCCCTTGCTGGCTCTAAGAAATCTGGGGAGTCTGGACAATTGGGATCCCCCCGAGCATAGTGCAGTCCCTCTGCCCAGGGGCAGCCAGAGTGCTTCATGAAGCAGTACCAGATGCCATGTCTGCTGACTGAGACCGCCCCCCAACAACAGGGGTCACCAGACACCTCATACAGGAGTGTTCTTGCTGGCATCTGGTTGGTGCCCCTCTGGGATACAGATCCCAGAGGACAGAGCAGGAATCCATTTTTGCTATTCTGCAGCCTCCATTGGTGACACCTCCAGGTGTGGGACAGACCCAGGTTAATAGGGTCTGGAGTGCACCCCCAGGAAACCACAGCAGCCCCACGGAAGTGGGGCCTGACAATTAAAAGAAAGACAAACAGAAAAAACAACCCCACAAAAAAAAAGATCAAAGCTAGATAAACTCACAAAGATGAGAATCAATGAAAAAACACTGAAAACTCAGAAAGCAGAGTGCCTCTTCTCCAAATGATCGCAATGCGTCTCCAACAAGAGCACAGAATGGTGCAGAGGCCAAGGTGCGTGAATTGACAGAAGGAGACTTCAGAAGGTGGGTAATAACAAACTTGGCTATGGTAAAGCAGCATGTTCTAACCCAAGGCAAAGAAACTAAGAAACATGATGAAACATTATAGGAGCTGTTAACCAGAATAACCAGTTTAGAGAGGAATATAAATAACCTGATGAAGCTGAAAAACACAACACAAGAACTTCACAATACAATCACAAGTACCGATAGCTGAATTGACCAAGCAGAGGAAAGAATTTCAGAGCTTGAAGACTATCTCACTGACATAAGACAGGCAGACTAAAGAAAAAAGGAATAAAAAGGAATGATCAAAACCTCCAAGGACTGTGAGATTATGTAGAAAGACCACGCGGCGGCTCACGCCTGTAATCCCAGCACTTTGGGAGGCCAAGGCGGGTGGATCACGAGGTCAAGAGATCGAGACCATCCTGGTCAACATGGTGAAACCCCATCTCTACTAAAGATACAGAAAATTAGCTGGGCACAGTGGTGCGTGCCTGTAATCCCAGCTACTCAGGAGGCTGAGGCAGGAGACTTGCCTGAACCCAGGAGGCGGAGGTTGCAGTGAGCCAAGATCGCGCCATTGCACTCCAGCCTGGGTAACAAGAGCGAAACTCCATCTCAAAAAAAAAAAAAAAAGAAAGACCAAACCTATAACTGATTGGAGTACCTGAAAGAGATGGGGAGAACAGAAGCAAGTTGGAAAACATAATTCATGATGTCACTCAGAACATCACCAGCCTAGCAAGACAGGCCAACATTCAAATTCAGGAAACCCAGAGAAACTAGAAAGATACTCCATGAGATGATCAACCCTAAGACACATAATCATCAGATTCTCCAAGGTTGAAATGAGGGAAAAAATGTTAAAGGCAGCCAGAGAGGCCAGATCACCTACAAAGGGAAGCCCACCATGCTAATGGCAGACCTCTCAGCAGAAACTCTACAAGCCAGAAGAGATTGGGAGCCAATATTCAACATTCTTAAAATAATTTCCATCACAGAATATCATACCCAGCTAAACTAAACTTCATAAGTGAAGAAGAAATGAAATCCTTTTTAGACAAGCAAATGCTGAAGGAATTTGTCACCACCAGGCCTGCCTTGCAAGAGCTCCTGAAGGAAGCGCTAAATATGGAAAGGAAAAACTTACCAGCCACTGCGAAAACACACTGAAGTACAAAGGCCAGTGACACTCTGCAGCAACTACAGCAACAAGTCTGCAAAATAACCAACTAGCATCATGATGACAGGATCAAATGCATACATAACAATATTAACCTTAAGTGTAAATGGTCTAAATGCCGCAATTAAAAGACACAGAATGGCAAGCTGATAAAGAGTCAAGACAGATTGGTGTGCTGTATTCAAAGACCCATCTCACATGTAAAGACACACATAGGCTCAAAATAAAGGGATGGAGGAAACTTTACCACGCAAATGGAAAGCAGAGAAAAGCAGGGGTTGCAATCCTAGTGTTTTACAAAACATACTTTAAACCAACAAAGATCAAAAAAGACAAAGAAGGGCATTACATAACAATAAAGGAATCAATTCAACAAGAAGAACTAACTGTCCTAAATATATATACACCCAGGAGAGGAGTATCCAGACTCATAAAACAAGTTCTTAGAGACCTACAAAGAGACTTAGACTCCCACACAGTAATAGTGGGAGACTTTAACACCCCACTGTCAATATTAGACAGATCACCGAGACATAAAAATAACAAGGATATTTAGGACTTGAACTCAGCTCTGGATCAAGCGAAACTGATGCATAGCTACAGAAGTTGCCACCCAAAAACAATGGAATATATATTCTTCTTGGTGACACATGGCACTTACTCTAAAATTTATCACATAATTGGAAGTAAAAAACTCCTCAGCAAATGCGAAAGAACTGAAATCAAAACAGTCAGATCACAGTGCAATCAAATTGGAACTCAAAATTAAGAAGCGCACTCAAAACCACACAATTACATGGAAATTGAACAACTTGCTCCTAAATGACTCTTGGGTAAATAATGAAGTTAAGGCAGAAATCAAGACGTTCCTTGAAACCAATGAGAACAGGGACAGTGTACCAGAATTTCAGGGGCGCAACTGAAGAAGTGTTAAGAGGGAAACTTATAGTGCTAAATGCCCACATCAAAAAACTAGAAAGATCTCAAATTGAAAGCATAGCATCACAACTAAAAGAACTAGAGAACGGAAAGCAAACAAACCCAAAAGGTAGCAAAAGACAAGAAATGGTTAACCAAGATCAGAATGGAGCTAGAGGAGATAGAGACATGAAAAATCCTTCAAAAAACCAATGCATCAGGAGCTAGTTTTTTGAAAAAATTAATAAAATAGATAGACTGCTAGCTACATCAATAAAGAAGAAAATAGACACAATAAAAAATGATACAGGGGATATCACTACTGACCCCACAGAAACGCAGACAACCATCTGAGAATACTATAAACACCTCTATGCAGCCAGGCACGGTGGCTCAAGCCTGTAATCCCAGCACTTTGGGAGGCTGAGGCGGGTGGATCACGAGGCGGGTGGATCACGAGGTCAAGAGATTGAGACCATCCTGGTCAACATGGTGAAACCCCGTCTCTACTCAAAATACAAAAAATTAGCTGGGCATGGTGGCGCATGCCTGTAATCCCAGCTACTCAGGAGGCTGAGGCAGGAGAATTGCCTGAACCCAGGAGGCGGAGGTTTCGGTGAGCCGAGATCGTGCCATTGCACTCCAGCCTGGGTAACAACAGCGAAACTCCGTCTCAAAAAAAAAAAAAAAATACTTATATACAAACAAACTAGAAAATCTAGAAGAAATGGATACATTCCTGGTTACATATACCCTCCCAAGACTAAACCAGGAAGACACTAACTCCCTGAATACACCAATAATAAGTTTTGAAATTTAGGCAGTAAACATAAACAGAACCAAAGACAAAAAACACATGATTATCTCAGTAGAGGTAGAAAAGGCGTTCAATAAAATTCAACATCCCTTCATGTAAAGACTCTCAATAAACAAAGTATTGATAGAACATACCTCAAAATAATAAAAAACCATTTATGAGAAACCTACAGCTAATATCTACAGAATGGGCAAAAGCTGAAAGGATTCCCCTTGAAAACCGGCACAAGAAAAAGATACCCTCTCTCACCACACCACTCCTATTCAACATAGTATTGGAAGTTCTCGCCAGGACAAGAAGGCAAGAGAAATCAGAGGGGACACAAACAAGTGGAAAAACATTTCATGATCATGGATAGGAAGAATCAACATTGTGAAAATAGCCATACGGGCCAAAGTAATGTATAGATTCGATGCTATTCCCATTAAACTACCATTGATGTGCTTCACAGAATTATTAAAAAATAAAAACTATTTTAAAATTCATGTGGAACCCAGAAAGAGTCCACATAGCCAAGACAATCCTAAGCAAAGAGAACAAAGCTGGAGGCATCGTGCTACCTAACTTCAAACTACACTACAAGGCTACAGTAACCAAACATCATGGTACAAAAACAGCCACATACACCAATGGAAACGAATAGAGAACTCAGAAATAAATAAGACTGCACATCTGCAACCATCTGATCTTTGACAAACCTGACAAAAACAAGTAATAGGGAAGAGACTCCCTATGTCATAAATGGTGCTGGGAAAACTGGCTAGCCATATGGAGAAAATTGAAACCGGATCCCTTCCTTACATCTTATACAAAAATTAACTCGGGATGGATTACAGATTTAAATGTAGGCTGGGCATAGTGGCTCACGCCTGTAATCCTAGCACTTTGGGAGGCCGAGGTGGGTGGATCACCTGAGGTCAGGAGTTCGAGACCAGCCTGGCCAACAAAGTGAAACCCCATCTCTAATAAAAATACAAAAATTAGCCAGGTGTGGTGGCACACACCTGTAATCCTAGCTGCTCAGGAGGCTGAGGCAGGAGAATCACTTGAACCTGGGAGGTGGAGGTTGCAGTGAGCTGAGATAGTGTCATTGCACTCCAGACTGGGTAACAGAGTGAAACTCCATCTCAAAAAACAAAAGGATTTAAATGTAAAACTCAAAACTATAAAAACCCTAGAAGAAAATCTAGGCAATACCATTTGGGGCATAGGCACAGGCAAAGATTTCATGACTAAAGTGTCAAAAGCAATTGCAACAAAAGCAAAAATTGACAAATGGGATCTAAGTAAACTAAAGAGCTTCTGTACATCAAAAGAAACTATCATCAGAGTGGACAGACAACCTATAAAATGGGGGAAAATTTTTGCAATCTATCCATCTGACAAAGGTCTGATATCCAGAAACTACAAGAAACGGAAACAAATTTACAAGAAAAACACAATTCCATTAAACAGTGGGCAAAGGACATGAACAGACACTTCTCAAAAGAAAACATTTATTCAGTCAACAAACAGTTTTTAAAAAGCTCAACATCACTGATCCTTAGATAATGCAAATCAAAACCACAATGAGATACCATCTCACTCCAGTCAGAATGGTGATTATTAAAAAGTCCAGAAACCACAGATGCTTGCAAGGCTATGGGGAAATAGGAACGCTTTTACAGTGTCAGTGGGAATGGAAATGAGTTCAACCATTGTGGAAGACAGTGTGGTGATTCCTCAAAGTCCTAGAACCAGAAATATCATTTGACCCAGCAATCCCATTACTGGGTATTTACCCAAAGGAATATAAACCATTCTATTATAAAGAACTCATGCACATGTGAGTTCACTGCAGCACTATTCACAATAGCAAAGACACGGAGCCAACCCAAATGCCCGTCAATCAGACTGGATAACAAAAATGTGGTGCATATACGCCATGGAATACGATGCAGCCATAAAAAGGAACAATATCATGTCCTTTGCCAAACCCTGGCTACCTGTACAGACATGCACCAGCAGAGACACAGCAGACCCTAGCCGAACCCTTCCCAGGCGTCAGCCTCCAGGAGCCAACACCGCAGCCTGCTGCCACTGAGGCCTCCACCCTGGCCCAGCACAGAGTGGCAGGCTGGTTATTTCAATCAACGGTGTTTTGAAAACCTTGCAATTTTAAACCTTTTAAACATGAGTAGGTGAGACTGTGAGAGCGCCAATGACTAGTTGGGAGTACTTACAGGCAATATTAAATGTCTCCCGAAATCTCCAAGCCAACAGTCCCACGGGGCACCAGGCAAGGTTTACTTTGCCAGACTCACCCTCCAGTTGGCCATTTCCCCTGCCGCTGCATACCCTGAGGCTCTGGCGATCCATGCACAGGCGCGTCCCCCTTTAATCACCTCATGCGGATTGTTTCTGGCTCACCTGCACCTGCCTTCACGTCAGAATTTGCAGATGCATAAAGATCAGGGCTAGGGGCTGGGCCCGGTGGCTTCCACCTGTAATCCCAGCACTTTGGGAAGTCTAGGTGGGCAGATCACTTGAGGTCAGGAGTTTAAGACCAGCCTGGACAACATGGTGAAATCCTGTCTCTACTAAAAATACAAAAATTAGCCGGGGGTGATGGCAGGCACCTGTAGTCCTATCTACTCAGGAGGCTGCAGCAGAAGAATCACTTGAACCTGGGAGGCGGAAGTTGCCATAAGCCGAGATCACGCCACTGCACTCCAGCCTGGATGACAGAGTGAGACTCTGTCTCAAAAAAAATAAAAATAAAAAGCTGGACGTGGTAGCTCACGCGTATAATCCCAGAACTTTGGGAGGCTGAGGCAGGTGGACCACCTGAGCTCAGGAGTTCGAGACCAGTCTGGCCAACACGGTAAAACCCCATCTCTACTAAAAATACAAAAAATTAGCCAGACGTGGTGGCGGACGCCTGTAATCCCAGCTACTCAGGAGGCTGAGGTTGCAGTGAACTGAGATTGCGCCATTGCCCTCCAGCCTGGGCAACAAGAGCAAAATTCCATCTCAAAAAAATAAATAAATAAAAATAAATCAGAGCCAGGAGATCTGTGAGGCCCATGGGCCCAATCTGGCTGTAAGCAAAGTACCCAGGAGGGAGTGCCCTGCTCTTCTGGCTGGATCCCCCTTTCCACACACCTGAACCTCGGTGAATTCTACCCAGGTACTTGAGCATCCATCAATTCCTCCATCACCGCATCCAACCCTCATCCTTCCCGGTGATCCATGACACATGAGCAAGGAACGAGAGCAAATTGGAGTGTTTGCAGTGACCACCGCTGGATGATTCTTCCCACTGAAGGAGCCCAGAGGCAGACACCAGCCTGAGCTGTGCTGCAGGAGGGCCAGGAGGGATGACTGCCCGAAGCATGAAGATCCAGAGAGGAAATGTCTGCACACCTGGAATTGTGGTGTCCTAAGGCTTCTCAGCCGGTCCGAGAACTGTGTGCAGAAGCAATGGTCTGTGGACATTCACCTGCCCCTCAGACAGCACCACCCACTTGGCATGCAGATGTTCGAACACAGCCTGTGTTTTCCACAGTGGTCAGATGGAATCCCAGAGTTTCAGGCCAGATGATTTGTGCAACCTCCTCCTTCTGCAAAAAGAGGATGATGGGGGCCAGGACCTGAACTCCATGACAGAGACAGCTATGGCCAGAGCAGGGAGGATTAGGGATCGGGGAATGCCTTGGATAGGAAGGACTAAGGGTGCCCCCACCTGGAGAGAGGAGAGCTGTGCATTCAGACCCAGCCTTGTGAAGAAAGCCTCTAGTCTCCGTTTATTAAGGCTGGAGGGAACCAGCCGTCTTGGCTGCAGTGGCAGAGTGAAAGCAGCCTTCTGCACTGCTGAAAATTGACACAGGGTGGGGTTTCCCACACCTCCTCAAAGGCATGGGGCTGCAGCCCAGCTAATGGGGTCAAGAGACGTGAGAAGAGAGGCTTCCGGATGGTGCTGATGAGCAGGACCGGGCTGGAAACCGCAACCACTCAAGCTGATGATTAAGCAGTAGCAGTGACGTCCCCCGGGGCGGGGGGGCGGGGGGGTTGGCAGCACCAAGGAGTGTTCAGGGCACTTCCACACTTGCTCCTCTCATAACTCTGGAGGGAGCATCCCACTTTCCAGGTGAGAAGCCCAGGGTTCATGAGTGGGCTTTCCCCAGTTGCACGGAAGGCCTTACAACAGATGAAGACACTAAGGACCGACGGGGAGCCAAGCAGACGGCCCAGGTGAAACGGGGTGAGGCACAGGGGTTACGGACGCCACAGCAGGTCAGGGGCTAGGTTATGATCACACTGGAGCGACAGATGGGAGTGACCCAGACGGCACTGGGGTCATTCCTCAAAGACCCCAGCCCACTCACCTCCACCGACCTGCAATTTCTCAGCTCCGCACTGTAGCCCAAAGGGTGCACAGACAAGGCTGCTGTGGAAAAAAGACTCACCCAGCAGCATCAGGATGACGGAGACGGGGTGCATGGGAGTGCAAAGCTGCGCAGTTTAGGTGATGGTGTGGAGAGGATGCGGGGATGCCAGAGGAACGGATTTGTGTGCAGTCGTGTAGTCTTCATGGAGGAGGAGGGCAAGCAGGGCCGGAACTGATGAGGACATTTTGCAGCATGGTATCTGGGGAGAAGGAAGCATATTGTCTTTTACTTTTTCTGTTTTTAAGACAGAGTCTCATTCTGTCTCCTAGGCTAGAGTGCAGTGACACGATCATAGTTCTCTGTAGCCTCCAACTTGGGCTCAAGCAATCCAGCCTTCCGAGTAGCTGGTCCTGCAGGTGAATGCCACCACACCCAGCTAATTTTTTATTTTTTCTTGTGATGGGGTCTCACTATGCTGCCCAGGCTGGTCTCGAGCTCCTGGACTCGAGTGATCCTCCAGCCTCAGCCTCCCAAAGTGTAAGGTGGCTCACAGGCGAAAGCCACCCTGCCCAGCCCATATCATCTTCTTTTAAAATAATGTAATGGCTTGGACATTAGAGCTGTCACCACACCCCACTTCAGGCCAGGCGCTTTTGTCTGATCCCACTAGGATCTTAAAGCGTGTGGTCTGTAAATTACAAACCACAGCAACAAAATGTTTTGTCAATAACCAAGGCAGCCACCAGGCACCAGCCTCCAGCTGGGTGCTGAGCACGAGCAGCCCCAAGCTGGGGAGTCTCACTCCCTGGTCTGCTGTGAGTTGCTTGGTTCTTGTGACTTAGGCGTTAACCTTGCCTGTTTTCTCATCCCCTGCAGGCACCGGCCGTAGCTACACCACAGACCCGCTCTTGTCCCTGCTTCTGTTAGCTCTGCATAAGTTCCTGCGCCTGCTGGAGGGACACTGACAGACACGGCCAACCCAAGAATCTCAGAGGCCATACGCGACCTGCCCGGGGGCTCTCAGTGAGGACCCAGTCGCTGAATGGACAAGAGAGACTGAGAGACGCATGAAAATGTCCACATGGAAAATAAATAAATCATATTTTTGGGGAAGTTACACAAACGTAGAACACCTAAAATAATGCATCTAGTTTCCAAATAATTTGGAGTTTGGCCCATACTTCATGGGAATCAATGATTTCTCTACTTCAATGTCTTCATTTTGCACGAACTGTTGAGCAGTTATCTTTACGGTAATATGTACAAATGTTGGGGTCAAAGCCTTTCTGACAAAGCGAAATATTTTTAGTAGATTATTGTGTTTAGGATTTTTTTTAATTTACTTTTTTTCTTTGGGGGCTTTTCTTTTTTATTAAATTATTTCTTTTGAGGCATTTTGATTAAAAAAAGACACATCTTATCATAATTAAAATTCACTGTCAATAATATTTATTTTTAAATAAAGATTGGAAACAAGTTCAGACACTTGTTTATAAACTGTATTGTATATTGCTGAAGAACAGTTGAATAAAAAACAACTTTGAAATAATCTTTCTACAGCCATGTATGAATGTCAAGGCTCAGTGCCCACTGCGGCCTGGCTGCTGTCCCCTCCTGTGTTCTGATGCCAGCTGCACTTTTGGCAGGGTGTCACCCAGCATGGAGGACAGCCCGGGGCACCTGGCTGAGACCACACTAAGCAGATGGGAGCACCTGCCCAGCCTCCCCTAGGGACAGGGCACCACATGAAGGCCGTAATGAGGCGAGCCCCCAGCCTGGGTCCTGAAGGAAAGGAAGAGGCGGGAAATAAGTCAAGAACCATTCCTCGCCCATTTGGTTTCAATCAATCATGCAATGCATTCGCCCACTTCGAGACTGTAAATCAAGGTGCATTTACTGTGGTTGACTTCGCTGCTCGTTTGAAGAGGGAATTTGGGGAGGAGGTAGGGCTTGCCACACTCCCTCCCGTGTATCTGAAGATTGCTTTGAGCCTCTGAAACTCATGGGTTTGGGGCAGGTTACACATGTCCTAAGGAAACTGGCATGCCCTGGGTGGGGCTCATGTATACCTCATTCTATGACGGCATCTCATTAGATAGCTGGAGCCCATGGATTTGTTTAAAATCCAGCCAGTTTTCAACACCTGCAGTTTAAATAAGTGTGGTTGTCACTGATGTTGTTCACCAAATACCTCCGTTCTCTGCTGGCCAGGCACGCAGCAGGATGGCACTTCCTGGCCTCCTGTGGTGGGTGGGGCCGCAGCTCTGGTGAATGAGCTGGGAACAGAAGGGACCCGCATTGCTTCCAGTCCAAGGCACAGGACTGCTGCTTCGAGGCCCTCCAAAGCACTTGTCTTCTAACGTGACGACTTGCAGCATTCACATCAGCAAGTGTTCTGCCAGCCTAGGTCCCCGAGTGACTGTGGTGAACATAGTCTTCCCTGCAGCCAGCGCTGGGACTTGCAGCCCCATGAGGAGTCTGCCATTGCCGCTTCCCCCACTGACCTTCCGGCGTTATCCCAGCGTAACCCAGCCTGTCCTGATTGGCTCAGTGTGTAGCTGACTGACTGTAGTTTGGGGGAGGAGACATTGTGCATTTGGACAGTCCCACATGTATGGAGGCCCCCAGGGAGAAGCTGATGTCCAGGGAGTCCTGTGGGGACAGAACCTGGGGACAGCTGTTTCTGATGGGCACATTAAGTTGTTTCACATTTCCTTTATATTGATCAGCACCAATCCAGCTGTAAATTTAATCACTCTGTCTGGTGGATAGTGATTCTGTCCAGAAGGATCATCTCCTTTTATAGTTAACTCAATACTGCAGCAGCTAATGTCATGTTAAATACCAGCCTGGTATGCTGGAAAGCAAACCATACTTCCCAGATACCAGTGGAACTGGTACAATGTGTCAGTAAGGCTGACATTGTGCCAGATTGTTCCAGGGGATGGAGGGCTGGGGAGCCACTCCCCATTACCAAAACCAGATGCCCCTGTACAAACACAGGTGGTCAGGTCCCAACCTGGAAGCTCCCACCATTTAGCATGATATGCACAGGGGAGGGGCAGGTGTGATGGGCACAGGGGAGGGGCAGGTGTGATGGGCACAGGGAAGGAGCAGGTGAGATGGGCACAGGGGTGGGGCAGGTGCGATGGGCACAGGGGAGAAGCAGGTGCGATGGGCACAGGGGAGGGGCAGGTGTGATGGGCACAGGGGTGGGGCAGGTGTGATGGGCACTGGGGTGGGGCAGGTGTGATGGGCACTGGGGAGGGGCAGGAGTGATGGATACAGGGGAGGGACAGGTGTGATGTGTATAGGGGAAATCAACAAAAAAGCACAAACAGGCCAGGCACGGTGGTTCATGCAAGTGAGGCAGGCAGATTACCTGAGGCCAGGAGTTCGAGACCAGCCTGGCCAACATGGTGAAACTCCATCTCTACTAAAAATACAAAATTAGCCAGGCATGGTGGCATGCACCTACAATTCCAGCTACTCAGGAGGCTGAGGCAGGAGAATCGCTTGAACCCCGGAGACAGAGGTTGCAGTGAGCCGAGATCATGCCACTGCACTCCAACCTAGGCAATAGAGCAAGACTCCATCTCAAAAAGACAAAAGAAATGCAACGGGAAGATGGACAAAGGACATGAACACCATATCATGGAACAGAAAGTACGGCCAGAAAAAATATAAAAGGCTTTCAGCCTCAGTAGTTATAAGAGAAATGCAAATCAAGGCCACAATGATTATGCCCACTTAATTACCAAAAATTTAAGTCTGACGAAGGCCGGGTGCACTGGTTCATGCCTGTAATCTCGGCATTGTGGGAGATCAAAGCAGGAGGATCACTTGAGGCCTGGCGTTCCAGACCCTGTCCAGACCTAATAGCAAGACCCCATCTGTGTTAGTCCATTGTTAATTGCATTGCTGTAAAGAAATACCTGAGACTGGGTAATTTATCAAGCAAAAATGAATAAATGGCCGGGCGCAGCAGTGACAGTTGGTGGGTGGCCCATGATACTCCAGGAGGTCTTTTCCCTGGCTCCACCCTGGCTTCACCCTCTACAGCCCTGCCAGCTGTGGTCACCGTATGGCCTCACAGGGTCAGAGAACACTGTCGCCATTCGGAATATTTCTCAAAGAGAACTGAAGCAAAAGTAGTTTTAGGGTTAAGCAGAGTCCCATTCCTGAAGCAGGTAATTGATGTTTTCCAATAACATGTATCCAGTTTTCGATTTAAGAACACAGCAAAGAAGTTAAATTAGATTGCAGATAACCTGCATTTTCTTTTCTGTGCAAGGTTTTTCTGTGCTTTTTTTATTTTGGTAAATTATAGTATACAAAATTTTCTGGTTTTGCTTTGGAACAAGGTCTGCGGTGTGTCTAAAACACAATCTGCTAACATACGCTTATGTGCATAACCGATTAATTCCCTGTTTTCAACCAGACATCTTCCTCCTCCCTAAATACCAAAAGACGTGGCCATTACTGTTGAAGCCTCCTTCACAGACTCATTTCTAAGCCCTTTGAAAGCAAAATTTTCCTCCCGCCACCTCCACCTGCCATGGTTTCTCCAAACTGCGCCCTAATGAATTGGTGCTTTTAACTAAGACAGACCGTGGTCACTGTTCAAAACGTTAATTCCCATAAAACGGGATGTCGGTTTTACAAGGAAGGCTCTCCTTTATCAGCAAAAACTCATTCCATTTGACTGATTAATTGCCCTTAGAACTGTCAAAGGCTTCCAGACAAGGGATGACAACTTGGGAGAAGGCAGCCATGCAGCCTTGCGGTGTGGGGCACTCCTGGGCTGGGGAAACCAGATTACAAATGCACAAATAATTAATTCAAATCAATACGGCGAGGGATTCAGGCTGAGAGACATTCAATTATGTTGCTCAAAGAGAAGATGCTGATCTTCAGCTAGTCCGCTCCATGCTGCAAATAATAGAGCATTTTTAATTTGTGCAGCAGGGATGTTAATCTTTTGCCGTGTAATCCAGTCTTTGGGGAATGCCATAAATATGTGGTGCTGTGCATGTGAGTTTCCCTGCGGAGGACCCTCAATCAACCCAGCTCTGGCTCTCCTGCCTGTCTCTATGTCAATCTCGCAACACTCAATTAGGAAATATACGATAGGCTAATAGATGATAGATGGATGGGTGGATGGATGGATGGATGGATGGATGGATGGATGGATGGATGGACAAATGGATGGACGAATGAATGGATGAATGGATGGATGGATAGAAGGCTATAGAGGCAGACAAATATTCAAAGCTTATCAGACATCCCTTACCCCCAACCAAAAACACTTTATGACTTCTGGATTTTGCCTGAGCCAACACCACAAATAAATCTGCAAAGAATTATTCACATTTCAAAAAGGATTCACTTCAGAATGCCTTTAAATAGCAAGCTCCTATAGCATGTTTAAAGTATGATCTGAATTTCACCTTTATTATACAGAGAACGAGAAGCACACATACACACATGAATAAAGATTTAGAAGGTTAGACACCAAGGTGTTAGAAGTTTATGTTTCCATGTAAGTGGGATGGTATGTACTTTAATGCCTGACTGAGGTCTGGCTTCTCTGTAATGAACATTTATTACTTCTGTAATAAGATAAAAGCAGTAAAATATGTTTAATTTAACAAAAGACAATTTCACCCCCCAAAAATGTAAGATTCAATTTATGAAGATGTAACTCTCCACGTGTTTTCGGAAGAACATTTGCTCTGTAAAAAGAGGCTCTGGGCGGGCACAGTGGCTCACGCCTGTAATCCCAGCACTTTGGGAGGCCCAGGCAGACGGATCATGAGGTCAAGAGATCGAGACCACCCTGGCCAACATGGTGAAACCCCGTCTCTACTAAAAATATTAAAAAATTAGCTGGGCATGGTGGTGTGTGCCTGTAGTCCCAGCTACCTGGGAGGCTGAGGCAGGAGAATTGCTTGAACCCAGGAGACAGAGGTTGCAGTGAGCCGAGATCACACCACTGCACTCCAGCCTGGTGACAGAGCGAGACTCTGTCTCAAAAAAAAAAAAAAGACTGTAAGAATGTGCTATTTAGTCCTCATTCTTTGGTAGGCTACCAGAGAAGGAGGCTCTGAGCTCAGCCCTTGGGTAGGGAGCTTGAGGCACCTCTGGGTAGGTGATCTCCTACCACACCCACCACCCCAAGAGATGGCCCCCTAAGAATTCTCCTCGTGGCAACCAGGACTCAGGGGAAAGAGAGGCTGGGAATGTGGGGCGCCCCAGGGACCATGGCCCCACAAGCTCTGCAGTGCCTGGACATTAACTACGTGTATTCATTCAATAAACACACTTTGCTCACTACTCCATAAACAGCGCTGTACAGAAGAAAGAGATGGCTGTGGAAGGATCACCCCCATTCCCCGGTAAGGGAGCTGGTGGTCTGGTAAGAGGAATCAATACCTCCACAGCTAAGTGGAGTTCAAGCTGGACCAAAAGACCCACAGTAGGGCGCTTAGAAAGGGACTCAGGAAGGGAAATAATTTATCGTGATGCGGGGGGTGGGGAGATAGCAGGGACTTATCAAACGTTTGTGGATATGAGCTCAAGTCCCATTGAGCTGTGTCTTAAGAGGCCTCCTTGTCGCTCCCTGATGCTCGGAGAGTCTTATTAGACACAGACAGCTGGATCTCCCCTACAAACAGAGCCACTGTCATTTGGGTAAAAGTCAATCCTTTCTCACCAGTGGCTGTCACCACAAGTGGCAGCCTCATTGCATCCCTCTCTGGCACTTGTTGAGCTGTGGAAACAAGAGCCAGTGAGTCTTGGGGTATCTGAGCCACAGTCAGCCCGTGTGGGAGTCTCGGAACCCACTCCAGAGCATGGATACATCTCGGAGCCCCCTCAAGAGCGGGACAGGGCCGTGACAGGCGGCATATGTGGAACGTTGAGTCAGCCCCGGAGAGTGGCCATCCTGAGCAGCTGCAGCAGGTGGTGCCTGGGAGAGACGGGCTGCACCGCGTGAATCAGAGGGCACCTGTCATGATGGAGACAGATGTGTGGGGTAAGCCAGGCACACCACAAATCAAATATAATAAGGAAAACTCCGGGCAAATGAAACTAGAGAAACAAAAGCTATTAGCCTTGCCAAAGCCAGGCTGCTCCGTGCACAAAGACTCAGCCGAGCCGAGACAACAGAAATAGGGCTGGTGGACATTTCTCAAATGAATAGTCAGAGAGAGCCACGGGATGCATTTGTTGACTGTGTCAAAAACTAAAATCAGTCAAATAAATGAGAAATTTGCCATTTCCCCCCTAAATTTTATGAGGCGGGGACTAAGAAAATGATCCATCAAGCAGGAAATATTTTAGCAATTGGTTGTTATTTATTAAAGAGGTGTGCAGAGTTTGGCATGCTACAGTGTACATTTTCTACAAAATAGAAATCCATAAAAACCAGAGAGACAGTTGAGATTTTGTCCCTGCTTGTAGCTCTGAAGTTCTTGGTTTCCCAGTGTAGGTCACTGGTAAAGATGAAAGGGGGGATTTTCGCTATAAAATCATAGGCAAGACCAGCCTGGCCAATATGGTGAAACCCTGTGTCTACTAAAAATACAAAAATTAGCCAAGCATGATGGTGCACACCTATAGTCCCAGCTACTTGGGAGACTGAGGCAGAAGAATCACTTGAACCTGGGAGATGGAGGTTGCAGTGGGCCGAGATCGTGCCACTGTACTCCAGCCTGGGCTACAGTGTGAGACACCATTCCAAAGAAAAAAAATCATATGCAAATGACCCTCAAGACAATGATTTGGCCACTCCAAGGTGAGGTATCTCCTATCTTCCCCCAGCCTGGATTACTCAGGCACTCAGGAATAGAGATGTGGCCTCTAGCTGTATCATAACTTTAGCAGAATCTTTTTGTGCTGTGAATGACATTCCCTGAGCCCCCTCTGACTTCGGCCCCAGCTGGGGTGGAAGCTTCCAGGACAGATGCAGGCTCAGCACTTTGGGAGGACGAGGCGGGCAGGTCATGAGGTCAGGAGATCGAGACCATCCTGGCCAACATGGTGAAATCCCATCTCTCTAAAAATACAAAAATTAGCTAGGCGAGGTGGCATGTGCCTGTAGTCCCAGCTACTCGGGAGACTGAGGCAGGAGAATTGCTTGAACCCAGGAGACGGAGGCTGCAGTGAGCCGAGCTTGTGCCATTGTACTCCAGCCTGCGGGACAAGAGCAAAACTCTGCCTCAAAAAAAAAAAATGGATCTTCACCTTAGCAGTGCTTTTCCATGATCTCCATGCATACAAATCACAGGAAGACCTTATTAAAACACAGGTCTTACTTCACTGGACCTGGGGTAAGGCCTGAGGGTCTGCATTTCTAGCAAAATCTCGGAGGCTGCTGATAGTAGGAGCCATACATTGAGTAGCAGAGGGCATCCTGGATCGGGTAAGGGGGACATACTCACCCCCTCTTCATCTCACCAAGGAAGCCACCCACCTCTTCTTCCTTCCAGTGAGAGAAACCTGACTGTTTAACTGCAAAGATTGAAAGGAAGCCTTCTTGCTTGTTGAGATATGATAAGGGGTGAGTTGTCACTGACATTTTGATGAGGCTTTTTTTACACAGGGACATTTAACACAGCCTACAAACCAAACCATCAAATGTTCAGCCAAGCAATTACTTTCACCAAGTAGTGAGCAAATCAGATCCAATCAGACCCCAGCCCTAAGCCTCACCCCATCATCTGCCAGGGATGGTGATGGGAACATCACTGATAAATTATAAATGGCAATTCTACATCGGGACACAGCACTTTTGCCTCAAACACATCAACTGGCCATGTCAAAGTGGTCTGTCATCTGTCTGCTTGCCAGTCCCCAGAGTCCTCGGCTGTTCATCCTGGGCCCCCAGCCTCCTATCAATCTCAGCCCCTTCGTCGTAGTGTCTCCTGCCTTCCCTCGAGATGGGTCCTGGTCTGCAGAGACACATACTGTGCCTTCCCCTCCCTAGTCTCAACCTGCTGCTATCCTGTCATGTTTGTGACCTCGATTGCTGCAGGTACCAGCCTCTCCTATTCCAACTGCTCTTCGTGGCTGTAGCCAGCGTGGCCCTTTACAGAGCTTCCCTTCTTGCCATCAGTCAGCAGGTGACCAAGGTCTCTGCACAAGGCACCCCAGGCATGGGCCAAGGCCTATTTAGGGCAGAAGCACCATCTCATCAGTGACCCTACAAACTGAATGCTGTGGTGCCTGCTGTGAGGCTGCCAGATGGCAGAGGTCCATATGTCCCTTTTCTCAGAGCCTCAGAAACAGGGATCTGGAGACCCTGGGGGGCCACATGGCACTGTGTTCCGGGGACTGCCTTCCAAGGGGAATCTGGCTGGTGCAGAAGAACACTGCCATGTGTCAGGTACTCAGCACTTCACACGGCCACTGTACCCTATGCTTTGACCCACCCTCTGCACAGCTGCCTTCTGGAAAAGCAAGTTTCTCAACACTATCCAGAGCCAGAATTGGGTCCCGGAATGTACCTGTGGCCTTCACGGAAGTTAGTCTTGGATGCAGGCCTGGCCCCAGAGCCAAGAGTCTTCTTCTGGGCATCCACGCTCGCAAAGTGGCTTACAATCCTCCTTAGGGAAGCAACTTCTGAGAAGGGAGTTCTGCATCCCTACCCCCCACCCAGAGAACCCCCACTCCTCAATTCAGCAGCATGGTCAGGACTGGTTCCAAGGCAAGCAACAGCAAAACAGCTCATGTGACTGCAAAGTGCAGGCATGGCTGGACCTAGGGTACAAACACTGTCAGGACTAAGTCTCCCTCATCCTGCTTTCCTCGGGCTGTCCTGGCTGCAAGGCTGGCTCCTCTCCATGTTTTGGCTCCCAGGGTTCCTGCCTCACATCTTCCTAGTTTAGCAACCAGTAGACAGGGCCCACAGGTCTGGCTTGAATTGTGCGCCATGCAGAGCCATTCACAGTGGCAGGGACACGTGGCGCTTTCATTGGCCAGGCATGAGTCATAAGTGTGACACTAGAGCTAACGACTGAGGGTGGGAGGTGGGGCTCCCCAGAGAGAAGTTGAGGAGCTGCTAATAAAAGAAAGCTAGCAAATCACAATTTGGCTAAAATAACTAAATTATTGGGAACAATGCATAGCTCTTTTACTTGCAATTACTACGCATAATGTTACATTAAGCAGTTAGCCAACAGACTCAAGGAATAGCGTGTCCCGGATAATCCCTTAATTCTAGTTTATGGAATTGAGCCCCACACACCATACTCTCAGACTGCTGAAATTCTTAATTTGGGTTGACCCAGATGAAGATCCTGAGATTAGGGTTTGAGCAAAAGTAGTCTCTTAGGGAGGTCATGAAATATCAGGGTAAGTGAGACAGGGAAGGGAAGATACCCTATAAAGGGTGTGCTATCAGGCTAGTAACCACTATGGGAGATTAGAACTAATCCAACAGGGGAACTAATCCCATTGAGGAACTGTATTAGCCTGTTCCCACACTGCTAATAAAGACATACCAGAGACTGGGTAATTTACAAAGAAATAGAGGTTAAGTAAATGCACAGTTCCACATGGCTGGGGAGGCCTCACCAACATGGCGGAAGACAAGGAGAAGAGAAGGCAAGCCTTACATGGCGGCAGACAAGAGAGCATGTGCAGGAGAACTCCTATTCACGTAACCATCAGATAGCACGAGACTTACTCACTACCAGAGAACAGTATGGGGGATCACCCCCATGATTTGATTATCTCCACCTGGCCTGCCTTTGACATGTGGGGATTATTACAACTTAAGGCGAGATTTGAGTGGGAACACAGCCAAACCATATTAGGAACACTGGAGAGACTAGAAGATTTCCTAATGGGGAATCCCACTGAAGAACTCCGGTCCCAGGGGAGATTGCAAAACACACATCAGAGTTCTCCTACCCAGGGGACGTTGATGGTGGGCTACTCAGTGATACAGTGATACTCCCACTGCTGTCTGTCACTGTTGAAAGCTGTTCCTGGGACTGCTGAATTCCTGGCACTTCTGGCTTGCTGTGCTTATTGACAAAGGAGTTCCAGGCAAAGAGATGCAGATTCTGGCCACTGGAAGTGGGATTGACACAGCCGAAAGTGGGAAGGGCGAGAGGATACAGACAGGGAGCCAACCATATCCGCTACACCAATTTCCAAAGAATAACTGTGTTGAACTACACTGCCATGGAGATCCAAAAGTCACCGGAGAATCACATAATCCCTCTAGGTCTAGCACAGGAATCTCATTGTCTGCGGTGTCAAGCCCCTTACAAAAATATAGTTAATAGAGATTTTTGATAGACAGACCATTGAGTGAAGTCTCCTTATAGGCTTTAAATGTTAGAAATGTCTGCTTGGAGAATGATACTTTATTCCAGTTCGGTATTATTCTCACCAAGAATTTCAAAACATTTTATAAATAACATGGTCTCTAAGCCATCCTGAGAGAAGAAAACTGAATATCAAGTGTTTTTTTTTAAGCCAATTTCTTTTTTTAAAATATCCCAACCAGTTGCATAACCTTCTGGAGACAAAGTCACTGACAGATTGATTTTTACACGTTTCACTCAATTGTTCTGACTTTTGACTAGATCCTGCCATGGCAAACGTAAACACCAGCCTCTGGAAGGTTACTATGGCGAGTCCCCAGAGTCTGTCCCCACTTGTTTTCATCTCAAAGAAATAAAAACAGGGGGTTAAAAAAGGAACACTTTGCTTTCGGAGAACCCAAGCTGGGGATTTGATCATTACACATAAGAGTCATCCCAACTGCAGGCCATTAACCCCACATTCACAGGGCACTTCACCGTTTAAGAGGCAATTTAATGTGCATCATTTCATGTGACCCCACGAGACGGGAAGGACATGGGTTATGAGTTCCACTCCACAGACGAGGGAGCCAGGCCTCACCAGGTGGGGAGTTCCTGAGCAGTCGGAAGAGGTGAAAGCCAAACAAATCTCTAAATTCACCGTGTTCTAGCATAAAGGTCTTTCCACTACACAGTTGGGTCCCAGATGTTAGGTTTCTCATGAATTAGTATAAATATTAGATTAAACCATCTGTAATTGCCATTTGTATGGGTCATGATGATGAAATACAGAAAATTTGCCATTTTATGGGTCAAAACCAGTCAAATGTTAGCAATTTCACATGATTTGACCTAATATGAGACAATCAGAAAGCTGGTTTTGGTGAGCAAGAACAGTGAGAAAAACTTCATTATTAATGCCATTTGAGACAGGAAGGACATATTAACCAAAAATATAGGAAGGTCACATCTCAGCACACAAGACCTTGCTGTGCTGTCCATGTTGTGCTCATTGGACTAGATTTGGGAGCCAGGGAGCCATGTCACTCTGGAGTCTCCTAGGCTGACTCTCTCCCTCATGACAAGGAAATGCCAGGGAGCCCCTCTTGGGGCCACTGTCATGGAAACCCTGTGATCCAGGGATAGGGCTCTGATTCTGGCCCCCTCCTTTATCCCACTGACCCGTCAGCCAGTCCCACTGGCCCCAAGAAAGGGAAGATGGTGGCAGGTAGGAGGCAGCTGTCAGCTGGTCCTCAAGGAAGGCACGGCAAAGCATAGAGGGGCTGCAAAAGTGGCAAGCGACGTCATGTGCCTGCAGAACTGCCCCCACCAAACAGTGAAGATTAGATACACAAGGGAGCAGCTCCTCCGATGCGTCTCATCTCACAGCAGAAAGCTGCAGGCAGAGCAGGAGTGCTGACTCATAATGCACAACTGTTTTAAGACAATGTCTTTTCATGTTTAAAAAAAAGAAGAAATATGTGTGTTTAATCTTTCCCTGCACCAAGCTCAATATTCAAGTCAAGCATTTTCAAGAATGGGTCCCACAGAACATCATCTTCACTGCAGTATTTCTAATTGCATTATTGCTTAATTGCAGAGCAATAGAGTGTGTAATTTGAGAGCTGTGATGCCGGGGGGCCAGGGATGATTTAACTTTCCATGCAAAGTCCAGAGCTGGGGAAATCTGGCCTGAAGACAGCAGCAGGGGTACGGCTTCCCTTTCCAGCTGCTTTATTGAATATCTTACCTCTCTTCACATCTGAGAGGCAGCAGAGAGCAAAGCTCTCTTGCTTGGATCACACCTCATGCTACCCTTGCAGCAGAACAGCCTCATGAGGAGACCTGAAGTTCAGGAATGATGGCAGGCAGTTATTCTATGCCTGCCACCGGGCTGAATGAACAGCAGGGATGCAAAGAAAAATAGACCTTAGTTCCTGGCACCTGGAGAGCCAGAGTCTAGCAAAGGGGAAACAGAGATGTCAACAGAGCCACTTGATGATGGAGACAAGCTGAGGAGGCTTTCTTGAGAAGGGAAGCCTAGACCTAGTCTGTGTCAATTAGTTCAACCATTGTGGAAGACAGTGTGACAACTCCTCAAGGATCTAGAAATAGAAATACCGTTTGACCCAAAAATCCCATTGCTGGGTATATACCCAAAGGATTAGAAATCATTCTATTATAAAGACACATGCACATGTATGTTTATTGCAGCACTGTTCACAATAGCAAAGACCTGGAACCAACCCAAATGCCCATCAATGATAGACTGGATAATGAAAATGTAGCACATATACACTGTGGAATACTATGCAGCCATAAAAAAGGATGTGTTCATGTCCTTTGCAGGGATATGGATGAAACTAGAAATCACCCTTCTCAGGAAACTGACACAAGAACAGAAAGCCAAACACCACATGTTCTCACTCATAAGTGGGTGCTGAACAATGAGAACACACAGATATAGGGAGGGGAACATCACACACAGGGGCCTGGAGGGTGGGGGGCTAGGGGAGGAATAGCAGGGGTGGGGAGATTGGGGAGGGATAGCATTAGGAGAAATACCTAATGTAGATGACAGGGTGATAGATGCAGCAAACCACACCATGGCATGTGTATACCTGTGTAACAAACCTGCATGTTCTGCACGTGTACCACAGAACTTAAAGTATAAAAAAAAGATAGAAGAATAAAGAGTTACTAGGAAAAAGAAAGAGAGAGAGAGAAAGGAAGAAAGAAAGTGGGGTAAATAAGGGGCTCTGAGACCAGGTGCTGACCAGACCTGCTTCTCTTGGATGCCACTGATTGGTTGAGAGCTGCCAGAAGGAGTCAGTAATCGGGGCGAGGGGCAGATATAGAGAACGGAAGAAGGAAAACAAGGGTGTGATTTTGGATGAAGTCCCAGACCCAGCGTAACCCCATGGGAACCTCTGGAGGATAAAATTGCACCTCAGACTTTGACCTGCACCAAGGAAATGATGCTGGTGTGTGTTTTTGTTGGTGATGGTGTTTTTTTGTTTGTTTGTTTTTTCTGAGACAGAGTTTCACTCTTGTCACCCAGCCTGGAGTGCGATGTAGTGATCTTGGCTCACTGCAACCTCCGCCTCCCAGGTTCAAGCAATTCTCCTGCCTGTCTCCTGAGTAGCCGGGATCACAGGCACCCATCACCACACCTGGCTTGTTTTTGTATTATTAGTAGAGACGGGGTTTCACCATGTTGGCCAGGCTGGTCTCAAATGATGCTGGGCTTTTCTTTTTCCAACCAGTCATTGGCTGTGGGCTGCTCTGAGATGCACAGGTACTTCTCTACATGTGTGGGAGGAGGCTCTAGTGCCCAAGAGCAGCCCAAAGGAGGTTGCAGGAGGCAGGTGTGGTCTGTTAGCAGAAAGCACACAGATGCTTGAGGATAGCCGCATGGGGTTGATAAAAGTGATCCAAGAGGATCAGGGTAGGTACAGCCCCCAATCTGTAAATGCCACGTGACTTGACCCTGACCGTGGGATGTAGATGGAAGGAGATTTGCCAAATTCAGATCTATACATATGGATTAGCCACACCTGCTCTCTTTCCAGTTAGTATAAGTCCTCCAACTTAGTTCCATCTCAAAATCATTTTAGCTATTCTAGATTGTTTTACTTGCACATAAATTTTTAAATTAGCTATTCTCGATTCTTTTAGTTCCACATATATTTTTAAACTAGCATGTCAGTTTCTACCAAAAAAAAATTTTCGAATTTTGATTGGGATCATGTAGAATCTGTAGATCAAGTTGGAGAGAATTGACATCTTAATAAAACTGAGTCTTCCGATCCATAAACATGGTATATTTCTCCCCATTTTTTTAGATCTCTTTAATTTCTCTCAACAATGTTTTGTAGGTTTCAGTCTGCAAGTCAGTTACATCTTTTGCCAAATTTATCTCTGGGTATTTCAAATCTCTGATTGCATTATTCTATTGCATTATTCTAAATTTAACTTTTTTGTTGTTGATCATATATAGAAAGACAATGTACTTGTGCATATTGATCTTTTTCTTGAAACATCGCTGAACTTATTTATAAGTTCTGTAGGCTTTTTAGATTGATTCCTTAGGATTTTTTCCATAGGTGAAGATGCTTTCAGCAAAGATGATTTTGCTTCTTCCTTTTTTAACTGTGTGCTTGTGTTTTTTTCTTTTCATGCCTTATTGTACTAACTAGAAACTCTAGAATAATGTTGAACAGATGTGCTAAGAGTGGAAATCCTTGTCTTGTTACTGGTCTTATGCGAAAACCATTTTGGTTTTTGCTGTTAAGTATGATGTAAGTAGAAGACTTTCATAGAAACTTTTTATCAGGCTAAGAAAATTTCTCTATATTCCTAGTTTGCTTTGGATTTTCATCATGATCGGATATTGGATTTTGTCAAGTGATTTTTCTGTATCTGTTGAGATAAGCATGTGATTTTCCTTTTTAGCCTGGTAAAAGTGAATCATACTGATTTGTCATCAAGTCTCCACTTGGTCATGATTTTTTAAGTTCTATTGGAGCCTACTTGCTAAAATTTTGCTAAGAATTTTTCCATCTGTGTTTATGAGGAATCTTTGTAGTTTTCCTTTCTTATAATGCCTTTTTCTCGTTTTGAGATTAGTGGTAATGCTGACCTCACAGAATGAATTAAGATGTATTACCTCATCTTCAATGTTCTGGAAGCATTTGGGTAGAATTGGCATTATTTCTTTCTCAAATGACTCAAGCCACCTGGGCATGGAATTTTCTTTGGAGGAAGATTTCTAACTCTAAATTTAACGTCATTAATAGATATAGGGATATTTAAGTTATCTAAAAATTTTTTAGTAAGCTTTAGCCATTTGTGTCTTTCAAAACCTTTGCCCACTTCATCTAAATCATAGGGTGCTGAGCGTTTTTCCTGATTACCTGTGTCTTACAAAGTCTATCCATTCTGGCTATTGGGAATATGACCTAGCCCAGCCCTTGTAAGTTCCAGAAATTGTTCTACCTTTTTTTTTTCCAGTGTTTTATCAGTGGTCTCAAGCAGCTTCCTCATATGCATGCACTGATGGGTACTCAGCAGAAGACCTGGGTGGGACCAGCAGATATCTGAGCACTCTCCACCCCCTACTGTCTCTCCAACTCAAGGAAACTAATGGACTCTGTCTGGACACCCAGGCACACCCCCATCCCTTTCCTAGAAACTCGCTCCAGGTGGTAAGCTCAGGCAATCCAGGCTTCATCCAACTTGTTTCCTTTCCCTCATGAGTTACTGCCTTGGGCTGTTCAATGTCTAAAAACAGTCATTTCAAATATTTTGTCTGCTTTTTTAGTTGTTTATGATGGGCAGGTAAATCCAGTCCCTATTACTTTATCACAGCCAGAAGCAGAAGCATACTCTGGACATTCTGAATTTCAGGATCCTGCAGAATACCAAACTGCAGATATCTAGCAAACAGTTGTAAGTAATGAGAGAGGTTGCAACCAGAGATACATTTTGGAAGCAAATGCATAAAGCTGTTAACTAAAACACAGCTGGGGGGAGCTTCTAGTAGAGGAATTACGGTGTCTTAAAGACAAAACTCACTGGAATAGGGTGGACACAAAGGAGGCCACAAAGTAGACAAGCAAAAGAAAATGAGAAATACATGAAAAGGCATCAAAGAAGGAGGTCATGGAAACCAGGGCTTGCAGAGTTTCAAGAAGCTGGAGGTATCCATGGTGCCTAATGCCCCAGAGTCTGTGGGCACGATGTCGGGAGGGCAGGCTCCAGGCACGATTCCATCATGCTGTGAGGGCACCTGTGCTGTTGCTTCTCATGTGCTGGCTATGCTTGTTTTGCTAATATGACAAACCGGTCCCCTTTGCCAGAGAAGATTGAGGTGGGGTAAGTGAATGAGATGGGAAGAATGGCACAGACCACACTTTCACAAAGCTTATCTGAGACGGGAAGGAGAGTAGTAGCTGGAGGGGAAGTCAAGACCAGGCCAGGCAGTGACGGGATTTCATAGTCTCAAATCTTAAACCTGTGAACAGTCTAAGAAAGCAAAGGGAATCAGCAGATAGAACCTGGGATAGGGAAGGAGGAGAGTTGATAGGGCAAGATCCCATGAGATGGGAAGGGGGAAGAGTTTTGCTCCGGGCAGGAGAAAAGAAAATGAGTGCCAAAGTAAGAAGGGTTCAGATGAAAGAACAAGGCTGTGATCCAACTACCACTCTCCATATTTACCAACAGAGTTTGCCAACACGAAGGCAGGTCATATGCTAGCCTGAGGGCAGCCTGGCCACAGCCTCAGATTGGTTTCCACTAGCCCAAGCCTGCAATGCTCAGACCTGTCCCCACAGCTGGTGGCAGGAAGTCCCATAAATGCACTGAGGTCACGGGCATCTGTGCACGGTGCTCAAGACTACAGTTTAGGACTGCCTTGAGTCACCCAAGTGCTGTGACTCATACGAGACACTAAAGAAGTCCAACCTCCATAGCATCTGTACCTGAAGCAATAGGATCCACATAGCAGAGGGTGAACCATCTGATTTCTTTTTCTCTTTTTTTTAACTTTTATTTTAGATTCAGGGGATGCACGTGCAGGTTTGGTACATGGGTATGTTGTGTGATGCTGAGGTTCAGGGTATGATTGATCCTGTCACCCAGGTAATGAGCATAATACTCAATAGGTGTTTTTTCAGCACTTGCCCCCCTCCCTTCCCAATCTAGGAGTCCCCAGTGTCTATGGTTGCCATCATTATGTCCATCGGTGCCCAATATTTAGCTCCCACTCATCAGTGAGAACTTGCAATGTTTTGTTTTCTCTTTCTAAGATAATTCACTTAGGATAATGGCCTCCAGCTGCATCCAGCTGGAGAGGACCTGATTTTGTTCTTTTTCATACCTGCATAGTATTCCATGGTGTATATGTACCATATTTTCTTTATCCAATACACTGTTAGTGAGTACCTGGACTGATTCCATGTCTTTGCTATTGTGAATAGTGCTGTGGTAACCATACGAAAGCATGTGTCTTTTTGGTAGAATGATTTGTATTCCTTCAGGTAGATACCCAGTAATAGGATTGCTGGGTTGAATGGTAGTTTTGTTTTAAGTTCTTTGAGAAATCTCCAAACTGATTTCAACAGTGCCTGAACTAATTTACATTCCCACCAACAGTATATAAGCATTCAGTTTTCTCTACAGCCTCATCAATATATTTTTTTATTATTTTTTAGTAGTAGCCATTCTGACTGGTGTGAAATGGTATCTCATTGTGAGACCCACCTGATTTCTACAAAGATATCTACTAGATCTCTCACGGTTGACAGAATTTGGCAATCCAAACTGCTTTAAGCCAAAGGGGAATTTATAGGGCCGGATTCAGCTGCAGCTGGATCTGGAACTCAGAAGTGTCAAGTCCTGGCCTCTCCCTCCATCTTTCAGGTCTGCCTGGCACACAGGTGGCTACATATGGTGGCATGTCCCCCAGCTTTGCAAGTTTTAGAGTTGACCAGGCATGGTGGCTCACATCTGTAATCCCAGCACTTTGGGAGGCCAAGATGGGAGGATTGCTTAAGACCAGGAGTTCAAGACAAGTATGGGCAACATAGCAAGACCACATCTCTACTAAAAATAAAGAGATTAGCCAGGTGTGATGGCATCCACCTGTAGCCCTAGCTACTTGGGAGTCGGATGCGGGAGGATCCCTTTAGCCCAGGAGGTTAAGGCTGCAGTGAGCCATGATTTTACCACCACACTCTAACCTGGGTGATAGAGCAAGACCCATCTCTAGAAAAAGAAAGTTCCAGAGTTGAGCCATCCTGGTTCTGACTGCCCTGCCTGGATCATCCTGAACCAATCACCCAGGTGAGAGAGACTGAACGTGCTGACTTGGTGAGCCCAGGATGGAATCAACCTCACTGGATGTATCTGGGCAGAGAGTGGGGTGGGCAGATCCTTCCGTAAAAATCAGGCAAGCTATTATTGAAGAGGAAGAGGATGCCAGGAGGCCAAACTGATGTCCCCTGCAAGAAATCTGCAGGGTCCCGCTCCCAAGGCAACATCAGTGGGAGGACTGCCCCAGGATTGGGGCACACAGACCCAAGTAAACATGGCCTAAATGTGCTTTTGTCATGGAATTTCATCTTCACAGGGTATGTGTGTGAAGGAGAGAGACAGCAAGCCTCAAGCTTGGAAGATGAACTTAACCATTCTGGAAATACTGTTGTATCATTATATTAGTCCATTCTCACACTGTTATAAAGAACTGCCTGCCTGAGACTAGGTAATTTATAAAGGAAAGAGGTTTAATTGACTCACAGTTCCACATGACTGGGGAAGCCTCATGAAACTTACAATCATGGTAGAAGGGGAAGCAAATATGACCTTCTTCATCTGGCAGCAGGAGAGAGATGGATGAGAGCTGAGCAAAGGGGGAAGCCCCTTACAAAACCATCAGACCTCATGAGAACTCACTCACCATCACAAGTATAGCATGGGGGAAACCAGCCCCTTGGTTAAACTGCCTCCCGCTGGGTTCCTCCCAGGATATGTGGGGACTATGGGAACTACAACTCAAGAAGAGATTTGGGTGGGGACAGGGCCAAACCATAGCAATCATGGATGCTGCCAAAAAGCATTTTCATTAGTTTCCCCTCAACCTCCCATGTTGCTTCAAATGAGCCCACAGTTCCACCTCGAGAATTCAACTGGAGCTATTCCCTTTATTAAATAAACTTCATTTATGGGCTGACTGCCTTTGGCCCTGGGAGAAAATGCATCTTTGCTTTTGCTGAGACCAATCTAGGTCAGCAAAGCAAAAGCTTTGTATTTTTTTAGAGACATGAACCACAGCTTAGATGAAGGGCAGGGGAAGCATACACTCTGAAGGTGCAAAGTGGAGAACGCAACTAGTCACAGCGGGACCAGGCTCTGGAGGCCCCCTGCTGCTTCCCCTGCCCCTCTGCCTGGAGAGCCCTTTGAAATGGAGCATCCTGCATTTGCAAGCAGGCACCAGCAACATCTCCAGGGCAGTCTCAGAGCGCTCCCTGCCGCCTGGGGCCTGAAGCAGCACTTTCCAAAGTAGTTTTCTCAGAGGCTGCTGATTTGTTCAGGTGGGAGAACAGACAAGGGGGAATTGAGGTCTCTGTTCTCCACTCTTGTATCCTTTTGCAAGGAAGAGACAGCCTTGCGGTAGCCACCTCCAAAATGGTCCCCAGTGACCTCTGCCTCCTGGCATTGTGGTCCTCTCCCACACCAAACAGGACTAACCCATGCAACAATAGAACATTGGAGAATTAATGGTGTCTTTGGAGAGTCGTTCATAAAAAACACTGCAGCTCCTGCCTTGCTAGCTCTTGGATCATCCACTCTGGAAAAGCCAGCTGAAGATATACTCAAAACCATCCTAAAACCATGGCAAGGAACTGAGGATCCCTACCCACATCCCAGTGTGGGAGCCATCCTGGGAACGGACGCTGCATGCACAGTCACGCCTTTAGGTGAACAGAGCTCTGGCTGACATGTGGACTGCAAGATGGAAAGCACTGAGGACTACTCAGTTAAGCCACTCCCAAGTTTCTGACCTGCAGAAACTGAGATAGGAAATGTCCTTTTAAACCACTACACTTTGGGGTAGTTGGTAATAAATAGTAACGCTCCACTTCCAGATGCAGGCGAACAAGTCTGGTCTCCTGGTATTTGCAAGACTTGCTCTCATTCAGTGCTCTGATCCCACCTGCTGCACAGAAGCTTCCTGAGGGCAGGGACCAGGTTGTAATTTATCTATCCATGGCCATGTCCCTAATATTCCCACACACTGGAAATGCTGCGTGAATACTTACCAGATTCGCTTGAATTTCTGTCTTTCTGTATGAGAGAAATCCTGGGAGCACAGCTGTGTTTCCTCCTCCCAGAAATTTCCTTCCTCAACTCAAGATGTGAAATACAGCTTTTTAATTAACAGAAACCATCTCAACCCAGATCTCAAGTCGTTTGATGTGATTCGGGGACTGCTTCTTGCAGAGACAACAGTTACTTGCAAAAAAAGCCCACAAGTCAATGCAATCAATTTCAGGAAATTGGGTCCAGCGAGCAGCCTCCACATCCAGGAGGGACCTCACTGCAACAAGAATGGGCAGCACGTGTCTGCTTGGCCAGCTCACCGTCCCTGCTGAGCCACAGTCTTTCAGCCGCCTGCTCATCAGCAAGGACTTCACATGTGTCCACTACCTGCTTTCCACTCTGCCGAGGTGTCCAACACAGAGCCCTGGTCCCCAAGGGGCTTTCATTCAGCTAATAGAGATGTTCATGCAGAAAGATCAGCTACACTCAAATCGGAATTCACCCAGGATTGGTTAGCGTGTCATTGACTCTGAATGTTCTTGGAGAGCTGAGGAAGGGATATCTGTTCAGGGAAAATGTGCCACAACCTCCCCTCAGGGCACAGGGACCTCAAGGAGTTCATGGTCAAATGGGGAAAGCTTTCCACAGAGGGAATTTCACAAAGTGTGCACCGGGAGTGGCTGGGAAGGAAGAAAGGATAATCCAAGCTGTTGAGGCTTCATGAACAAACAGCCCAGAGAGACAGAGTTGACAAAGAGTTTGTCCTGATCTAGCTTGAAGTGTGAGACGGAGTGACAAGAGATAAGGTTAGGGGCACAGGCCATGGAGATGCTGGTAGATAATTCATGAATGTCTCACATTTCTGCATATCTTGTGAGCTGAGGCACTGTTGGCCCTTGTGGTAGACTATCTTCTCAAGGCTATTTATACAGCGGACATCTTTGGAAGACAGAGACAGATTTGCAAAGGGCAGGCACACTGACAGCCCACTATTTAAAAAGTAAGGGGCTCTAAGAGTTCCTTGCCTGGAACAAAACCCATTGCCTGTGCAGATTCCCTCAGCCCTCTGCAGTGCCCTGGGGAATTGGAACTCAGAGAATCAGTACACAAAAATGCTGATACTCTACTGCTTTTGCTGTGAGAATAAAGCCCTTTGTCTCTGACCCAGGAGTCTTCTATATTCCGTCAGCATCCATGAAACTGCGGCAGATTCACCTAGCAGCTTGCGAGAAGGGTACAATTGCAGACCCATCTCAGTTCCTGATGGGAGAACCCTGAATTCCAGGTTTTATCCTGCTCACCCTTGAGCAGAGAAATTACATTTGCCTTTAGCCACAGAAGGGTGTCATTGGTGCCTGTAATCCCCGAACTTCAGGAGGCTGAGACAGGAAGCTCACTTGAGGTCAGGAGTTCAGGTGAAATCCCATCTCTACTAAAAATACAAAAATTGGCAGGGCATGGTAACTTATGCCTGTAATCCCAGCACTGTGGGAGGCCGACGTAAGTGGATCACCTGAGGTCAGGAGTTCGAGACCAGCCTGGCCAATATGGCAAAACCCTGTCTCTACTAAAAAATACAAAAAAGTAGCTGGGCACAGTGGCAGGTACCTGTAATCCCAGCTACTCAAGAGGCTGAGGTAGGAGACTCGCTTGTACCCTGGAGGCGAAGATTGCAGTGAGCCGAGATTGTGCCATTGGGCTCCAGCCTGGGAGATAGAGCAAGACTCCATCTAAAAAAAAATACAAAAATACAAAAATTTTCCAGGCGTGGTGGCAGGCGCCTGTAATCCCAGCTACTCAGGAGGCTGAGGCAGGAGAATTGCTTTAACCCAGGAGGAGGAGTTTACAGTGAGCCGAGATCACGCTATTGCACTCCAGCCTGAATAACAGAGTGAGATTCCACTGGGGAGACATTTGTTGAATTTTTTTTTTTGAGATGTGAAGAAATCTGTTAAGGGTAAAGTTAAATGTCTCTGACCTTTTTTTTCTCAGCAGGAGTTAACTGAGGAGTCTACAGCATAGAAAGAGGAGAGACCAGGGCGCCTAAGGGAAACTAGGAAAAGAGAGTCCTCGACTTAGGGCCCAGGACCACTGCCTGGAGGGCTTGGCCAAACCTGCCCCTCAGCTACAGCTGACAGCCTCCTGACCTAGATCATCACCTTCCTCTGCAGACACGGGGCTCTGAACCTCCCCGGAAAGTGTCAGGCAGCCGCAATAAAATACCAGAGACACGGGGCTTAAGCAACAGAAGTTTGCCTTCTCACAGTCCTGGAGGTTGGAAGTTCAAAATCAGGGAGCCAGTGGCCACTGTGTCCTCCATGGCAGAGAGAGCACGTACACAATCTGTCTTTTTGGTTTGTTTGTTTTTGAGATGGAGTCTCACTCTGTCACCCAGGCTGGAGTGCAGTGGCACAATCTTGGCTCACTGCAACTTCCACCTCCCAAGTTCAAGCAATTCTCCTGCCTCAGGCTCCCAGGTAGCCGGGACTACAGGTGCCCGACGCCACACCTGGCTAATTTTTGTATTTTTAGTAGAGATGGGGTTTCACCATGTTGTCCAGGCTGGTCTCGAACTCCTGACCTCAGGCAATCTGCCCACCTCAGGCTCCCAAAGTGCTGGGATGACAGGTGAGAGCCACCGCACTGGCCCTGCTGTCTCTTTAAAAGGACACTACTCTCATCATGAGGGCCCCACCCCCATGGCCTCATCTCAACCCAATCATCTCTCAAAGACCCCATTTCCAAACACCACCACAATAAGCGCTAGGGCTGCAACATATGAATTTGGGAATAGGGTACAATTCAGTCCATGACAGGCAGTCTTGATGCCTAAGAGCTCCCAGGACACACTGACTTATCCACAGTCCCGAGAGACTCCTTAGGGCCTCAAACCAAGGTGAATCTTCAGCACCAGCCGGCTCAGCCGCCTGCCGCTGGGTGGGGGGTGGCAGCCTTATGGAGAGTACGTGAGAAATCACAAGGAGGCAGGAACCTGCCTCACCTCTTCCCTCAACCACCCAGTGTGCCCTGAGGGTCAAATTGATGACGTCAGCTTAACATATTCCCCTTTGAGCTCATCTAAACCTCATGTCTTACCTTTTTGGTCCCACTACAAATAACACCTGGTTATTACAACAATCATTTCTGCTGGAAAATCCCCTACACCATTGCAGTCAAACAGGCAATTGGAAAATGGAAATATTAGGGTGCCCTAGACCCAGGAATCAAAAGATATTCTTCCAAGACAATCAATATCAGACAAATGTGGTAAAGGAGTCGGCCGGGCGCGGTGGCTCACGCCTGTAATCCCAGCACTTTAGGAGGCTGAGACAGGCGGATCATGAGGTCAACATATCGAGACCATCCTGGCTAACACAGTGAAACGCTGTCTTTACTAAAAATACAAGAAATTAGCCGGGCATAGTGGCGCATGCCTGTAGCCTCAGCTACTCGGGAGGCTGAGGCAGAAGAATCCCTTGAACCCAGGAGACAGAGGTTGCAGTGAGCTGAGATCGCACCACTGTACCCAGCCTGGGCAACAGAGCTAGACTCTGTTTCAAAATTAATTAATTAATTAAAATAAAACATAAAAAAAAAAAGAGGTGAGTGGTCACGGGTATGGATTTCCCCAACTTAGTATCTGATCATCTAGAAGTTTCAGCAAAAACCTGGGCCTAGAAAAGCTACCAGAACAATGGCCAGGCTGGACTAGAGTCCGTGATTCCAGCTGGACCCTCTCTCTGTGGTGGCCGCTCCCCATCTGAAAGGCATCGTCTAGGGTCAGTTGGGTAAACTCCACAGCTGAAGACACCTGAGAATCCTACAGCCCAGGGAGCGAGACTGCTCTGATCCACTCTTCTCAGCCAGCTGTCAAAACTCTGCACCTGCTCTTAAACATAACAAGCATTTCTCATTTCTCATGAAGGTGACAGTTCCTCAGGCCCACGGTAAAGAAAACAGACACACACATGCACACGCACACGCACGCACACACACACACACACACACACACACACACACACACACAGAGATACATTTTAAAAATGCAATACGTCAAAAACACTCACTCTAAAACCCTAGGGGCTGGGCACGGTAGCTCACGCCTGTAATCCCAGCACTTTGGGAGGCCAACGCAAGTGGATCACTTGAGATCAGGAGATCAAGACCAGCCTGGCCAACATGACAAAAACCCATCTCTACTAAAAATACAAAAATTAGCCAGGCGTGGTAGCACATGCCTGTGGTCCCAGCTGCTCAGGAGGCTGAGGCCTGAGAATCTCTTGAACCAGGGAGGCGGAGGTTGCAGTGAGCCGAGATCGCGCCACTGCACTCCAGCCTGGGCGACAAAGCGAGACTCCCTCTCAAAAGCAAATAAATAAGTAAATGAATAAATAAATAAATAGATAACAAAACCCTAGAAGCCTTTGCTGTTGGATTATTTCTGACTCTATATTCGATAGTCAATTTCCATCTTTCAATTTAAAGTTTTCTCACAACGGTGATAAAATATTGGGTTTAGGAAAGAAAATGCATGCTGCAGGGGAGGCTGTTCTCTGGAGCATAAGGAGCCGAGGCTGCTCAAAGTTCTGCTGTGTCATTTTTCCTCCTCATTGCCACCCAGGGAGCATCAAGCATCATTGGTACTAGAGGATCGGAACGGCTTTCAAACCTCTGTCTTCAGGGCCCGTCTGCCAGGTGCAGCCTCCCACTTCATCTGCTGAGTAGGTTGGTAAAATCAAATCTCCCGGACCCCGCTGGGGGAATGGTTGCCCTGGGCCATACACAGTGATACATCACACAGCTCCATCCCTTCCAATTAGTGCCCAGTATGCGAATGGATATACTGAGAATTGTCTTCGTGGATCTTCATCCACGAATATGGCCAACAAGGCATAATTTTTTTCTGATCAATGAATGCTGCTGATCAATGACCTAATATAAAAAAGGAAAAAGGGAAGGGCCTCCCCGGGCATCAGAGTGCATTGATGTGCCTCTATGCGTGTAGTTCCCATAGACCTCAGGGCCTGCTCTCTGCTGGGGATTCACATTAATAACAGACAGTCTTTCCAGCACAATGAGAAACTTGTGCTCAGTGCTTCCAAGGAAATCCCATGTGTCTCCAAGAGGGAGGGGAAGTCAGGTACCTCCCATAGCAACCAGCCTGGGGCAGAGAGGACTCAGTGCCTGGCACAGGTAGGCAAGGACCAGTGGCCCACTTTATAGAAGTGGCAGGAAACAGTGTGCTCCCCACGTCCACCCCCTCTAGGCCACTGTCGTTTTGCCACAGTTTATTGGTATCCTCTGTGGGAGGTGGACCAGGGAATAATAGGGAAAGAAAACAATTTACTTCTCCCCAGATACATCCAGTGGGGGTAGGTCAAGCTCTCTGGGACTCTGTCCATGGTAGAGGAAGTTCTAGCTCCAGGTTCCAGTGTGAAAGCAAAAGGATGAAATCGTCTGGGGGTGTTATCAATCTCAAGTCTCCCCGCTTTTTGTTTCCTCCGAGGGTTCCTACTGCCCCAGCCCCACCCCTCAGTCCGACTCCATTAGTCATGCCTCAGCTGCCCCGCAGGAGGCTCACCTTACACACTGCAGGGTTTATTTATTACCTGCGCTGGGGGTATTTGCATTTCAAAATAAAACCCTCCCTGCAGAAAGCAATGCTCCACCTAAAAGAATGACTCTCCATTTTTGGAATCTCAAGCACTGTGGTTCCTTGGTGCGGAGGCTCCCAGCTCGGTCCATTGTTGGTGCTGGGGGACCAGCATTTGATACCCCTGGAATCACACTGCTTAGGAAGCCACCTTTTGTGTGCCTTTCAGTTGATTTCAGACATTCAGTCATTCATGCACTTTCTCAAACGCTGCCTGTGCATCTACCTCTGCCCTGCACCACACTATGGAGATGCAATTGTGACAGGCAGCACGGTGACCACAGCATCCAGAGTTTACCATTGCCTCTCCTCAAGTATGTGCTTTTCCTTGATAAGGAGGGAAAATTGCATTCGAGTGTCCTAACCCAGCTGTCACCAATAAATGTCACCAGACAGTCACTAACCTCAAAAAATAAAGCTTAATTGGTAGCAATTTTGCTAAGTAACTTCAGTTCCTTTTGTTTGTTTCTACCTTTATATGGAAAAGGACACTTGTCACATGAAATTCGTGAGCTCATGTCTATACCTCACTGCCCAGTATTGTATTATTTACTCTGCAGTATGAGTGCCTCTTTCCATTGTAATTACAAGGTCACTGGGCAGAAAATCATTTCATAGTAAAAGGGGTAAAGGGCACCTCCAAAAGAAAAAAAAAACAGGCAGGAGTAGAAATCAATCCCTCACCTTCCTCAAAGCAGCCCTGTCTCGTAACAGCCACAATCTAGCCGTGAATCCTGCCATCTGGAAGCGCCCCCTCCTCTCCTTCCGCCTCGCTGATGCACCATCAATTTCTGAATGTCATCGACAATCCCGCCTCTTCCCCAGGGTCTCATAATTTCTCTCTCCTTTTACCCTCTATCTTATTTAAACCACTTGACTCTGTCCTGTCTATTCTGGAGGTGTTGATCAAAATCCGGTACACTGTTTATAGAGAAGTGCCCTCTGCTTCTGGATGTCTGCAGTTTCTAGTCACAAGAGCTGTGATTCTTTCAAGTGGCCAGTAAACCGGATTTTTGACAGGTGTGGAGGGAAATAATTTTCAGACTGAGGAAAGAAGCTGCAAGCCATCACCTAGTTTCTTGTGTTAGAATGCCATCAAGCGACACACCAGAAAACACCACTGCAGACCTGGGGCACCTTTTATGTCTAATATTCTGAGACCTCCCCAAGGGGAGAAAATATGAAAACCAATAAATATAAATGCCAAGATAACCTGTCATGGTCCAAATGGCCAAATTAATATTAAAGGCAGTTCCTGTCCGGGTGTCAAGAAGCCATATGTATGTATGCATGTATGTATGTATGCATGTGTGTATGTATGTATTTAGATCAAGTCTCACTCTGTTGCCCAGACTGGAGTACAGTGGCACGATCTTGGCTCACTGCAACCTCTGCCTCCTAGATTCAAGCAATTCTTATGCCTCAGCCCCTCAAATTGCGGGAATTACAAGCAAGGACTACCATGCCCAGCTAATTTTTGTATTTCTAGTAGAAAGGGGGTTTCACCATGTTGGCCAGGCTGGTCTCAAACTCCTGACCTCAAGTGATCTGCCTACCTCAGCCTCCAGAGTGCTGGAATTATAGGCATGAGCTACTACACCCAGCCAGATTTCCCTATATTCTTGATTAAAATATAAGATGGTAGAAACCTAACAATCTGAGAATTATAACCCAATTTTCAGCATTGCAATGCTGGGTCATGTTTTACTATTTGGCTCCTGATGAGAAGAAGCCAGGGGCATCCCTCACAGCCACCAGTGCTCCAAAAGGAAAGGTCAACGGGTCCTCCAGGTGTGTGCTAAAGCTGTATCCTCCATCCAGAGGCTGATGCCTTCTGGGGATCCTCAAGGAGCCTCAGGACCTGAGAGAAATAGGGGAACATCCTCAAGCTCACAAAGAGAGCAGCTGCACCCCAGCCCCGGCCCCTGCTGCTCTGCAGACAAGCCCCAGTTATGAAATGAGGGCCAGTCCTTCCTGGAACTGTGCATTGACAGGCAGGGTTGAAGCCTCAGGAATGAGATGATGGTAAATGCCTGCACATTCAGATTTAACATTTTTCCCCTCAAACTCCTGAGCTCAAGCAATCCTCCTTTCTCAGTCTCCTGAGTGGCTGGGACCGCAGGACCATTGATGGCATGGAGAAGATGGAAATGAGTCCAGACCAGAAGGGGGACACTCTGCAAGCTGACAATCTCCACGTCTCAGCACTTCAGACAGGTGAAGCTTCCAGAGGGCTCCTGGCAGTGAAGCAATCTCCAGGCCCCAGAGCACAGAGAGAGCTTCTCCCAGGGTTCCTCTCTCTCTCTAGTACCAGTGGTACCTGGGCTGCAGGAAGGCTGGTAGGAGTCCCCAGGGATCCCTACATGTGACAAGCTGGACACGGGGCCCCAGAGAGGTGTCAGGGCTTGAGCAAGATAAATATCTATCAGATGATTACAAAGGAAGAATGTGGCTGGGCTCGGTGGCTCACATCTATAATCTCAACACTGAGAGGCCGAGGCAGTCAGATCGTTTGAGGTCAGTTTGAGACCAGCTAAGGCAACATAGTGAAACCCCATCTCTACCAAAAATACAAAAATTAGCAGGGCGTGGTGGTGCATGCCTCTAGTCCCAGCTACTCAGGAGGCTGAGGCAGCAAAATCACTAGAACCGGGGGGGCAAAGGTTGCAGTGAGCTGAGATGGCACGACTGCACTCCAGTCTGGATGACAGAGCGAGACTCAGTCTCAAAAAAAAAAAAAAAAAGGCAGAGGGTGTATGGTCTAGGGAAGTATTCTCAGTAGTTATGGAACTGTTAAGTCAGCCAGGGTGCAGTAGCTCATGCCTGTAATCCCAGCACTTAGGGAGCCAGGAGTTCAAGACCAGCCTGGGCAACATTTTACAAAAATGTTTTTAATCACCCAGGCATGATGACACGTGCCTGTGGTCCCAAGCAATCAGGAGGCTGAGGCGGGAGGACTGCTTGAGCCCAGGAGTTCAAGTCTGTAGTGAGCTATGATCAAGCCACTGCACTCTAGTCTGGGAAACAGAAGACCCTGTCTCTAAGGGGAAAAGAAAATTGTTTTGAAACATGCAGGTATTTACCATCACAGGGAACCCCGAAAGTGTTTTTTAGCTTGGAATTTCCGTGCCTCAATGAAAATTTCTCCTCTGCTCACCTATTTGGCCCATTTTTCCCTCTAAGTTTGTTGTTCTATTTATAATAGTATTTTAAAGGCCTCATCTTCCAGTTCAGCATCTGGGTCACCTGTGCTTCTGCTCTAGTGCCCTTCTTTCCATGACTGTGGGTCACAGTGTCCTGTTTCTGTGGGTGTCGTATGTGCTGTTTTTTACATTTCAAGCTGGATGTTGTATATTAAAGAACAGCACAGACTGGAAAAGACCAAAGCGTCTTTCTATCTCCCAGAAAGGACACCCCTTTTCCTTTTGAGCAGCTTTGCTAAAGGGCTGACCTCTACACTCAATGAGGTTTAAAGAGTTTCTGTTCCCCTCTGGCTTCAAATCATTTTCTTTTTTTGAAACAGGGTCTCACTCTGTTGCCCAGGCTAGAGTGCAGTTGCAATCATAGCTCACTGCAGCCTTGACCTTGACCTCCTGGGCTCAAACAGTCCTCCCATCTCAGCCTCCAGAGCAACCGGGACTACAGGTGTGTGCCACCACGCCTGGCTCATTTTTAATTTTTTGTAGAGATGAATTCTCACATGTTGCCCAGGCTCGTCTCTAACTCCTGGCTTCAAGTGATCCTCTCACCTCGGCCTCCAGAAGTCCTGGACTAAGTGTACACCACTGCTCCCAGCCTGGCTTCAAGTATCTTGAAGTGAGGTGTGTCCCCTGCCTGCAGCAGGGCTTTGGGATCCAGGCACCACAAAGTCAGATCTCTGTGCTTCTCAGCTGTGTCCCAATTCCAGTTTGGGTGACTTTATATCAGGTCCTTTCTCTCTTACTTTCCCATATTGTGACCCAGACTCATACAAATGTAAACACATCACCCTTAGGTCTGGAGCCAATGATTGCTTTCCCAGAGTGGAGCACAAGTCAAAATAGGGTGGAGGGAGGTGCAAGCTCTATTTTTTGTAGAGGTGGGGTTTCACTATGCTGTCCCGGCTGGTCTCAGTGCAAGCCCCCAGAGGACTCCTGGCAGTGAAGCAGCTTTCAGGCCCCAGAGCACCCAGAGATCTGCTTCCATGGTCCCTCTCTCTCTAGTTCCGGTGGCACCTGGGCTGCAGGGAAGCTGGTAGGAGTCCCCAGGGATCCCTTTGTGTGACAAGCTGGACACAGGGCCCCAATGAGGCTTCAGAACTTGAGGAAGATAAATATCTTCCTGCATGCTACATGCACACAATCCCATGCAGCCTGCAGTGACTTTCCTCCAAAGCCTTCAAGTGTCTCGGCAAGTCTGGGAAATCCAGTGAAGCTCTCTTAGGACCGAGAGAGCCCTATATTCATCCAGACACTCCATTAGCTGAAACCGCGCTTTCCTCGGTGCAATCAGTTCACAGGGTAACACTGGGTCAGGGAGGGGGAAGAAATCTCCAGTTGCATTGTATATATTTGGGATCAAGCCAGCCTTTGAGTGACGTCTGGAGGTCGAAAGACTGGAAAACTTGGATTTCAGAAACTGATATTTGACCGGACACACCAGGTGTTAAGAGTCCCTGCTGTTGGAATTCCAAATGGTCAGTCTTAAACTGGCTTAGAGCACAGCGCTGCCTCTTTACAAAGAGCTGGTCCACTGTCCTCCAGCAAGCACCAGTTATTTTATTCTTGTAGACAAAGTGCCTATTACCCAGCACGAGAGGGTTTGCCCAGCAGAAGCGTCCGGTGTTAGCACTGGCACCTTGCTGCCTGGCCTCCTCAGTGTGTCAGTGGGCAGTCTCCTGTGGCACATTAGGCCTGAGGAATGACTGAGGGCTGATGCCACTATGCCCAGGCTCTCACCACCACCCTCACCAGCCATCCTCGTCAATATATGATGCTGGATCAAGGGCACAGCAGGGCCAGGGAAGCACGTAATCTTGAGTCTCAGGAACTGTTCAGACCTTGTGAGGACGCAGATAATGACGGCTACCACCTCTCAAGCCGTATTCTGTGCCAGGCCCTGTTTAAAGATGCATCATCTTGCTGAGTGCTCCAGGTCACCCTGGGAAGAAGGTGCTGTTAGCAACCCACGTTATAGACAAGGCCTTTCTGTAGAAAAAGCATCCTGGCCTCATCCTCCTCAAATGTGCCTGATATAATCACTCAAAAAGAAACAAATGGCCGGGCGAGATGGCTCACCTATAATCCCAGCACTTAGGGAGGCCGAGACGGGAGAATTACGAGGTCAGGAGATCGAGACCATCCTGGCCAACATGGTGAAACTCAGTCTCTACTAAATACAAAAAAATTAGCCGGGTGTGGTGGTGCGCACCTGTAGTCCCAGCTACTCAGGAGGCTACGGCAGGAGAATCGCTTGAACCTGGGCAGTGGAGGTTGCAGTTAACCGAGATCTTACCACTGCTGGGCAACAGAGCAAGACTCCCATCTCAAAAAAAAAGAAAAAAAAAACAGAAAGAAAAAATATCGTGTATATATACACACAAAAAAACAAACAGGTGTGCATCTATATATATATACATACGTATGAATATACACATATAGTACCTATACAAATCATATATTGACTTTGTTGACTTGGTGGATTACAACTTTCACTGACAATAAAGGCTTCCATGCTCTTATTGCTGGTCTGCTGGTATTCAGGATCACGACCTTTTCTTATACTTAAGAAAAGCGGTAAGGCCGGGCACAGTGGCTCATGCCTGTAATCCCAGCACTTTGGGAGGCCAAGGCAGGTGAATCACTTGAGGCTGGGATTTCAAGAACAGGCTGACCAACATGGAGAAACCCCGTCTCTACTAAAAATACAAAATTAGGCGAGCATGGTGGCACATGCCTGTAATCCTAGCTACTCAGGAGGCGGAAGCAGGAGAATCACTTGAACCCAGGAGGCAGAGGTTGCGGCCAGCCAAGATCACACCACTGCACCCCAGCCTGGGCAACAAGTGCAAAACTCCCTCTCAAAAAAAAGAAAAAACTACTACTAGAGGCCAGGTGTGGTGGCTAACACCTGTAATCCTTTGGAAGCCAAGTCGGGTGCATCACTTGAGGTCAGGAGTTCAAGACCAGCCTAGTCAACATTGGGAAACCCCATCTCTACTAAGAAAAATACCAAAATTATAGTTGGGTATGGTGCCTGGTGCCTGTAATCCCAGCTACTCAGGAGGCTGAGGCAGAAGAATCGCTTGAACCTGGGAGGCAGAGGCTGCAATGAGCCAAGATCACACCACTGCACTCCAGCCTGGGTGACAGGGCAAGACTCTGCCTCAAAAAAAAATAAATAAATTTTATATATATATATATATATATATATATATATATATATATATTATTAGAAATAATGGGGTTTTTTTTTAATCCAAAAGTGGAGAGGAGATACAGGAAAAAATACTTCTCCACTGTATTGTCAGAGGCTACCAGGTAAAGGGTTTCTGTAAATTTAGTGTGTTTATTTACAGAAGAAGTTCTAATTTTCATGAATACCCACTTATTTAATAGTTGAGGCTCAATCTTTCTGAGCTTAAATATGAAATTTTTCTTGAGTTCTCAAAATAGCAGCCTGAATGTCTCAGAGCAACAATTAAAAGAAACCTGCATAAATACAACAAAGTGTGAGCTGCAGAATCAAAGAGCATATACAGGTGTTCACTACTGAAATATTTCCATTCTTCTGCATATTTGATTTTTCATAACAAATTCCTGGAGGTGGGAGGGGAGTCACCTGCAATGGTGTCATCAAAGCTTGACTTCCTGTGAACTTTCACAAAGCCACCACTGGGAAAACACAAGTGTATCCATGTTTGGAAGTTTATCATTTACAGTTATAAAAAAGAAAAAGATTAAAGTCTTGTTCTCCCCAAATGCAACTTAAAAAAGAGAAACAAAAGGAAAATCTCCCATAACTTAATTTACCCAGTTATGAAATCTTTTGTTATAGTCATGTCTTTGTAATTATTGTGTACATATTTGATTTTATTAGTTTGTAACCTTTTAAAAAGTTGTGTGTAATTTGTTTAATGGCTGCACGGTATTCCATCATGTTAGATAAATGTTTTTGTAGTGGCAGAGAACCCAGTTACCCTGAGTAACTGGAGGTGAATCCACAAGCGTTTGCAACTTCAATTCTTGCCTTGTCAAAGGAAAGAATTCAACTGAGGGACATAAAACCGAAAGAGACTGAAGCAAGTTTCGGAGCAGGAGGGAAAGTTTATAAAAATCTTTAGAACAGTAAAGAAAGAAAATAAGGAAAGTATTAGACAACCTGGAAGGACAAGCGGGCGACTCCAGAAGCCACGAGCGCAGCCTGCCCTCGTCTTGAGGTTTTACACGCTGGCCTACTTCCAGGATCGTGCATTACTTCTCCCCATCCTGAGATCTTACAGGGAAGCTGCTGATCAGTTTCAGGTGTTTTCCATCTGTTAGGAGTCTGCCTTTTCCCTAGCACCAACTGTGGCCAATTGCTTTAGAGAAAACAGTTAACAACCGCCTGACCATCACCTGATGACCACCCAAAACTCCTGGGGTGTGTAGCGGGGACCTTCTCCTGCCCTGCTCATACCTGACTACCTACCTCCTGTAACAAATGTATCATACCTAGGAACACTTTATAAAAACAGATTATTGAGACCCACCTACTGAAAATGAATCCCAGGTATGATACCAAGAAATCTGAAATTCTGAAGCTTGCCCTGTGGTTGTGATCCTATATTTGATCAATGGATCAAGCAAATTAAGTGAGTGCTAACTAATTAGGTAAATTAGTGCATTTAATAATGCATTAATTAGCATACCTAATTAACCTAATTTGTTAGCACACAGTTAATTTGCTTGATCCACTATGATCAAATATAGCACTGTTTTTACTATCCTCATAGGTATCTCTCTGCATACACAATTATTTTCTGAGAATAATCAAGTGGTTTGTTTGCTCTTTAAAAAATATTTTAGTGATGAAGCAACCATGGAGTAATTGTAACTCAAGGATGCCCCATCCGACCACAATCAGGGAATTTCAGGGGAAACTGGCAGTTACCTAGGGATGCTAGAAGGGATCAACTGGGAATTAAGAGCCCTAACAACCGTAGAAAAGCACTTTCAAAGACAGAGGTCTTCTCACTCATCTCCATCATCAAAGAAGTATTGCCCAAAAGGGGCCCCCTTGAGTATGCAGCTCTGAAATTGGCTAACATCTTCTGCTGTTTCATTCAATTTTAAAGTTCACATTTGTGAAGGGCTCTGTTGTTCCACATGGTGACTATAGCTTATAACAATGAATTTCAGTTAATAATCTGAATTTCACTGAGAGTAGGTTTGAAGTGTTCTCATCACAAAATGAGTGTATTAGCATCGCTCATAGCTCATTTAGCCATGACACAATGTACACACATTTCAAAACATATTGTACACTATACATACAATTCTTATTTGTCAATGTTAAAAGCTTTCATTTGGTAGTTCACATGTTATCAGTCCCATAAATTACTATTTTTAGGCATCTGCAAAGGCAGCATGTTTTGGTTTCAATGTTGTTTTCCAAATTTTATACATATAAAATAAATGCATAAATGTATACATATGCAAAATATAATACACACATTTTATATAAAGTCAACACACTCGGGGTCACTGGGATGAACCATTTTCATTGCCTGCAGCCTTATGTTTAAAATCAAAATGGTACAAGGGCACCACCAAAGATGCTGTAAGCCAATGTTTCTCAAACTAAAACCCTGGGAAACACTCCCAGAATCCCCTGAAAAGTGCTGGAGACCACAAGAATGTGGAATGTGACCAACTCAATACACCTGTAGAGGCTATATGAGCAAACAGCCAACTATTCTCACGAAAGCAGGATGTCCGCAATCTGCTGCCAGGAGGAATGTCAAGGGCAAATCAACAGTCCTTGTCTCAAGTCCCGTGCTCCTTGAGGTTACCTGAATATCTGGAACCTGCTGAACAAGGAAAGCACTCATGTGAACCTGTGATAAATCAAGTAGCTTACACACAGTTTCTCCTTCCTCCCTATTCACTCCATCTAATAAATACAAACGGGTGTAAAAGCCCAAGGCCTCTGTTCACTACAAGAAAAGAGCCCCCTGATCCCTTCCTTCAAACAGAACCTTTTGTCTTTCTCTTCAATTCCGAATTCTTCATCCTCCTTCATTCATAACAACCACAAGTGACATGAATGAAGAAGGTCTGCTGGAGCAGAGAAAGTGAAACTGATCAGACGGACCAGGAACCCCCGGGAGGAGTCTGCTGGCAGTAGATACAAGGTCAGCGCCCTAAAGAGGTACTGGGAGTGGGAAGTTCCTGAATCAGACTAACAGGCAGAATTTGTCTACTGAGGAGCAACATTATGTGCAGTTGCTTAAAGTCTTACTTTACAGTGTGGTGCTCAGGTCAGTTCTAAGTAAAATTTCGACGCCACAAAAGAAATAGCACTCAAAGATAAATCCACTCAGCAAGGCAGTTTACTTCTATAGAAGCATGCGGTGTACAGATGGAACAATGGCTGCACCCTTGGACGAGGGAGGAAGGGGTACTTATGCCTGACCAGGGTCGTTCCTACTGCTGTGTCATCCCCTATGGCTAGGGTTAGACCACACAAGCTAGACCAATCCCAACTGGCTATTTTAAAAAGAGCAGGGGTCTGAGCTGGAGTGGCAGGGCAGGTGTTTTGACAGGAAGGTGTGTCAGAGGAGGTAGCCAGAGGTGATCGGGTGACTGGGATGAGTCAGGATGCAGCTGGGGGAAGGGGAGCAGAAATGAACTACTGATTAGAACTAGTGGAGAAGGTTGTTTACTGGAATGACAAGGAAGTTAAACTTTAAAATAGAGTATTAAAGAATAAGAGAGCTGAACATACTGGCATACTGATTCTTTGAAGAAAAACTTGGAGTTCACTATAACAGTTCTCAAACACTAACTAAGCTTCTACAGGAAGTCATTACACATAACCCATGGTTTCCGCAAACAGGTATCCTTGATGTGGAAAACTGGGACCGGGTAGAAGGTTTGAAATGGGCTCATCAAAAAGGTCTTAAAGTAGATCCCTCTGCTTCCTCTGCTTGGAGTTTGGTCCATACTGTCCTCCTGCCATTATCTCCTTATTCAATTGGATAGCAGGAGCCATGCTCTGACTCTCAAAAATTGAAAGAGCCTTCTATCTCACCAACAGCACCTACCGAAAGCGACAAACAGGAGAGAGAGGAGGAGATCCGACCTGCACCGCCTCCTCGAGTAGCAGAAATAGAGACTCCAATACAAAAAATCCTGTGCGCTGCAGCCATAGCTGGGAAACCCTTAGGACCTTGCGCGTTTCCTATCACTGCAAGGCCCAATCCAAACAATCCACAACTTGTTCATGAACACACTCCAGTAGAATTTAAGCTATTAAAAGAAATAAAAGCTAGTGTGGTTAATAATGGAGTACAGAGCCCATTTACTTTAGGATTGCTAGAATCTGTATTCAGCGCTATGCACTGTTTAAGATCTTTTAGGCTGACTGATGGTGCCATGGACACCATGGTAACCTCTGTGACCTGCACATACACCCCAGATGAGTTCCTAGAAAATCTAAAGTAACTGGAAGACCATGAAAAGAGAAAAACGTGATCAACCCCTGTGGCGCCTAGTTAAGATATTCTCTATTGCTCCTTATTCCTGCCCTAATTGATCAGGCCGTTGGTCTTTGTAACCAACTTCAGTCAACCTCGTGGCTCCACACCCTAATACTCCCTCCCAGTTTGCAAAAAACCGCCCTAAACTCTAACTTCCCACTGCCCACCCCAAACCTATAAAACCAACTCCTATCCCACTGCCCTTCACTGACACCCTTTTCGGCCTCTGACCACCCACACCCGGATGAATAAACAGCAGTGTTGCTCACACAAAGCCTGTTTGGGGGTCTCTTCATTCAGCGTGCGCATTTTAACATTTGGTGCTGAAACCCGGGACAGGGGAACTCCTACAGGAGACCAAACCCCCTGTCCCTATCCCTGTTCTTGTGCTCCCTCCATGAAGAAACCTACCTATGACCTAGGCTCATCAGACCAGCCCACAAACCCACTCACGGTCCTCAGATCAGGTAAGTGGTTTGCCTCCACTCTCTTCTTTAGCCTTTCTTGACACCTGTCAACCTCCTCCTCCTTTCAGTTTCATCTTCCTCTCCCTTTCAACGGAGACCAGGACAGGACTTTCTGTGAGGTTCATGACTGGAAAAAATCCTATGTAGGTCACGGAACCAGGAAGACAGTCTTCCCTTGGTGATTGATCATTGTGGAAATGTCTGCTCTGGTCACTCACTCACTCATAGGTGATGGATCAACACGGGGGATGCCCCCTTTGACCGATTCACCCCAGGTTCAGACCAAGGTTAATCTGGGATGCCTGCTAAGCTGCTCGGTTGCACATTCACTTTCTTTGTCTCTGCCACTCAAACTGCAGGCAATCTCGCACCCTCCATTCCTTCCTCGTCTCCCTTAGCCTGCGTTCTGAAAAATCTCAAACCTCTCCAGCTATCACCTGACCTAAAACCTAGGCGCCTTATTTTCTTCTGCAATACCGCTTGGCCACAATATACATTGGACAATGCCTCTCAATGGCCAGAAAACAATACCTTCGATGTTTCTATCCTGCAGGATCTAGACAACTTTTGTTGTAAAATGGGCAAATGGTCTGAAGTCCCCTACGTCCAGGCATTTTTCACACTTTGCTCCCTTCCCAGCCTCTGCTCACAATGTGACCCCTTTCAAATTTTCCTTCTTTCCCTCCCACCTGTGCCCCCTTTCCCTACGGCCAATGCAAATTCTTCACTCTCAATAGACCCTTCTGAACTTTCCCTTCCCCCTCAGGCTGCCCCTCATCAGGCTGAACTAGACCCTAATCTCCCAACTGCCCCATCCCCTCCCTCTTAGACCTCTCCATCCCACACCCACTCCAGGACACAATCCGGCCTTAACGCTAACTCTTCCTCCCCCACCTAGGTTTCCCCTTCAAGAGATGGCTGCAGCAGAGCGCACAGTCACAGTGCCTGTTCCTTTTTCTCTGTCCTATCTGTCCCAAATTAGTCAATGCTTAGGATCCTTTTCATCGGATCCTACTAAACATATCCAAGAGTTCCAATATCTAACTCAGTTCTACAACTTAACCTGGAATGACTTAAATGTCATTCTAACCTCTACTCTTTCTCCAGATGAACGAAATAGGGTCTGTACTCTGGCTCAGTCTTATGCTGACACCCGCAGATGCCATGAGCCAGCCCTCCAAGAGGCTGTCAGGGCAGTACCTAGGGAAGAACCCCAATGGCAATAACAGGTGGGCTCACCTGACATTGCCAAGCGTGACTATATGGTCTCTTGCTTAGTTAAGGGACTTAAGTAGGCAGCTTACAAAGCCAAGTTTGTTCATTATGACAAACTTAAAAGAACCACCCAAGGCAAAGATGAAAACCCTGCTCAGTTCATGGCTCACTTAGCAGCCACCCTTAGACAATTTACTGCTTTATACCCAGAAGGGCCAGAAGGCTGTCTTATTTTTATTATCCAATCTGCCCCTGATATTAGGAAAAAACTTCAAAAACTAGAATCTGGCCCTCAAACCCCACAACAGAAACTGATCAACCTCACCTTTAAGGTGTTTAACAACCGAGAAGAGGCTGCCAAGCGGCAAGGTATTTCAGAATTACAAATGCTTGCCTCCACTGTAAGACAGACCCGAGCCACTCCTTCACTCATAGAAGTTCCAGACCACCAAATCCACAGCATTCAGGCTTCTCTTCAGGACCTCCTCCCGCAAAGCCTTGCTTCAGATGCCAGAAAACTGGCCACTGGGCCAGGGAGTGCCCACACATTGGGCTAATGAATGCTCACAGCCCAAAAACCCCCCTAAGCTGTGTCCTGTGTGTGGGGTACCCCACTGGAAGTTGGACTGTCTGACTCATGTTGCTGCTTCCAGAGCTCCTGGAGCTCCAACCTAAAGCTCCCAAGCCGAATCCTTCTTAGATCTCCTTGGCTTGGCGGCTGAAGACTGACACTGCCAGAACCCCTCAGAAGCCCCCTGGACCATCAGGGATGCCAAGCTTCAGGTAACTCTTACAGTGGAGGGGAAGTCCATCTCCTTCTTAACCAATACATGGGCCACCGACCCCACTCTGCCTTCTTTTCAAGAACCTGTCTCCTCGGCCTTCATGACTATTGTGGGAATTGACGGCAAGACCTCCAGGCCTCTCAAAACTCCCCACGTCTGGTGTTGGTTACATCATTGCCTTAATCATAGTACTATACAAACATATAACATATCCACCCTAATAATTCTAGGTCTTATTCCTGGATCATGGATCCCTGTCAATTTGTCTGAACCATGGGCTGCTTTACATTTTGTGAAATTCCTTCTTACCCAGCTCACTCATCATGCTCGTACAGCCTTAGGCATGGTGAAGTTTTCTGTAGCCTCCTTGGTCACATTAATAACTTCTGTCATAGTGTCCTCAGTAGCACTACATAGTTCTATTCAAACAGCCCAATATGTAGAAAATTGGATATATACAGCCAACCAGGCATGGATGCTCCAAAATAAAATGCCATATTATAACCAGAAGAGCAATGCTAAAGACTACTGTTTTGTGGTTGGGAGAATAAACACAAAGTTTGCAACTGTGGCAGCGATTACGCAGTCACTTTAACCATACACTCATTTGTGTAATCAACTTGGAATACAATCGAAGTGGATATCCATGGAAGCTTGTAAAGGCTCATTTGCAAGGAGCTTTTACATCCAAAATTACTTTTGATATCAGTGATTTACAAAGTAAAACTCTTGACTTAAATAAAAAAAACTCAAGAGTATCAGCCCTCTTTAGAAGCTTGGACAGAATTCTAGCAGGGCTTGGAGAGCCTTAACCCTTCTTTTTTTTTTTTTTTTTTTTAAGATAGAGTTTCACTGTGATGACCAGGCTGGTCTTGAACTCCTGACCTCAGGTGATCCACCCACCTCAGCCTCCCAAAGTGCTAGGATTATTAGGCGTGAGCCCCGCACCCAGCCTAACCCTTCTTATCTTAAACATAACCTCAATGTTATCTTTTATTATTATAGAAATAATGCTATTAGGTCTCTGTTTTCTCTTCGTAATCTATAGGATCAAGTTACCACCAACCAGCAATTGAAAGCCGTCCAGCCTGGAATTACCTTTATTGCATGAATGCGAAAACTAAAAGGAATTGATGCTGGAGACCACAAGAATGTGGGACGTGACCAGCTCAATTTACCTCTGGAGGCTATATGAGCAAACAGCAAGCTGTTCTCATGAAAACAGGATGTCGGCAAACTAACAAATAAATGTTGTTCTTCCAATTTTTATACATATGAAATAAATGCATAAGTGTATACATATGCAAAAACTAATACACAAATTATATATATATATATAAAGTCAACACACTCTGGGTCACTGGGATGAACCAATTTCAGCGCCTGCAGTCTTATGTTTAAAATCAAATGGTACAAGGTCACCAGCAAATAAATTGTAAGCCAATGTTTCTCAAACTAAAAATCCTTGGACATACTCCCAGAATCCCCTGTAAAGAAATGTATACAGTACTCAAGAACCACTGACTTAGCATACAGGGACCATATTGCTTTTCTCTGCTACCCAGCACAGGCCCAGTGCTCAGCAGAAATTGGGGCCCCATAGTTCTGCCTAGCACTGGGTCACTCCTGAGAAGTCTACACCAGGCCTTCCTGCACCTTTCCACTGAACAATGGAGTATCTGTTTTTTGGAGGCATGTCTCACTCTGTCGCCCAGGCTGGTGTGAAGTAGCGCGATCCCGCCATCCAGGCTCAATGCAGCCCTGAACTCCTTGGGCTCAAGCGATCCTCCCACCTCAGCCACCCGAGTAGTTCAGACTACAGGCACGCACCACCACGCCTGGATAATTTCTTTTTTCATGTTTTGTAGAGATGGGGTCTCCCTATGTTGCCCAGACTGGCCTTGAACTACTGGGGTCAAGAGGTCTTTCCGCCTGCACCTCTCAAGGTGTGAGCCACCTTGGATCTTATTGGTGATTGTTTTTATTGAATAAAAACTAATATTCTAAGTCTCAAGAAAGCTTTTGACACCTTGGAAAGGACTCAAGCGGCGCATCACCACCTGAGACGCCGACCCCACTCACAGCAAAGAGAGGGAAGAGAGGCCCAGAGATGGGAAGTGCCCTAAGCGAGGTTACACAGCTAGTTAGCAACTAGAACCTAAGCTTGCTGTCCCAGCTTCGGAGCCCGTGCCCACAACAGAAGCTGCCTCGGCTGATCCGTCATAGTGCTTAGGGACGACACAGACCGCATCCCACCGTCCCCGTCCCATTTCCGCCCTCCCAGGTCCCCAACCTCCTTCGAGTCCTCTCCAAGTCGCCTCACCTCGCTCTACTCCGGGCTTTCGCAAGCATTCCACATGCCTTTACCCCAACCCTACTGCCCGTTCCCCAAAAGACGAAAGTAGCAAATGCCCCAAGAAGCGAGCCCACGCCTCCGCACTGCCCGACGACACCCACGCAGCTCTCAGCTGCTGAGGCAGCTCCCAGGCGCATGCGCCCCAGAGGTGGGCACGCGTCGGTGACGTCACCTATAGCGCCTTCTCCGAGCTCCGAGCGTCTGCAACAACAGCTGCCAGTGCGTCATCAGAGCGCGCCGGAAGCGATCCGAGAATGAAGAGTAAGTGGGGACACTAAGTTGGAGGGTTCGGGCCGTTAAGGTTCGGGGTCTTGGTGCTGGTGGGTGAATTGGGTCCGGGCTAACTATCGCTGCGGAGTCCTAGCAGAACTGCTACAGGAATGGGCCCACCCTATATAAGAAAAACGGAGGGCTGGAGCGCGGGTTAGGCTGGCTCGACCTCTGAGCTAGGGAGGGATGTCAGGGCTGGAGGCAGGTTCTCCCGGGGGCTGCTCAGTGGTGTGCCGTGCTAGAGGAGGGTTCTAGGCCTTGGTCCAACTTGGCCACTACCTCCTGGAGTGACTGCGGTCAAGACCCTGCCTTCTGTGAGCTGGCTTGGAACAGTTATCTGACGCAAAGCGCCGAGAGCTGCTGGGGAATGGTATCACTAACCCAAAACCTTGGGACTTAAGGATAGAAGACATGTGCCAAGGACGGGCCTGTAGACACAGTTGAGACTGAACCTCCGATCAGAATTTTGATTTTTCCCCTCTGCCTCTTTCTACCTATATGATCAAGTAGATTGTCGCAGCATATCTGCGCTTCAATTTACTAATGCGCATAAGTAATGACAAAACCTGTAGTTTGTAATGAGGTGTCTGGCAAGTAATGAGTGTCTAGTAATTGTTAGATGTGTATTGTTGTAGAAAGACTTCCAAGTCTTTCTGTAACGGGTGAAGCATCTGTAACGGGTGAAGCAAAGTTATCAGGCCCACATGTTGCTCTCTACAGTTTATACTCCCCATGTTCCATTTGAGGGAGAACTAGATGCTGTATATAAAACTTGCAACCACATTGGTTGGCTTGATCAAACAAACAGACTTGGCCGGCGTAGTGGGACACGCCTGTAGCCCTAGCACTTTGGGAGGCTGAGGCAGGAGGATCACTTGAGGCCACGAGTTGAAGACCAGCTTGGGCAACAACATAGCGAGACCCCATGTCTACAAAAACTGGAGGGGGGGGGAATTAACCAGGTGTGATGGCACACACCTGTAGCCCCAGCTACTCAGGAGACTGAGGGAGGATCACTTGAAACCCGGAGGTCTAAGTTGCAGTGAGCTGTGATTGTGCTGCTGCACTCCAGCCTGGGCAACAAAGTGAGACCCAGTGTCAAAAAAAAAAAAAAAACTTATAACCACCTTGCATCAAACATTCATAGGGAAGTACAAGAAAGCTGAAGTGAAATTTACAGAGTGTAGTGTAAATTATATTTTCTAGCTATTTGGCCCATAAACCAGGCCTTAGTCATGCCATTCTTACTTCATTCACACCTGTACTCTATCCCCAGTGCCATAGTTTCTTCTTTTAATAAATTAAGGAACAGAAGTGTGGAATGTATTTTAGAAGTGAAACTTCACTGACCTATGTATATTTTGAGTTTAAAGAAAGAATATAGGGGTCCACAGTGGCTCCGGCCAGATGTCGTGGCGCTTGCGGAGGCGAGGCCATGAGTTCAAGGCCAACCTGAGCAACATTACAAACTCTCATTGATTGGCAAAAAAAAAAGAACTATTAGGCCAGACGCCTGTAATCCTAGCACTTTGGGAGGCGGAAGCAGTAGATCACAAGGCCAGGAGTTCGAGACTGGCCTGGCCAACATGGTAAAACCCTGTCTCTACTAAAAATTACAAAAATTAGCCATGCATGGTGGCACATGCCTGTAGTCCCAGGGATTCAGGAGGCTGAGGCAGGAGAATTGCTTGAACCCAGGAGGTGGAGGTTGCATGACCCAAGATCATGCCATTGCACTCCAGCCTGGGCAGAACAAGAGTCCATCTCAAAAAAAAAAGAACTGTTGTATTTTATCAGTTCAGGACACCATCAATTATATGATACATTATAATTTCATGCATAATAAAATGTGAAAAGTCTTTTATGTTTTAAGACAGAGTCATGCTCTATCGCCCATGCTGGAGTGCAGTGGCACAATCTCGGCGCACTGCAACCTCCACGTCCTGGGTTCAAGTAATTCTACCTCAGCCTCCCGAGTAACTGAGATTTCAGGCACACGTCACCACACCCAGCTAAGTTACGCATTTTTAGTAGACAGGGGGTTTCACCATGTTGGCCAGGATGGTCTAAATCTCTTGACCTTGTGATCCACCTGCCTCGGCCTCTCAAAGTGCTGGGATTACAGGCGTGAGCCACCGCGCCCAGCAAAAAGTCTTTTTAAACATCTTGCAGTTAACAAAACTTACTCTAATCATCTGCTTCTTAGACAGCTATATCATATAACTTTTAAATGAGTTACCTTGTTAGACTTAGCAAGTGCTCAAGCTTCTAACTTGGGGTATTTTAAACCAGCGCAACTCGAAATGTGATCCACTGACCTGCAGAATATCTGGAAATATGTTAGACACTCAGGATCTAGGGTGGGGGACCAATAATCTGCATTTTAATAAGATCCCAGAGATTTTTACACACGTTAAATTTTGAGAAGCACTCCTTTTAAACCACGTGCTTGGAACTTCTAGCATAGATGTGGCCAGAGGGTAGGATAAGAGGCATCCAAGAAAGGTTTGCTCTTCATACCAACCCCATCTTCATCTATCTCTGAATAAGCGGTTGTTCTGCTATGTTATAAGCTGTGTTATTTTCTTCTTTTTGAGATGGAGTCTCGCTCTGTTCCCCAGGCTGGAGTTCAATGGCACTATCTCAGCTCATTGCAGCCTCCGCTTCCTGGGTTACAGCGATTCTCCTGCCTCAGTATCCCATGTAGACAGGATTAGAGGCATGTGCCACCATCCCCAGCTAATTTTTGTATTTTTAGTAGAGACAGGGTTTCACCATGTTGGCCAGGCTAGCCTCGAACTCCTGATCTCAGGTGATCTGCCTACCTCAGCTTCCCAAAGTGCTGGGATTAAAGGCATGAGCCACTGTGCCCAGTGGCATAGTTATTTTCAAAATTAGAAAAGTCTTAGGTCAGTCAGTCAGCCATACCTAACAAGAATTGATCATTTCTTTTTTTTAATTCCCCAGGTGAGATCTACCATGCATTGTCTCAGAAAGAGGCGAAAGACTCCGATGTCCAGGTCAGTTCTTGGCAGGAGGTCTAGGAGCAACAGAGGTGGTAGCAAAGATGGCTCGGTAGCTTCTGAGCCCACAGCACTGAGTTTTCCTTTCCCACATGGTACTCCTCATTTTTCTGGCAGACATCTAAGGGTGGATCAAAGTCTGTAGTTCTGATGGCCTGTTTCCACGTGCCTGTCTCCTTGTTTGTTGTGCCAAAGTCAAGTTTGGTAAACTGAGGCTTTTCTTAACCTTTTATTGTCTCCCACTGTGTTAGGGACTCCAGGCTGTGCCCACCTGGTGGGAAGCTTTGTTCAACCTTGTCGCTGTGCCCTCTGCACTTCTGAAGAAGGCGTGCCATCACATATCATAAGTGAAATTTACAGATTATATCTAGATGCCTCATCCTGTTTTGTCACTTTTGCAGAAGTTCCTCTTGTGGCTCATAATGAGAGCATTACCTTGAAAGCAAGATTTTGAAAGACCAGTATACGTTTATTTTGCTTCTCCATGAAAGCAGAGCCACTCAGGTATTTAAGAGAATCAGATCATTGTCCTGTTGTAGTAACAATGACGAGAGTGAATTCATTTTTAATTAACATCTATAGGTGCAAAGCTGAAGCAGACAGAGTTTCCGCCATCATACGGTGAGCGCCCTCAAAGGCTGTGTGTACCCTATCTTCCCATCCCCATTGCTCTCCCGTAGTCGGAGAGCTGGGCTACTAATGATAGATCAGCATCTGTCTGTCAGCCTCAGTCTTAACATTTACCACCTAGCTGGTGCAAAAAGAGCTCAGGAAACAGCCCAGCCAGCGGACAGGCCCTCAGGAGAGAGTACTGCCCAGGGCTGTGGCGGGCACGAGGGCCGTGGCATCCACTGCCAAACGAGGAATCCATTATTGGAACTCCAACTTGAGAGGTAGTGAGCTTGGAAGGTTTTGTGTTTTTGTTTTTTTTTTTTAGAATTCCACGAAATTATGACAGTCATTTTTCCCAGAAGCCCTCCCTAAGAGCCTGTGCTCATTTATGATAAACTGACACCCTGCTCTCAGTGACGCCCACTGGAGAGAGTGAGGGTGGGGCCTGAGGTGCTCTTGATGGTGCCTTTCTCCATGTGATGGTCTGCAGGAGCGGACTCTTGAAGAGTAGCCACGCCGTGCCCACAGAGCTGGAAATGCAGTTAAGGAGTATTATCCTGAGGACACAGTGTCAAGGTCCCTACCCCTGGGGCTCAGCCAACCCTGGAGCCTGGTTTTGCTGTTTTCTGTAGTATTAGGTTCACTTCCTCTGTAGCTCAGTGCTACTCTGAGCTCACTTTCATCTGGTCGTGCCTGGTCGAATATCGTTATTACGCATTTCTCAAGCTTTCTCTTCTGCCAAGGATTTGAGAAGTCTTCTTCCAGATAGAAAGGTTTTGGTCCTCGTCAGAGTAACCTCAGAAAAGAGGGCCAGAGCAGGAAGTGAGCGTTTGACATGGCTGCCATGTGTGACAAAGGGTCATTAATTGGCGTGTGAGTGTGACATATCTCGGCAGCTGTGGGTAGCGGACGCATGGCAGGTGAGCAGGGTGTGAGCCTCAGTGGGTAGAGGACTGGGCCCCATCTGCTCTTGTACTAGCCGCCAGGAGTGGCAGGCGGGATGTCTGGGATCCTGGGCTGCCCAGACCAGAGCAGTGAGTGCCGCAGCCCCTTGTCTGCCTGCAGCCTACAGGAGCACAGCAGGCCGAGGCCTTCGTGAGGGCCTTCCTGAAGCGCAGCACGCCTCGCATGAACCCGAAGGCCCGCGAGGACCAGCTGCAGCGCAAGGCCGTGGTCCTAGAGTACTTCACTCGCCACAAGCGCAAGGAGAAGAAGAAGAAAGCCAAAGGCCTTTCTGCCAGGCAGAGGAGGGAGCTGCGGCTCTTTGACATTAAACCAGAGCAACAGAGGTAAGCTGAGTTCCCCACGCCTTTTTGCCCACCGTTCTTACGCTTCCGGGTCTGGACTTGGCTGGGCAGCCTGGCTCCACCTAAGCTAAGGGCACCTCTCTGTTGTCTGCCACAAGAGGGCAGCCTTCCTTTACCAATCTGGGCTGTGTTCAGCTAGGTGGGTGAGGCAGGATTCATTGTTTGGCCCCTGTCCTCGCCTTCACGAGTGAGACCCTTCACGAGTGAGACCCGTGCAAGTACATCTGTTGCCCATGGCAACAGGCTGTTTGTCCCTCAGCTTTGTTAGACAGAAAAGAGGAACTGATATTAATGTATATCGCTTTGTAGCTTTTAATAGCGCTAGACAGAGTCACCCACTCAGGTTTCATTGCCAAAGCAAGATGCTGCCTACACGTTTCAGAAGTTTCCGAAAGGAATTCGTCACTGTCCTGTCCTGTGGGAGGACATCTTCCTCCAGCCAACGCTCCATCCCTCCTTGGTGATGGGTCTGAGTGTGTGTGTCTTGGGGCTGTCTGTAGGCTTTTGTTTGGAGATCTACAGCCAAATAGCCTCCTACACTCCAGAAGATGCTTAAAGTATGTCATGATGTCCCCAGCCCCACTCAGGAAATCAGGTAGAGGAGGGGCTGCTGCCTCACAGGGTTTGCCTCCCGGGTGGAGCTTGTGGTCCTTGTTTCTCTAACCTAAGGCTTCATGGAAGCGGATTCCCCAGGAGCCATCAAGACCGGAGATAGTGGCCCAGAGGAAAGCTGTTGAAGTCCTCGCCCCTGCTCCGCTCCCCTTCTCCCCACCACTTGCACGCTCACCTTCCAGACCAGCCTGCTGCCTCACACGAGGACCTGTGTGACAACCAGCAACCCCGGCCTTATTGAGGGCTTACTAAGCTCAAGTTCACGTAACAGAAAACCTCAAAATCACAGTAGCTTCAATGAGCCTCATGTTTATTTTTCTCTCATGAAAAGAAGTCCAGGTGGACACCACCCTGGCTGGCGCGGTTCTTCCAGTGAGGAAAGGGAGGTTAGAGCGGTGAAGCGTCTTGGTCTCCGTTATCAGCTCAGTTGCTGATCCTAGGATTTGCACGTAGTTCCTGATGATCCCGGGTCACAGTGGTTGGCATCAGGCCAAGCTCTGTGCTGTTTGGACATCGTCATCCCAAGCTCATGTGGTCTAACTTTTTCCCTGTTTCTGAATTTGCCGCAGATACAGTCTTTTTCTCCCTCTCCATGAACTCTGGAAACAGTATATCAGGGACCTGTGCAACGGGCTTAAGCCAGACACGTAAGTTGTGTTCCTGAAGCTTTTCTCTTTGGAGTGGATCCCAAGTCTCTGCTGATTGTAAATGCAGCTTCAGGAGCCAGCCTCGGCATTGCCTGACTGCAGAAGGCTGAAGACCTAGTTGCTTCTTTTGGAACTTTTTTTTTTTTTTGGAAAGAAAAAAAAGGAATGAAGGAGAGGAAGAAGGAGGAAGAAAAAGAGGGAGAACAGGAATGTAGCTTTATTCTAAAAGTGGGTATTAATAATGGTCGATCAATATTTTGTGTATTTAAGGTGGAGAATGTATATTTTGTGTATTTGAAGTGGAGAGCTCTATAAATATTTATTGAGTTTCCTTGTTCCGGATCTGAGTTCAAGTCCTGGATATCCTTATTAATTTTCTCTCTCATTGAGTCTAAGTCTCTAGGTATCTGGGTGTTAGGATCGTTAGCTCTTATTGTTGCATTGATCCTTTTACCACTATATCTTTGTTGCTTTGAAATCTATTTTATCGGATGCGAGAATTGCAACTCCTGCTCTTTATTTATTTATTTATTTTTGCTCTCCATTTGGTTGGTAAGTCTTTCTCCATCCCTTTGTTTTGAGTCTTTGTGTATCTTTGGATGTGAAATGGGTCTGGATGCAGCATACTGTTGGGTTTTGGCTATATCTTTTGATTGGGGGATTTAGTCGATTTAAATTTAGGATTACTGCCATTCGATGTTAACTGGCTGTTTTAGCCATTCGTTGATGTAAATTCTTCTTT
>CM052668.1:20192875-20209703 GCA_028533165.1 Leontopithecus rosalia
GATGATTCAAGCCAAGCTGTTAAAGGCAGATCTTCACGGGGCTATTATTTCAGGTAATTTACCTAAGAGCGTGTTGCACATGGCCATCCAGAGGTTCACACTGTCACTCTGTGGAGACCCAGGGTTTGTGTCCTATTGGACACGCTCCTTACTGTGTGGATTCCCTGAAATGGCCCCCTGTCACCATCATCCCTGCATTCAGGGTGGGAGATGCTTCTCGCCGGCTGTCTTAACCAGTCTGGCCATTTGCTGGTCACACCCTAAGTGGTCTCTGTGTACCTTTTCCACACAGGGACCCCTGTTGGTACCATAAAGGGCACAGTGGCTGTTGACACCCACCCATGGCCTAGAATCTTGAATACAGAATCCCTTTCATCCAGTGCTATGGTTTCAAATGTCAGCTACACCTGACAGCCCCCAAGGTGACCTCTCCAGCGTAGGCCTGTCCCCTGAATTCCAGGGTCAGGTATCCAGCTGCCCACTTCACACAGCCACCTGGATGTTCAGGGGGCATCTCAGACTCTACAGAGCCAAAGCTCCTCCCGATTCCCCTCACAGCAATCCCTCCCACTCTTTTCCATCTCAGTTAATTACTCATTTACCCTGGTTGTTCAGGCCAAAAACCTAAACAGTGTCTATGTTTCTTCTTCCCTGATCCCCTCCTCTGATCCTGTGGAACATCCTGCTACCTAAACTCAGCCACTGTCATCTCCCTGGATAACCTCAGGCACAGGTCCTCGCCGCCCCAGGCAGCCAGAGTGCCAGTTATATGGAGATCAGAGTGCGTTCCTTCCCTGCTTCAGGTCTTCCGGCAGCATCCCATCATATGGGAGTAAACCTGCCTCCAGATCCCTGGGGCAGCGGCCTCCCACCCCACCTCCCTCCTGCCCTGCGCCAGGGTTTTGCCTCTTCTCCTTCCCTCTGCCTGGGAGTTCTGTGTGTGCGCAGACCAGCTTCCCATTGTTCCGCCCCGCTCCCCTGGGGGTCTACTGTGGCAAAACATGGCCCTCCGCACTCATTGCTCTGTCCCTACTCACCGCTGTCAGAAAGTAGAATGGTGTGGTTCACCACTCGTCACCCTGCCTTGCTAGAGCCTGGGCTCCATGACAGCAGGATCCGGGACTGCCTCTTTTCCGCTGTGTCCCTGGCATCTCCCGAGGACAGAGCAGGCACACTGCAGCTGCTCAGTGACTGTCTGTCAGCTGTACCGAGTCTCGGGTCTGGACAAGGGAGGGGCTGCTGCTTGTGATGGTGGCTCATCTCTCAGTGCTGGCTGCTGGGCAGCTCTATAGCAGGACTCACGTTCACCAGAGCAGCCAGCCCATGGGCCTTGATGGTGCTGGGCACGTGTGTCACCTTTGACGCCAGAATCCTGCCCAAGATCCCTGTAACCACAGCCCTCCGAAGGACACCTCATAGGAACAGTCCAGAGGCTGCAAAGCCCCAGGGGAAGCCTGGGTTCTCGTAGGCTCAGGCAGTGCCCACGGTTGAGCCCCCATGCCCTGGGTGCTCTCTTCCTTCATCTGCTAGCTAAGAGCACCCTCTTAGTACCCACGACCCCTGAAGCTTACTGCTTGTCTGTGGTCCCCCCAGCACCACAGAGGCCTGAGCCTGGAACTGTCCTTTTCCTTTGCAGTGACAAAATCCAAATGCCCCTCTTACGTGGGTATTACAGGAATCCTTCTACAAGAAACAAAACACATTTTCAAAATTATCACCAAAGAAGACCACCTGAAAGGTATGTAGGTGTTTCCCCAATCCTGTGGGCTGGGGCTTCCAGCTCCTGCGTTAGCCCTTTCCTTGAGGCTCCAAGATTGCAGATCCTTACTGACCCTGCATTAAAGCCTGCAGAGACCATCCCCTGTGCCTGTGGCTCCCCTAGGAGATGTGTGTCAGTGCAGCCAGCAGCCCCGGCCAGAAATGGCTAAGGGGAAGGAGGAACTGCTTGGCTGTGCCTCGGGGACCTGGGTCTGTTTGGGTCCCAGGAAGGGGCCTCCACCTGCCCTAAGGCCGCTGCTCCCAGAGAGATGTAGCCACACCGGCAGCAGGGTAGAAACAGGAGCAGCGCCTGTCCCCAGAGTTCCAAGCTATGTCCTTGGCAATGACTTTGTGTTCCATCGATGACATTGTGTTCCATCAGTGGCCAGCATTGTTCCAGCAGACACTTCGGGTCTTCCAGGATTCCTACACCCTGCCTTGCCCACAAATCCAGAGATATCAAACCACAGTTAGAGGGTTTTGTTCCTTTAATTTTTTTTTTTTAGACAGTCTCTTTTACCCAGGCTGGAGGGCAGTGGTGCAATCTCAACTCACTGCAGCCTCCGCCTCCAGGATTCAAGGGATCCTCCTGCCTCAGCCTCCTGAGTAGCGGGGATTACAGGCATGCACCACCACAGCCAGCTAATTTTTGTATTTTTAGTAGAGACGGGTTCACCATGCTGGACAAGCTGGTCTCAAACTCCTGACCTTAAGTGATCCGCCTGTTTCAGCCTCCTAAAGTGCTGGAATTACAGGCATGAGCCACTGCACCCGGCCCTGTTCCTTTACTTCTTGAGTTTGGTTTTTCTTGTTGCTCCCCTTATTTTCCTGCATATTCTTCTGCCTCACATCGTAGACCTCAGAAAGTGTTGTGACAGTTTCCCCACAGAGCATAAGGCCAGGAGCCCATCTGAAAGTTACGTGGGGAAACCAGTTCTGGCAGTTGTTCTGGGTTTCTCTGGTTCTGGGAATTCGTTGGATAGCTTTTGACCCTGAAGATTAGGTGCTGAGTTATATTTAGCATGTGACTAAATTGACCTTACAGCAGAATAACCACATGTAACCCTAATGCCGCTCCCTTCGTGGGTTTCCCGTTTCCTATTAGCTTATTTTTTTCATTCAATGTGTTATGAATAATATTCTACCTAAAAGTAAAATATTAGTAAATAAATAAATGAATGAATAATAAAACTTTGCTGCCAGGGTTTTTTCCTCATCTTTTTTCTCCTACTTATTTTGTTTTTTATTGTTTTCAGTTATCCCCAAGTTAAATTCTGTGTTCACTGTGGAAATCGATGGCTTTATTTCCTACATTTACGGGAGCAAATTCCAGCTTCGGTCAAGTGAACGGTCTGCAAAGAAGTTCAAAGCGAAGGGAACGATTGACCTGTGAACGCTTTGCCATCCAAGGCGGTTGTTGATGACAGCCGAAAACTGAAACTCCAGTGCCCACCTTTCAGTGGAGAGATGGCTAAGCCAGTTCCTCTTAGGGACCACCTCCACCAGGGAAGCTCTGGGTTGAGGACGTTGAGCAATGTGGGAAGCGTGCTGAGTGAAGAAGTCAGGGGACGGGAATTTCTCCTTCTAGGAGATCTTGATTGTGTATGGCTGCCATAGAAAGGAACAGACTGACTGGAAACACAGCAGGGTTAACACTGGTCGACTTCATTTAAAGATGCTTTTTCCTGTTTTCTGAGTGCTCTATGATGAATCTGTTGCGTTTGTGATCATACATTATACATGTGGACATAAACAGGCATCAAGTGAAGGAGCTATTGCTGCAGTCCAGCCAGGTTGAAACGGAAGGGGGTCCCCAAAGGTCCATTGCATGGCAGGTGTCTACAGAGGCGCGCCTTTGGGTGGAACTCTTTGACCTACCTAAGGGTTACTTTGCTATTTCAGGAAGGTTGAAGAGGATTGAAGGGTGGGTTGCTAAGTAACTTAGGGCTTATTCACTTCAGGAATCACAGCTGAAGTGGCTGCCAGGAGCATAGCACCACGTGCGGCTGTGCTCACGGCATGATCATCCCAGCACAGCTAAAGGGGACCCCTCTTGAGCTGTCGGCGTGAGCTGTGGACTGAAAGGCGGTTACCCGGCATTGCCTCCCGAGGTCAGACCTGCGAAAGCCAAGCCGGCGGCATTAATGCCCTTTGATATCTTAGTTCCATTTTGCTGCTGAAAGACTTGGCTTTTCAGTCTGAACCTGGCCCTCTGTGGCGATGTGTTCATAAGGCCAGTGGGTCAGGCTCTTCGTGCAGGGCCAGAGGAAATGCAGGCCCAGGGCTGCAGTGAGCGTGGGGCAGGGGACTAGCCTAGCAGATGGGTCAGAAACATGGCTCCGAAGGACCGACTGCCCCTGCCCTTTGAGGAGTAAGTATCTGCCGATCGACAAGGCAAGGCCAGGAGCCCTCATGGTGAAAGGCAGGCTATAAATCTGCTCTCTGCAGAAGTGGCGGTGCCGAGGCTTTGCATTTCTGGTACCTTACACCCAGACCACACCAGAGAAAAACACAGTGGAGAAGGGAAGTGGGAACGCTGACTGCTGTGTGCCGGGAGAGCAGAAAGGCCTAGCTCTGTGCCCCGCCCCTCCCCAACGCTCACAGTGCACCCAGAGTCACAGGGACCAACTCGGTGCCTCAGTCCTGCTTCCATCTGTGCACCAGTTCTGAGGTGGCTCGAGTGCTCTCCCCCATTCAGCACGCGGTCACTGCTGCCAGTGATGCAAACACACACAGGCCGGGGACATGGAGCTCAAGCCCCTGCCACCTCGGACAGGAGCCCCAACCCAACGACCGCCTGGTGATGTGGCCGTCCTCATTCTGCCACAGGAAGACAGACTTCAAGGGACTCCTTGCCCAAGGCCTCACTGACTCAGGGTAGAACTGAGATTTGGACCCAAGAGTCAGGCTCCAGCACTGCTTTCAGCTACAGGGTGGCTGCAGGATGAGATGGATGCGGGTCTAAAGCGCAGGATGTGCTGCCTTTATTACCCGCTTTCACACGAGCAATCCGTCTTGAGTGGGAAGTGGCATCTATTCCCCCAGCCATCTGAGAGTGCTGCGTCTGTAACAGCCTAGGTGCTGTAGCTTCCTAGCCATCCCGCTCTTACCCACCCCCTAGCAATGTAAAAGGCGTCCACTGTTGTGTAAATACAGTCGCTTTCCAGAAAAGTTGTTGGTACCACTTGCCATGTGAAATCTGTTTTTCATTTGGCGCAGACTCAAGTTTCTGTGTGAGTGGCTGTTTGTAGACTTCCTCTTCCCCAAGGACATGTGGGGAGGGTGCCCGCCGGCCACGAAGTTGCTGCTATGCCTGCCTGTTTCTAGGATACGCTATTGCCCCCATGGCCTACCCAGGGGCCATGTCATCTCCCAGGTAGAGGAGGGAAAGGGGAGGGCTGGGTCCAGCAGGACATGGTTCCTGATAAGGAACAGCTGCAGAGAGCATGACCTGAGGCCCAGGGGCAGGGGCCAGGCTGCCATGTCGCCACAGCCTGTGGCACAGCTTGTCATGGAGGGCAATGGGCTTTGTGGCCTGATCTCCCAAATCCACTGTCCAAGGAGCAGGACCCCAGCAGAGCTGAAGCCTTGGCCATGTGGTCCCACGGGAGATAGAGCCACATTAGCCTCGTGTAAGCCTCCATGCATCAGAAAAGGTGCCAAAGAGCAACTCGAGACAGTACTCAGAGGCTGCAAGACTGAAGACATCAGCCTAGCAACCACTGTTGAAAGAGTGGGGCCTAGGGGCCCTTTACAGCTCCCCAGCGCCCAGCTGCCACACAGGCTGCAGAGGATAGGCCAGAGCCTCATGGGGAAAGGATGAGGCCCTTGGAGGAGAAAGGGCAGCATGGGCTGCGGCCGATGTGTCTGCACTAGTCTCCATAACAAGATGCCAAGAAAAGGAGTGCAGCCTTTTCTCACAGCTCTGGAGGCTGGAAGCCAAAGATCAAGGTGCTGGCAGGTTAGTTTCTGGGGAGGCCTCTCCCCCTGGCTTGCAGGCGGCCACCACCTTGTCCTCACACGGCCTTTCCTCCCTGTGTGCAAGGAGAGTGATCCCTGGGGTATGATCCTTGTAGAAGGATGCCACTCCTATTGGATCAGGCCCCTATTCTTATGACCTCCTGAAAGTCTCTGTCTCCAGACAGTCACACTCGGGGCTAGAGCTTTATCAGAGGAATTTGGAGACGCAAGTCAGTCCACAGCCACCCTGAAGCTTTCCTCGCCAGGACAGACTGGTTGTGCCTCCCAGAAAGACTCTAACAGCAGCCTAACTCCCATCCTCAGACACTGGCCTGGCCTTTCCATCCCCCCACATGGGCTGCTTAGACCACTAGCCAGTCCAGCCAGCCCGACTGCTGGCCCGAGCTCCCAGCACCACTGGATTCCATGAGATGCTCATACAGGAACATGGGATCAGGGCTGCTCCCCCCAGTACCCAGAGCTCTGAGCTGTCCAGTTCCCCTTCATTTTTGCAAACAGAACTCCTCCCACGGGGGCCAGGCACAGTCTGGACAGGGGAGGAATGGGCACAGGTGGGCAGGATGGGCAGAGGAGGCTCCCTGGTGCAGGGGCTCTGCTCTAGGCAGCTGTGGGTGTGAAGAGTTTGCTCACACCAAGGATCAGGGCAGGAGCCGGAGGAGGTATCAAGGAGGACCCAGGAAGGCGGGGTAAGCCTGCAAGGGTCTGCCTCCTGGGCTCGGGCAGGCAGGAAGAGAGGCCAGAAGGGGTCTGTGGCTGCAGGAGGGGAGAGATGGCAGGAGTTGCTGGAAAAGCCCTAATCCATGGGGCAGGAGATGGAGTTCTGCAATTTATTCACACAGTTCTGAAGTCTTGGGGGCCTTTGTGCCGCCATCTGCCAAGTGGGACCTTCACACTAGACCCAGCATTCCTGGAATGGGATCCTGGGACTTTCTGCCTCGGAGTTAGTGGACGCACGTTCAGAGCAGCTAGATCCTAGGCTGTACCTCAGACCTACTGAATCAGCCTCTGGAGGCGGGACCCAGATAGCTGCGTGTTTATCTAAGACCCAGCTGATCACTGATGTTTGAGGGCACTGGGCTCCAGATGGTGTCTAAAGTCTCTTCCAGCTCTGACGTCTGGACTGTGATTTCAGACTTGGGACTCTCAGGCTGACGTTTTCTGGAGGCTGGGAAAGACCATCAATCATCAAATGACTGGTCTCTCAGGTTCTGAAGAATAAACAGAAACATCCCTCCACAGAGCCATACATTATGGTAAAAAAGCTTGCTTTCTGGACAATGGCTTTAGCTTTAATTTAGTTTGCATTTCTTAGCTATAATGTCTAATTAAGACATCTGTTAAATGTCTATAATATTAATTTAATAGAAGGGGTTCTAATAGAACCGTATTGGAATTGTCCATTTAATTAACCTCGTGGGCCTTTAATGGATGTCTTAAATAGACATCATTAACAAGAGTGCTAGACAAATTAAAATTAGAGTCAATAACATTCTTGGTAATTTTTCCTGAGCTGTGAAGGACAAGCCTTGCTAAGTGGACAGGCGAAGAGATAGCTGTGCCCACAGGACGGCGGGAGTGCTGTTCTAGAGGGCATCTGAAATGTACAGGCCCCAGTGGGGTCCAGCTATTCTGTGTCTTGGCCCGCTTTGCCCAAAAAAGATAACCTCCAGCCATAGGAGGCAGCTCTCAGGAGCGAAAACCTGCCTTTTCCTATTCCTTTTACAGAAAAAGTTTGTTGGGCCAGGCATGGTGGCTCACGCCTATAATCCCAGCACTTTGGGGGACTGAGGCAAGAGGATTGCTGGAGCCTGGGGGTTTGAGGCCAGCCTTGGTAACGTCACAAGACCCATGTCTACAAAAAACATTTAAAAATTCAGCCAGGCATGGTGGCGTAGGCCTATAATCGCAGCTACTCAGGAGGCTGAGGTGGGAGGATCACTTGAACCCAGGAGGTTGAGGCTGCAGTGAGCCATGATTGTGCCACTGCATTCCAGCCTGGGTGACAGATGAGACCCTATCTCTAAAAAAAAAAAAAAGAAAGAAAGAAAAAGTTCTGGCCTGATCTATCAGAGGAGGGGCTGGCATAGGAAGTAGATGGAGGAGGGTACAGGACCTCGCCCAGAGACTCACTGGACGCCAGAGAGATGCATGCACTGGGTGAGATGCAACAGAATGGGATAGGGAAGGACTGCCTGGCACAGGCTGGGGAGCGGGATGAAATGGAAAACATTCCATTCTTTCTCCTCGGCCGCTCCACTGTGCCACTCTCAAGTGACCACGTCTCTCCAGAGCCAGTGGTTGGTCCTCCGCCTCTGCCTTGCCTGGCCTCTCATCGGCATGTAACAGGTCACCCCTTCCTTCCTCCCGGAACGCCTCTTACCCCACACCCCCCGTTTTCCTCCTGCCTCCCCGGCCACCCCTCTCGGTGTCCTTTGGGGGCTCCTCCTCTGCAGAACTTTTCAATGTTAGAATGCCCTGAACTCCACCTTTGGACTTCTTTCTCCATTCCCTCCACAGCTGTCTCGTCCACAACTTCAGATCCGCCAGACCCACGTGTGTAACTTGGTTTACCGTCTGCCTCCCTCTGTCTAGAATGGAAGCTCCTAAGGATAGGACTCTGTTTCACTGCCACATCCCCACTCATGCCGAGCGTATCTGGCTGTATTCAGTGCTCCGTGACTGGTGAGGAAATGGGAAGGCTGCCCACCGAGCCCCTCCTGGAGGTCTGACCGGCAGCCCAGCGTTGTGGGCTGCACTCAGCATGATGGACTTCCCTTCTCTTCTCTTCTCTTCCCTTCCCTCAACTCCTGCCTCTTCGGCGCCCCTCACCTCTCAGATGCTCAGATGGAAAATCAAGGAGCCATCCTGATGCCTCCCTTGCGTTCACGCCCCCACCAACCTTTCATCATGACCTGGGGGCCCTCTTTGCAACCCTCCCACCACCCACCACTCCAGCCCCCTTCCACCCACCCGCCAGCACACAGCCACAGCCACAGCCTCCCTGCGTCCACACCTGGCCCACTACAGCCCGGGTGACCTTTGTGAAGCATGACTCAGCGGTGCCTCTCCCGCTGAAAACCCACAAGCGACTTCCCGCTGCACGAAGAATGAGAGCCAGCCCCTGGCAGGCATCAAGACCCTCCCAGATCGGACCCCAGCCCTCCCCTGCCACCGTGGCCCACCTTCCCCTGCACCCTGTGCCTCTCCCCACCCCCGAGCATGCAATTGACCTGTGCACATCTGCGCCTGCCATTCCTTTCTCTCGGGGTTTCTCCTCCTGACCCCTCAATCTGCAGGCAGCCTCCTTGCATTCAGCTCTCCACACAGGGATCCGCCCATCATCCTAGCTCCACAGCCCCCACCCCAGCCAGTCACTTGCTATATATTACGCTGTTTTATATTTTCTTTTCTTTTCTTTTCTTTTCTTTTCTTTTTGAGACAAGGGTCTCACTCTGTCACCCACGCTGGAGTGCAGTGGTGCAATCATAGCTGACTGCAGCCTCAAACTCCCCAGCTCAAGCGATCCTTGCACCTCAGCCCCTCAAGTAGATGGGACCACAGGCAAATCCCACCATGCCTGGCTAATTTTTGTTTGTTTTTGTAGAGCTGGGAGTCTGGCTATGTCGCCCAGGCTGGTGTCAAACTCCTGGCCTTACGTAGTCCTCCTGCCTCCGCCTCCCAAAGAATTACAGGCGTGAGCCACTGCATCCAGCAGTCTTATCGTTTTCTGTAGCGTTCTCAGTCCCCAGTGCTACCATATCTGCCTGTTTCCATCATTTTCTTCCACTGGGACATGAGTTGCTCAGACGCTGGGACGTACCCATAACCACTGGTTACCCCACCATAACCACTGGTATCCCCTGTGCAGGGGAGAACACTGCCTTGCACATAAGTACTCAGTAAATATTTGTTTTCTGACCCAAAAAATAAAAAATGAGCCCAGGGTATGGCTCTAATCATATTGAATAAGGGTTGGCACACACAGCAAATGCAAGTGACGCTGGTCAGTGACCCTCGTCTGGGCCAGATGAACTCATGTGGCTTGCCCAGGGTGGGCAGCAGCACATCCTGAGTCCACCGTGCCCTTCCATGCCGGCGGGCACCCCGGGAAGCAGGAGTCCCTGGCACAGGCCGGGGAGTGGGATGAAATGGAAAACATTCCATTCTTCGCCTTGCCTGGCCTCTCATCAGCATGTAACAGGTCACCCCTTCCTTGTCACACAGGGTGACAAGGCAGCCCTGTACCATCAGGCCCTGGCACCCCCGCTATGCAGACCAAGGAGGTTATGTTCCATCAACAGCTTAGACATGCAGCACGTGTGGCCAGCAATTCTCTGCCCCTTTCACTTTCCCCCATGGGGCCCCAGGGTCTGGCGGAACAGCAGTGGCTGGTGCTGCATGACCTCTCAGACTGGAGAGGCTGAGCCCAGCAGGAAACCCAAGTCAAGAAATTCACGTTTCTTGGGGGAGGCCCAACTTCCCCAAGACCCTCGGCTTCAACCACAGAGGATGTGAAGAAAGGGAGTGTGGTGTTTACTGCAGGCACATTTAATCTACACCAATTAAACTGTATCCTCTGCCAAAAGAGAGGGCCAGAAAGAAGGAGGAAAGGAAGGAAGGAGGGAGGGAAAGAGGGAGGGAGGGAGGAAAAGAGAGAGAAAGGACGCTGTAGAGAGTGATGCCAGTGGAAGTTGCCTTGCAGCCAGTGTGAGATGCCAGGCATCCTTAATTGCCCTGCTCTCCCCCAAAAGTGTGTCATTACAATGCTTTTCATAAAATCACAGGCACTGCAGTCCAGGCGAGGTGGTTCATGCCCATAATCCCAGCACTTTCGGAGGCCGAGGTGGGTGGATCACGAAGTCAGGAGTTTAAGACCAGCCTGGCCAACATGGTGAAACCCCGTCTCTAAAAATACAAACTTTAGCTGGGCCTGGTGGCATGCGCCTGTAGTCCCAGCTACTCGGGAGGCTGAGACAGGAGAATCCCTTGAACCCAGGAGGCAGAGGTTGCAGTGAGCGGAGATCACACCACTGCACTCCAGCCTGGTGACAAAGCAAGACTGTCTCTAAAAACAAAAAACACAGGCCCCAAACAGGTGTTCGCACTGGCTCATGAGCACCTCCTGCTGACACAATTCATGCGAGCATCTAGCAAACCTCGAGGTGGGAGTGTTTACCCCGCAGCAATTTTTACCACGCTACAAACCAGTGCTTTTACACATGTACTGGCATCCCGCTGCCCTAAATGCAAGCCAGCTGCTTGGTGTACAGTACAGGCGGTGTTGCTGGTGTTGTTCTGGTGGAGCCAGAACTCCAGGCGAAACCTAGGGTCTAACTCTGCAGTGCCTTCCTACCTAGGAGCTGAAGGGTTGTCTTAGAGGGCTACCTAGCCCCGTGGAAGATGGGTCTCCGTGGCCTGGGGGCTGGAGACAGAGAGCTTGCTAGCTGAGGCAGGGGAGACTGAAAATGGGATATGTGTTCTTTCAGAGCATATGTTATGCTTCAATTTCAAATGTTTGTAGAAGCATCTGGACTATTACATGGGTGCTTAATAAATATCTGAGATCATTTGAGCATCGCTGCAGCAAAGTCGATTCTTGATGGTAATGCCAGGCCAGGCGTGATGGCTCATGCCTGTTATCCCAGCATGCTGGGAGGCAGAGGCAGGCAGATCACCTGAGGTCAGGAGTTCAAGACTGGCCTGGACAACATGGTGAAACCAGTATCTACTAAAAATACAAAAGCAGGCCAGGCGTGGTGGTGGCTTACGCCTGTAATCCACTTTGGAAGCCAAGGCGGGCAGATCACCTGAGGTCGGGAGTTCAAGACCAGCCTGACCAACATGCTGAAACCCCATCTTTAAAAAATATATATTAAAAACAAAAACAAAAACAAGCCAGGCGTGGTGGCCTGCACCTGTAATCCCAGCTACTTGGGAGGCTGAGGCAGGAGAATTGCTTGAACCCAGGAGGCGGAGGTTGCAGTGAGCCCAGATTGCACCACTGCACTCCAGCCTGGGGGACAGATGGAGACTCCGTCTCAAAAAATAAATAAAAATGGTAATGCTCAGGTTACCCTATGTGGCTCTTGCTTGAAAATCACAGATTTAAAGCAAGGAAACCCACGTTCCTAAGAAAGGTGGTATGTCACCAAATTCACAATTTTAACAGCTCTCTCCATCTTTCAAAATATGGGCTCTGCCTCTGCCCCAGACCTCCAGGGACCAAGTGCTCTGCAGTCCTGTCACTAGGGTGTGGTTGCCACAGCCCTCCTGGTCCTGCCCCTGTGAGGCCTCCAAGTGAGGAGTCAGAGAGTGAGTGGTGACAACAGGGCCCTGGGACCACAGGGTGCGGTGGGAGGGGAACAGGGCCTGTGTCAGAGGCCCCTGGCTGGTCTGGAAGTGGGCTGGCTTCCCTCAGGACCTGACCTTAAGATGATGCCAGAGAAAGGAGCTTGAGTAAAGCTGAGGCCTCCTGCAGGGGAGCTGGGGTGGGGAGCGGGGCCTGCAGGGGTGTGGCGCTGAGAGGCAGATGGAGGCTTCAGGCATCAAGCGGAGCAGGAAGTGGGGAAGGGGGTGCGGTGAACTGGAGAGGCTAAGGGCCGGAAGACCAGCGAGGAGGTCATGGCCAGAGCTAGACATCTGCGGTTTAACCAGGCTGTTGGCGTCGGGGAAGAACGGAAACAGGTTTGAGAGGTGCACACAGCACCCACGAACAAGGCCTCAGGGACACAGCGCCTCCAGCCTCTGCCTGGGTGTCTACTCTCAGCCACGTGGCCTGAATGGTTGCGGCGCCGCTAGGCTAGTGGAGATGGGTCCAGCCATCAAGTCCACAACCCTTCTGAACAGCGGGCTGTGAAGAAGGCCCAGCGTAATCAAGAAGGCGGGGGCTACAGCTGAAGTCTTCTCAGGGAAAAGGGGAGCAGGCACATGGGGAGACACCTTGGGCAGGCAGAGGGGAGGAGGAAGATGGCAGAGCTGGGTTGCAGGGGTGGGGAGCCACATGGGCACACCTCCGGGTGCCGAGCAGGCTATAGCCTTGCCTGGCTTGGCTTTGTGAGCTCCGTCAAGGGCAAGCCTTCACCGTGCCTTATCATCCTCATCTGTGAAATGAGCATCGGGAATAAAGCACAGTGAATAAAGCTGATGTGTGTGGTATCACCCGAAATCCCGGAGGGTTCCAACAGAATACAGTAGCATCTTCCAAACACAGGGGCCTGGCATTCTCCAAGCTCCCCCTTGGGCTGGGTGTGGTGGCTCATGCCTGTAATCCCAGCACTTTGGAAGGCTGAGGCAGGAGGATCACAAGGTCAGGAGTTCGAGACCAGCCTGGCCAACATGGTGAAACCTCATCTCTACCAAAAATACAAAAATGAGCCGAGTGTGGTGGCACGCATCTGTAATCCCAGCTACTCGGGAGGCTAAGGTTGGAGAATTGCTTGAATCTGGGAGGCGGAGGTTGCAGTGAGCCAAGATCTCACCACTGCACTTCAGCCTGGGCACCAGCGCAAAACTCCGTCTCGGAAGGGGCAGGGGGAAACCAAAAAAACCACACCTGTCCTCCATGGCTGTATTGTCGGTTGGACCCCAGAATATGCCCAGGCAGTCAGCACTGGTGGCTGGCTGAGGACACTGAGATGAATTCTCCCAGGATCACACGTCCAGTGGGTGAATCGCGTGGTGAGGTCCCTCTCCCCAAATCCGCTGTTCTTCTGGAACTTGAGGAAGGCGTCCTTTCACCATGAATTTAAAGCCCCCCTTGCCTGCCAGGGTGAGAACGGGACTATTTTTTGCACAGCACAAACCCCTGCTAGCTCCTGGCTCCTGGCCGTGTTTGCTGCAGAATTTACAGACTGCAATAACTATTGAACGCCCTATTATCTGGCTGCCTAATTAATGTAAATGATAGTTACCGTCCGCACGCGGAGGCGTATGTTTCTCAAAGGAGGCCCTGCCAGCCGCTTGGGCCCCATTCCAGGGGCTTTTATGGTAGCAGCCCCATTCTGGCTTTGTTGAGTAAAAGGTAAGCTGTGACCCTAAATAATGAAGACAGAAGGGCTAATGGGCTCCGTGAAGAAGGACCGCTCAAGCGCTGGTCCCCGAATCAGGTGACAGACCCTGCACTAATGTGGCAGGCCAGGTTTCACTAATGCAGGCCTCTGTAACAATTGTTTCAGTACTGACTGAGTGGTGACATTAAATATTAAAAGCTGACAGAGCCAGTGCCCTATTCAAAGACTGGAATGTAACAAAAATCCACCAAGAGTTTACTCCAGGCCTTTCCTGGGCCTTGAAGCCTGATAAGATAACAAAGGAATTAACAGGACCCGTTTTAAGTTTAAATAACTTTTATTGGAGGCCTGAAGAAACGCCCCAGATCTGAAGGAACTCCCCAAACCTCCATGATTTAGTAGGAGACAAAATAAAGGTAATCACAGCAGCACCTGGACCCATTTAGATTAAGTAAATTTACTGAGGCTCCAGAGGAAGATCTTCAGGACTCAGATCTTAGTTACAGATTAAAAGAAGTTGGCTGGGTGAGGTGGCTCACCCCTGTCATCTCAACACTTTGGGAGGCTGAGGCAGGCGGATCACCTGAGGTTAGGAGTTCAAGACCAGCCTGGCCAACATGGTGACACCCCCATCTCTACTAAAAATGTAAAAAGTAGCCTGGCCTCGTGGCGGGCACCTGTAATCCCAGCTACTTGGGAGGATGAGGTGGGAGAATCACTTGAACCCAGGAGGCAGAGGTTGCAGTGAGCTGAGATTGCACCACTCCACTCCAGCCTGGATGACAGAGTGAGACTCCAGCTCAAAAAATAAAAAAAAAAAGAATCTCCATTGAACTTATGTGAGAAAAAGAAGAAAAAAGAAACAAAAAGAAAGAATCTATGTCCAACTCAGTGCTGCTCAATCCTGGCTGCCTGTTAGAATCACCTGGGGAGTTTTCAGAACACCAAAGCCCAGACTTCACCCCCAAAAGTTAATCCAGAATCCCTGGGATAGGACCTTGGCATCAGTATATATATACTGATATACATATATATATAGAGAGAGAGAGACAGACGGACAGGCTCTCTGTCACCCAGGCTGGAGTACAGTGGTGCGATCTCCGCTCACTGCAACATCTGCCTCCTGGGTTCAAGCAATCCTCATGCCACAGCATCCCAAGTAGCTGGAACTACAGATGTGCATCACCACAGCTGGCTAATTTCTTGTATTTTTAGTAGAGATGGGGTTTCACCATGTTGGACAGGCTGGTCTCAAACTCCTGGCGTCAAGTGACCCACCTGACTCGGCCTCCCAAAGTGCTGGGATTATAGACCTGAGCCACGGCATCTGGTCGTGGTGCTATTTTTTAAAAGGAGGGGGCTGAATGCTGGGTGGCAATAATAATAACAAGAGTAATAATGTGTCCATTCCTCTGAGCTCCTGAAGTAACAGGTGCAGCCTGCGAGGGGTGATTGGGGAGGATTGGTATCCTGTGGACCCACCTGAGCGGCAGCTGCATTTCCCAGCATTTCCTTCCCTACACAGTTCCCAGTTCCCATGGGTTGGGCCACAAGAGACACTGCCTGAGATTTGGGAGACAGAAGTGATGCAGCAGCCACCTTCTCAGCGTTCTGGAGGTCCAAACCCTCCCTAGTACTCTGGGAGACTGCATAAAGTGCCCACTCCATTATCCCACCGGAGGTGAGGGAGTCGGGGTATTGATCGACCAGTGCCGGTTGGCAGGGGCCGTCCCAGAAGTTGATTCCCTGGCATTTCCTGATGGCCATGAGGCAGATATGGTTGTACTCTGGAGCTTTGCAGAATGCCCTCAGGTAAAAAGATGCAGAGACTTCAACTTGCAGGCTATGGGCAGGGTACCCACAATGCCTCCTACAGAGCGCTGATTAAGTCACTACTGAGTCCTCTACAGGTAACCCCTTCAAACCTTAGCAACAGCTTCAAGAGGCAATTAGCAACATCCAAATTCACCCGTGAGCCTCTAGAGCTTCCTCCCCGGGGAAGATGGAATAGCAGGGATTTGAACCCAGGACATCTGACTCTTTTCCCCAACAAAACTGCACAAATTCAGTGGGGTTATTCCAGGCTACCGCCGGGCCCTGCTAACTCCTCAAAGAAGAAAAGCTGAGAGACCCCTGAGCCACCTGCCTTTCCCATGGTCACCCTCTGGGAGTCCCTGCTCTGGTACCCTTTGGGTGCTCACTGTGATCAGCAGTCAAGTCCTCCCCTTCTGTGACAGTGGCTTTTCAGGACAGTCTCTTCTCAGGAATGTTTTTCTGCAGATGCTAATGAATGACCCTTCAATTTCCCAGGAAGGGCTGCCTTTTTTTTTTTTTTAAGTGATTTAAGATCTCTGCTCTTGATTGCAGTCTTCGAAGAGCTGATGCTGGCCACTTGGCTTTCATTTCTGAAGTGATGATGGGGAGGAGAGGGGAGGAAAGCAAGTGGAAGAAAGTGTGTGGGCTCAGCTAGTCCATAGGAATTGCAATCCCAGGAGACAACTGACAATTCTAAAAGTAGAGAAAAGAACTGTTTTCTTCTCAGTTCTGTGAACAAGTTATCCCTGGTTTGTTCCCCAATATAAGCCATACTCATCCTGCACAAATCATGACTTCTCATGTAAAGGTTTGCTACTTTTCCTCAGTGTTTTTTTTTCCCATAGGGACAAAATTATTTTTAGACAAAATTGTTTCTTGTCCCTTATTTTTAATATTAAAGTTATAGGATGGCCCGGTGTGGGGGTTCATGCCTGTGATCCCAGCACTTTGGGAGGATGAGGCGGGCAGATCACTTGCGAGGTCAGGAGTTTGGGACCAGCCTGACCAACATGGTGAAACCCCGTCTACTGAAAACACAAACCTTAGCTGGGCATGGTGGCGTGTGCCTGTAATCCCAGCTACTCAGGAGGCCGAGGCAGGAGAATTGCCTGAACCCAGGAGGTGGAGGTTGCAGTCAGCCTAGATCAGGGCATTGTACTCCAGTCTGGGCAACAAGAGCAAAACTCTGTCTCAAAAAAAAAAGGAAGGAAGGGAGGGAGGGAGGGAGGGAAGGAAGGAAAGAGGGAAGGAGAGGAGAGGAGAGG
>CM052668.1:20209803-20226178 GCA_028533165.1 Leontopithecus rosalia
TGTATCAGCCAAAAATCTCACTGTGTATTTCTATTTTGACTTAAAAAGATGTATTATCCAACATAACAATTAAGAACTTAAAAATTAAAAACTTCTGGCTGGGCGCAGCAGCTCACACCTGTAATCCTAGCACTTTGGGAGACCAAGGTGGGCAGATCACAAGGTCAGGAGTTCAAGACCAGCCTGGCCAATGGGGTGAAACCCCATCTTACTGAAAATACAAAAATTAGCTGGGCATGGTGGTGCCTACCTGTAATCCCAGCTACTCCAGAGGCTGAGGCAAGAGAATTGCTTGAACCAGGACCCTCTTAGAGAGGGAGGGAGGCACATCAGGTGGGAGTTTGCCAGGGTCTGGCCCCACGGGAAGGCTTTCCATTTCACACCAGCCCAACCTCACATGGCCCCCACGGCCGGCACAGTGGCTGGGGCCGTACATTTCAGCTTCGCTCCTGAGTCCTGGACTTCTCTCATGCCTTTTGTGGCTGGAGGTTTTATGGGAAGGCTAAAAAATAAAAATGAAAAACAAAAAAAAGATATAAATTACTCAGGAATTTGTTTTTAATTAAGCAATAAGGCTCAATGGGGCCTGGCTGCTGCCTCGTAAAGCCGCTCCCGGGGTGTGGGGAGGCATTTGGTCCAGATGAGTGCCTCAAATCAGCCTGAAATGTGATGAGATGATTACTCCCCGGAGTTTGTACAAGATGAGCTTCCCCGGTGCTGTCTTATTGCAATTATAAAAAGTCTGCAGGCAGCTGGGGAAAGGAGCCTCGATGCTGCTGGAAGAAGGTGGAAACGCCGATGCTAGCTGTCAGGGCCAGAGTTCAGCCACCCCACCCCTCCTTCACCACACCTGCTCACACAGCGGAACCCATGGGTGGCCCACAGTGGAATGGAGGCTGACATCCTTCACGATAAATGGGTCCCGTACACAGGGAATAGGATGTTTCAGCCGAGACACAAGCAAGAAGGATTCGCGGGAATCTTACTTGGAGATACTTTCTCCTCTCCTGCCAGCAGCAACCAACCGTGCTTGCTCCCACGGCAGCTCAATCCATCTCACTAATGCTACCGCCTACAAGCATGCATGGCTAGGAATTCTGAGCCTTCTCTCTCTCTCTCTCTCTCTCTCTCTCTCTCTCTCTCTCTCTCTCTCTCTCTCTCCCTCCCTCCCCCCCTCCCGCTACGCCCCCGCCAGCTTTCCAGAGGAAGGAATTTTTGCTTTCTGGGTCATGCATTGGCCTATCCTTCACTGTGTTAGGTCTGGATGATAAATGAAGGAAAAAGAAAACCCAAGACACCAGAGAGATGAAATTGACCTACATAATAAAACAGCTGAGATAGAACAAGATGAGAAAGTAAGGAAATGGGACCGGGTGCAGTGGCTCACGCTGTAATCCCAGCACTTTGGGAGGCCAAGTCAGGTGGATCACCTGAGGTTGGGAGTTCAAGACCAGCCTGACCAACATGAAGAAACCCCGTCTCTACTAAAAATACCAAATTACCTGGGCGTGGTGGCTCATGCCTATAATCCCAGCTACTTGGAAGGCTGAGGCAAGAGAATCGCCTGAATCTAGGAGGCGGGGGTTTCAGTGAGCCGAGATCACGCCATTGCACTCCAGCCTGGGCAACAAGAGACAAACTGTCTCAAAAAAAAAGAAAGAAAGGAAGGAAGGAAATGGAAAACTGCCCTGGCCGAGCACTGGGGAGAATTCGGGGAACTGGGAGACAAGAATGGGGAAGAAAGGGAGTCTTGGAGAGCCGTCACCATCCACCATCGACAAGGAGGATGGAACAAGCAGACGCAGAAGAAGGAGTTTAAAACACTTGCTGAGCCTTAAGAATGGATGTTTTCTTACGGCATTTCTTCAAGAGACAGAATTTTTTTGTCTACTAATTTTTTGTTTGTTTGTTTGAATGAACTTTTTTTTTAAATTGCATTTTAGGTTTTGGGGTACATGTGCAGAACATGCAAGATAGTTGCATAGGTACACACGTGGCAGTGTGTTTTGCTGCCTTCTGCCCCTTCTCCCATATTTGACATTTCTCCCCATGCCATCCCTCCCCCGCTCCCTCCCCCCCACTGCCCCTCCCCTATTTCCCCCAATAGACTACTAATTTTTTAAATAGACTTTAAGTTCTGGGATACATGTGCAGTACATGCAGGTTTGTTACACAGGTGTACACGTGCCATGGTGGCTTGCTGCAGCCATCCCCTGTCACCTACATTAGGTATTTCTCCTAATGTTAGTCCTCCCCACTCCCCCCACCCCACTTGCTATCTCTCCCCTAGCCTCCCAGCTCCCCAACAGGCCCCAGTGCATGATGTTTCCCTCCCTGTGTCCGTGTGTTCTCATTGTTCAATACCCACTTATGAGTGAAAACATGCAGTGTTGGGTTTTCTGTTCTTGTGTCAGTTTGCTGAGGATGATGGTTTCCAGTTTCATCCATGTCCCCAAAAAGGACATGAACTCATCCTTTTTATGGCTGCATAGTATTCCATGGTGTATATGTGCCACATTTTCTTTATCCAGTCTGTCATTGATGGGCATTTGGGTTGGTTCCATGTCTTTGCTATTGTAAACAGTGCTGCAATAAAACATACGTGTGCATGTGTCCTTATAATTGAATGTTTTATAATCCTTTGGGTATATACCCAGTAATGGGATTGCTGGGTCAAATGGTATTTCTAGTTCTAGATCCTTGAGGAATTGCCACACTGTCTTCCACAATGGTTGAACTAATTTACACTCCCACCATCGGTATAAAAGTGTTCCTATTTCTCCACATCCTCTCCAGCATCTGTTGTCTCTTGATTTTTTAATGATCGCCATTCTAACTGGCTTGAGATGGTATCTCAAGGTGGTTTTGATTTGCTTTTCTCTAATGACCAGTGATGATGAGCTTTTTTTCATATGTTTCTTGGCTATATAAATGTCTTCTTTTGAGAAGTATCCAGAGTACAGACTTATAAGTACTTTCAATTACTTTGTGATGGAGCTTGATCCTTGTCTGACTATAATACACACAGGGACTAAGCTACTTGAAACCCTGATTATATTAGGATGAAACTAGCAAGCGTAGGCTGGGCTCGGTGATCCCAACACTTTGGGAGGCTGAGGTGGGCGGATTACCTGAGGCCGGGAGTTCGAGACCAGCCTGACTAACATAGAGAAACCCTGTCTCTACTAAAAATACAAAATTAGCCGGGCGTGATGGTGCATGCCTGTAATCCCAGCTAGTCGGGAGGCTGAGGCAGGAGAATAGCTTGAACCTGGGAGTCGGAGGTTGCAGTGAGCCCAGATGGTGCCACTGCATTCCACCCTGGGTGACAGAGCAAGACTGTCTCAAAAACAAAACAAAAAAAAAATAAACAGGCAGGCTGTGGTGGCTCATGCCTGTAATTCCAGCACGTTGGGAGGCTGAGGCAGGTAGATCATGAGATCATGAGATCGAGACCATCCTGGCTAACATGATGAAACCCCATCTCTACTAAAAATACCAAAAATTAGCCGGGTGTGGTGGTACGTGCCTATACCAGCCCTTTGGGAGGCCGAGGTGGGAGGATTGCTTGAACCGAGGAGTTCGAGACCAGCCTAAGCCACATAGGGAGACCTCATCTCTACAAAAAAAAAATTAAAAGTAGCTGAGCATGGCATGATGGTGTACACCTTTGGTCCCAGCCTCCCAAGTAGCTGGGACCAAAGTAGTGAGCCATGATTGTGCCATTACACTCTAGACCGGGCAACAGAGCAAGACCTTGTCAGAAAAGGAAGAAAGGGAGGAGGAGGAGAAAAAGAAGAAGAGGACGAGGAGGAGAGGAAGACGAGGAGGAGACAGGAAGATGAGAAGGAGAAGGAGGAGGAGAAAAGAAGAAAGGATGTGGAGGAAGGAGGAAGAGAAGGAGGAGGAAAGAAGAGGAAGAAGGAGGAAGAGGGGGAAGGAGAGAAAAGAGGAAGAGGAGGAAGAAGGAGGAGGAAAGAGAAGGAGAAGGAAGAAGAAGGAGGACAGAAGAAGAAAGAAGGAACAGCAGTGGCAGCATCGGTGGAGAAGGAGCAGAAGAAAGAAGAGTTTCAGTAGCTGTAAACTGGGTACAAGCACATCTCTACAGCCATATTCTCTAGGGGCTCAGCTTCTCAGCTAACCATCTACACATAAAGGCTCAAAAGTCCTGGATCTCCCCACAGACAGGAAATCAAAAGCTATCTGTGGAAAAGGGTCAATAACAAATGGATACCCCCAAAAGTCAGAGGTCACACAAATATCAACCCAAAAGGGACTACTGGGCTGCATTCCCAGGAAAGCAAATCCGGGCCATGCCAGAGGGAGCGTGGAATTTTAGCTATGCTACCCGCAGAGGGCAGTTTAGCAGACAAAGGATTGTAACTTTGTTTTAAGTGAGATTTTAGCTCTTTAATTTAGCCAAGACAGTTGCTAAAGCTAGCCATAACAGTATATGTATCTTCCTTTAATCTTCCCATAAATACAAATAAAGCAATTGTTTAGAATGAGAGATCTCTAATTTTTTTAAGATTTGGGAGTCTTTCTCTTTGAAAGGATCCATCTTTTGGCCACTAATAGAATTTCCAAGATTGTACTTCTTCCAATAGTGAATCAGCCCAATAGCCTCTTCATGGAAATGCCGGGGTGTGATTTTCCAGGTTTAAAACAAGAAGTTTCCTGGAGAAGGCAATATCAACGTTTTCCTCCAAAACAAATTCACCCCTAGGAATAGTCTAAGATAGAGAAAGACTTTTTTTCCTTTGAGACAATGTCTTGTTCTGTCACCAGGAGTATGGTGGCATGATCATAGCTCAATGCAGCCTCAAATTCCAGGACTTAAGTGATCCCCCCAACTCAGCCTTCTAAGTAGCTGAGACCACAAGTGTGTGCCACCATGCCTGGCTAATTTTTTAAATATTTTGTAGAGACAGGATCTTGCCATGTTACCCAGGCTGGTCTCAAACTCCTGGCCTCAAGTGATCCTCCCACCTCTGCCTTTCAAAGTGCTGGGATTACAGGCATGAGCCACTGTACATATCCACAGAAGACTTGTTGCCACAGATGGTTAAGGATGGGGTTTGCCCATAAGATGCCTCCAGTAACCCACAAATTTGTGGAGGGCCACCAGTCACAAATTCGTTAATCTGTGAAACCAGAAAGGCCCTCCTGGGACTGGATTTTCCCAGGACTAACCAGGCAACAAGGGTTGAGACAAAAGAAGCCACCTAGGGATGGGACTCTCTCTCTCTCTCTCTCTCTCTCTCTCTCTCTCTCTCTCTCTCTCTCTCTCTCTCTCTCTCTCTCTCTCTCTCTTTCAGTCAGGATCTGTCTCTGTCACCCAGGCTGGAGTGCAGTGGTGTAATCTCAGCTCACTGCAGCCTGTCTTCCAGGTTCAAGTGATTCTCATACATCAGCCTGCAGTGTAGCTGGGATCACAGGTGTATGTGCACCACCACTCCCAGCTAATTTTTGTATTTTTAGTAGAAACGGGGTTTCGCTATACTGGCCAGGCTGTTCTCGAACTCCTGGCCTCCAGTAATCTGCTCGACTTGGCCTCCCAAAGTGCTGGGATTATAGGCAAGAGCCACCATGCCCAGTCAGGCTGGGATCTCTTGAGATAAACTTTCCTGAGAGCTTGATGCCTTCAGAACAAGGTATGTGCTGCTTAAAATCTTACATGTCAGGCAGGGCGAGATGGCTCACACCTGTAATCCCAGCACTTTGGGAGGCTGATGTGGTCGGATTACAAGGTCAGGAGTTTGAGACCAGTCTGGCCAATGTGGTGAAACCCTGTCTCTACTAAAAAATAAAAATAAAAAATAGCCAGGCATGGTGGCACACGCCTGCAGTCCCAGCTACTCAGGAGGCTGAGGCAGGAGAATCACTTGAACCCAAGAGGCAGAGGTTGCAGTGAGCCAAGATTGTGCCACTACACTCTGGACTAGGGGTTAGAGTAAGACTCCATCTCAAAAATTAAAAAAATTAAAAATTAAAAATATAAAAATCTTATATGTCTGGGATTGCCAACCATTTTCAGACTGACCACCTGACATGACCTATTAATCTCAGCCCCCAGAGGCAGAGACGAGACCGAGTGGACTGTTCCCACTTGGTTATAAGTCAAGCTCTGAAGAACATAAAACAAGATGAGAAGGAACCTCATCTGGTTTTTATTTTGGGGACCCACAGCAAAGTTTATACACCAGTGCAACCAGAAGGACAAACTGACCGGTCTGCAGAGCTGGCTGGAATAAACAGCTTGTGGAGTTCTGCACGGTGTCTCCACATTGTCCCAGACCTTTGAACCAGAGTGACTCCATCTTGAATAGGCTCTGGGTAAAATAAGGCTGAGACCTACTGAGCTGCATTTCTAGGAGGTTAAGGCATCCTTAGTGACAGGATGAGATAGGAGGTCAGCACAAGATACAGGTCACAAAGAACTTGCTGATAAAACAGCATGCGGTGAAAAAGCTGGTCAAATCCCACGAAACCAGGATGGCGACAAAGGTGACGTCTGGTCGTCCCCACTGCTCATTATACGCTAGTTATAATACATTAGCATGCTAGAAGACACTCCCACCAGTACCATGATGGTTTACAGATGCCATGGCAACGTCAGGAAGTTACCCTATATGGTCTAAAAAGGGGAGGAGCCCTCAGCTCCAAGAATTGCCCATTCCTTTCCCAGAAAACTCATAAATAATCCACCCCTTGTTTAACATGTCATGTTGCAATAATCATAAAAATAGGCAACGTGCAGTCCTCAGTACTACACTGCCTATGAAGTGGTCATTCTTTATTCTTTTACTTTCTTTTTTTTTTCTTTTTTGAGACAGAGTTTCACTGTTGTCTCCCATAATGGAGTGCATTGCATGATCTCGGCTCACTGCAACCTCCAACTCCCAGTTTCAAGCGATTCTCCTGCCTCAGCCTTCTGAGTAGCTAGGATTACAGGCACCAGCCACCACACCGGCTAATTTTTGTATTTTTAGTAGAGATGGGGTCACTGTTAGAATGCCCACCTCAGCCTCCCAAAGTGCTGAGATTACAGGCGTGAGCCATGGCACTCGGCCTTAATTGATTGTTTAGAATGTTTATTCAGCCTTGAATTCCTAGTATAAACCCAACTTGGTCACTGTGTGTTATCTTTTAAAATATTGCTAGGTTGGCATAATATTGCTAGGTTTAATATGCTAATATTTTGTTGAGAATTTTTGCATCTAAGTTTATGAAGGATGTTGTTCTGTAGTTTTCTTTTCTCATGCTGTCTTGTTCTGATTTTGGTATTAGAGTAATGCTGGTCTCATCAACTTTTCTGGAAGAAGTTTTGAAGAATTGTTATTTATTTATTTATTTATTTATTTATTTATTTATTTATTTGAGACGGAGTTTCACGCTTGTTACCCAGGCTGGAGTGCAATGGCTCCATCTCGGCTCACCGCAACCTCCGCCTCCTGGGTTCAGGCAATTCTCCTGCCTCAGCCTCCTGAGTAGCTGGGATTACAGGCACGCACCACCACACCCAGCTAATTTTTTGTATTTTTAGTAGAGACGGGGTTTCACCATGTTGATCAGGATGGTCTCGATCTCTTGACCTCGTGATCCACCCGCCTCGGCCTCCCAAAGTGCTGGGATTACAGGCGTGAGCCACCGCGCCCGGCCTGAAGAATTGTTAATTTCGTCCTTTAATGTTTGGTAGCATTCATCAGTGAGACCATCTGGCACGGAGCACTTCCTTCTTGTTGTATGGTTTTTACATGCAAAATAACTTCTTTAATAGTTATAATACTTTTCAAGGTATCTCTTTATTCTCAAGAAAGTCTTAATGGTTTGCATTTTTCAAGGAATTGGTTCATTGCATCTAAGTTGTCAAATGAATGGACACAGATTGATTCATAGTATTTCTTTATTTTTTTAATGTCTGTAAGGTCTGTAGTGATATTCCCTCTTTCATTCCTAATATTACTAATTTGTGTTTTCTCTTTTTTCTTCATCAGTCCAACCAGAGGTATATAAATTTCATTAGTCTTTTCAAAAATCCTGATATGAGGGAGAACTGTGGGGAACGCTCCTGTGTGAGGCCCCTAGGAAATGGGCCTCGCCATACAGTGAGCTTGAGCCCGGACACAGATCCCCGGTTGGGGGAGTCGAGCTGAGGGAAAGCAGGAACCGAGAGAGGGACTATGCTATTCAAAATAATTAACAGACATTACTTTATGGATATGAGGACTTGGGAGGCATTGTGTCCATTTTCGGTTCCTTATGTTTTATTGCTTCATTGTGTTCATTTTTGGATCCTTGCTACATTCGTTGTAAAATATTAACTTCAGTATTTACAATTGTTAAGTACTTACTGGGCCTAACTTACTTACTGGGTGAAACTTATTAACCTTGTGCTGTTCCTTTTACTAGTTCCCCAGAATTGTTTTCTGTTTCTTTTGTTATTTGAGAAATGCTTTGATCTCTGAAGTAAACAATATTAAGTAGAAAAGTATATAATGGAACCTACTGCACAAATAAAATTGCTGCTTGGGTAGAACCTAATCCAGCCCTCCAGACCCCACTCTTTCCTTTCTCCTTTTTTTCCGTGCACGCTCTCTTCCAGGTTTGGGACCCTCTCGCTGGACGAGATTCCCAGGCTAGCGTTCAGTTCACAACGCTGATTCGAGATTTTTTTGTTGTTTTTCAGTATTCCTATTTATTGACGTCTACTCCAATTTTTATCATTTCCTTTCCTCTAAATACTTTGGGTTTAATGTCTTCTTTTTTAGCCCATTTGTTTCAAGGTGGAAACTCAGAGGATTGATTTGAGGCCTTTTTCCCATTCATTGCAGAAGCATTTACCTTGACCTCCTGGAGAATGATATAATCATGGCGACATTTGCTCCCAAGGTAAAGTTTGCTCTTTATCCAGTTTCTCGGGATAAACGACAGCTTCAGCCTTCCAAGGATTGTAAGCAAGGAGGTTTTATGGGGAGTTTATGAAGATGCTGCTGGAGTTTGTCCTAAGAAACAGGAATAAAATGCATCCTGAAAAAGATGGTGATTTTTAGGTCTCAAGAAAACATCCCTAGGCCAGGCACGGTGGCTTATGCCTGTAATCCTAGCATGTTGGGAGGCCAAGGTGGGTGGGTCACCTGAGGTCAGGAGTTCAAGACCAGCCTGGCCATCATGGTGAAACCCCATCTTTAAAATAAATAAATAAATAAATAAATAAATAAATAAAAATTTAAAGCAAAAGAAAGAAAACATCCCTAAGATGTGGAGACAAAGTGTATGAAAGCTCTTCCATCAGCTGGAGAGGGCAGAGTGAGGGGTGGGGAGACAGAACGAAAAGGCGGGGAAGAACAAAGGTGGGGAATCTAGAGGCTTAAAAGCTGTCTAGAGATTGAAGTCTTGCGTGGTGGGAGAAGGGCACTCGAGCCTGGGTGACACAGCGAGATTCTGTCTTGAAAAAACAAAACCAAAAAACTAATGTTCTTAACCATTGCAGTAGAAATCTTTTCAAAGTGCGCCACATTGTATGGCTTTGAGACACAGCGTCTTCAGTGTGTTACTGTGTGGATAAGGAAAGCAGCATCAGGCTAGGCATGGCGGCTCACACCTGTAGTCCCAGCACTTTGGGAGACTAAGACAGGAGGATCACTGGAACCCAGGTGTTCGACACCAGCCTGGCCACCATAGTGAGACCTGGACCCTACAAAGCATGTTATAAATTAGCCAGGTGCGATGGTGCATGCCTGTAGTTCCAGCACTTTGGGAGATAAAGGTGGGAGAATCACTTGAGGTCAGGTGTTCAAGACCAGCCTGAACAACATAGACCACTCTCTCCCCAGCATCTCTACCCAAAATTTAAAAAGTTAGTTGGGTGCAGTCACATGAGCCCTTAGTCCCAGTTATTCAGGAGGCTGAGGCAAGAGGATCGTTTGAGCTCACGAGGTTGAAGCTGCAGTGAGCCATGATTGCGCCACTGCACTCCAGCCTGAGTGACAGAACAAGACCTCATCTCAAATACGTAAATAAATAAATTGAAATAGAATAAAAATAATTTTTTGAAAAGAATGCAGCACATAGTAGTTTGGGAATCAGACAAATTTAGAATCAGTTTCAAGATCTGCCCAATCTAAACACTAAGACCTCTGTTTCCTTTTTTTTTTTTTAATTTTTTTTCCCAGCTCTTTGTTTTGAAAACTTTTAAACCATCAGAACCATTGTAAGAAAATTTCAATGAACAGCCTTAGATCAGAGATTGGTCACCTTCAGCCCACAGTCTGGTTCTGTATGAACTAAGAATGGTTTTTAACTTTTGTAAATGTTTGGAAAATAAATTTAAAAAGAATTTGTCATAGCACACGAAAATTATATGAAACTCAAACACCACTGTCCGTGACATTAAGCCACTTAAGTACTGTCTGTGTTTACTCTTGCTTTGCAATGGTGGAGTTCAATAGTTAGAGTTGAATGATTGCCACAGAGATCCTGGATCTCACAGCCCAAAATACTTAACAATTGGCCCTTTACAGAAAAAGATTGGAGACTCCTGACCCCCGTTTACCAGTTGTTAATATGCTGCCTCATTTGCTTTCTCTCTCTCTGGCTGGAACGTCTGTGTTCACCCCTAGGTATTTCAGTGCATTTCAGTTTCTTAAACTGCAAGTTGGGAATGATAGCTTAGTGTGGGAAGAGGTAAGATAACCCACAATGTTTAGCATACAGTGCTTGGCATGTAGACAGAACTTAATAAACGATCCAAAAAAAAATTCCTGGCATTGAGCATAGAGGTGGTTGCCAGAATCCCTAACTTGAAAATCCAGAGCCCGCTGCTTTCCTGAAACCCGGGTTCCCGCAGTCTGGAAGCCAGCTTTTCCTCCGAAAGGGTTTCTTTCCCAAGGAGTAGCAAAAGCCTTGGAGAAACCTCATTCTTTCCACAGCTTGTGGCTTCGCTGACTCAACTTCTGCCTGCCCCTGAGTCACAAGTTTTTCCTCTCTTATTTGGAGGAGCGAGGCCCTCCACCCTCCACCCAGCTGTCCCCACGCACAGCCAGCACTGCTGGGAAGTGGGTGGACAGCTGGGAGACCAGTGTGTGCTGCCTCCGGGGGTTTCTCAGAGCACCACTCACATCCAAAGCTGGAAGGAAAGACAGATGAGGAGACCAAGGTCCAAGTGGACTCTGGACCACCAGCAGAGCAAGGGTAGGAGGGTTCTCCTGATTGGAGGACCAACACATGTGCATCCTCCCTCTAGTTCCCCAGTCATGAAAAGGCTTCCCTCTCCCAAGGCCTCCTCTGTACAGGCATGGTGTTAGATGCCAGGACACCGTCATAAACGAGACAGCCCTGCCTTCCCAGGGAACAGGCTCCCTTCTGAGTCTCACAGCCACCTCCACCACAGCCAGGGCCTACCCCCCAGGAGAAGCAGACCCTTTCCAGGGAGGTGGTAGACCTGGCACTGAGCAGTCATCGATCGCAGCCAAGAAGGCTCAGCTTGAAGTCCCCCTCCACCCACTGGTGACAAGCAGTGTGCGTACACTCGAGGTGGCGTTTCCCAGCATCCCAATGGCACCACTGACCCTCCTGGTTATGACTCAGCTTGTGGGATCTCAGATCTTGTGTATTCTGCTCTGTGGTGTGGCGGCCTGGCTGCCCCTTCAGAACTTGTAAACCCAAACGTATATTCAACTGGAGGTACGAAAGGGGATAAAGCATCCCAAGGGGGAAAGCAGAGGGATGTGGGGACCAGTGTGGAGGGCAGAACACAGGGCCCCTCTAAAGAGGACCCACACTCTCAAATCTTCTGATTTAAGAGAAGCTGAAGATCCTAATTTTTATGTGAACTCTCCCCATATGAAATGCTCACAGCAATGCATTTTTAAAAGTAAACCTTTTAAAAGCACTTTGAAAGCAAACAGACATCATTCGGGTCTAGTGGAGTTCAGGGTTACTTACCAGGTGGCGGCTTCTGTTGAATCTCATAAATGCTGTCCTTGCCGATGAGGACAATGGTAGCGGGTGGGTGCTGTGAGGTGGTGGTGGGGAGGGGGCTCCCCAAGGCCCCTGCTGGTGGCCCTCTCACTTGCCTGTCCCTTCCCTCTTCCTCCTTCCCTCCCTTGCTCCCTTTCCCGTCCCTTCTCAGCTGGGAGAGGCGGGTCACTAGCACTGGGCCCACCTCACAGCCTCGCCCATATCCCCCCAGGAGAGCAGGCACCTCTTCTAGCTGATGGCCCTGCAGCCCATCAGCCCTCCTCCTGCTCTGCTCCCCTCCCACCCTGTCCTGGCCCAGCAGGCACTGCCCCAGCTTGAGCTAGCCCCTCTGGGGTGCCCAGGTGGGGTTCTATGTGGCAAGACAACCTGCATCTATGGGACAGGCCCAGAGTGCATTTCTCTATGAACTGCCCATTCTCAGCGCTCGGGCTGCAGGGGTGAACCAGAAGAAAGTCTTGTCTGAATGAGAAATTAGCATCTGGCCCATGGGACTCACAGCCCGGGTGGGAGGCGAGCCGCCAGCATAACTTGTTTATGAGCATTCCGCAGAAGCCACAGCCTGGGAGGCAGCCCTGAACCTCCTCAGGAGAGGACTCCGGGTTGGGAGAGATGCTTTGCAAAGTCACAAACACAGGTGACTGTGGAGGGAGATGGGGTGGGGACAGGGAGCCGCTTTCAGTGTCCAAGGCAGCCTCCCTGAAGAGGTGACAGTTTGAGGCCTGATGGAGAGAGAAGCAAAGGCTTGGGGCTTTGAGGAACAGGAAGAAGCCGGTTTGAGAGAACGCGTGGGGAGGAGGCCAGGAAGAGCCAGAGAGGCCTGGGGCGCGGAAGCCTGGGAATTTCCTTCTGAGCCGCACAGGAGGCTCCAGCGCGGTTGAGCCAGGGGTGACAGAACCTGCTGCTAGTGCTGGAGCTGCGTGCTGGGCACCGGGGTCCCCTGACTATTCTCTTTCCTTCAGTTTGAAATTTTCAACTATAAAAAAGTTAAAATAGGCCAAGTGCGGTGACTCACTACTGAAACCCCAGCACTTAAGAAGCCCAAGCCGGAGGATCTCTTGAGCTCAGGAGTTCGAGACCAGCCTGGTAAACATAGTGAGACCCTCGTTTCTACAAAAATACAAAAAGTAGCCGGTCCTGGCGGGCTAATTCTCTTGGGGTCAGGATGATTTTTGTGCAGGCTGCAGTGAGCCGTCATCGCGCCACTGCACTCCAGCCTGGGCAACACAGGGAGATCCGGTCTCAAAAAAAAAAGTTTATAAAGTTCTGCCGTATTTTCATATTACCGCTGGGGGTGACTGTGTTGTGAGGCCCTCCGGAGGCACCAGAAAGCACAGGCCTCCCACCGCCCCCTTCCCCGCCGAGCCCCGCAGGTCTCGCAGTCGCCGGCGCCCCTACCCCAGCCCCGCCCAGGGCCAGGCTCGCAGTCCCAGCGGGTGACAGAAGGCAGCGGGCGGAAAGGGAAGCGGGGCGGGGCCGGGGGGGGTGTCAAACACAGGCGCCAGCCCCGCCCAGTCCCGGACCCGCTGCGCGCACCAGCCCGGGCGCCCTCCGGGAGGCAAGCCCAGTCCCCGCCCCTCCCGCTCCCCGGGCTCCGATTGGCCTAACCGCCGCAGGGGCGTGTCCGGCGGGGAGTGGGCGGGGACCTGAGTGGCGCCGGGTGGCCGAGGGCGGGCGGGAGGCGGCGGCCGTGCGGATTCGCGGGGTGACTTCGGGGATCCCGGCGCGGGCCGGGCGCAGCAGGTGAGTTCTCCACCGTCCTCTGGCCGGGCTGCGGGGCGCGGGGCGGGCCCAGGAGGCGAGTCCCCCCATCCCCACCCCCGGGGCAGGCGAGCCCCCTCCGGCCGCACCATCTGGGTGGCTCCGAGGCGGGCGGGGCGCGGCGCGGCGAGCTCCGGCCCGAGAAGAAGCCGGGAAAGGGCGCTCCTGAGCGGCTTGCGGGGTGGGCGCGGCAGGGAGCCTGGGGAGAGTGAAGGAGAGCGGGCAGGGGCCAGAGGGGCTGAGGCGGAGACCCCGTGGAAACGCGCAGGTGTAAGCTGGGGGGGCTGAGGGGTTCGCGGACCGCCCGGGGCTGCAGGGGTCTCAGCAAGCCCGGTTGCCGGTGGTGTTTCCAGGAGTTGTGGTCTCGTGCGGCCGCCAGGCCTCTCTTCTTGGTCCCAGTCTGCAGTCTGGAGGCCTGGGTGGGACCACCGTCCCCCTGGGCAGGGAGGTGTTGTGAGTGGATCAACACTTTCGGGGCGCGCGGAGCGGGGGCGTTGGGGTCCCAGTTCCTCTGGAGCAGTTGAGTTTGTGACTCTTGGTGGGAGCTGTCAAGGGAAAGAGATTCGGGCATGGTTGCCGCCTCAGAGAGGAAACTATTGAGAAGGCCCGCAGAGAGAGGCGGCCTGGAATCCTCTCCCTTCTGGTTTCCCCAACACCAGACGGGTTGTGTAGGGCAGAGGTGTGGTCAGCCCCTTTGCAAATGGGAAAGCAGAGGTTCCAAGTCACCCTGAAACTTGGTCTCTGCAGCCCAAGGGGAGCACCTCTTTGGAAATTGAACACAGCTGGTATCTCCCGGCCAGAGAGGGTCAGAGGCCAAGGAGGTTGGTGAGGAGGTAGTCCCCTAATGCTCTGGGATCGCCCTCTGCGCAGCGTCATTCCCAGTGGAGTCTGTGAGCCGAGGTGAGTCTGACTTCGGCCTTAGTCCCTGCGCACGTCAGCCCTCAGGGCTGCAGAGACACAGACCAGGTGCCCTGGGGAGCTAGGGGACCTACCCAATCCAGCCCACCCGAGGAAGGAAGGGTGCTTGGCCTGTGTGGCCTGGAGGGTAGGACAGCCCAGCCAAGCTGAGGGACCTGCCAGGGACCCGGTGGGCATCAGGCAGCGGCCGCTGGACTCTGGCTTCTGGAGTTCTGATTTGGTCTCTGGTCCAGTGCAGCCTTCCGCAGATCATAGCTATTTTGGGGCTTCCTGATCACTCAGCAGGGACCTTGGGGAGGGACTTTGATGTGTTGGAAGTACCTTCCCTGAGGGGGTTTTTGTGAGGATTAAGTGAAATAATGCATGTAACACGCTTAACTCTGAACCTGGTGAACGTTAAGCACTCGGCGGCCCTTCCAGTTTTGTTTGCTGTGTTTTTTCCTATGACCAGTCTCTTCCCGGAGGAGGGCCTTCCAGGAATCACAGGGCTAGACAGAGCCAAGGGGTGGCCCCTCTGGAGGGAGAGGAGGCTTAGAGTCTACTGGATGGTCCCTGCCGGCCCTGTGACCTCATCTGTCCCTCTAGCCCCATGGCTGCTTCCTCCGCAGTCTGACTTCACCCATTCCACCTGGAGCTGCTCCCCAGGACTGGAGCTCTGCCCCTAGGTATTTGCACAGCTGGCTTCTTTAGGCTGGAGTGAGGTCACTTCCTCCCAAGGCCTTCCCTGACCTCCACTGTCACCCCAGCCCCGGCCCTGTCGGGCACACCAGTCTTTTTCTTCACCACGTTTAGCACTGGCTCTCAGAAAAGAGCTTGTTAATGTTCTTCTAGTCTCACTGGGAAGAAGTGTGCATTCCTGAAGGGCCTAGTCCCCAGCTCCCTGCTATAACCTCGCAGAATGTCTGGCACACAGTAGGTCTCATAAATACTTGGAAAATGAAATCAGCCAGGCTTGGAAGCAGGGTGGGCCTTCGTGGGGCCCAGGTACCTGCAGGGAAGGAGGACCACGATCTGGAAGTCAAGGGAAAGTCCAAAGGGCTGAGCTGCCCCTAGAACTCTAATTCCCTTAGCAACACTGGCCCTGCACGTCCCTTAGCAGTGTCCCCATGTGTAACGCAAGGTGAAGGAGTTACAGCCCGCCACCCCCTGCCCAGCTCCTACTTTCCCGGGCTACCATATTGGGGCCCCACACATCTCTCACCTAGTAGAGGAGAGGACAGGCGTCTCCCATCAGGCAGAGCCCTGCGTGGCCTGTTCAGCGTGCCCTGCAGTGTGTGTGTTACACATTTTACAACATGGCGTGGTATAGATCAGGGGTTGGCAAACCTTCTCTGCGAAAACTGGAGCAAATAGTTTCGGTTTTGCCAGCCATAGCGTCTCTGCCCCACATGGCTGTCTTTCGGTAAAATTGGACTTAGAAAAGCTGGCAGTGGCTCAGATTTGGTGTAGCGCTCCAGCCCCTGCTGTTGATCACGTATCACACCCGGGCTGCCACCTACAGAACCTAGCTTCACAGCTTCCGCAGGCATGTGGTGGCTCTCAGGATGTGGCTTCCAAGCCGGTGTGCTCCTGAGAGCACCTCCAGCCCCTCTCCAGGCAGCGGGGTCACTGAGCCTGAGAGCCCCCACGCCTCTGAACCCTCAAAGAAGGACACAGGTCTGTTCGTGGCCTGGTCTCCCAGTTTTACTGACCCTGTGCCGCCGACCTGCCATCTACC
>CM052668.1:20226678-20263690 GCA_028533165.1 Leontopithecus rosalia
GTCGCCAACATCTTCCCAAGGCAGGCCGACCCCAAATGAGCAGGGACGGGGCTCGGCTTTCTCCTCCCCTGTGCTAAGCAAGGAAGGTTCATTTCCCTGGTGAGAATGATAAAAGAGGATTCCCAGCTGGGCTCAGTGGCTCATACCTGTGATCCCAGCACTTTGGGAGGCTGAGGAGGGAGGAGCGCTTGAGGCCAGGTCAAACTAGGGTGTGACGTTTTGGTCACGAAGAGAGGGTGAGCATGCCGGGGCAGCCCCCAGGAGGATGTTGTCTGCCCTGCCCCATGCCCAAACTGGGACCCTCAGCAGATTCACAAAGTGGGGCGCATGTGAGTCCCTGGCTGCCCCAGTGTGGGGTCAGCTCTGAGCCCAGCCCTTTCATTGCCACCTCTCGCCCTTCCTGGTTCACATTTTGCCACCAGCAGCTGGACATTGGCCATAAGGGCCTAGAGGAGGTCTGTGAGTCACCTGGGGGGAGGGTAGCAGAGCAGCAACGGGGTCCCATGTTGAGTGTTCTGTGCTCCCTCCAAGGGCTGCAGAGACAATGTCATAGGCTTCTCCCCTCTGCTGGCTGGCTCCAAGGTGGATTGGGCACCCCTACCTGCAGCTCTCTTCTGCCTGGTGCTGTTCCTTGCCTTCCTTCATGCTGTCCGTTTGGCTGGCCCAGTCTCCTGAGCTCAGCGAGCTTCCAGGGTTGAGGGGGGGCTACCTGCTGTATGGGCACAAAGCCCACCTGCCTCAGCTCCTGAACATGTGAGGTTCTGGTCTACAGTCTCAGGATTGGGTTTTCGTCCTGTTTTGCCAGTGGCCTGACTTCTCAGCACACGTGGCCTTGCTTCTTCGGTGCTCCTGACATCCCCGGCAGGTGCCCAGGCCCGGATGGCATGGGGTCACCCTGCCAGGCCCAGCCAGGCGTCCCATCCTGAGACCTGCTCAGCGGCCCCCAGACCACAGAGCCCAGGACTTGATCTAGACACTGGCCTGTAATTCTTTTCTTTTTGAGGACTTTAAAAATAGAAGAAGAAACACGTTCCCATTTCTTGAAATTGACAGTTATTCGGATTTCAGTCATGTTTGCTACTGCCTTTTTCTAATTAAAAAAATGAAACATTATAGACACAGGTGAAATCCAATCTGAGTCCCCCATTCCTGGTTGCATCTAGGTCCTCCCCCTAGGCCACCTTCTCCCGTATCTTTTTTTTTTTAACCATCCTAACTACTTTCAAGTGTACAATTCATTAGTGTTAAGTATATTCCCATTGTTGTGAAACAGATCTCTAAAACTTTTTGTCCCCCTGAGACAGAGTCTAACTGCGACACCCAGGCTGGAGTGCAGTGGCATGATCTCGGCTCACTGCAACCTCCGCTTCCCAAGTTTAAGCGATTCTCCTGCCTCAGCTTCTGGTCTAGCTGGGACTACGGGTATGGCCACCATCCCCAGCTAATTTTTGTATTTTTAGTAGAGACAGGGTTTTACCATATTGGCCAGACTGGTCTTGAACTCCTAACCTCAAGTCATCCGCCCGCCTCAGCCTCCCAAAGGGCCTCTAAAACTCTTTAATCATTTAAAACTGAAACTCCATACCCAGGCAACCTCCCCATTTCCCTTTCAGCAGCCCCTGTCAACCACCCTTCTGTTTGACCACTCTGGGTATCTCGTAGCAGTCATTACAGTGCTTGTCCTTTTGTGACGGGCTTGCTTCACTTAGCATGATGTCCTCAGGGCTCATTTGTGTTGTAGCATGAGTCAGAATTTCCTTCCGTTTCGAGGCTGAATAGTATTCCATGGTATGTATGTTACCCATTTTGTTACCCACTGATAGATGTTTGAGTTACTTCCACCTCTTGGCTATTGTGAATGATGCTGTATGAACATGGGAAAGCAGATACTGACTTTAGTCCCTGCTTTCAATTTGGATATATATCCAGAAGTAGCATTGCTGGATCAGATGGCAGTTCTGTTTTTAACTTTTGAAGGAACTGCTGTACTGTTTTCCATAGAGGCTGCACCAGGTCACATTCTCATCAGCAATGCACATGTTCCAGGTTTTCTGCACATCCTCACCAACACTTGTTATTTATTTTCTGTTTTGTTTTCTCCCTCCTCTTTTCTTTCTTTCTTTTTTTTTTTTGAGATGGAGTCTCACTCTGTCACCCAAGCTGGCTGAAATGCAATTGTGCAATCTCAGCTCACTGCAACCTCCACCTCCCGGGTTCAAGCGATTCTTCTGCCTCAGCCTCCCAAGTAGCTGGGATTACAGACACTCACCACCACACACGGCTAATTTTTGTATTTTTGGTAGAGATGAGGTTTCACCATATTGGCCAGGCTGGTCTCGAACTCTTGACCTCAGGTGATCTGCCCGCCTCAGCCTCCCAAAGTGCTGGGATAACAGGCATGAGACACTGCCTGGCCTTCCTCTTATTTTTATTCATTGATATAGTTCTTGAACACTTCCAGAATGTTATATAATTCCTGTATAAGTGGTATCACTTTACATACAAGATTCTACAGATTGCAATTTTCCACTCAGTATTTATTGTTTGCTGTCAGACCACATTGATCAGTATCTCTCATTGCGTGAGTAGCCCTGGGTTTTTATCCTTTTCCTTGCTGGTAGGCATTTTGGTTGTCTCTGCTGTGCATTTACTGCTCTTTGTGGAATGCAGTTCTGGTTTTGTCGAACTGCTCATTGGCCAGGTACTCAGTGATCAGTCACGGCGGGACAGGCCAGGGCTGTCACTGATAGTCCCCTAGGTTTGCAGTATACAGCCAGGATCAGCAACCTAAAAATAGCAGTTCTTACATAAGGCGGTGTGGGCAGCACTTCTCAGGACACTTGTGATCTGCAGGGACAAGTGGCACGGGACTCAAGGGGCACAGCCTCCCCTCTTGTGCAATGCATCCAGCCCCCTCACTGGGGCCCTACTCTGGCTTTCTACAGGTGCCCAGGCTCAGAATGGCAGCTTGGTGACCCAGAAACACTGTGGGTGTGATCAGCTCAGGCCCAGGCGTGCTGTGCGTGCCTGAACGCCTGTGTGCAAGTGGTGGTGGTGGGGCCAGCTCTCACCTCTTCCTCTGCAGAGGTAGAGCTGAGTCATGCACGGTGGGCCATGGGAGCTGCTTGGAACCATGCCAAACTGCTTATGAAGCGCCTAGTGTGTGCTTGGCATGGCTCCAAGAATTATAGACACAGTGAACAAGAAGAGGCTCCTTTCTTCATGGAAATAAGAATTGAGTGCTGGAAACAGAAAACGCAAGCGATGACGGCGTGAAAATAGCAGATCCTGTTAAGTCCCATTAAGAAAAACAAAATAGGGTGGAATCCCAGAGAAGGGGTCGGCAGACCCTTTCTACAAAGGGCCAGATGGTGAATATTTTAGGCTTTGTCACCATGTAGTCCCTGTTACCAACATGCAACTCTGCCATTGCAGTGTGGGAGCCACCAGAGACAATAATTAATCAATGTAGCTGTGTCCCCATAAATCTTCTTGTGTGTGTGTGAGGTGGAGTCTCACTTTATTGCCCAGGCTGGAGTGCAGTAGCGTGATCTCTGCTCACTGCAACCTCTGCCGCCCAGGTTCAAGCAATTCTGCTGCCTCAGCCTCCCAACTAGCTGGGATTGCAGGCTCCTGCCACTGTGCCCAGCTAATTTTTGTAGTTTTAGTAGAGATGGGGTTTCACCATCTTGGCCAGGCTGGTCTTGAACTTCTGACCTTGTGATCCACCTGCCTCCGCTTCCCAAAGTGCTGGGATTACAGGTGTGAGCCACCGCACCCGGCCCATAAATCTTTGCAAAAGCAGGCTGAGGGCCAGATTTGACTCTCAGACTGTAGATTTTCAATACCTGTCCTGGGTGTGGGGAGAGGCTGCCAGAGCTGGGGTTGTCCTGGAGAACCCTTCTGGAAGGCAGATGGGAACTGAGAACCCATTGCAAGAAGGAGCCAACCCTGGGACAGCCTGTCTCACGTGAGACACAGTGGCACCTTGTCGTTGATATGGTGGCGGAGCCGTGTGCCGAGAAGTGGGCAGGCTAGATTGGAGAGGTAATGTTGATGAGGTTTGCTCATGGCTTGAATGTTGGAGGTACAGGGACGGGGAGATGCAAGGATGCATCCTAGATCTGGGGTTTGAACTCCTGGGTGAATGGTGGTGTCACTGAAGGAGAGGAAGAGGTGCAGGTCTGCGGGGACTGGGCTTGGTGTTGGATGTGTTGCATTTGAGGAACTTATTAGACAAGTAGGTAAACTTCTGTGCTGAGTGCCCTCCTAGAGCTTGGAGAGGCCAGGACTGGAGGCTTGGACTAGGGAGGCTGTGGCATTGAGGGGGTCTTCAAGGTTGTGAGTCTGTTGGGCTGGTGTGTTTGTAGATCGAGCAGGGGGTGCTTGGCATGAGCTCTGAGTTAATGCTTAGTGCTTAGGGCACCAACAGAGGGGTCTGTGTGCCTCACACTCCACGCAGGAGGGCAGCATAATGCGGGCTCTGGGGCCCCTCCCTCATAACATTGCCTCAGTTCCCCTCCTGTAAAGTGGGGATTCTGCATCCTGGGGTCGGGCGAGGACTAGTGAGACAGTCACGCTTGGCTGACAGGAAGCACTCGGCGCCTGTGCCTGTGATGTTGGTGGTGACTGCTGCATTCACTGGGTGGGTACATGGGTTGCAGGGCCTTTGATGACTTGGTTTGGTGGATGGCAGAGTCAGGAATGGGTTGGGGGTGGAGACCCAAGTCTCCTGGCATGGACTGTTCTGATGTCCCATCGAGGCCTGTTCCATCCTGTTTTTCAAGGCTCCCATGGGGCTGAACCTCGCTGCCCATAGTGGTCACCTGCTCAGTAGCACTTTGTTTTTCTGAAGCAATAGAATCCACTCCGTCACTTAGCTGGAGTGTAGTGGCGTGATCATAGCTCTCTGCAGCCTCAAACTCCTGGGCTCAGGCCTCCTCCTGCTTCAGCCTCCCAAGGTACTAGATAGAACCACAGGTGTGAGCTGCTGCTCCCAGCGTAAGTAGCACACTTTATCCCTCCCTTCCCTCCATGTGTCCTTTACTGAGGAATCCCCTTTCCCTTCCTGAAGTTCCCCGTACCCAAGTCTAAGTGTCCGCTTCTGGGGTGATACCTGTCAATGCTGGGCAGGCCTGCAGGGCACCGTGGGTAGTCAGTGGGCTGTCTGGTGTGGTGGGTTAATGAGTTGGGGGTGGGCAGCGTGGTTCTGACGCCCCCACGCCTGCCTGGACGTGCTCCTTGTCTGTCTCCCCCTGCAGCGGGCTGGAGACGATGGTGGACCACTTGGCCAACACAGAGATCAACAGCCAGCGCATCGCAGCTGTGGAGAGCTGCTTCGGGGCCTCGGGGCAGCCGCTGGCGCTGCTGGGCCGAGTGCTGCTGGGCGAGGGCGTGCTGACCAAGGAGTGCCGCAAGAAGGCCAAGCCACGCATCTTCTTCCTCTTCAATGACATCCTGGTGTACGGCAGCATCGTGCTCAACAAGCGCAAGTACCGCAGCCAGCACATCATCCCCCTGGAGGAGGTGACGCTGGAGCTGCTGCCCGAGACGCTGCAGGCCAAGAACCGCTGGATGATCAAGACGGCCAAGAAGTCCTTTGTGGTGTCCGCCGCCTCCGCCACGGAGCGCCAGGAGTGGATCAGCCACATCGAGGAGTGTGTGCGGCGGCAGCTGCGGGCCACGGGCCGCTCGCCCAGCACAGAGCACGCGGCGCCCTGGATCCCTGACAAGGCCACAGACATCTGCATGCGCTGCACGCAGACGCGCTTCTCCGCCCTCACGCGGCGCCACCACTGCCGCAAGTGCGGCTTCGTGGTGTGTGCTGAGTGCTCGCGCCAGCGCTTCCTGCTCCCGCGCCTGTCCCCCAAGCCCGTGCGCGTCTGCAGCCTCTGCTACCGTGAGCTGGCCGCCCAGCAGCGGCAGGAGGAGGCGGAGGAGCAGGGCGCGGGGTCCCCGGGGCAGCCGGCTCACCTGGCCCGGGCCATCTGCGGAGCGTCCAGCGGAGACGACGATGACTCCGACGAGGACAAGGAGGGCAGCGGGGATGGTGACTGGTCCAGCCGCGTGGAGTTCTACAGCTCGGGTGTGGCCTGGTCTGCCTTCCACAGCTGACCCCCGGCCTGCAGAGAGTCTGCCCCTGGGCCAGCTCCACTGCCCAGGACTCTGAGCGGGCACAGTAGTGGGGAGTGGCTCTTGCTGGACACCGTGTCTTTCTGGCTCCACTGCAGGTAATGCCTTTCCCTTCAGAAAGCCCCAGAGCACCCAGACCTCTTGGGAACAAATGCCACTTCCCAGCTCTGCAGGCTGCAGTGGCAGCTCCAGACAGCCTCCTGAGCTGCACGATCCCAGGTCCCTAGGCATCTAGGGATCACAGCGGGGTTCGGAGCACAGAGGCAAGACAGGACAGGAGTGTAGCCTTGAGCCACAGAAGCCACCTCCACCACGACAAGCACACCCCACTGAAGAGCCTGAGTCCTAAGAGGCTTCCGGGAAGCCCAGGCCTGCCAATCAGACATGTGAGCTCCCCAAAGCCCAGCCAGAGACTGCTGTGCTGTGGCTGTCACCAGGCCCAGGGACTGCAGCCTGAGCTCCCGGAGGCCCAGGGCAGCCAGGTGAGGACTCCGGCCTGCGTCACCTCTCTCCAGGTGTCCAGGTGTCTCGTGCCTTATTGTCCCGTCCTCAGCTCTCCCCGCGGCCAGTGAATCCCATGTTTTCTGTTAGGACTCAGTTGCAAGAACAGAACCCTACCCACACTTAATAATAAAAAAGAAAGTTTATGGACTCAGGTGGTTACAAAGCCCAGGCATGTCCTTGCTTCGGACATGGCTCTGTCCGTGGTTGTGAACATTCTAGATGGCAAAAATATACCACTGTCCCCCACGCTGGGCGTTCCTGGGTATGCCGGCTGCCTGGCGGAGACAGCCGGTCATGCCGAGCCTTGGCTGGGCCCCCCAGGTCACAGGTCTGTCCGGGTGCCGTGACCATGGCCTGTTGCCTGCTGCCCTATTCACTTTGGTGTGGGGGATCTCAGTGGATGGAACTGAGGACACAAACAGCCATTTGTGTCGCTCTGCTTGGCCTCCCAGGCTGACAGCTCTCCCCTGTAGTCTTGCCTGGCCCTGGGCTAGTGCTATGGAGAGGGAAACTGGGCCCCAGGTGCACCAGCCCTGCCAGAGTGAGTGTGCATGGGGCCTGGGGCTCAAGGCGGGCCTCTCGACACCTGGTCCCATGCTGGCCATGGAGCTGGGTGTCCTTTAACAGTGTCCCGTGAGCGCTTCTGCACTCATCTTTCCCAGCCCCTAGTTGACCTTGGCCTAACTGGGGCATAGACTGGGGTTGCTGTCAGCTAGAAGTTTTGACTGTGGGGCTGGGAGCCCCCTGCTCACGCAGCACAGCGTCTGAAACCTCATCAGCATATCCTCTCCCCAGCCTAGCACTGTCTTCCTGGGGCCAGTTCTCAGGGGGTCACAGGCAGACAGAACCCTGGAGGGTGCAGATTCTGATTTGGCAGGTCGAGGCCCAGCTTCCAGGGCCTGCCCGCCACCACCACCCACAGACCCTTGAGGTGACAAGGACTGCTGGTGGCCTGTGGGATCCCTGCGAGGGAGGTGGGAGGGGTCAGTATTTTTTTTTTTTTTTAACGCAGTCTCACTCTGTCACCCAGGCTGGAATGCTGTAACGTGATCTCGGCTTATGGCAATCTCCACCTCCCGAGTTCAAGCGATCCTCCTGCCTCAGCCTCCCAAGTCACTGGGATTACAGGCATATACCACCATGCTTGGCTAATTTTTGTATTTTCAGTAGAGACGAGGTTTCACCATGTTGGCCAGGCTGGTCTTGAACTCCTGACCTCAGGCGATTCGCCTGCCTTGGCCTCTCAAAGGGCTGGGATTACAGGTGTGAGCCAAGGGGTTGGTATTGAAGCGCCTGCGACCTGCGGTGCTTGGCAGAGTGACCGGTGTGTGAGGCCCAGCAGCCTTCCAGGAAGGACCTATTTGTTTACAGGCCCTTACTCCCCCTTGGCCTCCCTGAACCACACGAACTGGTTTAGGCTGGTTCTGCCTGGGCAGAAGGCACAGGGTGAGGCAGTTCATGGGGCTGGGGGTGACTTCCTGGACAGATCTAGTGCCCTCTCTGAAACCCAGGCTGGGCAAACCATCCCTGCACCCGGGAGTGAAGCCAGGGCAGGGTGTGCTGGCTGCCATTGTTCGCCTCTTCTCACAGCCCACTCCTCTGCCCAGAAACCCTCAGATCCTAAAGGGCGTGTTCACTGGGATGGGAGAAGGGACCATATGTAGCTGAGCCCAGCCACAACAGCCTGCCAAGGGGGTCCGCTCACAGGACCCCAGGCTTACTGAGTGCGGTGTCATCCTCTCCAGGGCATAGCAGGCAGTGGTGGCATCCTCTTCAGGGCATAGCGGCAGCCCCTGGGGTCTGGGGCTGAGTAGGTGCTTCTCAGCCCTCAGCCCTACAAGGCTGGGACAGAGCTCCAAGGTGTTATGGCCTGTAAGGACCCATGACTGGGGGTGGCCCAGGACCTTTGCAGAGCCCCCATCCTGCAGCCTTGCTCCCGCCCGGGCTGGGCCATGCCAGCTGCTGGGGACACCGCTGGCAGTGAAATGAACAAGGTCCTGGCTCTGGGGCTTGCACTGTGTGGTCGGGGAGACACTGGCACAGAAGCTGGGTGGGGTCCCGCTTGCTGTGATGGGGGCGGGCTGAGAATGAGTGTGTGACGCCTGCCGGGTGGAGAGAGAACATTTCAGCAGAAGGAGCAACAGCCAGCACAAAGGCAGGAAAGGAACCCATGTGACCTGTGCAGTGTGGCTGCAGCTGGGCTCCCAGAGGCGCGGGGCAGCTACCTCGGGTGTGCGGGAGCTGTGGGAGCCTTCGGCGTGCAGTGTGGCTGCTCTCGGCTTTTGAGAGTTTGCCCTGACTGCTGTGTGCGGGTGGCTGGTGTGGGGAGAGGAGGTTGGGCAGGCATGAGGGCCAGCAGATATGCTCTCCTGGGATCTCCAAGGGAGGACCTGGGCTTCACTAAGGCCACATCTACCGCCGATCCTTGTTTACAGGCCCTTTCTCTCCCTGCCTCTGACTGTGGACTGGAAGCCTTAGCTGCCCTCTTTCCTGTCCTCAGCTCCTTCCAAGGGACAGGCCCCTCCCCTGTGTTGCTGAGATTTTTATTTGTTTGTTTTTTTGAGACAGAGTCTTGCTTTGTCACCCAGTCTGGAGTACAGTGGCACAATCACAGCTCACTGCAGCCTCGACCTCCCAGGCTCAAGCCATCCTCCCACCTCAGCCTCCCAAGTAGCTGGGACCACAGGCACACACCACGGCACCTAGCTAATTTCTCATTTATTTATTTATTTGTAGAGACAGGATCTCCCTATGTTGCCCAAGCTGGTCTCAAACTTCTGAGCTCAAGTGATCCTTTCGCTTCAGCCTCCCAAAGTGCTGGGATTACAGGCAGGAGCCACTGCACCTGGCCGGTGCTGGGGTGTTCGATAGACACAAGTCTCAGCTTCTGAGCTGATGGCCGAGGGGGTGCCAGGAAGCTGAATGCCCCCCAGGGTGCCTGGGGCCAGGGTGAGTTTGAATGAGTCTGACCCTGGCCACTGAGGCACAGAGGGGAGTGTGCTGGGAGAGAGCAGAGCCTCCCAAAATGGAAGGTGCTCGCCTGGCCCGTGGGCCTGGGAAGGAAAGGCGCTGCCCTGTCTCCGGCTCCTGACAGGTTTATTTTCTACCAGAGATGGCCTCCTGGACCGGGATCAGGTCGAGAGGTGAAGCGGCCGCCTCCCCTGCCTTGCTGCAGGGCCGCTGCCAGTCCCCTCCTTGGGTGGGGAAGCTCGTTGGAGGCTCTGGGAGTTTCCCTGAGTCCTGGCGATGCAGCTGAGCTAGCTTTGCTCGTGACCTCCGTCCCACTCCTGGGAAGGTCAGGAGGTCTCAGGCCAGGCTCCGTCCCTCTGTTGTTTACAGATACTCCCTTTCCCCAGAACTGAGCTTGAGGTCTGGCAGGATCACAGGGCTGCTGGGCCGGGGTCCAGCCTCACACTCCTGCCCAGGGCTTTGCTTGCAAGGCCTGGCAAGGACACAGGAACCAACTGTCCTGCCAGTCGAGTGCTGCCGTCCACCTCTCACAGCTTCCTCCCAGCTGTGCCTGGACTCCACGTCCCTGCCAGGAGCCGGTCCTGCAAACAGGCAACATAGGATGCCCAGGAGGTGCCTGCCTCTTCCTAGGAGACAAAGAGGGGCAAGCGGAGGGTCCGAGGACAGGCCCATGCGTTTGAGGGGCATCAGAGCCCCACCACCCCACCCACAGGGGCAGAACCTGTACCGCTCTTGCAGGAACCAGCTCGGAGTAGAGCAGCTCCGGGTGGCAAGCGCAGTCACAGCCATGACCTCAGGGCACTTTGGGACTGATGACAGCCAGCTCTTTTATTTCTTTTTAATTTTTTTAAGACAGAGTCTTGCTCTTGTCACCCAGGCTGAAGTGTGATGGTGCGATCTTGGCTCACTGCAACCTCTGCCTCCCGGGTTCTAAGCGATTCTCCTGCCCCAGCCTCCCAAGTAGCTGGGATTACAGGCATGCGCCACTACACCTGGCTAATTGATATTTTGTACTATTAGTACAGATGGGGTTTCGTCATGTTGGCCAGGCTGGTCTTGAACTTCTGACCTCAGATAATTCACCCGCCTTGGCCTCCCAAAGTGCTGGGATTATAGGTGTGAGCCACCGCCAGCCCTCCCTTTAGAGCCCTGCAGGGTGCAGTGTTCCCATGGGACCCAGATGCTACAGACACCAAGGAGGCTTTTCACAAAGGTCAAGTGGGCCCTACCTGTGAGTTTTGGTGGTTGGGATTTTTAGATGCCAAGTTTTCTTAAAGACAGGCCCACATCATATGTGCTGGTAACATTGGGGTGTTACCTATCAGAGGCCAGGGAGCCAGGCGGGAGGCTCACAGGACCCCAGGAATCTTGTACCTCCTTGATGATGGTGGGATGCGGGGGTGCTGATGGTGGCTGCGACTGCCACTTACTGAGGCCCATCTGTGTGCTAGTTTCAAGCAGGCAGAGACCAGGTCACATGAGGCCATCCTAAGGCTAAAGGAGATGTGTCATGAGCCCAGAGAGAGGGATTGACAAAGCCAGAGAAAGGAACTCCCAGAACAGCTGGGAAGGTTTCCTGGAGGACGTGGTGTTTGGTTGAGCCTCAGAGGATGGTAGGACTTTATCAGAGGATTGTAGTCTCCACGAGGACTGGGACTCTGGGCCTTTTGGTAACTGTCTTTCCCTGTCCATAGCATTAAACATTTGTTGAATGAATAAGTGAGTCAGGAGGAAATGGGGCTGGGGGCATCGGGGTAGAGAGGATGATAATCCAGGGCAACTAAGTTTCACCCTGGAGCCTCCGGGCCGGGCTCTGGACAGGAACTGGTGTTTCTGGAGTATTTCTACAGGAGCAGGGACAGCTGGAGGACTCCGTCTGGCCCAGGCTTCAGGGATCAGTCCCCCTCCCATACGCTAAATGTGAGTGGCCCTCTCAGGTGGGGACAAGATTGCCCACCCCACCCCACCCCACCCCACCCAAGTAGCGATTTCTGGAGCCGGGTCTGACTTGATCGCAGGCTGAGCTCCAGACTTCCGTGAGGCTCTCATCCAGGCTGGCATCACAGGGTTTACGTCAGCCTGGCCATTCCCTGCCCAGCCTGTTCTTTGATCAAGGCAAGAAAGAGGCCTAGGGGAAGGGAGAGCTATTCCTGGGCTCAGCCCCTGGGATGGAGCCTGGAGGTGCCTCGAAGACTGACCCAGTTCCCAGCCAGGATTCGCTGCCTCCTGGGCCACACGCACAAGCCAAGGCCGCCGCTTCCACCGGGGCTGTCTCTGAGGAGGCCTGCAGGAAGTGAGCCTCCTGGGGCTGGGGACAGGGGAAAGGCTGCCTCCCAACACCTCATGCCTGCAGGCCCAGGGCTGCCCCCTCAGTGCCTGCTGGCTGGGAGAAGGGGGGATCCCCTGCCTGTATCTGCATCCAAGAGCTTCACCTGGGAGGTGCCCATGCCCTCCATGCCCATGCTCTGCCCCTGCCCTCAGCAGACTTGATGGAACCAGTGCCCAGGAGCAGAACCTCAGGCAAAACAGGGGCTAGGGGTGGGCAGGGGAGAGGGGTCTGCCTCCCTGGCCCAGCAGATCCGGGTTCCAGCCTGCTCTGGGCTGCTTACTGACCCCATGCCCACGATTTCCCCAGCTCTGTCTGTGAACTTTGGCCCGGCCCTCTCTGTGAACCTAGCACAGATGACACCTCCACTCTGAAGCCTTCCTGGCTTGCCCCAGGTGGTGTGGCTCACTCGTCTGTGCCCCCAGAAGCCCAGCGGCCCCTGCTCCAGCTCTCCCACCTCCACTTTCCACGAGGTGCCCCCCAAACCTGGCCTTGGCATCTGAGCTCCTTGAAAACAGGTGTTTCTCATTTGTTTTTGGCCTCCATGGCCCCAGCCCAGGATCCTGCACCCTTGGGCATCACACAGAAGCTTCCCTTGAAAGCAGGAATTGTCACCTCCCCTAGCTCCTGGAGGACGCTGGGAAGATGTCACAGGAGGCTCTAAGCCTATGTGTCCCAAACTGACACCATTAGCTTTGCCCAACCTGCTTGTCCTGCCTCGGGGACACCTGCACATGGACATTCCAGCCAGACCCTACAGTGTCTCTGGACCTTCCCTCGTTCCTTCTACCTCCTCCCTCACACCTTCCAGGGCCCCAGGTGCAGAATGGAGGCATCTGCAGTACCTTTAGGCACCTGAAAGAGCGTCCCTGTGGCCCAGCAGGAGTAGCTCAGGCAAGGCCACCGCCAGCGTAGAAGGGAGGAGCAGGGAACCACCAGAGGGAGACTCCAGCCTCCTCCCCATTATCCCCTTCCTTGTCAGGGCTGGAAATGGGGCTCAGGGGAGGGCGCGCCCTGCACTTGTATGTCAGGGTTGGGGCAGAGCAAAGCTGCGGCCAGCTGTGTGGCCTCTGACCTCCCGAGCCCCGTCTCCTGCTGGCTTCCACCACCACCACCAAGTCCAGCTCCAACTGGAATGTTCCAGCGCTCAGCGCAGAGCAGCAGGCAGGGAAGGCACGGGGGTAGGCGCAGGCAGAGCCAGACATTTCTGGGCAACAACAAGCGGAAATTTCAATCCTTGGAGCGTCAGCTCGGGGGTCTGCCAGACATTCTGACCTAGAAACACAGGCTTTCTGGAGAAGAGGGCCTGCCCACTGTGGCTCCCGGGCTGGGAGGGACAGAGCCTGGGGCCCGTCCTCTGGGCTGCCCAGAAGCTCCCCGAGGCGGTCTCCGTCTCCCGTCTCCCGTCTCCCGCAGCAGCACAGGCGTGGCCGTCATGCCTCCAGGATTCTGCAGCAGCACAATGGGACACTGGGACACTTCCCGCAGTTTGTAAATTACCAACACCCTTAAAATACCAAAATGCCTTTGGATCTCAGCAGTCGCCAGGCCTCCTGGGGGCCCCCACCAGGAAGCAGAGGCCGTTGAACCCTGCCTACCCTGGCCATAACCCCTTGCTGGCACAACACAATCCCTGAGGGGTTCTCTGCCCCACGAAGGAGCTGGAGTTGGTCCAGAGAGAGCAAGAGTCGAAGCAGAACCGCTCAGCAAGGCGGGGCAGGGGAGGGAGTGTGCCTGGGCTTTTGACGAGACCCTTTTGTTGGGGCCAGGGGGTGCTGGTCATACACCCCGGGCAGGCCACAGGCTACCCAAGCCCCCTCTATTTTTCGTTCGTGCTGTTTCTGCACCTTGAAACCCAGCGCACTCACAGTTCCATGCCCATATGCAGCTGGAAGTGAGTTCCCGGGATGGCAGCTGCCAGTGGCACAGCGCTTCTCCACCCGGAACCTCCTCATCCTCACCTTCCACTGCACAGCTTGATACAGCTGACCCCTCCCACATCCTGGCTCTAGAGATGGGCCTAGACAGCGCGCCCATCCCCCAACCATGGTCTTAGAGGGTCAAAAGCCTCTGCTCCCACTGTGCAGAGGGAGGGGCGGTCCCGGGCCACACCAGCAGGGGAGTCACGGTGCGGGGCTCTCAGAACAGTCCAGGGAAAGGGAGGGAGGTGAGGTCTTGGGGTCTAGGTTCACCCCCAGAATGAGCCTGTCCACAGGCAGGCGTAGTGGGGGAGCACTGTGGAGTTTCAATCCGTTACAGAGAAAGCCGCCCAGCAATGAGCAACTCCAAGATGTGAAGGCGAGCACTCAGCAGCACAATGGACACAGTGACTGGAGCCTTTATGCAAACCCAAAACAATGGACTCTCACTCAGCAGGTCTCCCCCTCACGGCTGATGATCGCATGAGTCATAGACAAGGAGGCAGCAGAATTCACAAGGCAAAACTCAACTTAAGGGACACTGATTCGGAAGGACCCAGCAGCTTCCAGGGCTTACTCTGTTAAAACACCCATGTCCCCACTACTAGGTCCAAGGTATTTTGCAATATTGGTCTCCTCTCCAAAGATCAAGGAGCAAGCGGTTAGGGAAATCAGCAAGGCTTCGAAGAAGTACTGGGAAGAAATTAGCATGGGGTTGGACGCATAGTTCAGAGGAGGGGGATAGCAAGCCTTGTGGCGATGGATCCTCCCTGCCTTGGGAGTTTTGTTTTCTCTTTTTGTTTTGTTTTGCTTTGAGACAGGATCTCATTCTGTCACCCAGGCTGGAGTGCAGTGGTGTGATCACAGCTCACTGCAGCCTCAACCTCCTGGGCTCAAGCGATCCTCCCAAGTAGCTGGAACTACAGGTGTGTACCGCCATGCCTGGCTAACTTTTTAATTTTTTGTAAATCTGGGGTCTTGCCGTTGCCCAGGCTGGCCTTAAGCCATCCTCCCGCCTCAGCTTCCCAAAGTGTTGGCATTACGGCCTTTTCTTTTCTTTCTTTCTTTTTTTAAATTGAGGTAAAACCTATATCCAGTAAACTGCACAGATCTCAAGTGTGCGCCTCAGTGAGATTTTGCACCAACACATAAGTGTGTAAGGCACCATCCAGATCTCCAGCAGCCCCAGAAGGCTCCCTCTAGCCCCTCCTCATGGTACCTGCCTCTAAGGGTTACCTGGTCCTCTGGTTTCTATCACGAGTTTTTCCTGGTGTTTTTTTGTTTTTTTCATTTACACACAAGGTCTTGCCACCCAGGCTGGAGTGCAGTGGCACGGTCTTCAGGCTGGAGTGCAGTGGCGCGATCTTGGCTCATTGCAGCCTCTCGGGCTCAAGGGATCCTCCCTACTCCCCCTGAGTAGCTGGGACTAAAGGCATGTGCTACCATGCCTGGCTAACTTTATTTCTAAAGATGAGATTTCAGTTTGTTGCCCAGGCTGGTCTCAAACTTCTGGCCTCAAGTGATCCTCCTGCCTTGGCCTCCCAAAGTGCTGGGATTATAGGCATGCGCCACCACACGTAGCCCTGTTTTTAAAAATGTCATATAAATAGAACCATACTGTGTGCATTGTGCTGACTTCTTCTTCTTTTTGTTATTATTATTGTTATTAAGACAGAGTTTTGCTTTCGTTGCCCAGGCTGGAGTGCAGTGGCGCAATCTTGGCTCACTGCGACCTCTACCTCCCTGGTTCAAGCGATTCTCTGCCTTAGCTTCCTCCCAAGTAGCTGGGATTACAGGTGCATGCCGCCATACCCGGCTAATTTTTGTATTTTTAGCAGAGATGCAGTTTCATCATGTTGTCTAGGCTAATCTGTAACTCCTGACCTCATGTGATCCACCTACCTCGGCCTCCCAAAGTGCTGGGATTACAGGCGTGAGCCACCATGCCCAGCTATGCTGACTTCTTTGGCTCAAACCTATACCTGTGAGATTCCTCCGTATTGCTGTGGGCATCTGTCAGTTGTTCTTTCGTGGTAAAGTATCCTATTTTATGACCCTTCCGCAAGTTCTTACCCACACACTGGGTAAGACATCCAGGCGGTTTCTAGTTTGGGGTTGTTATGAATAAAGCGGCTACAGGCGTTTCTGTACTGTCTTGGTGGACAGAAACACTCATTTGGTAGGTACATAACTGGGAGTGGAACTGGGCTGTTGGTATATGCATGTCCCACTGAGCAGAGGCTGCCAGTTTTCTGCGGCAGTTACACGAATCTACACTCCACCAGTGTGGATGAGGCTTCCAGTTGCTCCACACCCTCACCAGCACTTGGTGTTATCACTCCTTTCACTGTGATCATTCTGGTGGCTTACTTGGAATGTGGGTCTCAGACACTGTCCTGGAATCAGAGCTCACCTCACAGTGTTCGTGGGGTCAGTCGGGGGACGGGGGAGGCAGCTGTTCCTCCAGCACTCGGGCAGAGCAGGTGCCTGAGAATGACATCGTGTGGGTGTTAGGCCCAGTTCCAAACCAAAGAGGCAGTCAGCTTGTTTATGGCATGCACAGGTTGGCATTGGTGCAAGAAACAAAAGGGGAGACCGGGCGCGGTGGCGCACGCCTGTAATCCCAGCGCTTTGGGAGGCCGAGGCGGGCAGATCACGAGGTCAGGAGGTCGAGACTAGCCTGACCAACATGGTGAAACCCCATCTCTATTAAAAAAATAAAAATAAAAATAAACCAAAACAAAACAAAAAAAACAAAAGGGGAGAAAACTGCCTGCCAGCGTTTAAATCTTTTATTTATTCATTCAACAAATATTTACTGAGTACCCACGAGCACTGGGGCTACAGCTGTGAACAAGACAAAAATCTCTTCTCTCTGGAAGCCCACTCTAGTGAAGGGAGACAGATATGTAACTACAGCCACAAGTGTGTTAGAGCGGCTGGGCGCAGTGGCTCATGCCTGTAATCCCAGCACTTTGAGGGGTCGAGGTGGGTGAATCATGGGGTTAGGAGTTTGAGACCAGCCTGACTAACATGGGGAACCCTGTCTCTACTAAAAATACAATCATTAGCCAGGCATGATGGTGCATGCCTGTAATCCCAGCTACTCAGGAGGCTGAGGCAGGAGAATCGCTTAAACCTGGGAGGCAGAGGTTGCACTGAGCTGAGATCACACCACTGTACTCCAGCCTGGGGGCAACAGAGCAAGACTCCGTTTCAAAAAAAAAAGAAAGTGTGTTAGAGTCTCTCATACCTGTGGGATCTTTTCCAGCACTAGGAAGAGGAAGATTTCCAGCAAAGAGGGGTCACAGTGTTTGGAAATATACGTGCCTGACCTTTTTAGTTCAGCTCTGCTGATGGGCTTGTTTGTTTGCTGAAAAGATTATCTCAACATTCTTCCCCTTGCTATAGATTGTCTCCTTTGGGGAAAAAAAAATATATTAGCAAGTAGTAAATACTATGGGTAATGACAGAGCAGGGGAGAGACGGTGAGGGCTGGGTGGCTACGGTTTCAGATGGAACGGCCAGGCACAGCATCACTGGAAAGGTGAAATTGAGTCAAGACTTAAAGGAAGGGAGGCAGAGGGCTGTGCAGCTACTTGGGAGAGGAACATTCCAGGCAGAGGGAGTAGCAGCTGCAAATGCCCTGGGGTGGGATCCTCTAGCCTGGAGGAGGCCTAGAGCAGTGAGTGAGGGGAGGGTGCTGAGAGGACTTCGGAGAGGTTAGGGGAGAGGAGACGGCGGCGGGCCTGGGATGTGGCACAGTCTGACTCAGCTTCTTTTTCCTTTTTTTTTTTTTTTTTTTTTGAGACAGGGACTTGATCTGTCACCCAGGCTGGAGTGCCATGGTGCCATCACAGCTTACTACAGCCTCAACCTCCTGGGCTCAAGCAATCCTCCTGCCTCAACCTCCAGAGCAGCTGGGACTACAGGCACACCACCATGCCCAGCTAATTTATTTTTTATTTTTTTGTCGAGGTCTGGCTATGTTGCCCAGACAGGTCTAGAACTCCTGGGCTCAAGCGATCCTCCCACCTTGGAATCCCAAAGCGCTGGGATTACAGCCATGAGCCACCCCAGCGGGAACTTTGTTTTTTAAGACAAGGTGGAGATTCCTACTAGATATGGAAAGACTGAGTGGGCTAGAGAAAAGTCCAGGCTGCCACATTTGGGGGTCACCAGTGAGTAGGCAAGCCAGGGGCTGGGTGAGTATGGATAGGAAGAGAAGGCTCCAAGAAATGAGCCCTGGGACATCCCAGGAGGTGGGAGCAGCAGATGAGATGGAGAAGGAGCAGCCAGTCCCGCAAGGGGAAGGCCAGGAGAGCCTGGGGCAGAGGCGCAGCCAGGAGGGAGGAGCCAAGGAAGGGGAGGACTGGAAACTGACCTAGGGCTTAGGAACATGGAGGTCAGTGGTGCCCTTGATGAAGGATCTCGGTGGCTGCTCGGAGCAGATGCCTGCAGAAAAAGGACAAGAGAATGGAGCAGACAGATTGGCAGCGGGGAGCACAGAAACTCACAGGAGGAATTCTGATGCAAAGGGAGAGAGAAGTGGATCTAAAGGGAGTTTGGGGTTTTTAAGAAATAGCATTATTGACATAGCGTTCACATCCCATAAAATCAGCCCCCTCTTTGGAGTATCTAACTCACGGGTTTTTAGTTTAGTCACAAGATTGTGTAGCCATCACCACTATCCAATTTCAGAACATTTTCATCATCCCACAGAGAAACCCTACACCCATGATGAGTCACGCCCCATCCCTCCCTCCTCCTAGCCCCTGGCAACCATGAACCTACTTTCCACCTCTGTGGATTTGCCTGTTCTGCACATTTCATATACATGGAATTATATAATACATGGTCTTTTGTGACTAGTTTCCTTCACTTGGTATTTTATATATATGTATATATTAAATGGTGAGTGAAAAATACATACACACACACATTTGAGATGGGGTCTCACTCTCATCCAGGCTGGAGCCCAGGCTAGAGTGCAGTGGCATGATCTCAGTTCACTGCAACCTCTGCCTCCCGGGTTCAAGCGATTCTCCTGCCTCAGCCTCCCAAGTAGTTGGGATTCAGGCATGGGTCGCCATGCTCAGCTAATTTTTGTACTTTTAGTAGAGATGGGGGTTTCACCATGTTGTCCAAGCTGGTCTTGAACTCCTGACCTCAAGTGATCTGCCCGCCTCAGCCTCCCAAAGTGCTGGGATAACAGGTGTGAGCCACCTCGCCTGGCCTCAGTATAAAGTATAATATTCACAATTCATCCATATTTAGCATAGATCAGTAGGTAAATCCTTTTTATGGCTGAGTAATAGCCCATTATATGTTATACACATTTACTGTTCATCAGATGATGGACATTTAGGTTGTAAAGCTTTTTGGCTATTGTGAATAATGTTGCTGGTGAACACTGACGTGTCTATGTTTTTATGTGGACATATGTTTTCCACTCTCTTGGATATATGCCTAGGGGTGGAATTGCTGGGTCATGGGGTCACTCTGTTTAACGTTTTGAGGAGCTGTCCAACTGGTCAAACTGTTTTCCAAAGCAGCTACATCATTTTACGTTCCCACCAGCAATGTACAAAGTTCTGATTTCTTCCCAACCTCATCAATACTCGTTACTGTCTTTAACCATCCTAGTAGGGAAGAAGTGGTATCTTGCTGTGGTTTTGACGGCTGATGGTGTTGAGCCTGTTCTCATGTGCTTAGTGTTCACTTTTAAATTAGGACATTTGCCTCTTTTTTTTTTTTAGAGACAGGGTCTAATTATGTTGCCCAGTCTGGTTTCGAACTCCTGGGCTCAAGCAATCTTCCTGCCTCTGCCACCCAAAATACTGGGATTACAGACATGAGCCACCAAGCCTGACCACGTCTTTTTCCTGCTGAGTTGTGAGCATTCTTTTTTTTTTTGAGATGGAATCTCACTCTGTCACCCAGGCTGGAGTGCAATGGCGCGATCTCGGCTCACTGCAACCTCCACCTCCTGGGTTCAAGCAATTTTCCTGCCTCAGCCTCCTGAGTAGCTGGGACTACAGACGTGCGCCACCATGCTCAGCTAATTTTTGTATTCTTAGTAGAGACGGGGTTTCACCATGTTGACCAGGATGGTCTCGATCTCTTGACCACGTGATCCACCTGCCTCAGACTCCCAAAGTTCTGGGATTATAGGCGTGAGCCACTGCGCCCAGCCCCTACTGAATGTTTCTTTCTAAAGAATCAGACATGCCAGCCTCTTTCTTTGGCCTCTCAGCTTCTGCAGATGTTGGGGTAGGTTTGCATACACCTGCCCATGGTAAAACACTCACATGTTTGGCTTGTACTCTATTCATATTGGAGAGCGCTAACACAGAAGAACCCAAAACAGCCCCCAGCACAGCTGGCCTTCCTGCCTTGGTCAGTGAGCACGAGCCCATCGGCCCAAGCTCTCCTGAGTCTCAGGAGGATTGTGCTTTGAAACTGAATGTGGTAGTGGGACCACTCCTCTAAGGAGAGCAGGATCCAAGGTGGGCTGTGAGCACTCTTCCTGAGTGACGGCCTTCAACAGTCCCCAGAGGCAGCCCTGGGAGATGAGGACCTGGCCAGCTTTCCAAAAATCTGATTGGGCTGCCTCTTGTTTGGTTTAGGGATACATAAATAATTCACATCTTAAACACTAGAACCCTCCAGGCAGGAGATGCCCCTGCCCTGAGATTCCTGCCTGCTCATCTGTTCTCTCTGAGTCATACCTTCATCAGGAGGGAGGCCACTAGGAACACAGCACCATCTGCAATTCCGTTTTTTTTTTTAGATGGAGTCTTGTTCTGTTGCCCAGGGTAGAGTGCAGTGGTGTGACCTTGGCTCACTGCAACCTCCACCACCTGGGTTCAAGCAATTCTCCTGCTTCAGCATCCCAAGTAGCTGGGATTACAGGCACCCACCACCATGCCCAGCTAATTTTTTTTTTTTTTTGTATTTTTAGTAGAGATGGAGTTTCACTATGCTGGCCAGGCTAGTCTCAAACTTCTGACCTTAGGTGATCCGTCCGCCTTGGCCTCCCAAAATGCTGGGATTACAGGTGTGAGCCACCACACCCAGCCTACAATCCCTCTTTCTCTCTTATTCCCTCCAAGCACTGAAGCATGAAATTGTGGTAAAGCAAATAAATGTGTGTGTGGAGGGGGAGGTTACATCCACGGAATGTCACGTGCCCAGCCCTCTTCTCTATCCGTTACACTTGGCTATTAGGATTCCAGCATCTTGCTCACATACATAGTCTAACTATTTCCCTTATGTTCAGAATTAGAATTATTTCCCTTCTTTTTTCCCGCTATTATAAACAGCGGTGCTATGAATATCTTTAATTTTTTCCACTTGAATTATTTTACTGGAATGTTTTCTCTGAAGTGAAATCGATTGGCTGGAAGATTCCTGTGATTTTTTTTCATCAAATCACTCTCCCAAAATACTGCATCACTATGTACCACCTCCTGCGTGTGCGTGTGCGTGTGTGTGCATGCGTGTGTGTGCGTGTGCGTGTGTGTGTGCGTGTGTGCATGTGTGTGCATGTGCGTGCGTGTGTGTGTGCATGTGTGTGCATGTGCGTGCGTGTGCGTGCATGTGCATGTGTGCGCATATGTGTACACTGCTTTCCCGCAGCCCTGCCAGCTGTGGGTTTGGTCGTTTGTATTTATTTTTACTAATTAATTGTTATACAATAGATATCTCCTAGATATTATACTTGCATTCACTTAATTGTTAACAAGAATGAGTAAAGTCCTTCTCTTAAAACCCAGAAAAATAAAATTAATAGCCACCATGTCCACAGCTTAGAAAACCACCTCTCAGCTCCTTCCTCTGCCAGGACTTGGGGGCACCCACAGCTGACGCCAGGCTGTGATGCAGCTGGCCAGGCCCGAGCTCGGCCTGCTGATCTGTGGCTGTCATTGTGGTTCTAGAGGGCTCCTCCAGCTAATAAAGCCATTTCTCTCCTCTAGGCAACTGAAGGCACATCAGGCAGTGCCCCTTCTGCATGACTTAGATGAGTCCTGCATTTCTTAATTGCCATGTGTTGATGGTTGGAATTGAGAGATAGTCTGTTTTATATGCAAAAAGGTTTCAGGAGACACAGCTGATGCTCTGTCCATGGCTTATGAAAGCCTCAGGGTGGCCTCTGCACTCTCCCGTTGGGAACACACAAGACGGCATCCTGAGAGCCACCATCTGAGCCTGGCCTGGCGGGGACAAGAGAGGGGGAGAAAGGTTGTGCCCGCCTGGCCCACCAGAGGGCGCCTCCCACCGTGGATGCCAGGCCGTGTCCCAGCCTTGCAGTTTCCCGGCTCTGCACACAGCAGCCAGGCCTCCCTCCAACCAGATATCTCAGCATCTCAGCACAGAGACACAAAGCAGTCATCCAGCTAAAACACACCATCTGCCTGGGAATGGCAACACTGGAGCAGGTTACTACCCGGCCCTGAGCAGATGGTTTCTTCCTATGATGACTGGGTCCCTGCAACCAGGTGTCTTCCTCAGAGCTACCTCACCCACCAGCAGCCCGCAGCCCTCCCTGGGCCAGACCCCACTGGAAGGGCCAGCCCTGCCACCCAGAAATCCTGCCACCCAAACACCAAACACCTGGAGACCCAGACACCTGATACCCAGACACTTGGACACATGACACCCAGACACTCAACACCCAGACACCTGAAAATAGACACCTGACATCTGACACCCAGACAACCAGAGAGCCAGATACTCAGACACCCAGACACCTGAACACCCAGACACCTGTCACCCAGACACCTGATAACAGACACCTGACATCTGACACCCAGACAACCAGAGCCAGACACTCAGACACCCAGACACCTTACACCCAGACACCCAATACCTAGACACCTGAACACCCAGACACCTGGCCAGACACCCAAACACTTGATAACAGACGTCTGACATTTGATACCCAGACACCCAGACAACTGACACCCAGATACCCAGACACCTGACACCCAGATACCTGAACCCCTGACACTCAAGACACCTGACACCCAGATACCCACACACCCAGACACTTAGACACCCAGGCACCTGACACCCAGATACCTGACGCCCAGGCACCTGACACCCGGACACCCAGACACCTGACACCCAGATACCTGAACCCCTGACACTCAGACACCTGACACCCAGATACCCACACACCCAGACACTTAGACACCCAGGCACCTGACACCCAGATACCTGACGCCCAGGCACCTGACACCCGGACACCCAGACACCTGACACCCAGATACCTGGACCCCTGACACTCAGACACCCGACACCCAGATATCCAAACATCCAGCCACCTGACACCCACATATCCACACACCCAGTCACTTGGACACCCAGACACCTGACACCGGGACACCCAGACACCCTGACACCCAGACACCTGACACCCAGATATCTGACACTCAGACATCTGACACTCAGACAACCAGATACCCTGACACCCAGACACCTAACACCCAGACACCTAACACTCAGACACCTGGACACCCAGACACCTGACACTCAGACACTCAGCTACTCGGACACCTGATACCCAAACACCTAAATACCCAGACACCTGACACCTGGACACCCAGACACCCAGACACCTGACATCCAGACACCCAGACATGCAGACAGCCAAACACCTGATATGCAGACACCTGACACCCGACACCCAGATATCTGATACCCAGACGCCTGATACCAACAGCCAACACCTGAACACCAGGACACTAGATACCTGACACCTGGACACCTGACACCCGGACACCTGACACCCAGACACCTGGACACCCGAAACCTGGACACCTGACACCCAGACACCTGGACACCTGAAACCCGGACACCTGACACCCAGACACCTGACATCCAGATACCTAGACACCTCACATCCAGAAACATAACATCCTGCCACCCGGACACCCAGCCACCTGAACACCCTGCCATTCAGTCACTTGGATACCTGGATACTCAGCCACCCCACCATCTAGACACCCTGCCATTCAGATACCCAGATACCTGGACACTCTGCAGCTCAGCCACTGGGACACCTGGGCAGTCAGCCACCCTACCACCTAGATACCCTGCCCCCCAGACACCAAGACACTCAGATACTCCACCACCTGGACATCCCTCCACCCTGCCACCCTGCCACATGAATACCTGGAGACCCCTTCACCCAGAGACCCCACCATCAGGATACCCTACCACCCAGACACACAGACACCCAAACACCCTGCCACCCCACAACCCAGACACTCTGTTGCCCCACTACCCAGACACCCTGTTGTCCCACCATCCAGACACCTTGCTACCTGGACATGCTACCACCTGGATACCCAGACACCCTGACACTCAGCCACCTAGATGCCATGCTACCTAGCCACCCAGACACCCCGCCACCCAGCTGCCCCACCAGCCACATGTAGCTGACTCCCTGCTCATGCTCCCAGCTGGATCAGCCACAGGGAACTGGGGTGGAGGTCCCAGCACCCCTGAGCAGGCAGTCACCTAGGGGGTTACCTCCAGCTGTCTTTCACTGAGAGACAGTCAAGCTACAGATCAATCAACTCCATTCATAATCAAAGAAAAATGAATTAAACCAGATGTCAGTAGTCACCCATGAAATTAATCAAGACAGAAGACACTAGCACTCTGCTTCTTGGTGGGGATACAATGAGATGTGTGTCCCCTTCTTGGGAGAGTAAGTTAATGATACCGCCTCTCCAGAAAGGATTCTGACCTAATAGATCAACCATCTTAAAAAAATTTTGCATACTTGGCTGGGCGTGGTGGCTCATGCCCATGATCCCAGCAGTTTGGGAAGCCGAGGTAGGTGGATCACTTGAGGCCAGGAGTTTGAGACCAGCCAGGCCACGATGGTGAAACCCCATCTCTACTAAAAAATATACAAATTAACCAGGCATGGTGGCAGGCGCCTGTAATCCCAGGTTCTCGGGCTGAGGCAAGAGAATCACTTGAACACAGGAGGCAGAGGTTGCAGTGAGCTGAGATTGTGTCACTGCACTCCAGCCTGGGCGACACAGCAAGACTCCATCTCAAAAAAAAAAATGCTGTATACTTTTAAATCCAGCAATTTCACTTTGAGGAATGAATCCTAAAGACTGTATACCAGAATGCAATAAAGAGACTATTAACGCAGTATTACTATAATACTTCAGCATTTCCACAAAAGGAAACAACACCAGGGACATGGTTAGACACAGTGGAATATTATGCAGACATTAAAAATATTTATAAGGAATCTTAAATTACAACACAAATGTTATTTAACCTTCATTGATAAAGGTGTTCAAAGGGGAGTATAGGATAGGAAGAGGCGAGTACATTAGAAACATACATACATAGCATTAAAACAATTGCAGGAAACACACCACATTTGTTACCAGCAGTCTTCTGGGTGGTGAAATTTGTGGTTTTTATGTCATTATTCTTTCTGAGTTTTTCTAGGTTTGAAAAGCAAGAAATATTGACAAAAGGAAATGAGCAGTTTTTCGAGACTTATTTCAAAACAGTTAAAGGAATACACATGAAATTGGTAACAGTGGCTGCCTCTGGGGTCAGCATTGGGGGGAGGCCTGCTCTTACTTCCCGCACTTTTGAAATTTTATACCAGGCAGGTATTACTTATTCAAAACTAAATAAATTTCTATAAAGAAGATAGAGATATATAAATACTAAAACCACAGGAGCTGAGAAGCAGAAGATTGATTTCCTGGGGGAAATCAAGAAAAGCATTTTCAGCTCCTGGGGGAGAGGAGACTTCAGGTTCGGGCTGCCCTCTTGGACCCAAAGCCTCCGAGTCACCCCAGGACCCAGTAGTCTCGGCATCTTCACTCAGCAAGTCCTGCCCCATCAGACACAAAACTGGTCAGGAGTTGGACCATCATTTCCCTGTGTTTTTCCCTGTGGTAGGGGTGGGCAGGCTGTGGGAGGAGCTGCAGTGGACATGGGACCTCTGAGCTGGGACCACCCATGTCCCTTGGACCTGACACAGGCTGGGGCCTGATGCATGAGTAGGAATGAGGGGGGCCCAATCACCTAACAAAGGGAACTCAATTTCAGCCCCGATTGTTCCAGCGGGATTTGCTTTAAGCAGCTGGAGAAGCTGGCATTTGTTTAACATGGAAAAAGCGTCTCCCAACTTTGAAGCACTGAATCCGAACATATCTGTCGAGGTTTCATTCTCATGCTGTCTGCAAATCAATGTTCTTTCCTTTACACTAAACAGGGCAACTTTAGAGCCCACTAAAGCTACAGCAAATTGGGAGGTGGGTATGCCCTGATTTTCCGTTTTTAGATCCACGAACCGTATGAAGAACTTATTTGCAGGAAGAGCAAGAATGATCAGTTCATCAAGAAAGGCCACACTCAGTTTTCAGACAGACAACCTCTCCTTCCCACCCCTGCCCTGTCCCCCATCAACTCAAATGGCACATAAATGATTAAGGCAGCTTCATTAACTCCAGGAGTGTGGCCTGTGTTAGGGCACCTGATTTGTGCTAGACGAGGCCAGCAGAAGAGCAATCGCTCTGCAAGAGAAAGGCTCAGCCCTTCCTTAATCACCATGGGTTGTAATTCTATAATTCACACTGAAGTCCTTACACACACGGAGATGCTGGGATACTGAGCTTTCCTCTAAGGAGGCCTCGGCACAAGTGCCTCCCTCCAAGCCCCCAGGGGCTGAGAGGAGAGTCCCAAGTCACTGTCCTGCCCCAGGAGCTGGGGATCAATAAATTACATTTTTTTTGTAGAGATGGAGGTCTCTCAATGTTGCCCAGGTTAGCCTCAAACACTTGGCCTCAAGCGATCCTCCCACTTTGGCCTCCCAAAGTGCTGGGATTACATGCATGAGCCACCTCGCCTGGCCTACCCTTGCATTCTTTAAAGCCACAAATCTGGTACTTCCCCTCTTGTTCCATTTGTAAGACTCTGGGTGTTAGAGATACTTTACGCAAAATATGTGGGAAGATGACTTTTTAGAAAAACATTTATTGTAATCAATCACACTCCAGTTGTAGATCTGAGAGGAAAGTGAAAACACACAGTACATCTATGCCTCAGTATCCATGGGGGACGGGCTCCAGGACTGCACCCCACAACCCCACAAAATCTGAGGATGCTCAAGTCCCTGATAGGTAATGGCAGAGTGTTTGCATTTAACCTACACACACCTTCCTGCATAATTTAAATCATCTCTAGATTACTCATAATACCAAATACATTATAAATGCTATGTAAATATGCTATACCATATTGTTCAGGGAATAAGGGCAAGAAAAAAAGGTCTGTACGTGTTCAGTACAGATGCATTTTTTTTTCCAAGTATTTTCTATCCAAGGCTGGTGGGATCCAAATGTGGAACCCACGGTCACAGAGAGCTGACTGTACTGACTCCTCCTCTAAGGAGACATTCCTTAGAGGTGGTTTATATCACACCACTTCAGCAAGAGTAATTCAGGCATACCTCTGTCTACTATGCTTTACAGATACTGTGTTTTTTCAAAAACGGAAGGTTTGTAGAGGCCCTGCATCAGGCAAGTCTATTGGCACCATTTTTCCAACAGCAGGTGCCCACTTTGTGTCTCTGTCAGCATTTTGAACAATAAATATTTTTAAATTAAGGTTTGTGCATTTTTTTAGACATAATGCTACTGCACATTATCTCCGAGGTATGCCTGTCCTTTTTACTAAGAATATTTCATTTGAGAAGTAAATCTTAAGAACTACCATGACTTATCAGATGGGAAGGGCGAGGCCCTGAGAGGGCGAGTCTAGGTGTGAGCTAGTGGGGACTGGGGTCAAGTCCACTTGGTGCTTGAGGCTTCACTCAGCAGGCCACCCATCCCCTCCATGGGGCCGTTTGGCAGTCCCTGGGGAGGGGAGGGCTGCACTAAGAGGTAAACGTGATTCCGGCATGGGCCGCTCCAAGGCTCCGAGACCCCAGGGCCTGCAGAGGGGCGGCCTCCAGTCCTGCAGGAGGTGTTCGGAAGAGGAGTCATCTCCCAAGATGAGAAGCCCCCCGGGGGAGGATGAGGCGTGGTCAGACCATTGGCTGAGCAGGATCATCTCCCCAGACCCACGTGGGTGACAGGATTCAGTAGATGCCATCAAAACTTGCGGCGGCAGGCCTCTGCTCTTCACCGGGGGTCTGGTCAGAGGGCTGTCATGGCACGTCAGTGCACACGCCGCCAGCACGTGCTTCTTTGTAAGTAATTTCTGGAACGTGACACTGCATGGAGGTCGCCTCTCCAGCAGGACGTTGCTAGCAGTATGATGTGGAGGTTCCCCAGTGCCATCCACCGGACTTCTCCTAGCTCCCAAGCCACCTCTTCAGAGTCACAGCATCATCCAAAGGCTCTCCACCTCCCCGGAGGTGCGGCCTAGTCGCCGTACTGGATCTCGGCCCGCAGCTCCTTAGTGACGTAGTTCACCAGCATGGCCAGCAGCTGCTGCTGCAGGGCCTCGCTGCCCATGACCAGTGCGGTCAGCTGTACGGCGTCCGTCCACTCCAGGTGCCTGACAATGGCTGTGGCTTCATTAAAGAGCCTCTGCTGCTCGGCAGGGGGCAGCTCCATTATGATCTGAGGAATTGGCTTAAACTGTCCACTTGTCATCCAGGCACCTAACAGCCCCCCGACAGCACCCCCTAGGAAACAAGGAAGCATTCAATTAGCGGGGTCTTATTCATAAGCGATGGCCTTACTTAAGTTCCCACTGAGCGCCCACCGCCGGCGCCACAGACAGGCGCATTCATGAGTGGGCCAGAGCAGGCTCTGTGCCATGCCTGCTCCGCGAGGCAGTATGGAGGGCAAAGGTTTAGGCATTCTTCTGTCCATTCGGCTCAGATAATTGACACCCAACACACATTCCCTAAGCTCCACACGTAGGGATGCAAAATGAAGCCTGCCCCATCTCCCACCTCAGGGCTGGACCCACTAAGATCTTCTTCAAGGGCTGACAGAGGTTCCTGGGCTTACTGTAAAAATCCCTCTCATCACAAAGGAGAAGGCTGAGAAACAAATGCATTTTCTTTTCTTTTCTTTTCTTTTTTGAGACAGTCTTGCCCTGTTGCCCAGGCTGGAGTGCAATGGCATGATCTCAGCTCACTGCAACCTCTACCTCCCAGGTTCAAGCTACTCTCCCACCTCAACCTCCTGAGTAGCTGGGATTACAGGCATGTGCCACCATGCCTGGCTGTTTCTGTATTTTTGTAGAGACAGGGTTTCACCATGTTGGCCAAGCTGGTCTTGAACTCCTGACCTCAGGTGATCTACCCACCGCGGCCTCCCAAAGTGTTGGGATTACAGGCGTGAGCCACCACACCTAGCCACAGATGCATTTTCAAAAGAAACCATCTCAGGCTGGGTGTGGTGGCTCACGCCTGTAACACCAACACTTTGTGAGGCCAAGCAGATGGATCACTTAAGGTCAGGAGTTCAACACCAGCCCAGCCAACACGTGAAACCCCATCTCTACAAAAATATAAAAATCAGCCAGGCATGGTGGTGCACGCCTGTAATCCCAGCTACTCAGGAGGCTGAGGTGGGAGAATCATTTGAACCTGGGAGGTGGAGGTTGCAGAGAACCGAGGTCACACCGCTGCACTCCAGCCTGGGCAACAGAGCAAGACTCTGTCTCCAAAAAAAAAAAATAATCTCAGGGGTGAGACTGAATTTCCTCCACTGGGCAGCTGATATGCTCCTTGCCCCGGAACTTAATGAAATCTCAGTGAGCCCACGTAGTTAAAGGACCTGGGGACAGATAAGGAGGCTGTTTCCTCTTGAAGCAGTGCTTTCCATATAACACCTCCAAGTCGTGCAGTGATAAATAACAAATTTAAGGTAGTTTACTATTTCTCCTTCTGCCACCCTGAAATGGCAGAAACATTATTATTGTTAATTTTTTTTTTAGACAGAGTTTCACTCTTGTTACCCAGGCTGGAGTGCAATGGCGCAATCTCGGCTCACTGCAACCTCCGCCTCCTGGGTTCAGGCAATTCTCCTGCTTCAGCATCCTGAGTAGCTGGGATTACAGGCACGCGCCACCATGCCCAGCTAATTTTTTTTTGTGTGTGTATTTTTAGTAGAGACGGGGTTTCACCACGTTGACCAGGATGGTCTCAATCTCTTGACCTCGTGATCCACCCGCCTCGGCCTCCCAAAGTGCTGGGATTACAGGCGTGAGCCATCGCGCCAGGCAGAAACATTATTTTAAAATGTGAACTCATTACCAAGGTTAGGTCATGCTATTCTACAACTTATGTATTCATGGAACGTTCTACCTGAAGGGGCCATGTGCAGGATATGGTGCAGAGGAAGGGAAGGTGCCCTCGGGAAGGGGTCTCAAAGTCAAGGGCCTCCAAGAGCCAGGCAGGAACTGAGAGGAGTGAAGGGGCTGGTGGGCCTTACCTGGCCCCTCCCCTGCTGAGGTTAGGTAGGTGGCAGGCTGTGATTTCATCCCAGCCTATGGTCTAGGCCAAGCTTTAAAAACTGCATGGCCCTTCCAAAGCCCAGGACACAGAAGACCTGGATGGCCTGGTTCCTATGAAGGGGCAGTGGCTACTTCGTGCCAGTTCATTGCTACCACACAAAATACCAGATTTATAGCTTTAAAACGTCTCACGAGTTTTAAATATCACCAATCAGATACTTAAAGATGAAGCCCGCTAGACTTAGGGACTCACTTTCAACAGACAGAGTATGGAAAGAGAGACAGAAACTTTACAGCAGAAAAACCCAGCAAATGCCCTTAACCAAGTGTTCAAGGTCAACGTCACTGACGACGTGGCGTGAGTGTCACGTACCCCCAGAATTAATGCGAGAGAAGGGAGGGGGCACGTCACCTCCCAGGCATGCCTTCCAAAGACTCCTAATTCCAGTCCCAACCTGAACACATCAGGCAAATTCAAACTGAGAGATGTTCTACGAAATACCTGCCCAGTACTCCTCAAAACTAGCAAGCCTGTGAACAAGGAAAGCCTGAGAAAGGGCGAACGGCCTGAGGAGACTAAGAAGCAGGCGATTCAGTGCAATGCAGTGTCTTAGCCTGGATCCTGGAGCCAGAACAAGGCCATTAATGCACAAACTGCAGAAACCCAAATCGAGTCTGGAGAGTGGGTGATAGTCATGTACTGGTTAGTGTTGATTTCTTAGATTTTCTTTTCTTAGACTCTCACTCTGTCACCCAGGCTAGAGTGCAGTGGTGTGATCATACCTCATTGCAGCCTCAAACTCCTAGGCTCAAGAAATCTTCCCACCTTGGCCTCCCAAGCAGCTGGGATTACAGGCGTACGCCACCCATGCCTGGCTCATTTTTTAAAAATTTTTTTGTAGAGACGAGGTCTCGTTGTGTTGCCCGGTCTGGGCTTAAGCAATCTTTCTGCCTCAAGCCTCCCAAAGTGCTGAGACTATGGAGGAGTGGGCCACTGCCCTCAGCTGGTTTTAGTTCTGACAAATGTACAGGAACACATGTGAACGCTAGGGGAACTGAAACTGGATGGAGGACACATGGGAATCCTTTGTACTATCTTTGCGACTTCTCTGTAAACCTAGTATTATTGTGAAATGAAAAGTTTCTTTTAAAAATGCAGCCCAGGCCACGCAGAACCCACTGGCAGGCTGGACTCAGAGGACAGGCAGCAAAACCAGCGCTGGCCTCTTCAGGAAGCCAAGCGCTGAGGCCTCTGCAGCAGACACCTCCCCGGGCACTGAGCTGGGGCCAGCCTCATATCCCAGAGCCTGAATGCCGCAGGCAGACAGGCTTCACCTCCTCTGCAAAAGAAAGGCGAATTCTGGGGAGGGAAAACCGGCTAATCTACAAGTTTTACTGAACTTCTCCCCATGACACTAGTGAAATGCTCGGAGTTGACAAGAGTTGCACTTACGTGCACTAAACCTTTATGAGAACATCAATATTTGATTTAGAGCAGCACTTAATGCAAAAGTCGCCAGGAATATCGACCAGCAAATTACTGGCTCTTTGGAGAGGAGAAAATTCCTTTGTTTTCAGGGTAAAATGATGCTCCCACCCCATGACCAGGGGCTGGAAGTAGTGAATCCCCCGGGCTCTCTTTGTGGACATCCTGTTCTCCACCAGCTTTTACTCAATCTGAATAAAATATGTGCTCCCAAAATAGCATCTGGGCACAGCTATACGATAAAATGATCCCCAAAGCCTTCCCCTGAGCACTCAGATGGAGGTGGGGGCACAGATGCAGAGTGTCATCGCGGAAGAAGGAAATGGCCTTGTCTCCCGCCTCTCGCTTCCTTCCCGGATGGCAAGAAGCTTAAGTCAGGCCTCACTAATTCATGGAGTATGGAAAGGAAAATATGGAGAGGGCAGCTCTGGGGCCACCCACACACTTATTTTTATCCCCGATGTGAGCCTCAGCTTAATGAAATGTCCTTGATGTCAGTCCCACCACAGAAGGGAAGAACAGGGCAGGAACCCGGCCAGCGAGCCGGGGAACAGAAGCCAACCTCAGCAGAAAAGTGCTTCTCTGTCCCGCCTGTGAGCACGGACACCGCACACCACACAGAAGGGATCTCCAGCAGACGGCGAGCTCTCCAGGCCCCAGGTCCCCAGCTCAGGCTGGCCAGCATAGAGCAGCCATGTGGCAAATACCTGCCGAGCCTGACGCAACAAATGCAGTCATGGTAAGAACCCCTGCTAAACCACCCCGACAGGTCTGCAGCGCAGCCAACTCTCTGCCTCCATCGTGGCCTATGGTTTGGGCCACAGCCTTAGGCCAGGTAGACCTTCTGAGGTTCAGGACACAGGAACTCTTCCTGCCCCGAGCCAAAGGAAGTAACTTCATCCTTGCTCCAAGGAACAGTGGAAAAATTATCCAAGCTTTCATTCACTGCCAGCAATTGATTCTCGAATAGAACCAGGTGGTAAATGGTCAGGTACAGTGGCTCACGCCTGTAATCTCAGCACTTTGGGAGGCTGAGGCAGGAGGATCACTTGAGGCCTGGAGTTTGAGACCAGCCTGGCCAACAGGGCAAAACGCTGTCTTTACTAAAAATATAAAAATTAGCTGGGTGTGGTGGTGCACACCTGTCTCAGCTACTCGGGAGGCTGAGGCATGAGAATCACTTGAACCCAGGAGGTGGAGGTTACATGAGCTAAGATCATGCCACTGAACTCCAGTCTGGGCAACAGAGTGAAACCCCATCTCAGAAAAAAAGCAGGTGGCAAAGGAGAGGGCAGACTCTTCAGGGGTGAAAGGCAGTTCTTTTGGTGGTCTCTTTCAGAACCAGGGAGCTCTCTCAGAATGAGCCAGCTTGTGTGAAACGGCCACACCGCATGTGCTGAGTAGGAACACAGCCCCTCCCAGCCTCTTCCCTGGTTTCCTTCTGCAGGGACCTTGTAGTCATGATGGGGTGAGGGAGGCCACCATGGGACCCACAACACCCTGGTATCTTCAAAGGTCTGTCGCTCTAACACTTGTTCCGGGATCCCAGCACTGGGAGAAGGGCACCTCCAGGCCCAAATGACATAGATGCCATTTTCAAGAGCACACCACACTTCTGAGACATTCATACTCACAAGCTTACAAGCTTGTGTCCAACAGGACAAATTATATCTGCAAAGATCATTTCCCAGAGGCAACCTTAACTCCACCAACTCCTCCCATGAGACACAGGACACCACTTGTACGAGCTCATTTCTCCCTGTGTTTCTTTTCTTTTTTTTTTTCTTTTGCTGAGATAGGGTCTCGCTCTGTCATCCAGGCTGGAGTGCAATGGCTTGATCTCGGCTCACTACAACCTCTGCCGCCTGGGTTCAAGCAAGTCTCCTGGCTCAGCCTCCTGAGTAGCCAGGAGTACAGGCACCTGCCACCACATCCAGCTAGTTTTTAAAATATTTTTAGTAGAAATGGGGTTTTGCCAGGCTGGTCTCGAACTCCTGACCTCAGGTGATCCGCTCACCTCGGCCTCCCAATGTGCTGGGATTATAGGCGTGAGCCACCACGCCCAGCCTTCTCACTGTGTTTCAGTGGCCCACGCATAACAGCCCTGAGGCTGGCTGTCTCTGTGAGACACTTTCACTTACCAACGGCAAGTCCCGGCGGGCCACCCACCAAACCCCCGACGAAGGCCACGGCCCCTGTGACCAGGGCGCCCTTCCCGGAGTGCCTGACTGCCGCCTTCATCTTCCTCTCCCCAGAAAGGGAGCACAGCAGCTTCATGATGTCCTCCACCATGATCGTCATCGTTGCCGGCCTTCGAGGGAGAAGTTCAGAGGGACAGTTTTAATGAGTGTAAGAGTATTTCCATCCCAATGCCTCTCTAGTTCCTAGAGTTTTAAGGAAGGGTCCCCCTTTTCAGGAGAGCACAGCAGCTCCAAGTGCCTGTATGACAGACAGCAACCAGACGGTGGAAAGTTCCCACAGAGCAAGCAGGCAGCAGTTAGTGAATAAGCAAATAGCAGCAGCTGAGTGGATGAAAGGTCTTCTTTGCCCTCTGATTAACTTCTGACTTATGACAGATTAAGGAGCAACCGGGCCACATGTTCTGCCGGTTCATCACGAGGGAGGCGGTTTTACCCCTCTGGCATCAGCGGCCTTTGCACTGGCCCGGGGAATGCCCTGCACATAAAGCCCAGCAGAAACCAGGAAGTATTGGCGTGAGCGGGTATCTGAGCTGATGCCAAGCCAGAGCCAGGGAAGGGACAGGACTCTGCAACCACATGGGTGCCGGCCTGTGGTGGGCTCTGAGCAGAGGGTCAGATATCTCCCTTCTAAGACAGAGACAGCCCCTACCGGCTGCACTCTTGCACAGTGCCAGCAGGATGGGTAGGAAGTACCTGGAGGCTCCGGACCCAGGATGTCTCTGAACGAACACTGTTACCTTCTGTTCCTAACAGGCATCACGGGCAGCCTTAAGCAACTGCTCTTAAAAGTCATCACAATTGGACCCATGGGACACTAAAAGCAGGGACAAGATGAAGCAACCAGAGAATAAAATACATGAAAGCATTCCCCAGCTTTGCAATATTTATGGATAGATAGATAGACGGACGAGTAGACCTTTAGCATATGACCTTTAGCACAATTCTGTGGGGTCAGAAAAACGTGTGCCATGCTGGAGCCAGGACTGGGAGGGGCAGGCTCTGGAGAATACAAGGGCTGAGAAAATCAAAGGCACCACGAGGAGGTGGGTGTCCTCAGACCCCTGGCTGAGCCCAAGGCTCCAGCCGTACTTCCCATTTCATTCTATGTGGAAATACCAAAAGCAGGAAGTTTTGTATAGATTGTATTGCTTAATTTTTTTTTTTTTGAGATGGGGTCTTGCTCTGTTACCCAGGCTGGAGTGCAGCGGTGCGATCACAACTCACTGCAGCCTCAACGTCCTGGGCTTGAGCAATCCTCCCACCTCAGCCTCCTGAATAGATGGGACAACAGGTATGTGTCACCACCCCCAGATAATTTTATTTTTACTTTTAGTAGAGATAACTACTACGTTGCCCAGGCTGGTCTTGAACTCCTGGGCTCAAGAGATCCTTCTGCCTTAGTCTCTCAAAGTGTTAGAATTACAGGTGTGAGCCACTACATTCTTTTTTTTTTTTTTTAAGAGATAGTATCTTGATGTTGCCCAAGCTGGAGTGCAGTGGTGCTGCATGGTCACTGCAGCCTTGAACTCCTGGGCTACAGTGATTCTCCCACCTCAGCCTTCTAAGTAGCTGGAGCTACAGGCATGCAACACCACCCTCAGCTAACTTTGTTTTCATAGAGATAGGGTCTTGCAATGTTGCCCAGGCTGGTCTTGACCTCCTGAGCTCAAGCAATCCTGCCTCAGCCTCCCAGACTGCCGGGATTATAGGCGTGGGTCCCCACAGCTGGCTATGTGTGCCTTTCTGACCCAAGGATGATCCAGAAGCGGAAGTCCCTAATGTGAAATTGCTCTCCGAGCCCAGAGAACAAACGCATGAATCCATGAGATGACCACAAAGTCAGGTTCTCAGAACTTCTCTGCAATCCCAGGAGAGCACCCTCCACTCCCGCCCCTGTAAATTTCCCTTCTCTTTCCCCTCTGGCAGCGTTAGATCTGTGATTCTCCACAAGAGCATGGGAATCACTAGAAACCTGTAAGAGACAACCAGTATGGGAGGGTAAGATTCTGCATTTCCAACAAGCCCCCAAAGTGTCCTCTGAACTCACTTTGGGCAGTAAGACCCCAAGAGGGCATAACCCAGGACTCTGACATTCGTTACTCAGTCTTCAAATTCAGAAAGCAAACAAACACCTCTAGATATGTCTTTTTGGCCCCCTGGAGTATGAGAGGCAATGGGAGGGCAGGCCCTGTAAGCCCTGCTCATATAAGGGACTGGAGAGGAATTCGGGCCTGTGAGTCCTGCTCTGGCTGCCCTGTGCCCCAGGTCTCCCAAAACCCCTCCTGGTTTCCCGACTCTGCCCAGCCCCTTTGCTTGCAGACAGGTTCTCCCTAGAAGAGAACCCCCTTCCACTATTCCGGTGGTCAAGATTTGTTTACACACAAATGTCTAAAGAATAAAATGGCATTATCACAGCATCAGCACTGAATAGGCAGAAGCCACCAGAAATGGGGAGACAGAGGGCAGAACCTGATTTATCCAGTCACCATGGTCCTGAAAAGCTACACACACCAACGAAATGATAGATACATAGCCAGATAGACGTGTACACACACACACACACACACACACACAGATATAGATATATATATAGATATCTATATAGATATAGATATAGATATATAGAGAGATAAATAGATACTTTTTATTTTTTGAGACAGTCTGCTCTGTTGACCAGGCTGGAGTGCAATGGGGAGATCTCAGCTCACCAAAACCGATTCAAGCAATTCCCCTGCCTCAGCATGCACCACCACACCCGACTAACTTTTGTAGAGACGGGGTTTTGCCATGTTGGCCAGGCTGGTCTCAAACTTCTGGCCTCAGGTGATCCACCTGCCTTGGCCTCTCAAAGTGCTGGGATTACAGGCGTGAGCCACCATGCCTAGCACAAAATGAGATATATTTCTTTCTTTTTTTTTTAAGAAAAAAAGGAGAGAAGGAGAGGAAGAAAGAGGAATAAAAAGAGGGAGAGAGAACAGGAATATTGCTTAATTCTAAGAATGGG
>CM052668.1:20263790-20279256 GCA_028533165.1 Leontopithecus rosalia
TATTTTGTGTATTTAAAGTGGAGAGCGCTATACATATTTATTAAGTTTACTTGTTCCGGATCTGAATTCAAGTCCTGGATATCCTTATTAATTTTCTGTCTCGTTGAGTCTAAATCTCTTTATGGGTCTTATGTATCTGGGTGTTAGGATCGTTAGCTCTTATTGTTGCATTGATCCTTTTACCACTGTATCTTTGTTGAAATGAGATATATTTCAAGTACATATTAAGGCAACCAAAGGAAATAATTTTACAGCAAAATCTTAGAAAAAGCTCAAAATCCTGCCATAAAATATCTAATCACCTTTGAGCTTAGTTCAGGTTTCTATCCAGCTTTTCATCTGTCAATTATATTGGAAAAAGAAAGCCACCGCCCAGGTCTCAGGAAGGCCGCTGTGGAGGCTGCAAGGAAGCTCCCTTTCCCAGGGTGTGAAGACCCTTCGCTCTGCCGCGCCTCGTCCGCAAGGCTAGCTTCCAGGCTGGTGCCTGGACGCCACTCCCAACACAGGTTGTCTGCAGTTTTAGGAGTGGTGCTTTGGGTCTGCACTCTCAAAACAGTTTAGGGACAGCAAGAAAATGCATGTAGAAGAGGAAGGAAGGAAGGCAGGAAACAGATACAAAACCATTTTAGCTCTACTGGTTACTCCTTCCCCCCCAAAAAAAAAACAGCTTCCAACCTGCTCGGAATGACTCTAAATGAAAATCTACAGAGGCTAAAGAGATGTCCTTGCAAAAATCCTACTTCCAACTCCAGCTGGCCCAGCCAGGCCAGCATCATCAATGTGAGAGGAGAGAGATAAAGCAGTTAGGCAAATAGGGCAAGGGTCCTTAGCAGAATTCCCTTCGAACAAAGAGCAGCCTAAGGGGTCATTTTCCTTTAAGAAACACAGATAAAGAAGGCAAGCTCTAACAGAGAAAGGGGTCCCTGTGTGACATACAGACATACAATGGGCCCAGTAAGCACAGTCCTCTCCTGTCTTAGAAATAGACAGGCCGGGCGCAGTGGCTCACACCTGTAATCCCAGCACTTTGGGAAGCCAAAGCAGGCAGATTGTGAGGTCAGGAGTTCGAGACCAGCCTATTCAACATGGTGAAACCCCATCTCTACTAAAAATACAAAAATTAGCAGGTGTGGTGGCGGGCGCCTGTAATCCCAGCTACTTGGAAGGCTGGAGAATTGCTTGAACCTGGGAGGCAGAGGTTACAGTGAGCAGAGATCGAGCCACTGCACTCCAGCCTGGGTGACAGGGTGAGACTTCGTCTCAAAAAAAAAAAAGAAAGAAAGAAAGAAATACTCAGACATAGAGGCTTGCGCTGATAAGAAGAGCTACCTGGACCAGGCACATCCACCTTGGAGTATTCTGCACGCCCCCAAAACCTCCTACCTATTTCATACATGCTCAGTAGGAAGAGATAAGCAACATGGCATAACTCAGGCTAAGAAGCTCGCAGGTGCACTAGAAAGGGTGGGGGTGGGGACTCAGAAATTCATACCTTATGTAAATGAAGCACCCCTCCCAGGAGCTTGTCTATAAAACCCTTTGCATTTCACTGTAAAATGGCAACCCATCTCTCTGGGACCCCTCTCTGATCCAGAGGACTTTCTTCCTTTTGCTTCCTAAACTTCTGCTCTAACCTACCCTCTGGTAGGAAATCTGTGTCCTTGATTTCCTTGGCCATGAGACCAAGAACTTCGGTGACACCTCAGGCAATGAGGCTGGTTTCACCAAGACCCAAGCTCAGGACTCTGCAGGATGGGAAGGCCAGCAGCTGTCACCGCGTGTGTGAGGGAAGGTGGAGGAAGTCGCTGGGTTTTAACAGTTCCACACCAAGGGTGGAGATGCTGTGGCCGACTCCATCCAAAGTTTAACTTCTTTGCAATAATCATTTCAGAAGTTAGAGCATTAACAGGCTTTTGTTACGGAAGAAAGGTTAGTAACTCCATCTCCTGACCCCTTGCTAAAAAGCTCAGCTTTCAGAAACCTCCAGGCTCCGCCAGATTGAGAGGGAAGCTCGCCCTGTACCTTCTTCCACCTCGAGGCTGCCTTTGTCTGTAAATGACAGGGAAGTGGGTGAGGAGGGAGGATGGGGACAGACCTGGGGGGGTGGGAGTGTGGCCCCCCACCAATGTATCACACCTATTTCACACTCAGATTTGTCCACATACCAGCCTTGATCACAGGAAGCCCATCTGCCAGCCGCAGGGAAGGCAAATGCCAACTCAAAGCCCTGGTTTCTTGCAGGCACCCGGGCTGCTCCGGGAGGTACAGACGGAGACAAGCCCATCCCGCAGACAGCAGCCTAGCTTTCTGAGTTTGGACCAGATTGTTTGAGATAAGGGAGAGGAAGTCTTCGGATACCTTTGAAGAGAGCCGTCTGACCTCCAAATACCCTGTTCTTTTTTTATATATATAAAAATCGGGTTTCACCATGTTGGTCAGGCTGGTCTTGAACTCCCGACCTCAGGTGATCCGCCCACCTTGGCCTCCAAAGTGCTTGGATTACAGGCGTAAGCCACCACACCTGGCCTAAGTACCCTGTTCTTTTAACAAAAAATTAGAAGAGGGGCCTCTGAAGAGCCACAGTGGTCTCGATCACCTTTCCAGCTCTCCGGTGGAATTTATGAAACTCCACATGTGCGTGCTGGCTCTTAACGACATTGACCTCCTGCCCCTCCACACCCCAGCACAAAGGCGGCAGGTGGAGCCCACCAGTAAACATTTTTTGATTCACTCATAGGTTTTTTTTTTTTAAAGCAAATTAGTTGCCAATATTTAAAAATCAGGAGATTTCGCATACACCTCAAATTCCTGATTTCTCCTGAAAAATCAGAAGACCAGGCCACATAGGACCTGCCATTCTGTGTAGCAATGCAGGGCTGAGGAGGGGCTGCCCCTGCGCCCACCCCCACCCAGCAGGACCCTGCCTTCTGTGCCCCAGCCCCTCCTGGCAGCATGTACCTTACCTACATACTTGATCAATAAACAGGTCGCTTGACAGCCTCTCAAAGTATCCCTATTTCTTTTCCTTTCTTTCTCTCTTTCTTTTCCTATTCCCTCCCTCCCTCTCCTTCCCTTCCCCTTTCTCTCTCTTTCTCTCTCTTTCTTTTTTTCCAGAAGCACAGTCACCCTATGCTGCCTAGGCTGGTAGGCAACTGGCTTCAAGCAAATCTTCCAAGTATCTGGAACTACGGGTTTCTACTAAAAAAAATACAAAAATTGGCCGTGGCTCACACCTGTAATCCCAGCACTTTGGGAGGCTGAGACAGGTGGATCACAAGGTCAGGAGTTGGAGACCAGCCTGGCCAACATGGCGAAACCCTGTCTCTACTAAAAATACAAAAGTTAGCCAGGCGCAGTGGCAGGCACCTGTAATCCCAGCTACTTGGGAGGCTGAGGCAGGAGGATTGCTTGAACCCCGGAGGCAGAGGTTGCACTGAGCCAAGATCGAGACACTGCACTCTAGCCTGGCCGACAGAGCAAGACTGTCTCAAAGAAAAAAAGCTCAACAAACTACCTCTCACCCCCAAAACTATTCTCACCTCCTAAATCATTAACCCCCTTCCTGACCAAATATAAACTATCGCCCAGATCTTCCCATATGGCTCAGCCAGCTCTGCTGCCCCACAGGCGTCCTGTAGGGTCCGCTTCGCATTTATAATATACAGCACCCCACCCCCAGCCCCGCCCCTGCCCCACCAGCCACCGTCACTCCACCTGACCCCTACCCATCACATTCCCCACCCCACCCCTACCCTACCCCTCTCCAACCTTCCACCCATCACATCCTCCACCTCAGTCGCACCAAACCCACATCCCCCATCCCACCCACCACCATACTCAACCTCACCCACTCCCACCCAGTCCACCATCCGTACCCCACCCCTACCCACCACGCCCATGCCTACGCCACTCCTGGGTGACAGCGAGCCAGGGCCGGGGACTCTAGTCCTGGCTCTGATGCTTACTTGTGCGACTTCGGCCTCTCCATGCCTCAGTTTCCCCATAGGACAATGACTACACTAACAGTGTCCACCCGGTAGCGGGAGGGCCTCCCCCAAAGGGCAGGGACCCCTCAAGGCGCTCCCCAGCCTCAGGCCTGCTCTTGTGTGCCCCCTCCCTTCGCGGGGCGCGGCCTGGGAAGCGCCCCGCCCCGGCTCCGCGCACCTTTACCTGCGGGAGCGAAGGCCTGCGGTGCGCGCTCGGCGGTCAGAGGCTGCTGCGGCCTGCGCGGAGATGGAGACGCGCCCGCGACCCGGGCCCTGCTGTACCCCCGCTCCCTGCCCGGCTCCCCGGCCCCGGCCCCGCGGAGGGTCGCGCAGGCCTCGGTGGCTGTCCCGGCGCTGGCCCCGCCCTCCCCCCCGCCTTCCGGTGCGCGGGGCCTTCCGGGAAGCCACGCGCTGGGCCAGCTCCCGACCCCGAGCTGCGCCGGGCATTGCGGGGACCCGGTGGGCGCTGCCCGGCGTCCCCTCCCCGGCCCCGGCTCACCCCGCCGCCGACGCCGGGGCTGGGTTACAGGTGGCGCAGCCGAGACGGGGCTCCCGGAGAGGAGGCCCGGGGACCGCAAGGCCGCGCTCCCGCAGGCCCAACCCTGCCCTGCTCCCTCGCGCACGCACTGTCAGAGCCGGGCCCTGCGCACCTGTGCCTCCAGGCCCGCGGGCACCTTGCGGAGACCTCACTCCCTGTGGCCTGGAGGACTCTTCCCTCCCCTCAGTCTTTGCGCGGAAGAGAGCACAGGGACATCTGGAGGTCAAGAGTGCTGCGTCAGTATTTGGTGAATGTGTGGGCCCGAGCCAGATTTCCGCTGCTCCTCAGCCTGCTCTGGAGCCTCTGGGTCTGGGGGTTGCAAAAAAGCAGGCCGGGGCGGTCCCTTAATCCCAGCTGCCAGTGAGGCTGAGGAAGGAGTATCGCTGGAGCCCAGCATGTCGAGGGTGGGCAACCCAGTGACATCCCATCTCTACATATAATAAAAATGAGGCCGGGTGGGTGACTTAATACCTGTAACCTCAGTGTTTTGGGAAGCTGAAGCCGGAGGATTGCTTGAGCCCAGGAGTTCGAGGCTGCATTGAAGCATGACCGCACCCCTGCACTCCAGCCTGGGTGACAGATGAGACCCTGTCTCTGTCGCTCTTTTTTTTTTGAGACGGAATTTCACTCTTGTTGTCCAGGCTGGAGCGCAATGGCGCATCTTGGCTCACCGCAACCTCCACCTCCTGGGTTCAAGGAATTCTCCTGCATCAGCCTCCCAAGTAGCTGGAATTACAGGCGACCTCCACCATGCCTGACTAATTTTGTATTTTTAGTAGAGACAGGGTTTCTCCATGTTGGTCAGGCTAGTCTCGAACTCCTCACCTCAGGTGATCTGCCCGCCTCTGCCTCCCAAAGTGTTGGGATTACAGGCATCAGCCGCGACGCCCAGCGAGACGCTGTCTCTTAAAAAAAGAAAAAAAAAAAAGGAGAACTGGACTTGCTCCTAGGATTCTTGGGTGGGGGCCAAAGCTGAGGCTAGGCAGCCTCTTGGGAGGGTGCAAAGGGCATGAGGCTGGGGTTGCAGAACTGCCCAGGAGTTTTACTGTGTTGAGGCCTGTGGAAAGCTGTCCCCACTCTTGTCATGCAAGGTCTGGCCTTGAACCATCTCAAACCCAAAAGTGGCTTCTGGGGGCTCTCTAGAGAATTAATCCTAACAGCAACCTTGCAAAGCAGGCATGGTTTCATTGCCATATTACAGATGGGAAACTCCAAACACAGGCTGCTCTGCCCAAGGCCACCCTGGTTAGAAAGTTTGAGGGCCCAGACTCCAGCCCGGGACGGTAGCTCAAAGCCCCCGCTTGTGACTGGCACTATGCCTGCTCTCCAGGGTGCTGCGGGCACCCAGAGGACGGACTCCTTTCCATTCTTAATACCAAGGTTAAAGCCCTTAATCCCAACGTTCCCCAGCCCTTGGCTGGGGTAAGACAACCGCATTTATTCCTGAATCGGAGCTTTTGCTTGAGTTTGGGTGACTTTCAAGAGGGAAAGTGAACTGAGGCCAGGGCAGTCCAGCTTGGTGCCTTCCTGGGGCCTGAGTGAGGCGCTCCCGTTTCTCTGCGGACAGCTCCCTCTGGCGGTACATTACAGAATTGGCCTGCAGACTCCTCCCCCAGAGAGAGTGGGGAGAGGTCCTGTGTAGGGGAAGATGATGGGTGTGAAAGAAGCTTCAGAGTCCAGACCCTCCAGAGAGGGCAAGCATGTAAGTTCACGCAGCCGAGCGCAGTGGCTCACCTGTAATCCCAGCACATTAACAGGCCGAGGTGGGCAGATCACCTGAGGCCAGGAGTTTGAGACCAGCCTGCGCAACATGGTGAAACCCCATATCCACTACACAGAGAAAAATCATCTGGACATTGTGGTGCATGCCTGTAGTCCTGGCTGCTTGGAGGTTGAGGCAGGAGAATAGCTTGGAAGGAGGTGGAGGTTGCAGTGAGCCGAGATCGCGCAATAGCATGCAGTTTGCAAGCCATCAGCCTCCTGGGCCTCATTCTGATATGAATGCAGGCATAAAATGATCGCACATTCTAAACCCCAGGAATGGAGCACACAGTGCCTTATGCTGCTAAAGGCAGGTGGGAGCTCCTGCAGAGTGTGCTAGGCATGCAGTGGGGTCTCCATGATGGTGTGGAAATGGCACTGGCCGGAAATGGCACTGGCCCAGCACACGGCGATGCTTTATGCTGCTTACAATGACCTAGGGAAAGTTCTTCTACATCTCCATGCCTCAGTTTCCTCATCTAGGAAATGGCAACAAGAGTAGTGCTTATCCTATAGGGCTTTCTGAACATGCAAGGAGGTAATGCATAGGAATCTAGATTATTCTTGTTTACATTACAGAATGGGGAAATGAGTGGCTTCGCCACAGTCCCAAATATGAGCCTCCAGTGCCCAAGGTAGTGGGAAATCCAGTTCTACCCCCACCCTGACAAAGCACTCTCTTCCTGATGGGCCCAATGATGCCCTAGGGTGCTAAGTGGTGTTCACAAGGCCAGCCAGAGTCAGAACTCAGATGGGCCCCCCTGAGGCCAGCGTTTCTATGCCTTCACTTTCTCCCGAAGCTGAGTGCACCAGCTCCTAAAACTTCCATGGCGCTTTCAGGCTAATGCCACCCACCTAGACCAGGGCTGGATGATCAACCACATGGGCCACACCCAGAGTCCCTGTAGCATCTTTTGGGTTTTGTTTGTTTGTTTGTTTGTTTTTGAGAGGAAGTCTCCCTCTGTTGCCCAGGTTGGAGTGCAGTGGTGCGATCTCAGCTCACTGCAACCTCTGCCTTGGGGGTTCCAACAATTCTCCTGCCTCAGCCTCCTGAGTAGCTGGGACTACAGGTGCCCCCCACCACACCCTGCTAATTTTTGTATTTTTTTAGTAGAGATGGGGTTTCACCATATTGGTTAGGCTGGTCTCGAACTCCTGACCTTGTGATCCACCTGCCACCTCCCAACATGCTGCGATTACAGGCGTGAGCCACCACACATGGCCTTAGTCAAGTGATTCTCATGCCTTAGTCACCAGGGTAGCTAAGATTACAGGTGTGCACATCATGCCTGGCTAATTTTTATATTTTTAGTAGAGATAGGGTTTCGTTATGTTGGCCAGGCTGGTCTCGAACTCCTGGCCTCAAGTGATCCACCCTCCCTGTCCTCCCACAGTGCTGGGATTACAGGCATGAACCATGGTGCCTGGACCCTGTAGCCTCTTAATATTAGCACCCGGGTCAGGTTGCAACCCCACATGCTGGGCCCAGAGCACCCTTCCTAAGGACCTCTGAGTCCTTAGCCCTGAGGAGCTTGAGGAGATCCCCCCAGCCCCATCCTTGCCCCATACATGCCATTCCTGTCATATGTGGTCTTCAGCACCCCACCGGACAGGTACTAGGTATATGAATTTGCTTGGCTGCCATCACAAAGTACTATAAACTGGGCCACTTAAAACGGAAATGTATCATCTCACAGTTCTGGAGCAGAGGTCTAAAATTAAGCTGGCACCAGGGCCATTCTCCACGTTATGGGCTGAATGTTGATGTCCCACCAGAATTCATATGTTGAAACTTAATCCCCAGTGTGGTGGTATGAAGAGGCAGGACCGATGGGAGCTGAACAGGTGACCCGGGCACTGCCCTCATGGCTGGGACTAGTGGTCTGTGAAAGATGCCGGAGGGGCCAGACGTGGTAGCTCGTGACTGTAATCCCAGCACTTTGGGAGGTCAAGGCAGGTGGATCACGAAGGCAGGAGTTCAAGACCAGCCTGGCCAAGACGGTGAAACTCTATCTTTACTAAAACTACAAAAATAGCCGGGCACAGTGGGTGGTGCCTGTAATCCCAGCTACTCGGGAGACTGAGGCAGGAGAATCGCTTTAACATAAGTGGCAGAGGTTACAGTGAGCCGAGATTGCGCCACTGCACTCCAGCCTGGGCGACAAAGTGAGACTCCATCTCAGGAAAAAAAAAAAAAAAGAGGCCGGGCACGGTGGCTCAAACCTGTAATCTAGACACTTTGGGAGGCCGAGGCAGGTGGATCACGAGGTCAAAAGATCGAGACCATCCAGGTCAACATGGTGAAACCCCGTCTCTCCTAAAGATACAAAAATTAGCTGGGCATGGTGGCGCGTGCCTGTAATCCCAGCTACTCGGGAGGCTGAGGCAGGAGAATTGCCTGAACCCGGGAGGCGGAGGTTGCAGTGAGCCGAGATCGCGCCATGGCACTCCAGCCTGGGTAACAAGAGCGAAACTCCGTCTCAAAAAAAAAAAATGCAAGACGGAGCTTGTTTGCCCCTTCTTCCATGTGAATACACAGTAGCAAGGTCCCATCTATGAGGTACGGGCCCTCACCAGACACTAAGTCTGCTAGTGCCTTGATCTTGGACTTCCCAGCCTCCAGAACGGTGGGAAATCAATTGTTGTTGTTTATAAATGACCTAGTCTGGGTATTTTGTTATAGCAGGCTGAGTGGCCTGGACAGTCCCTGTGAGCCTGTAGGGAAGACACTTTCCTTGCTCTTCCCTAGCTTCTGGTGGTGGCTTTAATCCTCAGTGTTCCTTGGCTTGGAACTGTGTCTCTGCCTCTGTTGCCGCATGAAATTCTGTGTCTGTGTCAAAACTTCCCTCTTCTTCTCCTTTTTTTTTTTTTTTAGATGGAGTCTGGCACTATTGCCCAGGCTGGAGTGCCGTGGCGTGACCTCAGCCCACTGCAACCTCTGCCTCCCAGGTTCAAGCGATTCTCCTGCCTCAGCCTCCCAAGTAGCTGCCATTATAGGCATGCTCCACCACGCCTGGCTACTTTTTGTATTTGTAGTAGAGATGGGGTTTCACCATGTTGGCCAGGCTGGTCTCGAACACCTGACCTCAGGTGATCCACTCACCTTGGCCTCCCAAAGTGCTGAGATTACAGGCATTAGCCACTACACCTGGCCCAAACGTCCCTCTTCTAATAATCATATTAGATTAAGAGCCCTCCCTAACAACTTCATTTTAACTTGATGACATCTGCAAAGAACGTATTTCCAAATAAGGTCACATTCCCAGTGATGGGGGTAGGACTTCAACACATCTTTCTATAATTCAACCTTAACCCCAGGTGTCTTTGTTTTCTACTGCCATAACAGAATTACACTGACTGAGTAATTTATAAAGAGAAGATGTTTTTTCGGCTCACAGTTTCAGGAGGCTGGAACTTCCAAGATCCAGGGGCCACATCTGGTGACAGCCTCTTGTCATTATATGGCAGAAGGTATCACATAAAGAGGGAATGTGAGAGAGGGGAGTAGGGCCAGGCTTATCCTTTTATCAAGAGCCCACTCCTGTGGTAACAGCATGAATCCACTCATGAGGGCAAAGCCCTCATGACCTCATCACCACTGAAAGGTTCTCCTAGCAATGCGGGGAACCAAGGTGGGCAGATGAGCTCACGTCAGGAGTTCACAACCAGCCAGACCAACATGGCAAAACCCCATCACAAGTAAAAATATAAAAATTAGCTGGGTGTGGTGGCACATGCCTGTAATCCCAGCTACTCGGGAGGCTGAGGCAGGAGAATCGCTTGGACCCAGGAGGCAGAAGTTGCCGTGAGCTGAGGCAGTGCCACTGCACTCCAGCCTGGGTGACAGAGTGAGACTCCATCTCAGAAAAACAAAAACTAAAACTTAAATATATATATCTCACCACAATGGCCACTGAATTTCAACGTGAGTTTTAAAGACATGCAAACCCTAGCATGAGTATTCACCAGATGCCACCCGTGTTCATTATAATCTGAGCATGTGCATAGTACCTACATGTCCACCTGTGCACAATAAAATAACAGCTTTGGGTTAGGCATGGTGGCTCACAAGTGTAATCCCAGCACTTTGGGAGGTCAAAGTAAGAGGATTGCTTCAGACCAGGAGTTTAAGACCAGCCTGGGCAACATAGCAAGACCTCATCTCTACAGAAAATTTAAAAATTAGTTGGGTGTGGTGGCATGGGTCTGTAGTCTCAGCTACTCGGGAGGCTGAGGTGGGAGGTTCGCTTGAGACTGAGGCTGCAGTGAGCTGTGATCGCCGCCATTGCACTCCAGCCTGGGCAACAGAGTGAGATTCCATCTCAAAAAAAATAATAATAGCCTCAGGCCGTGCCTACGTCAGGACCGAGGTGTGCAGGGGAACCATCCTGTCGCCTCCCTTCAGTCTTGGGAGAGCTTAATTCTGAAAGCGCTGTGGAAGGACAAGGTGGCTTGGGGACTGGTAATGATCTCCTCCCAGGCTTCATCACTGTTCTTTTAAATAATTAATTCATCTTCTTCCTTGGTGTTTACATCCTTCAAATATTTGTAGATGGTTATCATGTCCCTTTAGTCCCCACTTAGCACCACTCTGCATATTTGCTGTCATGTTGAGTGTGTTATGATCACTGTCGTTATTATTATTATTTCCTCCCGGCTCCCTCCCTCAGCCTCTCAGCCGCCATCACTCGGTGAATCTCCTCCAGGTTCCCAGCCTTTCAAGTACCAGGTTACCGAGGGTGACACATGAAAAGTCAGTAGAGGTGACAAGCCCTACTTGTCACAGAGGGCTTGCAGGCTCTCTAATTCTCATCGGTTTCCCCAAAGCCACAGGGGGAAAAAAAATAGACAAGCTAAGTGAAAACAGCATGCTTCTACTGCAAACTCGGCTTCCAGACAAATCCCCCAGCCCCTGCCCCCAAACAGATAGTCCTCAGTTTCCTCCAACACAAAATCAGGATGAGAATGCCTGCTTTCACCAACCTGGGATTATTGCGAGGACTCAAAGAGGAAAAAACTGAAAGTGCTTTGTAAACTAAAAATCAGGGAGGGTGGCAGTCCCAGCAATGGATGGGATTTCTGCAAAATGTTCCAGGGGTCAACTGTTCTAAACAGCTACAAGTTCTAAGTTAGAATTTACAAATGAACTTGATAGAGCCGAGATTCACCCTAAAATCTGTCTATTGAAAGAATATAAAGAGATGCCCTACTTAAAAATCTACTCATGGATGTTAGTATTCCAAAGAAAGTGTGGAACTCAAAGCTGGAGCCCGACGGGCCCCTGGACATGTTTACAGATGGCCCTGAGGAGACTTGAGAAGGTCACGCTGCTAGAAAAGACTTTTTTAAAAAAACCCACCTTGTCTTGCATTTCAGATCTCACTGAAGAGTTCTTCTGTGCCTGGAAGACTTATTTTCAGTCTGAGAAGAATGATTTTTCAATGGTTCTGTTGAACGTGCAATTCTCACGCAAGTATTTCTATAATTATCCTGTTTCAGTTCTAATACAGTTTCTGGAACAATAGGACTTTTATTGTATTGCCATATCTGTTATAATAGATGTTTTATTACAGAAAATTACGGTAGAGTCACTATTATGATTCTGAAGTTTTTATTTCAAATTGCTCAGAGGATGGAAATTCTTTCTCCCACTCGTTTTACTTTAAGGAGCTTTGAATTTGGGGTGGGGGTGCAAAGTTCTTTTGCAACTTTGGTCTGTTTGAGGTTTTGTTCCATAGCAGAATTTTCTCTTTCACTCCAGTGTAGCCACCTCTGGTACTTGTTTGCTTGTTAGCCTGTGCTACACACAATTTTAAAAAGAATGTTACCTAGACTGTCTCTATGTATCTGCAAAATTTCTTTCATTATTGCCGGAGAGGTCTCCATAATCCTGGTATTATTTTTTTTTTGATATGGAGTCTCACTTTGTCACCCAGGCTGGAGTACAGTGGCATGGTCTTAGCTCACTGCAACCTCCGCCTCCCAGGTTCAAGCAATTCTCTTGCCTCAGCCTCCCTAGTACCTGGGACTACAGGTGCGTACCACCATGTCTGGCTAATGTTTAAATTTTTTTTAGAGGAAGTCTTGCTCTGTTGCCCAGGCTCAAGTGGCACAATCTTGGCTCACTGCAACATCTGCCTCCCGAGTTTAAGCAATTTCTGGTTAATTTTTGCAATTTTTGTATTTTCAGTAGGGACGGGGTTTCGCCATGTTGGCCAGACTGGTCTCGAACTCCGGACCTCAAGCAATTTGCCCTCAAGTGATCTGCCCATGTTGGCCTCCCAAAGTGCTGGGACTACAGGCGTGAGCCACCACACCCAGCTGATAAACTGTATTTTAGCTGGGCGTGGTGGCTCACGCCTGTAATCCCAGCACTTTGGGAGGCCGAGGTGGGCGGATCACTAGGTCAAGAGATCAAGACCATCCTGGCCAACATGGTGAAACCCCGTCTCTACTAAAAAAAATACAAAAATTAGGTGGGCATGGTGGCATGCGCCTGTACTCCCAGCTACTCAGGAGGCTGAGGCAGAAGAATTGCTTGAACCTGGGAGGCGGAGGTTGCAGTGAGCTGAGGTTGCGCCACTGCACTCCAGCCTGGTGCCTGGCGACAAAGCGAGACTCTGTCTCAAGAAAACAAACAAACAAAAACTATATTTTAAAAATGTAAAAAATACTAGTGATCATGAAACACTAACAGTAGTGATCATGAAAATAGAGAAGCTGAAACTTCTAGACGCCTTCAGGCTAGGTCCTATCTTACTTCAGGTGGTAGCTCCACCTTAAAGGGCGGGGCGGGGGGGGTCTGTGTGGAGATTTCCTTGGTTAAATCAGAGGCTGCTAGAGGCCGAGGTGGGATTCAGGAGTGTGCTTGCTGCCTCCAACAGTGAAGGTCTTTGCCTCCAAGAAGATGCCACCCATAGGAAAGAGTAATCCTCTAATCTTGGACATCAGGTCCAGCTTTTGGCTCAGTTGACTTTTCCACAGTGGAAAGAGTTCAGGGCTATGAGAAGTCCCAGAATATCTGCCCACAGCAATCTAGCACCATCAGAACCCACCTCCACATGTGACCACCATGTCTCCATGTTCCTGGTAATGCAAACTCCTAGGCTCTGAGTCTGGAACTGCTGATGGAGGGGCAGGTCCTGGGTCCTGCCAAGAACTGAGGTTCCCCAGTCACAGTCTTCGATTAGACAGAGCCCCTCCAGTTCTCAGAATTTCTTAGGCTACCCAGGAAATAGAGAGGAAGGGACCTGCCCCTGGTCACACTGTCAGTAACAGAATCAGAACAGGGCTGGGCATGGATCACCTGAGGTCAGGAGTTTGAGTCCAGCCTGACCAACATAGTGAAACCCCATCTCTATTAAAAATACAAAAAATTAGCTGGGTGTGGTGGCAGCCACAGCTACTTGGGAGCCTGAGGCAGGAGAATTGCTTGAACCCGGGAGGCAGAGGATGTGGTGAGCTGAGATTGCATCATTGTACTCCATCCTGGGCAACAAGAGTAAGACTTCGTCTCTTGGCCTCCCAGCTTCTGTTCTTCCCTTAACACAAGGTTGGCAGAGATGGGGAGACCAGCCTGATCAACACAGGCCCTATGGGTGGGTGCATTTGGACTGGGTGCAGAGCACCTTTGGAAGGCAGGGAAACCCAGGAAGGTAAACACACACACATACACACACACACACACACACACACACACACACACACACACAGCGTGAATGTGGAGAAAATCAGAGAGAAAAAACTGTCAGGAACTCTTCCAGCACAGAAAACATCCTGATAGTTTAGAGTGCCCAGAAGAGTAGGCACCTCGGAATCTGCAAGGGCTTCTTTTGTGGCTCACCTGCAGTGGGGGTGGGGTCTCTGGGGCCTGCCCTCCCTCCTACCCTACATGCATTACCCATCCTATAGTAGCCGGCCGTCCCTGCAAAATTCCAGCCCATGGTGGGGTGGGGGGAGGAAGGGTGGGGAGGGGTGGGAACACACCACACTTCGACTTCAGAATGAAACCAGTGCTTTGCACACGTTCGTTCCTCAGTCCATTATGAAAGCAGAGACCCCACCCGAACACTGTGACTTTGGGGCGATGTTCTTGGGGGTCAGGAATTCAGAGGTGGAGCGTGGGTCTCTAGGACCCCTAGCACCCCCAGTAGCCAGGGTAGCCCCTCCTCTACTGAGACTCAAGCAGGCGCCAGGCCCCAAACCCTCCCTCTTCTCTGGTCTATATCCCACCGTACGATTTTCTTTTTTGGTGCGGCGGTGCTTTGCTGGAGGACCTGTGAGGGGGAGCTGCGCAGGGCAGGCCCGGGGTACCAGAGGCTCTCGCTTTGGCAGCGGCCCTGCGGGTGCCAGAGGCTTGCAGAGTGATCTGAGCGCGCCAAGGGATTGCTGTCAAGTAAGGTCCTCCACAAGTCTTCAGAAACCTCAGAGATTACAGCCCCCGCGCGGCAGGAGGGCAGCGGCTTCCCATATCCCGGCAGACAATGGGGCGCGGGAAAGAGGGGGACAGCGGCCTGGGGACCCCGCTCCCGCAGCACGTGCACCGAGCCCACGGCGCCGGCTTTACAGATCGAGTGGCTCCATCCCCAGAACAAAGGCTCCGGGACCCCATCTGTGCTGGGCGCGGGGGAGGGCGCCGCACTTGCTGCCCACCGCGAGCAAAGCGAGCCAGACAAAGGGCTCAGCCCTGCAGACGCGAGTGGTGGGGAAATAATCAAGCACTAAGAAAATATTGTACGTGGATTTGAGACCAACGGAAAACGCGCTCCCAAACAATGTCTGTTGTTTGCACCGGGCTTTTCTGCTAAGTTTCATCAAGTAATTTGCACGCCATTTCAATAAAATTAACGAATTATGGTCGAGTTTTTGTTTTATTGACATAAATAAAAATCTTCCTTTCTTTTATTATTGAAATAATTCGCCCCCATTTCCCGGGCAGCCTGCACTGCGCGGTAAGGAAACCGGGCCTCCCAGCCAGACCCAGCGGCCTTTCTGCTGCGCTCCTTAGCTAACTCCCCGGAAACCCTGCGTTTGTTGTGGCTGCTCCCCTTGACTGTGGCAATAACTAGAACTTCAACCCTCTCACTTTCTTTTTTTTTTTTTTTTAATTTTTATTGCATTTTAGGTTTTGGGGTACATGTGCAGAACATGCAAGATAGTTGCATAGGTACACACGTGGCAG
>CM052668.1:20279756-20405046 GCA_028533165.1 Leontopithecus rosalia
GGTGCCTGGTCTTATGTTTAAGTCTTTAATCCATCTGGAGTTAATTTTAGTGTAAGGTGTCAGGAAGGGGTCCAGTTTCTGCTTTCTGCACATGGCTAGCCAGTTTTCCCAACACCATTTATTAAACAGGGAATCCTTTCCCCATTGCTTGTTTTTGTCAGGTTTATCAAAGATTGTATGGTTGTAGATGTGTTGTGATTCCTCCAATGCCTCTGTTCTATTCCATTGGTCTATATCTCTGTTTTGATACCAGTACTATGCTGTTTTGATTACTGTAGCCTTGTAGTATAGTTTGAAGTCGGGTAGTGTGATGCCTCCCACTGTGTTCTTTTTGCTTAGGATTGACTTGGCTATGCGGGCTCTCTTTTGGTTCCATATGAAGTTCAAGGTGGTTTTTTTCATTTCTGTGAAGAAAGTCAATGGTAGCTTGATGGGGATAGCGTTGATTCTGTAAATTACTTTGGGCAGTAAAGCCATCCCTCTCACTTTCTTAACACCTGCTTTTCTTGCAGTGGGAGCACGAGCATTTCTGCGTAGCAGGGACTCAGGGCAATGATGTGTTTGGAAGGTGCTAGAAGGTAAGGGGCTTCTCTCTCTCTCTTTTTCTTCTCATCCACCCCTGCCTTTTTTTTTTTTTCTTTTTGAGACGGAGTTTTGCTCTTGTTACCCAGGCTGAGTGCAATGGCGCCATCTCAGCTCACCGCAACCTCCGCCTCCTGGGTTCAGGCAATTCTCCTGCCTCAGCCTCCTGAGTAGCTGGGACTACAGGCGTGCGCCATCGTACCCAGCTAATTTTTTGTATTTTTAGTAGAGACGGGGTTTCACCATGTTGACCAGGGTGGTCTCGATCTCTTGACCTCGTGATCCAGCCGCCTCGGCCTCCCAAACTGCTGGGATTACAGGCATGGGCCCCTGCCCTGCTGGCCAAGGAGCTTCTCTTAAAGCTGTATTTGCAAAGCAAGCACATTGTTTGTTAAGGTTTTATATTGCACCTTTTAAAAAAGGTAATGTGGGGCCTGGTGTGGTGGCTAACACCTGTAATCCCGGCACTTTGGAAGGCCTAGGAATTCAAGACCAGCCTGGCTAACATAGTGAGACCACAGCTCTACAGAAAAACTTAAAAATTAGCTTGGAGTGGTGGCCTGTGCCTGTAGTCCCAGCTACTTGGGAGGCTGAAGCAGGAGGATCACCTGAGCCCAGGAGTTTGAGGCTGCTGTGAGCTATGATTGCACCACTGCCCTCTAGCCTAGGCAATGTGGTAAGATCCCATCTCTACAAAAAAAAAAAAAAGACTAAGAAATCATCACTAGTTGGTGTTATTAAGGAACATCAGCATCACTGTCGCTGTTATTTATTGCTGCATAACAAATCCAAAACTTAAAGGCTTAAGACCAACGTCATCTCTCACAGCTCCTAAGGGTCAGGAGTTTGGGAGTGCTATAGCTGGGCCCTCTCTTGAGGTTGTAGCCATCGGGAGGGGTGCTTGGGGCCTGGTGATGTGCTGCTTCCAAGAGGACCATTTGCTCATGTGGCTGGCGAGTCGTCCTGGGCCCTTGGCCATGAGGCCTGAGTGCCTCAGCAGGTGGGGCTCTCCACAGGCTGCTCCAGTGTCCTCGTGCTCAGGAAGCTGGCATCCTCCAGAGGAAGGATCCAAGCAAGGAAGCAGAAGCCACAGCATCTTCATGATCTAGCTTTACGGGTGCACACCATCACTGCCGCACCCCACCGGCTACGCATTCTTCCGTATGCCTGGGACTGCACAGAGGCATGAATGCTGGTAGGCATGGATCACTGGGGGCCAACTTGGAGACTGGTTACCACAAGTGATTATCACTAATATTACTTGGTAGGGCTATTTCGAGTGCCCAGAGGAGAGTATTATATAGCTAAAGCCATCATTTCTTTTTGTCTTTCTAGTCAATGCAAACAGAAGTGATCAGTTACCTTTAATGGTGTTCCCAGACTCCAAACATGGCCTTCCCAGTGCCAGCTCTCCTTTCAGACTGGGGAATAGAACAGTAGCTGAGAGAGATAAGGTCCCCTCTCTGCATCCCTGACTTTCCAGAGAAAGAAAACCTAAGTGCACACATGAACATAGCGACCAGAGCTACAATACTGTGGAGACAGTGCTGCCGAATGGGAAGAGGCACAGGCCAGGTGCAGGCTCACGCCTGTAATCCCACCACTTCGGGAAGCTGGGGCGGGAGGATCACTTGAGGCCGGAGTCCAAGACCGGCCTGGGCAATACAGGGAGACCTCTTCGCTACAAAAATAAAAAAATAGCTGGGTGCAGCGGCACACATCTGTAGGTAGTCCCAGCTACTCAGGAGGCTGGGGCAGGAGGATCGCTTGAGGCTGGAGTCCAAGACAGGCCTGAGCAACACAAGGAGACCTCTTTGCTACAAAAATAAAAAATTAGCTGGGTGCACATCTGTAGTCTTAGCTACTTAGGAGGCTGGGGCAGGAGGATCGCTTGAGTCCAGGAGCTTGAGGCTGCGAATGAGGTATGATCGTACCACTGTACTCCAGGCTGGATGACAAAGCAAGACCTGTTTCAAGAAAGAAAAGGGGGGAAATTCAGGGAGGAGACTAAGCTTTGAGTGCCAGGGTTGGAGGTCTATACATCCTGGTCCTCCTCAAATGACAAACCTGAAATGTGCCAGGCATTTTAGATTTCCTGCAAGCCAAACCTTTTAGTAGAACAACAGACTGAATAAGACAGATTTTTTTTTTCTTTTTTGAGACAGAGTCTTACTTTGTTACCCAGGCTGGAGCACAATAGCCACAGTCTCGGCTCACTGCAACCTCCGCCTCCCGGGTTCAAGCTATTCTCCTTGCCTCAGCCTCCTGAGTAGCTGGGATTACAGGTGCCTGCCACCATGGGCAGCTAATTTTTGGTATTTTTAGTAGAGACAAAGTTTCGCCATGTTGGTTAGGCTGGTCTCAAACTCCTGACATCAAGTGATCCACCCTCCTCGGCCTCCCAAAGTGCTGGGATTACAGGCGTGAACCACCGCACTCGGCCTAAGATGGATTTTTGATGTTGTCACATCTTCGTGGAACACCTCGGCTCCCCTCCCAGAAGGCAGCCTCCACAAGGAAGGAGCTTGTTATGTCTTATTTATCCTTATAGCTCTCATGCCTGGAATGACTGGTACATAATTGGTATCACTAATGACTGTCATTAATAATAATTATCTAATGGCTATCAGCCTTGTTGGTGTCCCCAAGTCTTTCAGGTTTAATGAACGTCCTCCTTAACATTAATAAATAAAAGTGATTCAAGTTCTCAGTCTACTTACAGAGAAACATGAGAACTAAAAATAAAATCTTAAGCCCTCCAAGCAACTGCACAGACCCACCCCCTTGGCCAAGGGGACCCCAGAGGAAGCTTAATAACGGAGTTCCCAGCCATGATGGGAAGGGAGGTCAGACACACCCTACCGTGCTCTACCCTGTCCCTTTTGTGGCTTAAACATAAACAAGCAGCATTCATGTTAAAACAGAGGTCCTGGTGGCTATGGTGGCTCATGCCTGTAGTCCCAGCACTTTAGGAGGCCAAGCGGGAGGATCACCTGAGGTCAGGAGTTCGAGACCAGCCTGGCCAACATGAGGAAACCATCTCTTCACTAAAAATACAAAAATTAGCCATGTGTGCAAGCACCTATAATCCCAGATACTCAGGGGACTAAGGCAGGAGAATTGCTTGAACGTCGGAGGTGGAGGTAGCAGTGAACAGAGATCATGCCACAGCACTCCAGCCTGGGTGACAGACTGAAACTCTGTCTCAAAAAAATAAAAATTAGAGGTCATAAGACTGGCAGAATGGACTCTGTGACAGTAAGATAACAAATCGTAACAGGACCTAAGGGCCATATCAGGGAAGGGTTAAGTCACACATCTCTATACTTAAAGAACAAACTATGTTCTAGCTGTCACAAGAGGTTTCTTTTTCTCTAGCAGCTAAATGAGCCAATGGCTTGGAGATAGGCAATGTTAAACCAATTGCAGCTCGCCCACTGCCAGACCCTCCACTAGCCAGAACCGCAGCTTTGATTGGACAAGAGACTTTCTTCTGATAAGAGACCACTCACCAGGGCCTGGTTCTGCCCGTTTGCAGGGGCTGTGCAATTCCATGCCTCCATGACTCTGCTTCACCTTTCGATGTTTGCAGCCTGATTGTAATACACCTAAATGTGAAGTCTCCACCCCAAGGTGAACATGGGACGCGTGTAACATGCATGTTTGCTTATCACGCGTGTGCACAGACTCCTTCATGAATATTCATAGCCTTTCCTGTATCTTGTTGAATATGTATACCTGGCCAACCCATTCAGCCTGAATTCCTGTCTTAGCTCCTCCCGCCCTTCCTCAAAGTACCTGCCTGTTGATGTCTACCGGCAACTAGACTTTTTAGCCGGTCAGTGTGGCTGCCTTGCAGGTTGTAAGCCTGTCTGAGAAATAAAGCTCTCCTTTTCTAAATGTATATACTGAGTGATTTTTTTTTTTTTGAGACAGAGTTTCGCTCTTGTTGCTCAGGCTGAAGTGCAGCGGCATGATCTTGGCTCAACACAACATCCACCTCCCAGGTTCAAGCAATTCTCCTGCCTCAGCCTCCCGAGTAGCTGGGATTACAGGCGTGCACCACCATGCCCAGCTAATTTTTGTATTTTTCTAGAGACAGGGTTTCTCCCTGTTGGTCAGGCTGCTCTCAGGTGATCCACCTGACCTCAGGTGATCCACCTGCCTCAGCCTCACAAAGTGCTGAGATTACAGGCATGAATCACCATGCCCCTTGAGTGATTTTGCATATTTGAGTCATTTTTAAGCCAGCAAACACCAGCCCAGAATCTCTAAAGGTTGCTGACAGAGGTGGTAAGAGCCACCTCTGCAATCCTCCTGATCAGAACCCTCTAAAGCCTGACTCTTCGGGATTCGCCTCCTCGCCTCCCTCAGCTCCTCCAGCCCTCCCTCTGTTCAGTGTGCCTGGCGCAGATGAACTGGGAGCTCCAGATCTTCTCAGGAACTTCCCCAAAGCCTCTCTAACACAAGGCATTGGCGCCATCAACTTTGACTGTCGGGTCTGCAGTGACCAGTGAGGGTTCAGTGTAGCAGTGTGGTTCACCAGGTGCCTGGAATGGAATATTGAGACCGCCTGGTTCTTGAGAGTTACTTGGGCCCAGCCCGGCACTGACAGCCTTACAGAGCCTTCTGCTACTCTCTTATCCGTGGACCAGCCTCCAGCTCACTCTTGCTCTCTTCCTGATTCCTCTTCCCATGTCAGGGACAGTAAGACACTCTCCCACTGCAGGCCACAGCACTTGGAGTCCAGAGCTCTGAACAGATATCTTACATTCAGTGTGGTCAAATGTTTAGGCTTAATGCCCATCTTTCTTCTATTTATTTTTGTTTTAAATTATTTTTTAGAGACAGTCTCTGTCGCCCAGGCTGGAATACACTGATATAATCACAGCTCACTGCAGCCTGGAATTCCTGGAATCAAGTGAGCCTCCCATCTCAGCGGGGACTACAGGTGCATGCTATCACACCTGGCTAATTTTTAAATAATTTTAAGAGACAGCATCTCCCTATATTGCTCAGGCTGGCCTTGAACTCCTGGCCTCCTGCATTGGCCTCCCAAAGTGCTGGGACTACAGGCATGAGTCACCACGCCCAGCCCCACTCCTCTAAGTGGAGGAAAGGTTTAGTCTGCTCCCATCGTGAATTATGCAACCCCTCTTCCCCCTTAGAACATACAAGCACTCTAGTCAAAGTCTCTGAGGTTTTATTTTAAGAGCATTTTTCATTTTGGCTAAACATAGACATATGTACCCACAAGACTGGTGAAAACAAAGAAAAAATCATCTTGAGGAAACAAACACATCTTGAGAAAGTTTCTTCAAGATGTTTTGGCACGTTCTATGCTATCACTTTGCAGAACAATTTGTTGTCCACTCGGTAATTTTAGGAGCTGTCTGAGATGGTCTGTTCCCGAAAGACTGTGGATCGGAAAGGTGGCAAAGTGGAGTGTCCCAGCCATTCCGTGGACAGGTGGGCTGAGGGAGAAGTTCAGAGGACTCTAGAGTGATTTGCAATGTCTCAGACAGAAACATAACATCTTCTTTCATCCTCTGCAGAGTCTGGAGCTCAATTCACACCTTTTTTTTCCTTCCCTCACTTAAAATCAAATTCTCGCCCTTAACACTTCCTTTCAGAACTGCACCGAAGATGACAATGTCTTCTCATGCATATGAATGACCCAAAGTGTAGGAAAATGAGCCCCACTGGAGTCGCTAAAGCCTTTAACCCACGCACGCTTAATGCTGTGAAGCCCTGATTACGGCGAAGGTGTCTTTTTATTTTAGAAGGGATTTAGGACAGTGCATGCCACCCTGCACAGATGCACGGAAATTGATTGTGGGGCAAGCTATAAAGACAGCATATGCTCCCCAAATCTGTTTCTGAGCCACGTAGGATGATGAATCCTGAGGTGGGACTGAGGGGGAACAGCGGCAGCTGTCTCCCCTGCACGCACCGGGCAGCTACTTCCCCGTTTGGACATTGGCGTGACACCCTCTTTCCCTACTCACCTGTGAAAGTGTGCAGCATGTTCATTTAAAGCCTCCTGCTCCAGCCTGGGGCCTTCTGCAAACCGCAGGGACCCGCAACAATTACTTGTTGGGAGAACACATGAAGCATAAAGCATGGTACTTTATTTTAAACATACAGGTGGCACAAATTTATTTCCAAAGATTTAAGCACCTGATGATTTCTCCTTAGGGAAAAAAGCATTAAAAGGGGCCTCTCCTGTGACAAATTTCCACTCACCATAGTTTGTGCAGAGGCGGAATGTCAGGCTTTTCCCACTGAGCTCTGGACATGAAACAAAGTTAACACTAGAGGGTGCTATAGATCAGGAAATCCAGGAACCGTGGGCGATGGACGGAGTTCAAGACGCTGCCCTCCCGATTATAACCTAACAAACCAAGCATGTCACTTTGCCAGAACTTACCCCTTCACCATTTCTGCTATGATGAAATTATCCAGATATGCTTAATTTGAAATTTTGACTTAGCCTGAGATTATATAGAATTTCAAGACTGGCTATGGCCGGGTGCAGTGGCTCACGCCTGTAATCCCAGCATTTTGGGAGGCCAAGGTGGGTAGATGACTTGAGGTCAGGAGTTCAAGACCAGCCCTGGCCAACATGGTGAAACCCTGTGTCTCCTAAAAATACAAAAATTAGCGTAGTGTTTTTTACCGGGCGTGGTGGCACGTGCCTGTAATCCCAGCTACTCAGGAGGCTGAGGCAGGAGAATCACTTAAACTCTCAGGAGGCAGACGTTGCAGTGAGCCAAGATCGCACCACTGCACTCCAGCCTGGGCGACAGAGTCTGTCTCAAAAGAGAGAGAGAAAACAACAACAACAAAAAAACTAGCTGTAGGTGCAGAGCCCAGGTCTGCAGGATAGACACTTTGTGTTTTTATCTTAAGTGCTTTTCAATTTCACCCTTACAGACCCGATACTAAATCCCACTCATGTACTTCAGTCCTTCTCTGAGGGAGGGCGGAGTTTAGAGGCAATTTTAGGAAGCAGGGATGAGGAACCAGACAGAGAAGACCACACAGTGAAGGATGGACAAGCCAGTACATTATCAAGGCTGGTTCCATCTGCAGGCAACCAGGGCTCAGTCCCACACGGACTTCTGAGTACACAGAAGGCCTTTCAGAATCTTCTGTGTCTCCCCCACTGGCTGAGAGTTCCCCAGGCATGGTAACCCCCGTACCTCCGGGCTGAACGTATGTTTGCATGCTGAATGGGCTCTTTCTGCCATCCCATGCTACCGCATTCGGGAAGCCCTGGGGCCAAAGCAAACAGCATGCTTGAGGCAAGGTGCTGTGAGGACCAAATGAGCTGAAGCTCGCATAAAACTGCTCACCACCACCATAGCTGAATCAGCGGAGGCCAAGAGCACGCGAGGTGGTGCCGGCGAGGAGGGTGGTGCCGGCGACGACTGATCATCTCCCGCTTGGACCACTCAGACTCAGGCATGCCCTGCATCAAATCCAACCTGTCACCAGGTCTGTGAGGGGAAGGCCTGTGGAAATTCTGCTGTGAATGAAGCTGAAGTTGCTGTTCATCATCTCCCTCCTGCACCAACCACTCCAGATGTCCCTCACTCCTGACCAGCGAATTAGCTTGTTTAAGTTGTGTGCCAGGTGAGGTGACCGTACCTGCCCCACTGCGGCTTCCGCGTCTTTAACGCTTTGTCTTTGTTGGCCCTTGGCTGCTGTGACTTTCTGTTTTATCTTATTGCAGGTTCAAGATTCACCAAGAAGGCAGGGTGCACTGGCTCATATCTGTAATCCCAGCACTTTGGAAGGCTGAGGCGGGCGAATCACTTGAGCCCAGGAGTTCGAGACCAGCCTAGGCGGCACAGCAAGACTCCATCTCTACAAAAAAAAAAAAAAATATTCAGGTGTGGTGGCACATGCCTGTAGTCCCACCTACTCAGGAGGTGGAGGTGGAAGGATCGCTTGAGCCCAGAAGGTCGAGGCTGCAGCGAGCCATGATCGTGCCCTTGCGCTCTAGCTGGGCAACAAAGTGAGACCCTATCTCAAAAAAATAATGAATAATCAAATAGATAAAGACACCAGGAGACTTCACAGTGACTCCCTCGAGTCCCAACGTACTCATTCCTCCCTCATGGAGAAACAACTCTCTCGCCTTGTGATAATGAGAACGAGTTTCACCTGCCAGTTTAATCGCTACCTTTTTTAGTGCAGTAAAATACACACAACACAAAATGTGCCATTTTAACCATTTTAATTGTATTATTATTATTTTTTGAGACAGAGTTTTGCTCTTGTTGCCCAGGCTGGAGTACAGTGGCACATTCTCAGGTCACTGTAACCTCTGCCTCCCGGGTTCAAGCCATTCTCCTGCCTCAGCTTCCCACGTAGCTGCTGGGATGATAGACGCAGAGGCCACCATTCCCGGCTAATTTTGTATTTTTAGTAAAGACAGGGTGCCACCATGTTGGCCAGGCTGGTCTTGTATCCCTGACCTCATGATCTGCCCACCTTGGCCTCCCAAAGTGCTGGGATTACAGGTGTGAGCCACTGCGCCCGGCCATATTCTTGATTTTAAACCTTTATCAGATATATGATTTGCAAATATTTTCTCCCATTCCAGAGGTTGTTTTTTCACTTTCTTGATAATGTCCTTTCATGCACAAGTGTTTAGTTCTGATAAATTCTAATTTATCTATTTTTCTTTCGTGTTTTTGGTGTCATATCTAAGAATCTATTACCAAGTCCAAGGTCATGAAGATTTACCTGTATGTTTTCTTCTAAGAGTTCTGTCCTTTTAGTGCTTATATTTGTCGTTGATACACATTGAGTTAATATTCATATCGCGTAATGTAGGGGTACCCCTCATTCTTTTGCATGTAGAAACTCAGTTATCCTAATTATTGCTCATTGCCTCTGGCCTACTGACTTGAGATGCCCAGGAGGACCAGGCAGTATTTACATTTTCAAGTTCCGTGAAATCGGTGATGTTCCCTGGTGGAGGCGTCTACTTTCCGCCCCTCCACCCCGATCAAGAACTAAGACGTCCAATTTGCTAGAGCCCAGCGCAAAGCTGTGGACGCAGGAAGCACGCATTTCTCAAGGTGGTCTCTCAGAGTGACGGTGAGAATAGCCAATCTCACTGCCCCCACCCCTCCCTGGGTTCCCAGCCCCAGGTCTTTCTGCTGTTGAGAACATAGCACCATGGGTCTGCTCTTGGGAAGGCACACACACTGCAGTTTCCAGGCTAGTACCCCAATTATACAGGGTGTGGGCCCATGCTTTCCCCGTGGCACGGCCTTGGCGCAGGTCATCCTGGTGTTCTCCCAGGCCTGCTGCTTCCGGAGGAACTTCGGAGCCGTAGTCTCTTTGCTGTAAAACAGATCCCTTGGCTCGAGGCAATGTTGTTCAACTCCATTGCCAATAAATCAGAGACGTCTGTAAGCGCTCTGTTGGTGATGCCGCTGAGGACACTGTGGATAAGGAAAATCCATATCCAGAGCTGGTGTTGACTCTGGCAGGACTCATGGCTGTCTCATCGGTGACAGGAGTCTGATGTAACGAACTTCCCACTGTGGCTGCCTGATCTCCTTGAGAAATGGCGCCACCTTGAGGGCTCGTTATTAGTCCATGTGGTTGGCAGGTAGGTCATTCAGTAGTGGCAGCAGCCAGGTCATCCCCAGCAAGAGGGAACTTGCGGTGTTTTGGCTCATGCCTCCCGTGACTCTTGCCACCATGGCCACACCATTCATGGAACTATTGCCCCTGCCGTGGGGTGGCTGGTACTGGCTGATGCCCAGAGGATGAACCCTCCTGTCCACCCAGTTGGCAGGTGCCTCCTCTGCAGGAAAGGCTTTCTGGCAGACTTTAACGTAAGTCCAACGATTGGCATGCTGGGGCTGTTTCCACAGGTCAGTAGTACTGATTTTTCCTTTTGTCTCAAACTCCGATATGGCTCGGCACAGCAGTGACTGATCCTGTGTTTATCTGAAATTTTAATATTTTGCTCATCATGGATTTTTGCATTAATTTTAACTCTTGAGAATATTGCATTAACATATTATGCATCTTGACTACTGATAAATTTTTCACCTAAGGTGAGTGCCACCCTTGTCCCTGCCCTGAGGGCAGCAGTTTATTTTTAGTTCAAGCCAGCATATGGAACCTGTTAAACACAATCCATCCATCTGTGAAGCAGATCCAAGTGTCCTCCTCTATCAGCCCATCCTGGGGCCCCTCCCCCACCATATGTCCATAAAGCCATAGATGGGCACGGAGAGAGAGAAGGGTGACGGCATCAGACAGAGGTGATGTGGGGATCGAGGCCACCTGTTCACATAACTTCCTGGGCCTGATCCCAAATGCGTCATTTTCTTTATTTCTTTCCTTTTTTTTTTTTTTTTTTTTTGGAAATGGAGTTTCGCTCTTGTTGCCCAGTCTGGAGTGCAGTGGCGTGATCTTGGCTCACTGCAACCTCCGCCTCCTGGGTTCAAGCAATTCTCCTGCCGAAGCCTCCCAAGGAGCTGGGATTATGGGCACCCACCACCATGCCTGGCTAATTTTCATATTATTAGTGGAGATGGGGGTTTCACCATGTTGGCCAGACTGGTCTCGAACTCCTGACCTCAGGTGATCCATCCTCGTCAGCCTCCCAAAGTGCTGGGATTACAGGCATAAGCCACCATGCCCGGCTCAAATGCTTCATTTTCACTGCTAATGGGTTGCTATTGTAGCCTCCCAATCTATGCCTTGAGGCTCTCACTGTAGTCAGTTCCAGGAACAAAGTCACTCACTGTCCTACGGATGGTCTCCAAGTCCCTGCCAGGACCCACTGCACAGCAGGAGCTACTCTCAGACTGGGAAGGGTTCTCAGCAGCAGAAGGCACCACTGCACTGCCGAGGGCTAGAGGCTTACACTGCACCTCTCCTACTGAAGCTTGCAGAGAGCAGCCTGCTTCATCATAGGAGACACTAAGTCTTCCATCTTTGGCTCTTCTGGGTCATGAAGAGCAGATTATCCCACAGCCTAGACCCCCTGGCCAGCCCTCTTTGGCCCTAGACTCCCTTCTGAGTGGCAGCCTCCCAAGTAGTCTGGTAAGTGGATGGGAGACGTATCAGCAAGTGTCTAATGTCCCAGGTGGTGCACCCAGCCCTGTGCCTCTTCCCTAGTGCAGCGATGGAAAGCTGCCACTGCCTCTGCCTTCCTTTACAAGGGTTGTCCTGGCATGTGCCAGAGCACTGGGTCACCTAACAACCTTGCCAATGTGCCAGTCCCCTGGATGTTTCTGGGCTTCCACCGCTGCCCTTCGCTTGCATGTGTCTTCTTCCTAGGACATCCGGGGTGTTTGTATCATATGCTGGTGGCATAGTATCATCAACAGTGCACCAGCGTGCTGTGCAGACTCTCCTGAGGCAGAGAGCATGTTTGCATGCAAAGAGCGCTCAAAAGCCCCCAAGGGCCAGGCGCAGCAGCTCATGCCTATAAATCCAGCACTTTGGGAGGCTGAGACTGGTGGATCACTTGATCCTAAAAGTATGAGACCGGCCTAAGCAACATAGTGAGACGCTATCTCAAAAAAAAAAAAAAAAAAGAGCTAGGCGTGGTGATATGCGCCTGTGGTCCCAGCTACTTGGGAAGCTGAGGCGGAAAGATTCATTGAGCCCTGGAGGTTGAGGCTGCAGTGAGCTGTGATCACACCACTTCCAGCCTGCATGACACAGCAAGAACCTGTCTCAAAATAAATGAATTAATTAAAAATGCCGAAGAAGAGTGTTTCTTATTTTTGGTCATAAACACATGGTAGGGAAAGCCTTCCAAAAGGTCTAGGGAAATTATTTTTTTACTTTTTTTTTCTTTTTTTGCTGTTGCCTAGGCTGGAGTGCAGTGGCGCGATCTCAGCTTACTGCAACTTCTGCCTCCCAGATTCAAGCGATTCTACTGCCTCAGCCTCCTGAGTAGCTGGGATTACAGGTGCGCACCACCGCACCCAGCTCATTTTGTATTTTTAGTAGAGATGGGGTTTCACCATGTTGTTCAGACTAGTCTTGAACTCCTGACCTCGTGGTATGCCTGCCTCAGCCTCCCAAAGTGCTGGGATTACAGGCATAAGCCACCACATCCAGACCCTTTTATTTATTTATTTATTTATTTTGGAGATGGAGTCTTGCTCCATCACCCAGGCTGGAGGGCAGTGGCATGATCTTGGCTCACTGCAACCTTGACCTCCCAGATTCAAGTGATCATCCTGTCTCAGTCCCTGAGTAGCTGGGACTACAGGCATGCACCACCATGCCTGGCAATATTTTGTGTATTTATTAAAGACTGTGTTTCACCATGTTGGCCAGGCTGGAGACAGGGATGGAAGCAAAAGGACATCAGGAATGATGCCAGGTCTCTGGGCTTGAGCTGCAGGGCAGATGGAGACACTGCCCCAGAAAAGGAGTTTCTTTGTAGAAGTTCTGGTTCTGGAGTCTTCCAGCCTTTAGAGGTCTGGTTAAGGAGGGGTCCGAGAGGTGGGAAGAAGCCAGGAGGGTGAGGAGTCACTGAGGCTGGTGCAGAGAGTCTCCAGAAGCAGGGAGCAGCCCCTTTTGATGGTGACCTGGCTGTGTAGGGTTTTTGACACTCACCCCACTGACTTTCCCGCATCTGCATGGCCGCTCTGACCGCCCACATCTGTGGTGAGGGTCCCTCCCCTGCCTGCCATTGCCCCATCCTCCCCAACTCAGTAGATTCATGTTGTGTCCATCCTTCCAGGCCCTCCTCTGCTTCCCCAGCTCCTGTCTCAGAGTCCCCTGGCCTCTTGGGTCTCCCTCTGTGTCTTGTGTAAGAGTCGATCATGCTCCTGTCTGTTTCCTAGGTGAGCTCCTCGAAAGCAGGAACCACGCTGCCTCCTCCTCTGACTCCCTGGCTCTGAGCGAAGGCTCTGGCGACAGTAGCTGTGAGAGGAATGTTTGCCGAGTGACCCCAGGAACGCGTGGTGTCAGCTTAAAAGCCAGTGCACCCAAGGCTGACCCAAAACATTCTCTGGCAACCAGAGCCACCCAGCCGGGGGATGCATTCTGCCTTTGAAGGTAGTGAGTAGCCCATCCCTAGAGGTACCCAAGAGGAGAAGGATCAGACACTATTCAGGGTGGGAAATGGATGAGGGGATTCTGGCAGTGGGGGAGAGGGTCTGACTACCCATCCGCTAAGGACAGCCTCCACTCTGGGGCCTCCAGCCTGAGAACAAGGCAGGAGCCACCATCATCAGAAGCTGTCAGATTCACAGTCATAATTCCGGAGTGTGACACTTAGTTAATCTGAAAATATTTGCTAACCTATTACGAATAACAATATTTGCAGCTTAAAATGCTTACCCTCCATAGCTGCAGAGTGTGAAGATGTGCTTCTACCCAGACAAAGATGAGTTCGCTACTATCCGAGCAAATTGACACAGGGAGCTTATGAGCCTAATTGCTGGCATCTCAGGCTGATTTGTGTCCCCCGGGGCCACGCTGATAACTTGGCTAAACAAATACAGGAGGTGCTATAGGGACAGGCTCACAGGGCCAGAGGGCTCCATGGAGCCACATGATCGGGAAGTTTTTCAGGCCCCTCACCAAACCCCCTGCTATGCTCTGAAGGTCTGTGTCCTCCCCGAATTCATGTGTTGAAATCCTAATCCCCTACGTGAGGGGATTAGGAGGTGGTTAGGTCATAAGAGCGGAGCCCACAGAAATGAGGTGAGGGCCCTTATAAAAAGGACCCCAGGCTGGGTGTGGTGCCTCATGCCTGTAACCCCCCCAGCACTTTGGGAGGCTGAGGGCAGAAGGGTCACTTGAGGCTAGGAGTTCAAGACCAACCTGGGAAACATAGCAAGACCCCATCTTTACAAAAAAAAATATAAATAAATAGGTTAAAGGGACCCCAGAGCTCTTTGTCCCTTTTCTGCCATGTGAAGATACAATATATGAAGCGTGCAATCTGTTACCCGGAGGAGGGTCCTCACACAGCCTGGTCATGCTCGCACTCTGACCTTAGGCTGCCATGGCCTCCAGATCAGTGAGAAATAAATTTCTGGTGCTGCTTTTTTTTTGAGACAGAGTCTGGCTCTGTTGCCCAAGCTGGAGTGTAATGGCGTGATCTCAGCTCACTGCAGCTTCCGCCTCCCAGGTTCAAGTAATTCTTATGCCTCAGCCTCCTGAGTAGCTGGGATTACAGGTGTCCACCACCATGCCTGGCCAATTTTTGTATTTTTAGTGGAGACGGGGTTTCCCCCTGTTGGCCAGGCTGGTCTGGAACTCCTGACCTCAAGTGATCCACCTGCCTCATCCTCCCAAAGTCCTGGGATTACAGGCGTGAACCACCAAGTGTAGCCCTAAATTTCTGTTTGTGATAAGCCACTCAGTCTACAGTCCTTTGTCATAGCAGCCTGAACAGACTCCCCCTCAGCCCATCTCATCATCACAGGGTCTCTGGATTTTTTTTCTTGGCTGCTTATGTGGTTCTTAGGGTCATCTTCACAGTCAGTTACGGCGTACGTCCAGGCCCTGTGGGTATGTGGTTAAGGTCATTGGCTAACACGGGTGACCAAGGTCATCAGAGTTCTCAGATACTCAGAGGCTCCGCACGCCTGTGGATGGGGGTCTGTCTTCCCTGAAGAAGGGTCAATGGCCAGCTCAAACCTATGTCCACAGAGAAAGATGTTTGCACAGAAATGTGGAGCCCAGAGGAGACACAGGTCTCTCGAATGCCTCCTGGGAGCTTGTGCCAGAACGTACAACTCCAGCCGGTGTCAGCGTGAAGGAAACTCGTTGGCTTAACTGCAGAGACCACAGATGGCTTGCTTCAGAGCCTTGCGTCTGGCCATTCACAGCTGCACAGCCTCCAGCCCCAACACGCTTCCTGTGGCTCCAGCTGATATCCAGGGGCTTCTCGGCTCTCTCCCTGGCCCAATTCATGCCTCCTCTAAACCTTTGCTGTGGCCAGGATTTAGCGGGGCCATTGCTGGCCCCACCCAGGTGCAAGGTGTGAAGGTGGAGAAAGATGGCTTCCCCAAGACAAGCTGGGATACTCTCACAGGAAAGACAGAAAAGAGATACTGGGGCCGGGCTTGGTGGCTCATGCCTGTAATCCCAGCACTTTGGGAGGCTGAGGTCTGCTGATTACAAGGTCAGGAGTTCAAGACCAGCCTGGCCAATATGGTGAAACCCCATCTCTACTAAAAATACAAAAAAAATTAGCTGGGTGTGGTGGCTCATGTCTGTAATCCCAGCTACTTGAGATAAGGCAAGAGAATTGCTTGAACCCGGAGGCAGAGGTTGCAGTGAGCCAAGATCATACCACTGCACTCCAGCCTGGGTGACAGAGCAAGACTCCATCTCAAAAAAAAAAAAAAAGGTATAGTAAAAATACGGTATTATCATTGATGCACACTGCCTTTGACTGAAACAGTAGATGGTGCATGGCTATTGATGATGGAGATTGGGATTCGTGCACTGGAGAAAATAAAGCCAGGGGAGCTGGGAGTGGGAGGCCTGCAGGGTAGGGATCGTTGGAGCATGTTGTCAGGAAATGCCTCCCCAAAGAGAGCGCGTTTGCACTGAGAGCCAAGTGACAAGGAGAAGCCACCATGCACAGATCTGGGGGCTGGAGGGTGGGGCAGCGGGGACAGCCAGAGCAAAGGCAATAGGGACAGAGGGGCTTCCTGGGCAGCGGGGAGCCCCATGGGAGCCCTCTGGGCCTGGCTTGCCAGCTCTCTGGTCCTCTGCTGGGCACCCCAGAGCAAGCTGGCCCCTGCCTGGGACTTCCTGAACACACCGCCCCGGGAGAAGCAGAGGCAGAGGGACTGATTTGCCTGAGTTCCACAGGAAAGACAGCCTGCCCTGAGAACAGACACGTCCTCATTTTCATCACTGTTCCTCAAACAAGTAGATTTTGTTTAAAGCAAACAGAGTTGTCAAGTTGACCAAGTTTGTTGTTTCTTACCCAAACCTCCCCTTTAAATCTTCTGCAGGACAGAGCAGGACCCTGGGCCCCTCATCAATTCTCTGACTTTAGGGAAGAGTCTGACTAACCGAGGCTGGCCCGCGGGCTTGAAAGGGACCTCTGGCCAGGCCAGCGTGGGAGCAGAGACCATAACGGGGCTTCTTTTTTTTTTGAGGCAGCATATCATTCTTGTCACCCAGGCTCAAGTGCGGTGGCACAATGTTGGCTCAGTGCAACTTCCGCCTCCAAGGTTCAAGAGATTCTCCTGCCTCAGCCTCCCAAGTAGCTGGGACTACAGTCCCATGCCACCACACCTGGCTAATTTTTATATTTTTAGTAGAGATGGGGGTTTCACCATTTTGGCCAGGCTGGTCTCGAACTCCTGACCTCAAGTGATCCGCCCATTTAGGCCCTGTGTCTTTTTTGTTATCTGTAATTGTCACTTGTCCAGTGTTTTGGTGTGCATATTTACAAAACAAAACCAGCTAGAAAGTTTTAAAGCACAGCATACTCATGATTCTTAAGATACATATAGCTATTGGTCTGTCAATTAGCTCTCTCTCTCTCTCTATCCATCTGTCCATCCATCCATCCATCTATCTGTCTATCTGTCTGTCTATCTATCTATCTGGAGAGTGATTGTAGATAGATAGAGTTATAGATACAGTTACAGAAACTGGAAGCTATCTTCTGAAAATTTGGAGGCATCCACCACCTTGGTGCATGGTGATGCAGCCCCGGGGTGGGTTTGGAGACATTAGCAGGCAAGTCAGGAAACGTCTAGGAGCCAGGGAGCCTTCCCCAGACCTCTGGCACCCTCCTCCAGGCTTTTCTCCTGCAGTCTCAACACTGAAGGTCATGCCCACTTACGCCCCAGACTCCTCCTGCTGGAGGGGCTTGGGCCATGTTCACAGGGCCAGCAAGGCCAGGAAGCCAGCATTTACATTACCTAAGAAGTCACAGGCACAGGACCCCAAGGCTTGGGGGTACTTGGCAGCGACAGCTGCAAGGAAGATGAGAGACGGGCAACTTCAGGCCACCGGGCTGGGCTCCGACACCACCTGGAGGAGACGTGGCAGCTTCACATCCAGGAGTCTGGCCCTGGCTGGCAGCATCTGTGGTTCTTCAGCAGGCAGCTGAAGGTGGCCACTTTGCAGGTGGTCTTTCACAGCACCTAGAGTACCCCTGCTCGCTCATCTGTTAAGCAAGGATGCCACTCTCACTCTGCCTGCCTCACTGTCACTCAGCACTCAGCAGGCATTGGGCATGGCAGCTCACACCTATAATCCTGGCGCTTTGGGAGGCTGAGGTGGGAGAATCTCTTGAGGTCAGGAGTTCAAGACCAGCCTGGGCAACACAGTGAGATCCCATCTCTACCAAAAAGTAAAAATAAAATTAGCCTGGAGTGGTGGTGCATACCTGTGTCCCAGCTACTCAGGAGGCTGAAGTGGAAGGGTCGCTTGAGCCCAGAAGGTTGAGGCTACAGTGAGCTACTATCACACCACTGCACTCCAGCCTGGGGACACAGTCAGACCCTGTCTCGAATAAATAAAATAAAATAAAGGACGAGGGGCCGGGCGTGGTGGCTCATGCATGTAATCCCAGCACTTTAGGAGGCTGAGGCAGGTGGATAACGAGGTCAGGAGTTCGAAACCAGCCTCACCAACATGGTGAAACCCCATCTCTAATAAAAATACAAAAGTTAGCTGGGCGTGGTGGTGTGCACCTGTAATCCCAGCTACTCAGGAGACTGAGGCAGGAGAATCACTTTAACCCAGGAGGTGGAGGTTGCCATGAGCTGAGATCTCGCCATTGCACTCCAGCCTGGGTGACAGAGTGAGACTCTGTCTCAAAAAAGACAAAAAAATAGGCCAGGTATGGTGCTCATGCTTGTAATCCCAGCACTTTGGGAGGCTGCAGTGAGTGGATGGCTTGAGCCAAGGAGTTTGAGAGAGCCTGGGCAACATGGCAAGACCCTGTCTCTAATTTTTTTAAAAAAATTAAAAATAAAAAACAGTCAGCATATATGTTTGGAGCACCTACTATGAGGTCACGAGAAACAAAGGTGGCGAATGATTGGAAGATCCGCCTCTGGCCTCCCCAGCATGACAGGGTGAGTTTATGACAGGGCTTCCCGCCTGCACACCACTGGCATGCACGTGGGACACGGGACCTCCCCTGGACATGGAGCCTATCTGAGGGCGGAGACTGAACATGGTCTACAGCAGGTGTGCCACCCTCCAAGCCAGCACAGGGCCTCATGAAAATCCCGTCCTGAAAGATTTCTACATTTTATAAGGAATGCTCAGTGTCACAGGAAAGTGAAGCTGTGGAGTCAGATTGGCTTCATTTACCCTAGCATCTGGCACAATGCGGTGTTCCTGGGGGAGGCCGGGGAAGTTTAGGAATAGAAAATGGTTGGGAAGGGCCGGGTGTGGTGGCTCACGCCTGTAATCCCAGCATTGTGGGAGCCAAGGCAAGTGGATCACCTGAGGTCAGGAGTTCGAGACCAGCCTGACCAACATGGTGAAACCCCGTCTGTACTGAAAATAGAAAATTAGCTGGACATGGTAATGTCCAGCTGCAACACAGTAGCCTGTCATCCCAGCTACTGAGGTGACTAAGGCAAGAGAATTGTTTGAACCCAGAAGGCAGAGGTGGCACTGAGCCCAGATCACAGCATTGCAGCCTGGGCTCCAAGAGCAAAAGATAGAAGAAAGAAAAGAAGGAAAAGAAAGAAAGAGAGACACAGAGAGAGAGAGAAGAAAGAAAGAAGGAAGGGAGGGAAGGAAGGAAGGGAAGGAAGGGACTAAACCAACTTTTCAAGGTTTTTTAGAGTCCAAAGATTCTCCAAGACTCACTGCTTCCCTTGTCTAGAAAGGCTGATTCCAGCCAGGTGTGGTGGCTCACGCCTATAATCCCAGCACTTTGGGAAGCTAAGGTAGGAGGAAGGCTTGAGCCCAGGAGTTGAAGACCAACCTGGGCAACAGAGGGAGACCCTATCTCTACACTTTAAAACATAAAAATAAAAATACTGGTTCCTAATAGCCCAACCTTGCCTGTTCACGCCAGCTCTTGGTCTGTCCCCGATGGACCAAGCTCCAGATTCCTTGAAGGCCACCACTCTCCAGCCTCCAGTCCAGGGTCACTGTTCCTAAGGGCATGCCCAGCCTGACCAGGTCCCCAAGGGAGGCAAAGGGACAATGTTCCAGGATGGGCCCTTATGCCTGCTGGTGATGTCAGCAACAAGCCCGGGGCCCAGTCTGCCCCCGTGCCCTTCTCTAGGTGGGTTTGGGCAGCGTGGACCAGAGGGTGCAGTGAGCTTGTGTGACCCCATCTGTGCTGGGAGGGAGGGGGCCTGCGTTGCACAGTCTGGTCGTGGGGGCCCTCAGTTTCTGTTCTGTATTTTTACATTCTAATTATTTCATATATGGCCTTCCGATGGACTCATTTACTGGGAAGCTAAAGATACCCTTCAATGCCTAAAAATAAACCTGAACTGCTAAAAATTCAGCATTTCTCTTCGTCGCCTCCAGCAGCTGGGCCTGTCTGCTTTCACTGCAACACCATCAAACAAGATGTACAAAAGCCAGCACGTTTACACAGGCCTGAAGAGCAGATTCTCTTCATCTTCGATTTGCCAAAACATTTTGGTTCTTATTATTGAGGTTTTCTTTCCTTCCTTCCTTCCTTCCTTCTTTCCTTCCTTCCTTTTTCTTTCTTTCTTTTCCTTCTTTCCTATTTCTTTTTTCTTTCTTCTTTCTTCCCACTCTCCCTCACTTCCTTCCTTCCTCTTTTTTCCTTTCTTTTTCTCTTTCACTTTCTTTTCTTTCCTTTCTTCTTTCTTTCCTTCTTTTTTTTGTATTCAAATCACTTCTCCTGTTCCTTTAGTCTAGTATTTAAGAAAACTTCTGTCCAAATGCAAGCTTCCAAAGTGTCCTCCCTCTTGTCTGTCGCCCCTTCTTTTCTTACTTCAATTATTTTAAGACACTCTCCCAATTTCTCTGAGTATCATGCATATCGCCTGAAGGCCAGTTAAGAATAAACCGCTAAAACAATAAATTACATTCACCCTCATTTCCAGAGGAACCCTTTTACATACATATCTGCCATAGAAATAAATCAGATAAATTAATAAGAACTCCCTTCTCCCCCCAAACCAAACAGTGAACAGTAATGGTTATCAGACCAGTTAAAAGAATAAACCTATTAAATAAATAAATTTGCTCTACGCCAATTTATGTCACCAATGTACTTAAGGGGAAGCCTTTTAAAAGAATAGATTTACAGTGCACACACAGATCTCCACTGGGTATGTGTAATTACGCATAAGAAAGACATTACTTTTAAAGTGGATGAATGGACGATACTTTTTGATTTACTGCTGGAAACAGAAAATGGTAATGGCATGAAATAAGCGTTTGCGAACCCATTTCGGAAGACAGGAAATGCTTGATTTACCTAGGGCACCCATCATGTTCTGTATTTCAGATCGAAGTAGATAAATGGTAAGGCAAATGGGTATTTGGGGGGAAATCTATAGCCTTTCTGTCAACTCTGCAAGTTAAATGTTTGGAATAAAAACGCAGAGAGTGTCTATGTGCAAGGAAGAAGTCGTGATTTATTAGCAATCGAGCAAATGGAAGTGGGCAGTGCTTACCTGGGAAGGTGAGGATTTCAGAGGCATGAGGGCCCTGAGCTGCGTCCACAGTTCCTGATGTCTTTAGCTATGAAATCTGGTGGCCAGCTGGTCCTTCCCGCCCCCCCAGGCCACCTAAAAGCTGCCCTGAATGCTGTTCTTGCTCTGATCTCTTACTTGTACTTTTTAATTTTATTTTTACTTATATTTTTTGAGGCAGTCTCACTCTGTCACCCAAGCTGGAGTACACTGGTGTGATCTTGGCTCTGCAACCTCTACCTTCTGGGTTCAAGCAATTCTCCTGCCTCAGCCTCCCAAGTAGCTGGGATTACAGGTGCCTACCACCATACCCGGTTACGTTTTTTAGTTTTAGTAGGGATGGGGATTCACCATGTTGACCAGGCTGGCCAGGCCTCCCAAAGTGTTGGGATTACAGGTGTGAGCCACTGCACCTGGCCTCTTACTTGCACTTTAAAACTCTGCCTGCAACACCACCCGTCAGAACAAAAAGATGGATGCTCTATAAGGTGGTTGGACATTGTTTCCATGGAGGCTACATGGAGCTATGGGCCTTAGTGTCACTCACTAATCAATCATGTCCAAGCCATTGTTGAACAACTGTACATGAATCTGTATCTGTTATGACTCAGTCTTCTACAGGATTTTCATACAACTTAGTATCTTCCAAAGCAGACCTTAACGTCTAGACACAAATTTGCCCAGTATTCCAGGAGCCCTGTCTACACTCCAATAGAGAATTAAAAGTGGAGCCCAAATCTTGCGTTCCTAAGTGCAACCCTTCCTTCTTGGATTAACTAAGTCATCTGACCAACTGCAAGGTTGACCGAAAGGATGGAGAGGCAGACCCAGGGTCAGGGTTAGCAAGTCTATTTCAACCTGCCCGGCTGGCTTACAGACCATGGAGGTTATATAGGGGGTTTGCAGGTAGCCGGGTGCTATTCTAAGAAAAACTGCATCTTGGTTCTTAGGTGCTGACATTCTGCTTAATTGGGTCACCAGCCTGGGTTTGAGAGCCGGTGTGACCACACCCTGGAACCCAGGTGCCCTGTTTGCAAGGCTTGAGGCTGTTTTTGTTGTGAGTTCCGCTTAACAGGGGAGAACGGGGAGGGGTCTATGGGCTTGCCTTGCTGTGACCCTAACACCAGCTATATCCTCTGTGAGTTTTACCCTTTCGGACACAAGGACATGTGCCCAGAGTCAGAGTTAAACAGTTTGGGATCATGGCCCAGATTTTCTTTTTTTTTGAGACAGGGTCTCACTCTGTCGCCCAGGCTGGAGTGCAGTGGCATGATCTCCGCTTACTGCAACCCCCACTTCCTGGGCTCAAGCAATCCTCCTGCCTCAGCCTCCTAAGTAGCTGGGACGACAGGCGTGCACCACTGTGCCCTGCTATGTGGCCCAGATGTCCATCTCAGCTCTGTTAGTCACCAGGTACGTCACACATTCTCTCCAAGCCTCAGTATCCACATCCCCCAAATCGATACAATCATCTCTGAGCCTGTGATGGTTAAATGAGATCATATGTTAAAGAAACTTGGCCGGGCGCAGTGGCTCACGTCTGTAATCCCAGCACTTTGGGAGGCGGAGGCGGGCAGATCATGAGGTTAAGAGATCGAGACCATCCTGGCCGACATGGTGAAGCCCCCGTCTCTACTAAAATAATACAAAAATTAACTGGGCATGGTGGTGTGCACCTGTAGTCCCAGCTATTCGGGAGGCTGAGGCAGGTGAATTGCTTGAACCTGGGAAGTGGAGGTTGCAGCGAGCAGAAATCACGCCACTGCACTCCAGCCTGGTGCCTGGCGACAGAGCGAGACTCTGTCTAAAAAAATTTTTTTTTTAATAAAAACTTAACAACGTTGGGCAGTCAGTAAATAGTGACAATTACCATGTTTTTCTTTTTCATCATCAGGGAGAAATGCAAAGAGTGCTGACCAGGTGACAGTGTAGGTGCCAGCCCTGTCCTACCTGCTCTGATGACTTCGAGGTGGGGACCACAGGGCTCTCCCTCGGGGCAATTACATTTGCTCTTATACATGAGAAACAGGAAACATTAGGTGGTATGCATTAATGCCACAGCAGCTCAGCAACAAGGGATGTGAGTTGAGCCCTGACTTGCACGTGGAGTCAGGATAGGCAGAGGGAGGACATTCTAGGCAGTAGGTCCTGCACAGGCAAAGACCTGGGGGAAGCCTCTGGGAAGTGGAAGGCAGAAGTGGAAGCCTCTGGGAAGTGGAAGTGTCTCTGGAGGTGAAGATATGGGGAGTGTCAGAGAGCTACGGCCAGGACGGAAGGAGCCCTGGGGACTGGCCCTCAGAAGGTGCTCTCATAACAGGCAACATGTGGCCCACTCTGTCACCATCAGGAGCCTGGCTTGCCTAACTGGTCCAGCCTCCATTGAGCAGGCAGGTCCTGCTGCCTCTCTCACTATTCTCCCAGCCCCAGGGACCATTCTCTGTGTAAAGGTTTTCCTTGATGGGGCCAGAGCCACCCCCCACCTCCCCTTTCATCTGTATGACTCAGTCACCAGGCAGATGCCCTCACCGCAGCTCAGGGTCATGAACACCCATGCCCGACTCTAGCTGGCTTGACTGGCTTGCTCATGCCCAATAGGAGGGCGTGCCGGGAGCACGAAGGAATTCAGGAGTTGGCAGATTTACACAGTCAGAATGCACTAATATCTTTTGACCAGCTTCAGAATAAATATGGCCCAACAAATTGTCGTTTTTATGGGTATTTACAACCGAGGCACTTTGTAAACCCAAGAACTAGTATTTCCCACAGGAAATCTGGCCCTCAATTCTTGATAAATTATTGGAAATCCAAACCAGCCCCAGCTCAGGGGTTTCTCTCTCTATTAGTGTCTCCAGAGGTGTGGCCTGAGTCAGAATTAGGCTAGTCTGGGGCTGAAATCTCTGAAGAAGGTGAGCAAAAGGCACTTAATACTGATAGCAATAATCACAAGCACTTAACTGGCAATTACTTGGTCAGGGCACTCTTCCAAGCCCTTCCAAAGTATTAACTCACTTAATCATCAAAACAGCCTTACAACATACGTACTATTATTATTCCCATCTTATAGATGAGGAAACGGAGGCACAGAGGATTCCAGTAAGATTCAGGAAAGTTTCTCTAGAGTAAATGGGAATCCAACCCAGGTAATACTCAGTGTTTTCTGTTGCGAGTTTAAAAGCCCAAATAAAACTGACATTTAAGTAAAAATGACAACAATGTATTAGTTCATGTACATGAAAAGTGCATGGGGGGTGGGGTGGGGCAGGAGCTCCCCCACCTATGTCATCAGTTTCCTAGTACTTCCCAGTTCCTGATCCTTTGCTCCCTGGTCATCCTCACAGAGTGCTCCTTTCTTGCAGGGGACCCAGACTTTAAAACCCAACCCACGCAAATCAAGCAAGAAAGCAGAAGTCAAGCCCCCGGATTCGTCTGTTTTCATTGGTCAGATCGGATCACGTGCACTGTAGCCATGAGCCACTCAGAGAGACCAGAGGATGCCATTTGCTGATTGGCTGAGCATGGGGGCGAGACCCCCCACTGTTCAAGGCTGGGCTGGACCTGGCACTGCTCTCCACCTGCGACGTCCCCCCCCCCCCGCCCTGCCCCCTACCACCTGTCAAAGGACCCGGAGCAGTCGCCACCCTAGGGGCCTGCCACCCTCCAGCAGCTCAGTCACCCTCCGATGCAGGGACAGGGGCAGGGATGCGGTGCCACTTCCCCAGGTCAGAGACCTACAGTCGGCCGTGCCTCAGTTTCCCCATCCTCTAGCAGCAAGGAAGACCCATGACTGCCTCCCGTTCACCCTTGAGACTTCTGGGGCTTTCCTGAGGCCCAGCTGGACTGCCCAGCCACCACCTGCAGGGAGTTCGCAGGCGCTGGGACCCGAGTTTGTGGGCACTGGGCCCCAGGTCCTCCCTCAGTTCCACACCTGCCTGGCCCTGGGACCTTGCACCAAGAAGTCATTTCCATGGCAGAATGCATCGTACATCAACGTGTACCTGGTTTTACTTCTCGTAGTCTCTCAAATCTGATATTGTCAAATGTCTGCTTCACAAATCATGACATAATGTGTCACTCAAGCCCAATTGCCACCCAGGGCAGGGAGAGTCAAGACAAGTTCAGGAGCCAAGAGGAGGCAGCAGTAGTGAGGCTGTGTCCCTAGATTGAGCTTTGCCTGCAGGCGGCTTGGTGGATTTGACAAGGAGCAGTTGGGCTCCATGCTGTGTAGGCTCACTGTGTCCCAGTCATGGGGTCCACATGCTTCGGGTACTGGGTCCCCCAAGCCCACGGGTGTGCATCTTCATAATCTCAGCTGGACAGCGCTACAGCTCTCTGCCTGTCATGCCTGCTGTGCAGAACAGGCATTTCCATCCCTCCTCAATGTTGCTCAAGAGAACATTCCACAACAAATATCCAAATTCAACAAACATACTTTTTTTTTTGACACTTTGAACCTTTTGTTTAAAAAGCCAACAAATGTTGCGTCAAAGCAAAGCCCTCTCCTCACTGTGTTCACGGTGTAGGGGCTCCCCCCGTCACTAATGGGGGCCACGGGAGCCTCGGTCCTCTGAGTCCTTGCCTGCCCGTTGGCAGCCCTAGTGGGCCTGCATCCTGGGGGATGACACCTGGACCCTGCCAGTGACACCACAGCCCCAGAGTGCCCAAGAGGACACAGAGGGGGGAAGGTTCCCATGCTGAAGCTCTCCCTGCTCCAAGTGAGAGGCAGAGATGGCTGGGCTGGGGGCAAGGGCTTGTCAGGATCCTGGGGTGGGTACTGAAGTAACCCAGGTGACATCCACAGGTCCTGGGACTGACTGGATGTGGGGCATGAGGTGGAGTCAAGATGCTGCCTGGGGCCAGGCATGGTGGTTCACACCTCTAGCCCTAGCACTTTGGGAGGCCGAGGTGAGAGGAATGTTGAGGCCAGGAGTTCGAGGCCAGCCTGGTCAACATAGGGAGATCACATCTGTAAAAGAAATACAAAAGTTAGCCAGGCACCACTCCCTTGTAGTCTGACCTACTCCAGAGGCAGAGGCAGAGGCAGGAGGGTTGCTTAAGCCTGGAAGGTCGAGGCTGCAGTGAGCCATAATTGTACCATTGCACTCCAGCCTCAGTGACAAAGCAAGACTTTGACTCAAAGTCAGGTGCAGTGGCTCATGCCTGTAATCCGAGCACTTTGGGAGGCCAAAATGGGAGGCTTGATCACTTGAGGCCAGGAGTTCAAGACCAGCCTGATCAACGTAGTGAGACCCCCCCCCATCTTTAATGATAATAATAATTACTATTATATTAAAAATTAGGCTGGGCACAGTGGCTCACGCTTGCAATCCTACCACTTTGGAAGATCAAGGTGGACAGATCACTAGAGGTCAGGAGTTCGAGACCAGCCTAGCCAACATGGTAAAACCCCATCTCTACTAAAAATACAAAAATCATCTGGGCGTGGTGGTGCGTGCCTGTAATCCCAGCTACTGGGGAGGCTGAGGCAGGAGAATCACTCGAACTTGGGAGGAGGAGATTGCAGCGAACCAGGATCATGCCATTGCACTCTGGCCTGGGGGACAAGAGTGAAACTCCATCTCAAAAAAGAAAAAAGAAAAATGAAAACAAGGATGCTGCTTGAGGTTCTGGGGCAGAAACATGACAGAAGCACATTCACAAGGAGAGGGCCTAATCCCTCCTGCTGCCGAGGACACATAGAGGGCCTGCTCCATGTTCAGGGGCTCATGGTTGACCTGGGGTGGGCTGAGGTCGTATAAGAGGCACCAGCATGTACCAAGCTGCTCCCAACGGTGGGGCTCCCTCTCTGAACACCTGAAGGACAATTTTCTCACCCAGGTCCTGAATCTGGAGCTAACTCCACCAAGAAGGCCTGGAGGAGTGCAGGCCACCCCGCACTTCCTTCTCTCATCTCGCCGGCAAGGCCAGAGCTCCGAGGGGCCTCCTGGGCTGTTCAGCTATCAGTAAAGAAGTTAGTTCCCCGGTGCCCATGTGCTCTGTACCCCACTGCACAGGAGGTAGGGCAAGCGCCAGGCATCCTCAGTCCTTGTTCTTGATGTCGCTTTAACACCATTGGAACCTTGACATATGACACATCCTTCTATAGACAGTGCTGGGGCTTCAGCTGTGTCTGGGGGAGCACAGAGAGGAGCAGGGTGTGTGTGTGTGTGAGCAGGGTGTGTGTGTGTGTGTGTTTGTTTGTTTGTTTTTGAGACAGAGTCTCACTCTGTTGTCCAGGCTGGAGTACAGTGGCACAATCTTGGCTGGGATCCTCCTCCTAGGTACTAGCAATTCTTCTGCCTCAGCCTTCCAAGTAGTTGGGATGACAGGCGCCTACCACCATGCCCGGCTAAATTTTGTATTATCAATAGAGACAGGGTTTCACCATGTTGGCCAGGCTGGTCGTGAACCCCTCACCTTACATGATCCACCTGCCTCGGCCTCACAAAGTGCTGGGATTATAGGCGTGAGCCACCGTGCCCAGCCTACCACTTTTTAAAATAATGATTTCGGCCCGGCGCAGTGGCTCATGCTTGTAATCCCAGCACTTTGGAAGGTTGGGGCAGGTGGATCACTTGAGGTCAAGAGTTTGAGACCAGCCAGGCCAAAATGGTGAAACCCCGTCTCTACTAAAAATACAAAAATTAGCCTGGTGAAGTGATGTGCATCTGTAACTTTAGCCTGTAATCCCAGCCACTCGGGAGACTGAAGCAGAAGAATCGCTTGGACCCAGGAGGCGGAGGTTGCAGTGAGCTGAGCTCATGCTATCGTACTCCAGTCTGGGGACAGAGCAAGACTCCGCCTCGAAATAGAAATAAATTAATTAAATTAAATAATGAATTTGGAATCCAAGGCGAGGGTGACCATGTAATTGCTCATGCCAACCAGGGCACTTCCAAGGGCGAAAGGGCAACGGGCATGAGCCCGAATGCTCCAGGGCAAACCCTAAACCATGTTCCTTCTGCCCCCAGGTGACTTGTGAGGGTTCCCTTTGGCTTAAGTGCAATTATGAAGCCCGATTTGAACATTTTTCACTAGTTTCAGTGCGTTGCAGCCATTCTTCTTACTAGTACTTAAATTGCGCCATCTTTGGCCTGTAGAGAAACCAACACTTTGAAGCACCTATCCTCATCCGAAGGCCATGAAGTCACAGGTCTGATGCGCTGCTCTTTTGCGGGCGCATGCGCACAACCCTTGGCACTATTAAAATAAGCGGCTTTCATTCTTGCCCTTCCAAAGTGTCCTGGGCACTGGTGGAGGCCTTGCAGTCCCCGGGGGCGTGCTGAAGGAGCCAGGGGCATCAGTAAAGACAGGAAGCCACTTAGGGATGGCCCAGGGGACTGCAAAGACCCCATGGGCAGTTGAGAAGGAGGAAGCCACTTGCGCTGCTACCTGGTAGGCTGCTGGCAGAAGATTCACTTGAGCTCTGTTAGGAAGCCATTTGAACTGATCAGAGCTGGGCCACACCACGAGGGTGCCAGCTCCCTGGAGCTGTGGGTATGCAGCGTCCAGCAGCCTTCCTCAGGCCAGCCCCTCCCCACAAAAGGATGTGCCCCACCCCCAGCGTGGGCCTGCTTCCTGACCACATGCTGGGTACTTCCCGCCCCCCAGAATGCCCTGTTCTAATGGCCCTGGATGGTGTACCTGTAGGTCAGTGGTTTTCAAAGCAGGAGAGGCGATTTTGCACCCTAAAGACATTTGGCAAGGTGTGGAGACATTTCAGGTTTTTACAGCAGGGGTACAAGCTAAGGAAGCCGCTAAACAGCCTAGGATGAGCCAGATGGCCGCACAATACACGGCTATGGGCCGGGCGCGGTGGCTCACGCCTGTAATCCCAGCACTTTGGGAGGCTGAGGCGGGTGGATCACCTGAGGTCGGGAGTTCGAGACCAGCCTGACCAACATGGAGAAACCCGGTCTCTACTAAAAATACAAAATTAGCCAGGCATGCGCCTGTAATCCCAGCTACTCGGGAGCTGAGGCAGGAGAATCTCTTGAACCCGAGAGGCGGAGGTTGCGGTGAGCCTAGATCGCACCATTGCACTCTAGCCTGGGTAACAAGAGCAAAACTCCTTCTCAAAAAAAAAAAAAAGTTGCCCTTTCTCTAGCCTGGCCTGTACTGTGTGAGGGATGGCCTTAACCCTGAGAGGGAATGGAGGCTGGGTTCCTCGGTGGGCAGCGCTGGTAACCATGAGTAAGAGGAGGCAGTGGCCACCTGGCGGGGTCCCGGGCCAGCTCTCCTCCTGCCCAAGGACAAGGCTAGCTGCGTGTCCGCCACTGGCCAGCAGAGGGCGCGGGCGAGGTGCCCACGGAGGGCGGCGGGGGGCAGGCGGCAGGCGGCAGGCGGCGGGGCGGGCCGCTCCGGGAGCAGCGCAGAGGCGGCGGGAAGCGGCAACCAGGGGGACTCTCCCTCTGGACAGCTCTGAACCCCGCCACACACCCACGGCTGATGGCGCTGTCAGTTCTGTTTGCCACGCTTTTGTTAAACTGCCCTGACCAGGTCCCCACTTTCTGTCCCATTTTGCACATTTTGCATTTTGTTTTGTTTATTTGAGATGGAGTCTCACTCTGTCGCCCAGGCTGGAGTGCAGAGGCACAGTCTCGGCTCCCTGCAACCTCCACCTCTCGGGTTCAAGTGATCCCCCGGCCTCAGCCTCCCAAGTAGCTGGGATTACAGATTACCACCGCCCAGCTAATTTTTGCATTTTTGGTAGAGACGGGGTTTCACTATATTGGCCACGTGGGTCTCGAACTTCCGGCCTCAAATAATCTGCCCTCCTTGGCCTCCCAAAGTGTTGGGATTACAGACGTGAGCCATTTTGTAAAAATAAAAATTAGATCCCTCACACAGAGTCCAGGGAGGGAGAGTCCTGTGGGCTGGGGGCTGAGAGGTGGGGAAAGGGGCTGAGCTGGGCTGTAGGAGTTATAGGTTGACTCTGGACCCACACGTCCCCACCGTGTGGTCCCAGGCAGGTTACTTCACCTCTCTGTGCCCTGGTTTCACCTCCTCCTTTAAAATGCGGCACTGGGACTACTTCTCAGGAGGGTCCTGAAGAGCAGCCTGGGGAGGTGCTTGGCATGGCTGCTGGCACCTGCTCATTGTCATCACACGAGGGCTAAATCTTAAGAAAAGGGGACTGGAGGCCAGGTGTGGTGGCTCACATCTGTAATCCCAGCACTTTGGGAGGCCAAGGCGGGTGAATCGCCTAAGGTCAGGAGTTCAAGACCAGGCCGGCCAACATGGCGAAACACCATCTCCCCTAAAAATGCAAAAACTAGCCAGGTGTGGTGGTGCATGCCTGTAATCCCAGTTACTCAGGAGGCTGAGGCAGTAGCATCACTTGGACCCAGGACACAGAGGTTGCAGTGAGCCATGATCACGCTACTGCACTTCACCCTGGGCAACAGAGCAAGACTCCATCTTAAAAAAGAAAAGAAACGGGGACTAGAAGCTTACAGCCAGAAGGGGAGGCACAGGCTGGGTGAAGACCCAGAAGGGGACCAGGTGTCACTGGGAGACAGGGAAAGGGCTTCAGAGCTGGAGACGCGGCTGCGCTTCAGAACCCTGGGCTCTCTTGGGCAGTGGGGGCCCCACACCAGCACCCCCAGCACTGGCCCCAAACAGGCAGCTTCTATTTCTTTCTGCTTTTTTAAAGAAGGAAAACTCATCCTGCCTCAGTATGGAGCAGCCAGTAAAAACACGTTAATCTTTAACGTGTAAGCAAAACAGCCTCCAATTTGAATATCGGCTCTTCCTCCCATCTGTGGCAGTTTGCACAGATTTTTTTTTCTTTTAGAGTGGCAGAATGCCTCATCTATGCACCAGCCGGCAGCAGGTGCCATTCACTGCCACAGAGCCTCCCTCAGACCGTGAGGAGCCTCCATCCCAGACCAGGGCATGGGGTCCCACAGAGGCTCTCATCTAAGCTCTACCTTAGCACAAGAGGGTCCCAGATTTGAGGATTTTGCAGATCAGTAAAAGTACATTCAAACCAACTGGGAAGGAACACAGGAATAGATACTAGCTCATGATTTGTCCAGGAAAGCCATTTGAGAGAAAAAATAGACGATCATCCAAGAACTTCTTCAATTCACCAGAGAAAGAAAATTTTGACGTCTAAAGGGTAATGCAGATAGAATGAAAGAATAAAAGGTCTTCAAACTGAGCAAATTTAGTTTTAGAGAGACCCACAATATTGTCGTTATTTTTATTATTTGGACGTTAAAAATAACTGGGCGGGGGGGTGGGCATGGTGGCTCATACCCGTAATTCCCACACTTTGGGAGGCTGAGGTGGGAGGATCACTTGAGGTCAGGAGTCAAGACCAGCCTGAGCAACATAGCAAGACCCCCATCTCTAAAAGAAACTTTTATTTATTTGTTTTTAATTTATTTTATTTTTTTTGGAGACACAGTTTCACTCTCTCGCCCAGGCTGGAGTACAGCGGCACCATTTCAGCTCACTGAAACTTCCTCCCCTCCCGTGTTCAAGCTATTCTCATGCCTCACCCATGAGTAGCTGGGATTATTACAGGCGCATGCCACCACGCCTGGCTAATTTTTGTATTTTCAGTAGAGATAGGTTTTGCCATGTTGGCCAGGCTAGTCTCGAACTCCTGGCCTCAGATGATCCGCCTGCCTCGGCCTCCCAAAGTGCTGGGATTACAGGCATGAGCCACTGTGCCTGGCATCTAAAAGAAATATTTAGATTAAAAAAAAAAAGAAAACGCTGAGGAATCTGCAAGCGTGCCCAATGTGGACAGTGAGCGCAGTACCCTCGGAGCACCCAGCTACGCATTGGGCCCGAGCCATTCTGGGCTCACCTGCCCCCAGCCCGCTACCCCCTCCAAAGAACTGTGACTGGAAAATTAGTCCTTGGAAAATATGCGCTACTCAGAACTTGTCAAATGGCAAAGAATCAGGGAAGGAATAAATAGCAATATTTTATAAGTTTTAAAATGCTATTTTAACACAAATACCAGAGCAACTATAGCATAAATCAACAGAGACACCCAAAAGTATGTTTGTACAAGAAATGTAATAAGCTGGTATGAAAAACAGTGTCAACTGGTACAGATGGCAGAAAAAGCCAATATTCAAATGTATGCTGTTTTACTAACACATTAAAGATCAACATTTTGGTACCTGCTGCTCGCGATAGCAGGATTAAAAAAACACACAACACACACATATCCTCGCGTGATATTCTAACCCAGAGAATGCAAGATTCCTAAAGAAATCATCAAGCACTTTCTATACTTCATCTGGTGGTTTTAAAGCTTCCGTGGTTCAGAGGAAAATTTGCATCTGAAAATGCAGCTTTTCCCCTAGCTGCCTGATGTTCAGAAAATAGGGAAGCAGAATGAGAAAATATCAGGGTTGCAGTCCTCAGAAGTCCCCTTCCAGATTAGTGGTGGGAACAGAATTATCCCAAGTGAATGACTCTGGTGGCGCCTCTTCTCTCTGAGCACAGAACAGGCTTTTTCTCTTGCTCTGTCACCCAGGCTGGAGTGCAGTGGCATGACCTTGACTCACTGCAACCTCTGCCTCTCAGGTTCAAGCAATTCTCCTGCGTCAGCCTCTTGAGTAGTTGGGATTACAGGCATGCACTACCCTACCTGGCTAATTTTGTATTTGTTTTGACTGGCGATGGGGGTTTCACCATGTTGGCCAGGCTGATCTCGAACTCCTGACCTCAACTGATCCAGACACTTCAGTCTCCCACAGTGCTAAGATTACACGCATGAGTCACTGCGCTCCTCCAGCACGGGCTGTTTTTAGGATGCTTTCAGGCACTGCAGCTCTGCGGGCTCAAAGAGCCCTCTGAGGTGGGCGGGCTGGGGAGCACTACCCCTGCACTACCAACGGGTGAAGCGAAGCTCAGACGTGGTGCACAGCTGACCTTGATCACAGGGCCTGAAGGAACTGCGATGGGCATGCAGACCAGGCACGAAATTCAGCAAAAAGCCCCCAAGAAACTCTCAACTCCCTCTTGTGGCGTCGCCTTGTAAGCCCATGGGCCTGGGAATTGGGCAGCCTGAGTTCCAATCTTCACTCCCACTCGGACTGACTTACGTAGGTGACCTCATCTCTGAGTCTCTCCTGAGATATGAAATTGACAAAACAGTCCCCGCAGCGCTAGCATGAGGACCGAAGCAGATGCAGTGGGTGAGCGTGGCCAGTGTGCATGGCAACTGTGATGTCATGTTCTGTCCAGAGTAGAGACAGCCAGCCGGTGACCTGCGAGACTCAGCTCCCTTCAGACGCTTTACTTGGCTTACCTGGTATTTTTAAAGCCTTTTTTTTTTTTTTTGAGAAGAAACCTCATTTTGTTCCCCAGGCTGGAGGGCAGAGGCAAGATCTCGGCTCACTGCAACCTCCGCCTCCCAGGTTCAATCAATTCTCCTGCCTCAGCCTCCCAAGTAGCTGGAATTACAGGCATATGCCACCACACCTGGCTAATTTTTGTACCTTTAGTAGAGACAGGGTTTCACCATGTTGGCTAGACTGGTCTCAAACTCCTGACCTCAAGTGATTCACCTGCCGCAGCCTCCCAAAGTGCTGGGATTACAGGCATGAGCCACCGTGCCAGCCTTTGTAAAGTCTTTTTTTTTTTTTTGAGGCGGAGTTTCGCTCTTGTTGCCTAGCTGGGAGTGCAATGGCACGATCTCGGCTCACTGCAACCTCTGCCTCAAGTGATTCCCCTGCCTCAGCCCCCCGAGTAGTTGCAATTACAGGCATGTGCCACCACGCTTGGCTAATTTTATATTTTTAGTAGAGACAGAGTTTCTCCATGTTGGTCAGGCTGGTCTCGAACTCCCGACCTCAGGTGATCCACCCGCCGTGGCCTCCCAAAGTGCTGGGATTACAGGTGAGGCACCGCGCCAGCCTTTGTAAAGTCTTGATTAAAGCAGAGCACGGTGGCTCATGCTTGTCATCCCAGCACCTCGGGAGGCAGGAAGATTGAGCGCAAGAGTTTGAGACCAGCCTGGGCAACATAGTGAGGCCTCATCTCTACAAAAAATAAACACTATCAGCTCAGTGGGGTGGCACACACCTGTAGTCCTGGCTACTTGGGAACTGAAGCAGAAGGACTGCTTGATTCCAGGAGTTCCAGCCTACCGTGAGCTATGATCATGCCAGTGCACCCCAGCCAGGGTGCCGGAGATCCTGTCTCTAAAAAAGGTGAGATATCCATGCAAGGAAGTATGCGGCATTGCAGGGGCAGGGGGTACACCTCTCTGTACTCACACAACTGACGGACTGGAAGAGAATGCCATTCACGTTACAACACCGTATTTCTGTTTTTTAGGAAAGCCATCCCGCAAAGTAATACTACCAATCACAGGGGCAGTGGCTCACCACCAGGAGCAATTCTGACACCCAGGGAACCTGGGGCAATGTCTCGAGACGTTTTTGGGTGTCACGCCCAGGCAGTGGGTGCCAGTAGTGTGCCTAGTGGGTAAGAAGCCAGGGATGTGGCTGAACATCCTGTAATGCATGGGACAGCCCCCGTGACACAGAGAAATCCAGCCCAATGGCCAGGCGCAGTGGCTCACACCTGTAATCCCAGCACTTGGAGAGGCCAAGGCAGGTTGATCACCTGAGGTCAGGAGTTCGAGACTAGCCTGGCCAGTACGGTGAAACCCCATCTCTACTAATAACACAAAAATCTCTACTAATAACACAAAAATTAGCCAGGTGTGATGGTGGGCACCTGTAATCTCAGCTACTCAGGAGGCTGAGGCAGGAGAATTGCTTGAATCCAGGAGGCGGAGGTTGCAGTGAGCTGATATCGAGCCATTGCACTCCAGCTTGGGCAACAAGAGTGAAACTCGGTTTCAAAAAAAAAAGGGAGAGAAGTCAGGGCCAGACTTGGTGGCTCACACCTATAATCTCAGCACTTTGGGTGGCCGAGGCGGGTGGATCATGACGTCAGGAGTTCAAGAACAGCCTGACCGACATGGTGAAACCCCGTCTCTACTAAAAATACAAAAATTAGCCGAGCGTGGTGGCGCGTGCCTGTAATCTCAGCTACTCAGGAGGCAGAGGGAGGAGAATCACTTGAACCCAGAAGGCAGAGGTTGCAGTGAGCTGAGATTGTGCTAGTGTACTCTAGCCTGGGCAACAGAACAAGACTCCAGCTCAAAAAAAAACAAACAACAAAAAAAAGAGAAGTCCAGCCCCAAATGCTAATCATGCCAAAGCTGAGACACCTTGCTCCCAATAAGGACAATATCTGGAAGGAAACAAGCCCAGTTGATGACAGAGGCTACCTCTGCTGCGGGGACAGGGCGATGCTGGTCGAAGAGAACTTTAATTCCATGGATAATGTCTTTACTTTACTTCCTGGAAGAATACATTTGTGTGCTATTGTATTGGTAAAATTGCCCAGGATAGAAAAAAGGAGGGAGGGTCAGAGTGGACCACAGTGAACTTGGCCCTGTCCCCACATCTTCAGGGCAGCAGAGGGTGGGGAGGGGTGGGAGTGCCAGGGCTCATGTTAGTCACTGCTGTCCTCACACACCCACCTGGAGGTCCCCTCCGCAATGACACTCCCTGGAGTCTCTGTGACTGCTCTCACAGATACCAGCAACAGATAGGTTCTCACCTTTCCCGTAATGAATGTGACTTATAGCAACAGTGCTGAGTGTTGTTTAAAAGAGCCTCTTTCACCGTCATTACCAGCATATTTGTTTCAGTTTCCAAACCAACTCTGTAAAATCGCCTACGCCCCATGGTTACAAAGTCCCTCAATCTTTTTTTCTTTTTTTTTTTTTTTTGAGAAGGAGTTTCACTCTTGTTACCCAGGCTGGAGTGCAATGGCACGATCTCGGTTCACTGTAACGTCTATTGCCTCCCGGGTTCAAGCGGTTTTCCTGCCTCAGCCTCTCATGTATCTGGAATGCCCAGTTAATTTTTTGTATTTTTAGTAGAGACCGGGTTTTACCATGTTGGCCAGGCTGGTCTTGAACTCCTGACCTCAGGTGATCCGCCCACCTCGGCCTTCCAAAGTGCTAGGATTACAGCGGTGAGCCACCATGCCTGACCTGCACCTCCATCTTCATGGGCCTGTACAGAATTCTTCAGTTAACTGAGGCCAGGGGACATTTGTGGTACTATGCGATGCTCATAGGACAGATGCAGGCTTCTTCTGATTCCGGCAGGCACTGAGACCCAGGGTCAGGGAGGGCTGGCATGCTTTAGCATTGCCTAAGCACCCTTACCTGAGCCTCTCGTAGCAAACAAAGACACTGCAGTAAGGCAGAAGCCCCCTTTGACCCCTTTCCAAGAGACGACCACTATCAGTTTGAGTAATCACTGTTACCCAGCCAGGTAGCTGGGGTCACTACCAGACCTTTATCCTAAATTGTATACAGACAGATAGACAGACAGACAGATAGATAATTGATAGATATCTGATAGATAGATGATGGATATGATAGATTATAGGTAGAGAGTGAGATGAAGAGGTGGATATGATTGATAAATAATAGAGATGATAGATAGATTATAGAGATTATTTAGAGAGAGATGGTCAGACGACTGATGGATAGGGGCTTAGACAGTACATTTACAGCCACGCACATTTGATGGTCTTCTGGGGCTAAGCGCCCCCATACATGGTCCTGAATCACACACGTTCCTTGTCTTACTTTCCCCCCGAGGTGCTCCCCAGAGCGCTCTCTTTGCCCAGTATGTTCTACTAATACTCTCACATCCTAAAGCAAGGCAGCAGCTGGGATGGGGGCTGACGTAGCCTCGCTTACTCACCAGACATGGCTGTGTCAGCCAGCGGTGGGGACATCCCTTGACCGTAATTCACCTGCCCAGAGGGGATGCCTTTCCGGGATCCATGTGGGTGCTGCAGGGGCTGGCGGCAATGGCAGCTGGCTGATCCCAAGAAAAAGCAGGGACTCCACTGGGACTTAAATCTTTAGGGGTGTTCCAGTTGTTGGTCATGCACAATTCCACCCCAAGCAGCTTTGTCCTTGCTTCCTTGGTCACCTGCGTCTCCAGGTGGGAACTCTCTGAGCCGCTGGGAGCAGTCACAGTCAGAGACTGGACCTGTTTTATTTCTTTTAATACCCTCTTGCTCTGTTGCCCAGGAGGGAGTGCAGTGGCACAATCAGAGCTCGCCGAGGCCTCACTCTCCTGGGCCAAGAGATCCTCCTTTCTCAGCCTTCCAAGTAGCTGGGACTCCAGGTGTGCACCACCATACCTGGCTATGTCTTTTTTTGTATAGATGAGGTTTCGTTATGCTGCCCAGGCTGGTCTCGAACTTCTGCCTCAGACTCCAAAGGGCTGGAATTACAGGCGTGAGCCACCATGCCCAGACTAACTGGACCTTCTTTCACCTCCCCCACCCTGTGGGGAGGGCAGCCTGGGAATGATAATTCATAAATGACAAGAGTCGGGTCCTGGGCCCAGAGGAACAGGGACTTTGCTAAGGTCCCCTAGTGAGTGAGTAACCAAGCCCCAGGCTGGGCTGGCCCGGATGCTGTGGGCAAACGCCTGGGGCTGAGCATGGCCTCTGAGCCACTGGGCCCTCCTTTCCACCACAGTTCCCAGCCAGGGACCCTGCACGATTCTGAGCCTGGTCACACGCGAGCCAGTGGACCATTTCACTGCCCAAGGCCAATGAGGCCCATCCATCCACCACCCATGTTACACTCTCTGGACACATAATTCCTGAGTCATGCACAGGCACTATTCTGGGCATTGGGGAGAGAGTAGTGAGTGAAACAGTCTGGATCCCTGAATCCAGGGAGCTGAACTTCTAGGTGTGGGGAGCCACTGGGTCCCAGGAAGACAGAAAAACAAGTGACGTGATGGACAGGGAGGGGAGAGAAGCTTACTGGAGAGGGCGCCCCTGCACATGGGGAAGAGAGTGGTCATGTGCAGATCTGGAGGATGGGAGTTCCAGGAGGGGAACAGCATGTGCAAAGGCCCGGAGTCGGGAGAGCTCAGCTGGAAATGGCCTGAAAGGACAGTGGCTGAGGTGCTCTGAGTGGGAGGATAACAATGGGGAGCACCCTGAGTTCTTTCAGGCTTGGGAAGATCTCTGTTCCTTTCCCTGCTCTATTATTCCAATGCCCCAGGACACCAGAAACTCAGACAGCTTTGTGCACACAGGCATCAGGGCAGCCGGTGGGCGGCCCAGGGCCTCCCTTCCTGAGTGGGAGCCCGGCTGGCAAGTGTCAGGGTGACAGTGATGCCCGCACCGCCTCTTCAGGGCCTTCCTGTGGCCTCCTCCAGCTGGACCCACGAAACTCACTTCACCTCCAGTCTCCAAACGTGCCCCAGCCCTGGGGGATCCACTTGGCTCAATGAGATCTGGGCCCACCCCTCACCCCCACCAATCTTCTCTGGGCCCCTTTGACAGAACACGGGGCCACTGCTCTGAAAACACAACAGTGACAGCAGAAAGTCTGTGATTAGGGCCCCAAACTGCTGCCACCAAAGTGGCCTTGACCGCACCACAGACACAGTCATTCCTAAGGAACCGGGCGGCTGGTGGGTGAGCTGGGTGTCGTGCTGAGTCCCACCTCTGTCCCCAACTCCTCGTGCGTCCTCAAGCCAGCCACCTCCCTCTCCATCCTCAGTTTCCTCCTGGGTATGGGGAAGGATATATCAATACTAACACCGTGCGGGGTGCACCCGTGAGCTCTGTAGGGCAAATCCGGATCCCTGGCCCCTGTGCTCTACACAAACCATCTCTGAGACAAGGCGTGGCCTGCTTCACACCCTGTTTTACTCCCCACCAAAAATCCCCTTGGCTTTTCAGGCTCTGAATTTAAATTCCTCCCCCCAGGGGCTCAAACTATGTCAAGGCTGGATCTGATCTGCACAATGTATTTATTTGCTTTTATTTAATTTTTGGAGACAGAGTTTCACTCTGTTGCCGAGGCTGGAGTGCAGTGGCACAATCTCGGCTCACTGCAACCTCCACCTCCCCGGTTCAAGTGATTCTCCTGCCTCAGCCTCCCAAGTAGCTGGGATTACAGGTGTCTGTCACCACTCTCAGCTAATTTTCTTAAAAAATATTTTTAGTAGAGACAGGGTTTCGCCCTGTTGGCCAGGCTGCTCTCGAACTTCTGACCTCAGGTGATCTGCCTGCCTCGGTCTTCCAAAGTGCTTGGTGGCCTTGCACCACCAAGCTAGGCTAATTTGTGTGTTTTTAGTAAAGACAGGATTTTGCCATGTTGACCGGGCTGGTCTCCAACACCTGACCTCAAGTGATCTGCCCCGCTTGGCCTCCCAAAGTGCTGGAATTACAATCATAAGCCACCATGCCTGGCCTAAGAAGGTGGAATTTGGACACACACAGACACCAGGGCTGTGCACGCAGAGAGTAGGCCACGTGAGGACAAGGTGAGCAGATGTTGGCCGCAGCCTAGGACAGCAACCTCGGGGAACAGGGAACCTGCTGGCGCCTTGATGCTGGACCTCTAGCCTCTAGCTTCTGCGGTTCAGACCACACGACCCCCTCGGACACCCACACCAGCCCCAAGGCTGACCTCACGTACACACCCAGCCTCCCCCTGACCCTTATGCACGCCTCCCACGCGCATGCCCCGCCCCATTTTAAGTGGATGCTAGGATTCAGCCAGCTGCAGCCCACATTCTTGATTGTTTATAGTTGGATCAAATCCCTTGTCGCAACTTAATCAATGTATTGAATATGCCGTGATTTGTCAAATAGGAACCAAACTAAGGTCGGGCCAAGTAATCGACCGTGATTTGAAATCCCGCAGGGTTGGTCATACCAAGAATGCGTTTCATGACCCCACTTCCTGCACACGTTTCGCTGAAAGAGTGGCTCCGTGGTGGACACGACTGTTTAGATTAACACAGCCACCCAGTTAGTCCCATCATGGCGGCCACAAGATGGTATAACTGCTTTTCAAAAAGCACAATGGTATGTTTATAGTCAATAATGGTTTGTATCACTTTTTAGTTTTTTTGAAACAGGGTCTTGCTCTGTTACCCAGGCTGGAGTGCAGTGGTGTGATCATAGCTCACTGCAGCCTCAACCTCCTGGGCTCAAGCAATCCTCCTGCCTCAGCCTCCTGAGTAGCTGTGGCTACAGGCATGTGCCAACACGCCCAGCTAATTTATTTTGTTTTATTTTTTTTGAGAGTCTTGCTCTGTCACCTACGCTGGAGTGCAGTGGCACAATCTCAGCTAACTGCAACCTCCGCCTCCCAGGTTCAAGCAATTCTCCTGCCTCAGCCTCCCGAGTAGCCAGGATTACAGGCACTTGCCACCACACCAGGCTAATTTTTGTAATTTTGGTAGAATCAGGGTTTCACCATATTGGTCAGGTTGGTCTTGAACTCCTGACCTCAGGTGATCCTCCCATCTTGGCCTCCCATGTTGCAGCGATTATAAGCTGTGCCTGGCCAATTTTCTATTTTAGTGGATTCTGCTCATGTGGGTTTCTATGGCAGTCATGACTTCACTCAGTTAAGACTGAGGCAGACCCTGCCTCTTGCCTGGACCCCACGGAAAGCCCCTGGGATGAGAACTGTGGGTTGAAGTGTGTCCCCCAGAAAGATATATGGAAGTCCTGACCCCAGTACCTGTGAGTGTGACCTTATTTGGAAATAAGGTCTTCAGAACCTGTAATCAAGATACGATAAGGTGGTTCTTGATGATGGCAGCTCCTAAATCCAATGACCCATGTCCTCCTATGGCAAGGGGAATTTGGATAGAGACCCAAAGTCACACAAACAGGGAAGAAGGCCTTGTGAAGACCAGCGGAGGCAGAAAGTGGAACGACGCAGCCAGCCCTAGCAGAGGTGGCGGGGATCCAGTCACCCGAAGCTGGAGGAGGCAGGAGGGATTCCCTGTGGAGCCTCCAGGGGGAGCACAGCCCTGCTGGCACCTTGATTTCGGGCTCTGCCCCCAGAAGCAAGGGAGGGAGAACAAATGTCTGCTGTTTTAACGCCACCACGTCTGTGACATTTTGTTATGATGACCACAGGAAACTAATCCAGGGGCTGTATCTAGAATTTACCATGTGCCGCACGCCATGATTGCAGGCACAGACTGAAGCCTTTCTCCTCTTTCCTCAGGGGAAGCATCCTCGTGCCCAGTGGTCTAAGCAATTCTCAGCCCCAGGGTTTCCAGCCAGTGTCTCAAAGCCACACGCAGAGGGAAAGCTGCCATATGATCCTGGCTCAGCAGGTGGCTCTGCTGTCTCTCACAAGAGTTTGCATCTCTGTTCAGGGTGCCACACAAGGACAGCCCTTGGGGCAGACACTCTGCTGTTTATTATTACTATTATTGAGACACAGTCTCACTCTGTCACCCAGGCTAGAGTGCAGTGACGCAATCTTGGCCCACTGTGACCAGTTCAAGTGATTCTCCTGCCTCAGCCTCCAAATAGCTGGAATTACAGGTGTGCACCACCACACCTGCTATTTTCTGTATTTTGTTGTTGTTGTTGTTTTGAGATGGAGTCTTGCTCTGTCACCAGGCTGGAGTGCAGTAGCGCCATCTCAGCACACTGCAACCTCCGTCACTCAGGTTCGAGTGATTCCTGAGCTTCAGCCTCCTCAGTAGCTGGGACTACAGGCGTGCGCCACCACACCCAGCTAATTTTTTTGTATTTTAGTGGAGATGGGGTCTCACCATGTTGATCTCCTGACCTCGTGATCTGTCCACCTCGGCCTCCCAAAGTGCTGGGATTACAGGTGTGAGCCACCGCACCTGGCCTCATTTCTGTTTTTTTTAATAGAGACGGGGTTTTGCCATATTGGCCAGGCTGGTCTTGAACTCCTGGCCTCAAGTGATCCACCTGCTTCAGCCTCCTAAAATGATGTGATTACAGGAGTGAGCCACTGTGCCGAGCCTGCTGTTTATTATTATTATGACAGTTTTAGAGATGGGGGCTTGCTATATTGCCCAGGCTGGTCTCAAACTCCTGCGCTGAAGTGATCCTCCCACCTTGGCCTCCTAAAGTGCTGGGATTACAGGCTTGAGTCGCTGTGGCCAGGCAGCCTTTTTAAGCACACCTTGGGCTCCTGCTGCATTTGAGGCCATGGAGAAGGCCATGGAGACATCTGTGACATTGTAGACGCCATTGGACACTTTTCAATGTATCACATAGCCTATCATTTCCAACAGTGCACTCCATTCAGCTCGCATGGGGTGGGTGGGTGTCCTGGGGCAGATCCAGGAGAGGGTGGATGTCACCCCCTCTTCCTGTGGCTCCGAGAAAAGGGGTGGGTGCGGGGTGTCAGGGCAGCTGACTTCACTAGGAGGGGCCACCTACCCAGTCACTCGGGCCTCCACCTCCCTGGGCTTGGGGCACTTTGTGGGTAGAGTGCTTGTCTGGCTGTGGATGGCCCAAAAGCTTCAGAATGGCTTCACACACTGGAAGGAGGAACTGGTATGTGCTGGGGCTGGCACTCCCACATCAGCTCATTTGCCCTGTTGTCATGGGGACCTCGGAGCTCAGAGAGGAAAGTGACCTACATGAGCTCACACAGAGGCATGTCACAGGGCCATCGCTTGAACCTGGCACTCGAGGGCCCTGGGCTCATCACCTCAAGCACCTACAGTGAGGGCATTCCCAGGTCCACGTGACCCGGAGCACGACTCTGGCCACTCCCCTCCTGGAAATGGATCAGAGAACAGAGAGGCTGAGGACCCCCAATCTCAAACCGTCCCCATCTCAGAAGCGTCTGGGGTACCTGCTGTGGGGCCAGAGAGCTCAGACAGCTTCAGGGCAGATCTCCCCAGCCCTAAGCCTGCAGCCCAGCCGGCTGCTGCCCCACAGGCCCAGCTCCAGCCCGGCCCTTGCCGGGACAGCTGAGAGGAGTGCTGACCACAGGCCCCGGGGATTCTTGAAGAGGTCCCGTGTGCTGTTTCCGATGGCTGCCACACTGTGCACATCCAAAGGGCGGGAGGGAAAGCTGGGGGCTGCCGTGGCTGCCTGGGTTGGAGGGGTGCTGTGACTCTGTGCTCACCCGCTTTCATATCTTCTGACGAATTCTGTCTGGACCCTCAGGCTGTCCCGGTCCTCAGATAAGCCCCACTCACTAAGCCATGAGACAGTGATGCTTAACTCAGGTATGTGCCTAATGACAGGGTCTGGCAGAAGGTCCAGCCTGAGGCACCAGGACTGCCTCACCTTTGCAAGTCCTCAATTGCCCAAGGCTGGCCTCCTGCAATGGGAAGGAAGCAAGGTCCCCCTGAGGCATTCATACCCTTATTTCTCAGAAAAAAAGTCAAGTCTCTTGCTCCAGCTGCACTTTCAGAACAGCCTAGGGAACACCTGAGTGGCCTGGCTAGAGTTGTGTGCCCACTGGGACCAAGTGACTGTCAGTTTAAATGATCATGGCCTCTGCCTAACCCACATGGCTGGAGTGAGGGAGGGGTGCCCTCCCGGAGCATGCCTATGTGTGGGGGGGTGCTGTTTCCAGAAGGAAGGTGGAGGTCCAGGCCAGGCTCAGGAGTTCACTGCAGCCTCAGGAGGAAGGGCTTGGGGAGGAGGCATTTGCATGGGCTTTGAAGAATGGGCACCATTTACATGCACAGAGTCAGGCACCACAGCACGAAGGAACGGTGCAGACATCGGCCCTGCAGTGCGTTCAGGGAGAGGGTGTAACAGAGTGTGGCTGCCGTGTGGGGAAGTGTGCTCTGGGGTTCAGAACACCAGAGCCAAGTCTCTGTCAATTGGCAGGGTACCCTCAGGAAGAGGTGCCCTTCTGGCATGGTACAGAAAAGGTACCATGGTAAAGGTACCATGGTAAAAGGTAAAGGGAGCACAGAATGGGTTGCAGCCAGACGCTCTTGTGCAGTACACAACATGCAGAACTGTGTGTAGTGGCCTGACCAGGATATCAAGACCGAACTGGGAAGACATGGAGTCTTCTCTCTGGGCCGAATTGTGTGTGTGTCTGTGTGTGTGTGTGTGTGTGTGCGTGTGCGTGTGTGTGTGTGTGTGTATGTACCCCCACAGTGCCTTACTGGGATCCAGCTACCAGCAGCAACAAGATACAAATGGAACAAGGGTGACAGCCCCCAGCCTACAGGTGAGAGGTTGAGAGCCAGGCAGCCAGTTCTGCAAGCCTGCTGCATGCTCAGGAGCCAGCACTCCTCCGAGCAGGCACCTCCCACAGCCACAGGAAGCAATCCATCAGCAGCAGGGGCCCTGCTCCTGGCAGCCTGTGGGGACCCTGCAGCCCAATGGACAGGCCTCCGATCCCCCCATCCCCAGCCCACAAAGAGGCCAGAGGTAGCACCACGCACCAATTACAGGAGCCAATTAATTCACACTTAACGGGGGTATTTTCTTTTATGGCGCAGAACCGAGGGGCATAAAACCCTGATTCATCTTCCGTGGCTGGGTTTGCTCTCCGCCTGCTCATATCGTTTAATCACTGCTGCCGCAGACCAGGGGCCGAACCCTCGCCAGCAAGGGGAGCCACGCGGGCGATTCCCCGTTAACAATCTGGTGGGGAGGCCACGCTGGCTGCGCTGTTTACAGTTCCGTTTCCCCTCGGCTGCTCCCAGAAGTTTCCATAAAAACAGATGTAAGGTAATCAAAGGCTTCCCAGCCCGGGGCCTCTCTGCTCCTCAAGGCTTCCACTGAGCCGGCTCCCAATGCTGGGATTTTCGTTTCAGACTCTTAAAGCAGCCCTAAAATCTCTCCCCAGGCAGGCAGACTCCTCGCAGGCAGACTCTGCAATCATCTGTCAAGTATTTTATGATCAATAATAATAGTAATAACACCTTTGCTGTGGTCTGTGCCCTTTTCAGTAACTCTTAGAGCCATGAAGTGAGATCCCAGTGGCCTCGTAAGGGCTGATGAGAGGCGTCTTATTCCCATTTTGCAGATGGAAATGAGAAGGCGGTTCGGGGAAGGAACGAGCCTCAGCACCATCTCCCCAGGGGCCTGACATTCCAGGAGAAAGGTGAGCACCGTTCCCCTCCCTGGCAAGGTCTGCTCCTGGTCTTGTCCCTCTCTTCTTATTCAGTGGGGCTCTGTCCAGGGCCAAGGAACGGAGCTCAGTGGTGGGGGTAGGGACATGGCCAGAACACCAGGTGTGGCCGGCGACTCACGTCTGTAATCCCAGCATGTTGGGAAGCTGACGTGGAGGATCGCTTGAGCCCAAGAGTCTGAGGCTGCAGTGAGCTATGATTGCACCACTGCACTCTAGCCTGGGCCATAGAGTGAGACCCTGTCTCTAAATAAATAAACAAATAGGCCAGATGCGTGGCTCATGCCTGGAATCCCAGCACTTCAGGAGGCCAAGGCAAGTAGATCATCTGATGACAGAAGTTCGAGACCAGCCTGGCCAACATGGTGAAACCCCGTCTCTAGTAAAAATACAAAAATTAGCCAGGTATGGTGGTGCTGCGCACCTGTAGTCCCAGCTACTTGGGAGGCTGAGGCAGGAGAATTGCTTGAAGCCGGGAGGCAGAGGTTGCAGTGAGCGGAGATTGTACCACTGCACTCCAGCCTGGGAAACAGAGTGAGACTCCATCTCAAAAACCAACAAACACACAAACAAACAGGATGGCAGGCATAAACTCTGATGAACACTAGGATTTCAGACAATTCTACTGCCTTGAAAACCAGGTTCGACTCACACGTTTCACAGATGGGCCTCTTGGGAAGGACCAAAGTGGGAGCCCCTGGCCACCCACTGGAAGACCCAAGCCTTAAAGCCCCCGACACACATCTCACCACACTGATGTCAGCCTAAACTGAGCAGTGGATTAAAAAGTGACGTTCAAGCTTGGCATGGTGGCTCATGCCTGTAATCCTAGCACTTTGGGAGGTGGAGGTGGGCAGATCATTTAAGGTCAGCCTTGCCAACATGGTGAAATCCCGTCTCTACTAAAACTACAGAAATTAGGCCAGGTACGGTGGCTCACACTTGTAATCCCAGCACTTTGGGAGGCCGAGGAGGGCGGATCACCGGAGGTCAGGAGTTTGAGACCAACCTGGCCAACATGGAGAAGCCCCTTCTCTACTGAAAATACAAAAATTAGCCGAGCATGGTGGCACGTGCCTGTAATCCCAGCTACCCCGGAGGCTGAGGCAGGAAAATTGCTGGAACCCGGAGGCAGAGGTTGCAGTGAGCTGAGATCACGCCACTGCACTCCAGCCTGGGGGACCGAGCAAGACTCTGTCTCAAAAGAAAATTTTTAAAAAGGACTTTAAAATCAAAGAGCCCAGACTGCACATGTGTGGTATTGGCTGTCCAGCTCCTGCCTTTATCCTAAGAAGTACTATTTTCGGGGAATTTCCTGATGGGTAGTCTTCGCAGGAGGGCCATCCCCCTTGCCTGCCGCTCACTACCTTTTCACACGACAGAGATCGGGGGGCTCCAACCTGACGGCCACTGCCTGGTCCACCATGTGGTGGGGATGAGAGCAGGGCCAAGACAATCTGATGCCTGCTGCCAGGGCTGCGGGTCTTAAGCCAGAGATGCCAGGAGGAAGGGAACCTCTGCTGGGAGGTTGGGTTTCTCTGGTTGACCATAACTCTTAGGCTCAGAGAGGAAAGTGACCTGCATGAACTCATGCAAGGGTACATGGCAGGGCCATCGCTTGAAGCTGGCACTGGAAGGTCCTGGACTCAGCACCTGGGGCACCCACAGTGAGGGCATCACCAGTGTCCATGTGACCCAGGGCATGGCTCCAGCCACTCCCTCCCGGAAACGAACAGAGAACAGAGAAGCTGAGGACCCTCTGGCTGCAAAGTGTCCCTGTCTCAGAAGCATCAGGGGCAGCCCCAAACCCCCACCCCCTAGTTAGCTCAGTTAGTTCCAGGGCAGATCTCAGAGACATAACCTCTCACCTGTCAGCTGGGGGCTGTCACCCTTGTTCCATTTGTATCTTGTTGCTGCTGGTGGCTGAATCCCAGTGAGGCACTGTGGAGTGTACTCTCACACACACACACACGCGGGCGCATGCACGCACACAAACATGCATGCGCACACACCACATACACGCATGCGCACGCACACAGATGCGTGCGTGCGCATACACAGACGCATGCGCACACCAAACACACATGCGCATACGCATACACAGACGCATGCCTACACACATACACGCATGCGCACGCACACACATGCATACGCACACACACCACACACGCATATGCACACGCCTGCACACGCGCACACAGATGCATGCCTACACACATACACTCATGCACGCACACACATGCATATACACACACACCACACGCACACACACATGCCTACACACATACACGCATGTGCGTGCACACACGTGCATATGCACACACCACACACACGCACATGCACGCACATGCGCACACAGACTCATGCCTATAAACATACACACATGCGTGCGCACACACATGCATACACACACACACCACACACACGCACAGGCACACGCATACGCACACACAGACGCATGCCTACACACATACACGCATGCACGCACACACATGCATATGCATACACACACCACACGCACACACAAATGCCTAAACACACATGTGCGTGCACACATGTGCATATGCACACACCACACACACACGCATATGCACGCGCATGCGCACAGACGCATGCCTACACACGTACATGCATGTGTGCGCACACGCACACGCATACGCATACACACACAGACGCATACCAACACATATACACACATGCACGTGCACACACATGCACGTGCACACACATGCACGTGCACACACATGCACGTGCACACACATGTGCGCACACGTGCCTACACACATACATGTGTGCACATGCACACACCACACAGCACACAGAGACGCATGCCTACACACATACACACATGTGCACACATGCATACACACACACACACACACACACATTCAGCCCGGAGAGAAGGCTCTATGTCTTCCCAGTCTGGTCTTCTATCCTGGTCAGGCCACTACACACAGTTGTGCATGTTGTGCATTGCACAACAGCGTCTGGCCATAACCCATTCTGCAGCTCAGCTGGCCCTTGCCTGACAGGCCCCCACGGCAGCCCAGTCCTTGCAAAGGCAAAGTCAGAACGTATTCTAGTGCAAGCCCCCTGTTGAGACAAAGGCTGACCATTGGCCCTGGGAATTCCTAAGAAGATTCCTGTGAACTCTTTCCAGTGGGATGTCCTTTTTTATTCGAGATGGCTGGAGTCAGTTTCTGTCACCTGCAACCAAAACCCAGACTGGCGTGGCCCCAGGATCAGCTGTGCCCAGGACGATCATGGCTAACGCATCAGGAGCATCACGCTAGATGCCCTCTGCATTCCTCAGTTAGTCCTCACAGAGCTCTGGGATTAGGACTCCCACTGCACAGCCAAGGACACTGAGGCACAGAGACACACAGCTAGCTACTCCGGCCCTCTGTCCCCAGAGCCTGCAGACTTGAGGAGTGAGCTGGTCTTGCTTGAGAGAGCACTGCGGTTTCTTGGATCTCAGGGTGGAAGTGGGATGGAAGCTCTGGGTGTGTGCTTTACGGGGAGGTGCATGAAGCGAACTCCTTTGCTGTGGGGGTGTGAGGGCCTTGAAGGAATCCTGGTGTCCGGTGAGTGGGGAGTGTCACTGCAGGCAGGGCCTCCCCAGACGCTGCAAGTGCAGTGGGTCCGCCCTGGCCCAGGCCCTCATCACAGCGGAGAAAGCTCTTCAGGCTCATTGCAGGCACTAGAACAGGCAGCTGGAATGCTGCAGAGGGGTACACAGGGAATGCAGGGGTGAGCTCCAGGTTTCTACTGCTGAGTCCAAGAGGCCAACTGCTGAGTCTGAGGAGGAGAGGCCAGTGAGCAGAGGGGCTTCCCCACTTTCCAGCCAAAGCAGCTCCCCTGGGCCTGCTTTACTTCTTTGACTTCCACAGAGGATCCCATTTCTGCAAAGGACTCTGCTTAGCTGGCAGGAGGTTAAGTCTGCAGTGGCTGATGGCATCTCTACCACCACTCGGGGACCACCTGTCAGAGAATGAAGCCAGAGGACAGGCGAACAGAGACCAAGAAAGGACCTGTCAGTATTATTTAAGCCCCTGGATCCAGCCAAACCTGAAGTCCCTAGACTTTCTGATAGCAAGAGCCAATCACTTCCTGATGTTATTTCAGGTTGCATTTGAGCTGGTTGATTCAAGCTTCTCTTGCTTGTCTCTGAATGGGTCTTGATGAATATGGCTCTCATACTAGAGTAAGTTCCAGCTTCTCCTGTCTTGGAGTCTGCTGCAGCTGGGCACAGTGGCTCACGCCTGTAACCCCAGCAGTTTGGGAGGTAGATCACCTGAGGTCAGGAGTTTCAGACCAGCCTGGCCAACATGGTGAAATCCTATCTCTACTAAACATAAAAAAATTAGCCAGGCATGTTGGCTCATGCCTGTAATCCCAGGTGTTTAGGAGACTGAGGCAGAAGAATCACTTGAATTTAGGAGGTGGAGATTGCAGTGAGCTGAGCCTGAGCAAAAGAGCGGGACTCCATCTCAAAAAAGAGAGAGAGAGAGAGAGAGAGAGAGAGAGCGCCCGGCATGGTGGCTCACGCCTGTAATCCCAGCACTTGGAAGGCTGAGGAGGGCAGATCACCTAAGATCAGGAGCTCAAGACCAGCCTGACCAACATGGCAAAACCCTGTCTTTACTAAGAATACAAAATTAGCCAGGCATGGTGATGTGTGCCTGTAATCCCAGCTACTTGGGAGGCTGAGGCAGGAGAATCACTTAAACCCAGGAGGCAGAGATTGCAGTGAGCCGAGATCACGCCACTGCACTCCAACCTGGGTGACAGAGGGAGAGTCTGTCTCAAGGGAAAAAAAAATCTGGTGCTATCATACTAGCGAGAGAAATTCCAACACCTCTGGAGGGGCTGCCCTTCCTTAGTCCAATTAGGAGAAGAAATGGCACCAAACCACCACGCTCCCCTGAGCCTACCTCGGGGGCTGATGTCAAGGACCAGGGGCAGCTGGTCCTGTGAGGGGCAGGGTGGAGGGTGTGGGTGGAGTATGACCCACCACAAATCTCAGACCTCTGCAGTGGGGGCCACAGCAGCACCACTGTTGTTCTCCCGGCCTGGGGGTCCTCTCCCACCTCAGCACCTCCTTCTGTCGCTCTCCACCCAGCAGCCTGGGGGAGCTGCTAACAGAAGCCAACCCCATCTTTCCTTGCTCAGAATCAACGAGCAGCTTCTCGTGCACTTCGGGTGTGTGTGCCTCGGCCCCAGCCTGGCCTCTCCACTCTCCCCTCTGCCCTCAGCTCCAGCCTCCTCGGCCTTTTCTCTCATTGTCGACAAGTCTGGCTTGTTCTGCTCAACACTTGCAGTGCGTGAGAGCTACTGGCTCCTCCTTTTCCTCCAGGCTCAGCCCCAAAGTTACCTCCTCCAAGCCAGCCCTTCCTCTCCCTTTGCAACGTGGAGGACCTCTCCCTTTATTACCTGCTTTTTCCCCATTTGGAAGGGAAGACCTGGGCCTGGTGCAGTGGCTCATGCCCATAATCCCAGCATTGGGGAGACCAAGGCAGGAGGATTGCTTGAGCGAAGGAGTTTGAGACCAGCCTGGCCAACATAGTGAGACTCCCACCTCTACCAAAACAATTTTTTTACTTAGCCAGGACTGGGCTGGGTGGCTCACACCTGTAATCCTAGCACTTTAGGAAGACGAGATGGGTGGATCACTTGAGCTCAGGAGTTCGAGACCAGCCTGGTCATCATGGTGAAACCGCATCTCTACCAAAAATACAAATATTAGCCAGGCATGGTGGCAGGTGCCTGTAATCCCAGCTACTCGGGAGGCTGAGGCAGGAGAATCGATTGAACCTGGGAGGCGGGGGTTGCAGTGAGCCAAGATCGTGTCACTGTGCTCCAGCCTGGGCAACAGAGAGACTGTCTCCAACAACAACAAAGAAATGAGCAGGTGTGGTGAGGTGCACCTAGAGTCCCAGCTACCCAAAAGGCCGAGGCAGGAGGATTACTCAAGCCCAGGAGCTTGAGGCTGCAGTGAGCTCTGATGGTGCCAGGGCACTCCAGCCTGGGTGACAGAGTGAGATGAAAGAGAGAGGAAGAGAGAGAAAGGGAAGACTTTAGCACTGCTATGACCCGGGTCCGTGGAAGAGGATCCTACACCGTGTGCATTCAACTAACACTGTGGAATGAATGAATGATAATGGGCGTGGCCTCTAATGTCATGCCAATGAATTCCTCCTCTCCTGGCCACCCACACCTCATCTCCACCACACAAAACTCACCCTCTTGATCCTTCTTCCAGAAAATGCCCAGCACCCGTGATCAGGGGCCTTTCTTACTTCCCCGAAGTCCTCCCTGGTCACACCAGAAATCCTCCGGGGAGGATCAGCTCAGCCCGTCCTGGCAGCCCCCAGTGATGCCAGGCTCCAGCAGGTGCTGTTCCGAGGAGCGGTGGCCCAGCAGAATGGTGGATTGTTGGACATTTTTTTTCCCCATATGAGGGAAAAATTAGCTTTCCTTACCAGGCAAGAATGACAATTTACAGAAAACTATGCCTTGAATTCATAATCCGTAATGAGCGGAAATGGTATTCCATAGTAATCCATCCCAACTGACTCGCTATTGTACACGCACCTGCTAACATTTTTTAAGCTGGGACTTTATGGAAAGGACATTTTGATCGCTTCTGAAGTTTGCTGAGCAATTCCCCCTCTCTCTCAGGCATACGGTCTTTGTGCTGGAAATTTCCCTCGTGGCTCCGTGCGTGCACCGGCAGACAGGCACGTGGGCCCGCACGCGGGCAGCACACACACACAGCCGCAGCCCCCTCATTGGCATAGCTTTAGTGGGGGCTTCTGCAGGTGCCGGGCTATGGAGACGGAAGCGGGGAGGGTGGGATCACAGTTGGCACCTGTGCCGAGCTTGCCCGAGGAGCTGCAAACTGGGGTGCCTGCCGGAATCAGAGATGCTTTACAGCACTGGAGGGTGGGGACAGGGCATGGGACCCAGAATCGACAAGGACTTGGGCTGGGTCACCCTTGGGGACATCAGGGCTTGGCTTGTGGCACCCGAACACCAGGATGCAGGGAGGCTGGGTGGGCAAGGGCAGGTCTCATGTCCACCCCCTTGAACGCCCGGGTTTTGCTTCTACGGAAGTCACTCTAGTCCCCAGTTGGCAGCCACCCCACTCAGTCCCTGGCCCGGGCCTCCAGCCAGCACTGACACAGACAGGTGGTGGACAGCTTTCTCTGCATGGCTCCCACAGGCTGAGAGCCCCCCGAGGCAAGACCAAGGCTGCCAACGTGAGCCTGGGCCTTGCCCAGCTCTGGCATGCAGTAGGTGAAGACAGTGCCTCCAGTTGGAGCCAGGGTCCTGGCGGAGGCCCCCCCCACCTCTGGGCAGTGGGACTGGCACACTGACACTCAGTGCCTGCAGCCCGTGGCTCCCCAGGGCATGTTCTTGGGGCCTCTCAGACACTGAGGTTCAGTGATCACAGAGCCTCGAGGCTTTTATTCCCCTGCAGGGCCTGTTGTGTTCCACGCCACCAGGAAAGTGGTATTCAGGGCAGCCTACGACCCAGCAATGACATGGGGACATGAGGAGCTGGGCACGTGACACCCACCAAGGCTGTCTCTGTGGGAATGAGTATTTAGGAATTGGAAGTGGAGGGCAGTAGGGTGGAGGCTCAGGAAGCCGTGGAGGCTGGACACAGTGGCTCAGGTCTGTAATCCAGCACTTTGGGAGGCCGAGGAGGGCAGATCACCTGAGGTCAGGATTCGAGACCAGCCTGGCCAGCATGGTGAAACCCTGTCTCTACTAAAAGTACAAAAATTAGCCAGGGGTGGTGGCATGTGCCTGTAATCCCAGTTACTTGGGAGGCTGAGACAGGAGAATCACTTGAACCCGGGAGGAGGAGGTTGCAGTGAGCCGAGATTGCACCACTCCACTCCAGCCTGGTGACAGAGGGAGACTCCCTCTCAAAAAAAGAAAAGAAAAAACAGAGAACAAAATAAAATAAAATATTTGAAGAGACAGGGTCTCACTATGTTGCCCAGGCTGGTCTTGAACTCTCGGGCTCAAGCAAGCCTCCTGTCTTAGCCTCCCAAAGTACTGGGATTACAGGCATGAGCCACCATGCCTACCCCCCACTTATTTTTTGAATCTTACAAAATGACCCCATATGTCACAATTGAGCGCATTCACATATGTGTGCTACACTCAGATGTCCACCCACGTACAAACATGTAAACTATGTGGAGGATGCCATGGCAGGGAGCACTGCACCCCATCTGCACGTCCTCCTCTGGGGTGAGAGGCGGGTCTGGAGCTGGCGATAAAGGAGGGCTTGGGCCTTATCGGTCATGTTGGAATTCTTCTTCTTATAATGAGGATGTATTCATGCATGGTTCTGTAATTAAAAATTAATAATTCTTTTAAAAGAAAGGAAATGCTAGGAAGCTGGCTTCTGCCCTCACATCCCTGATTACAGTGATATGGGACAGTCCACTCAACCCGGGCCTTCATGAAACCCCACTGATTATTCTGTTCCTGCACTCCAATCATTGGACACGTGCCATCTGCCTGTCATTCATTCATTCATTCATTCAGCAAGGACTCACTGAGCACCTGCACAGACTCTGGCTGCAGCCACGATCATGGCAAATGAGGTCCCTGCTCCAGGAGTTCACGTGTGTGTGTGCACATGCACGTGTGTGTGTCTGTGTGTGCATGTGTCTGTACGTGTCTGTGCATGTCTGTATGTGTGTGACTGTGTGCATGTGTGTCTGTGTATCTGTATGTGTATGTATGTGTATGTGTATCTGTGTGTGTATGTGTCTGTGTGTGCATGTGTCTGTAAGTGTATGTGTCTGTGTCTGCGTGTGTATGTGCATGTCTGTATGTGTGTATCTGTGTATCTGTGTCTGTATGTGTGTGTGTCTATGTGTGCATGTGTCTGTATGTGTGTGTGCATCTGCATGTGTGTATTATGTGTGTGTCTGTGTCTGTGCGTGTGTGCGTGTCTGTGTCTGTGCATCTGTGTGTGTCTGTGTGTCCTCCATGGCCCCACTGGACTCCTGTAGAGAGGACAGAGGAACATCAGACAGTGGCTGTTCTTCACCCCCGGGCTGAAGGTGTGGAGAGAAGAGGGGACAGTAATACGCTGCCCCTGAGTGTGCAGAAATCACATATTGACCAGAAGATGTAATGAGAGGAGGTCTTCAGGCCCAGTTCAAATGCCCCCTCTTCTTGGGAGCTCTGCTTAGAACCCCAACTCTGCCACTAGCCACATAGGACCCTCAGTCAAGCTTCCTAGCACAATAATGTCCTGCTGGTAGCTCCAGGTCGAACTCAGATTGGCAACTAGCAGGCCATGAGCACGCTAAGGAGATCATTTACCATGTTTGGTGCGTTTGGAGGCTCCATGCTGGTGCAGGCACCATGCCAGGCACCCAGCCCACTTCACCTCCTGTCAGCACTTGGATTTTTAGGCTTCATAGTACATCTAGATGTGCTTTTGACTTATTTCCCACCCCCCAACCTGGCTGGCTGTGTCACAGTCACTCAGGGCCAGTCTATTCCCAATAGGTGGATGGATGAGTAGGTGAATGAATGGATAGATGGCTGGGTGGGAAGATGACTAGACGGATGAATGAGTGAGTGGTAGATAGATTGATGAGTGTGTGGACAGGTAGATGGATAGATGGGCACATGGGTTGATAGGTAAATGGATGGATGGATGGATGGATCGATGGATGAATGGGTGGATGGATGAGTGGATCAGTGGTTGAAAGGATGAACGGATGGATGAATGTGTGGGTGGGTAAATGGACAGATAGGTGGATACATGAATAGATGGGTGGAGGGGGCGGGTTGTCAAGTGAATGGATGAGTGGGTGGGTGGATGGATAGATGGGTGGACGTTTGGATGGATGGGAAGATGAGTGAATGGATGGATAGATGGAAGGGTGTAAGGATGGATGGATGAATGGATGGTTGGATGAATGGGTGGGTGGATGGATGGATGGATGGATGGGTGGATGGACAGATGAATGGATGGGTGCATGGATGGATGGGAAGATGAGTGAATGGATGGGTGGATGGAAGGGTGTAAGGATGGATGGATGAATGGATAGGTGGATGGGTGGATGGACGGATGAATGGATGGGTGGATGGATGGATGGGTGGGTGGATGGATGGATAGGTGGGTAGGTGGGTGAATGGGTGGCTAGATGGATTGGTGGGTGGATGGGTGAGTGGTTAGATGGATGGATGACAGATGAACTAAATAAAATAGAGGGAATAGACTGAGGTGTTAAGTTACTATGCACCAGGAATCTTGAGGATGCAGGGAGATGACGGGAAAGAGGTGGAGTGAGGGTCATCTCGTTCTCTTTATTAATAAGAGGAATATATTATAAGCTGAATGAGTCAACAAATAGTTGCTGTGCACCTACTGTGTGCCACACACTGTAAGTGAATGGGGAGGACCATGAGAGAAGGAAGAAAAGATAAAAAGAACAGAGCAGAGAAAGGGGAGGAGAAAGAGAAGGCAAGGCCTGAGGCTGTTGAGACAGGATGGGGGAGCTATCGGTACCCACCAGCAGCCTGGAAGGGCAACTGAAGAGGAGAGTGGCTGCAGGAGGGAGGGCAGGGCCTGGGTACGCTCTGCCACCTGCAGCCCCTCTGCTTTGGAGAACTACGTCTTGGCATGCCCAACAAGGAATAAGTCATTTCTTGTCTCTCAGAGACAGCCTCGGTCACCCAAAAAGCCAGGATCTGGGGTAGAGAGCCTAGGGTCCCAGTGGCAAGGGGATCACCAACCCTGTCAGAACTTCCCCCAGCCTGGTCCCAGCCCCCTAAACCTTTGAGCCATGATAATTCTTCCCAAAGGTGGCTCAAATACCTACCCCTGGGGAGGGTCCTGGAGCTCATGCATTTACCCATCATTTACGGGGCCTCTCTGGTGTGGGTGCTATGGCAAGGTGTGGGATACGGAAGGAGCTGCAATCTGCCCCTTGGAGCTGACAGTGCTGTGGGTGTGGGCGACTGGGAGGGGGACAGTTAAACAAGCAGAGAAGATAACAGCTGGTCTCTGTGCTAGGAAGAAAATGAAACCAGGCACATGATAAGGTCACTGGAGGGCAGCATCTCAGAGGGGGTCAGGGAAAGCTGCGTGGAGGAGGCAGCATCTAAGCTGAGGCCTGAAGGACCTACGTGTGAAGCTTGCAATTCTGCAGGAGTAGGTGGGGCTCACTCACAACTTCCTATTCCCTTGGGTTCTCAGATCTGTCCATGGACTCTGCCCACAGGCCCGGCTTGGCAGTGGGGAGGTGGGCAGAGAAAAGCACAGGCACGGCCGGGCACAGTGGCTCAAGCCTGTAATCCCAGCACTTTGGGAGGCCGAGGCGGGTGGATCACAAGGTCAACAGATTGAGACCATCCTGGTCAACATGGTGAAACCCCGTCTCTACTAAAAATACAAAAAATTAGCTGGGCATGGTGGCGCGTGCCTGTAATCCCAGCTACTCAGGAGGCTGAGGCAGGAGAATTGCCTGAACCCAGGAGGCGGAGGTTGCGCAGAGCTGAGATCACGCCATTGCACTCCAGCCTGGGTAACAAGAGCGAAACTCCGTCTCAAAAAAAAGAAAAAGAAAAAGAAAAAAGAAAAGCACAGCCACCTGCAGGGCAAACGAGACCAGAGACTAAGCTCCCCAGAGTTAGCCTGGCCCGGGCAGTGAGCAGCTGTGCACACCCAGCAGAAGGTGCTCCCGGCCACTTGAGAAAATGTTGGAGGCCTTCCTGGAGGAGGTGATGGCTGAGCTGGGTGAAAAGGAAGAGCATGTGGTTTGGGGAGCCTGGAGTGTAAGTCTTAGGAGGAGATAGGAGAAGCAGGAGAGGGGACTGGAGTAGGATCAGGGCCAAATCACCAAGGGCTGGACACGCTTTCTTTTTTGTTTGAGACAGAGTCTTGCTCTGTCACCAGGCTAGAGTGCAGTGGTGCAATCTCAGCTCACTGCAACCTCTGCCTCCAGGGTGCAATCAATCCCCCTGCCTCAGCCTCCTGAGTAGCTGGGACTACAGGCACACACCACCGCCATGCCCAGCTATTTTTTTTTCGTATTTTAGTAGAGACAGGGTTTCACCCTTTTGGCCAGGTTAGTCTCAATCTCCTGACCTCGTGATCCGCCCGTCTCAGCCTCCCAAAGTACTAGGATTACCGGCGTAAGCCACAGTGCCCAGCCTGTTTTTTTTTAAGCAGGATGTGATCCGATTATGTTTTAGGAAGACCCCTCTTGGCTGCTGCAGCAGGAATGGACAGTGCTGAGCCAGGGAAGGAGGTGGGATAAGAGCAAGACCTCAGGACCCTCCTACGAGACTAGCTTGGGCAACATGGTGAGACACCTCTACAAAACATTTAAAAATTAGCTGAATGTGGTGGTGTGAGCCTGTAGTCCCAGCTGCTCAGGAGGCTAAGGTGGGAGGATCGCTTCAGCCCAAAAGGTAGAGGCTGCAGTGAGCCACGATAGTGCAGCCTTGCCTCAAATAATAATAAGAAGAAGATTGCAAAGGGAGAAATAGGAAAGATACATTTTTAAACACATTTTAAACCCAGAATGATTCTGACCAAATCAATAAAAAGGACCCGGGTCATGTTCTCCAGGAGAAGCCTGGTATTTGTTAGGATTGGGAGTCATGGGCCAGATCACTGGATTCAGAGCAATAGGATACTAAGTCAGTTGCGGGAGGGCGGATGTACACCATGGCATCCAGTAGAGGGGAGGGAGGACAGCTCCCTGGAGGAGGTGGCATTTGAGCCAACCCTAAATCTAATGTTGACAGAAGAATGTGGACAGATGCACAAGCCAGGAAAGAAAACAGCAAGAGAAAGGGGAGGAGGCTAGCGTCCCCAGAGTCATCTGATTCCCAAGTAGCACAGGGTTGGTGCAGGGCAGGCTGGGAGACTCAGGGTCCTGCCAGGGTAAACATCTGCCCTCTCTAGCCTCACCTGGTCACAGGAAGCAAACACCCAAATCCCGCAGCCCCCAGGAAGGCAGCCTAGCTCTGACTCAGGCATCCCGCAGAGAGGAAGGGTTTGATTGCAGTCAGGACAAGCCCTGAGATGGTAACAACCCCAGCCTCCTTGGCCCAGTGGAGCCCTCGGCCTCCCAGGCTGGAACCACCGCTTGCTTCAGCCCGGCCTAGCCACTCCCTGGAACACGAGGTCCCCCATGCCCTCGGCGCCTCCTTGGTAAACAGCAGATGGGCAGCAAAGCTCACGGTGGTAAGCAGCTCTAGGAATGGAAGCTTCTGTGGGTCGTTTGCTCTTGGAAACACCTCCTTCCTGCCACCTTCCCCAGTGCCACACGTGGCACCTCGAAGGGATAGCCAGAAAGTCTCAGCACCCAGTTGGGCGAGCCCAGCAGCCCTGGCCCAGTGTCCAGCACCAGCTCATTTGAGCAACGTTTCTTCCATGAGGCCTTAGTTTCCCCCGTTAAACAGTCTGCCCTGGTGATCTTTCAGGACACTGAGTGAAATGGTGGTTGGAAAGTACAGGGACAGCTGGGCACAGCAGCTCACACCTGTCATCCCAGTACTTTGGGAGGCCGAGGTGGACAGATCAATTCAGCCCAGGAGTTCGAGACCAGCCTGGACAATGTAGCAAGACCCAGTCTATACAAAAAAGATAAAATAAAACGATCAGTCAGGGACGGTGGTATGTGTGCCATTCATGTCATTCGGGAAACTGAGGCAGGAGGATGACCTAAGCTCAGGAGTTTGAGGCTGAAGTGAGCTGTGAATACACCAGTGCATTCCAGCCTGGGTGACAGAGTGAAAGGACCTGACAACCACTGACAAACTGCTCATTACGAAGGGCAGACACAAGATAAGAGAGGAGGGCCAGCTCATCCTGCAGCGGCATTTGCATCCTCCTCCATGGTCTGGGGCCAGGGGAGGCACAAGCCTGTGAGGGTGAAGCCGCAGAGGGGAGGGGCAGCTGGGCTCAGGGGTAAGACCTCATTAGGAAAAACGGAAAAAAAAATGCAACAGGATGGGTGCAGGGGCTCACACCTATAATCCCAGAGCTTTGGGAGGCTGAGGCGGGTGGATTACCTGACGTCAGGCGTTGAAGACCAGCCTGGCCAACATGGTGAAACTCTGTCTCTACTAAAAATACAAAAATTAGCTGGGCGTGGTGGTGGGCACCCGTAATCCCAGCTATTCAGGAGACTGAGGCAAGAGAATCACTTGAACAGGGGAGATGGAGGTTGCAGTGAGCCGAGATCGTGCCACTGCACTCCAGCCTGGGCAACAGAGTGAAACTCCATCTCAAAAAAAAAAGTGTTGGTGAGGATCTAGAGAAGTCAGATGGGAATATGAAAGCGTGCAGCAGCTGCTCCGGATGACAGTCCAGCCGTCCCGCAAACGATTATACATACAAGTACTCTTGGCCAGGCACTGTGGCTCACACTTGTAATCCCAGCGCTTTGGGAGGCTGAAGCGGGCGAATCACCTCAGACTGGGAGTTTGAGACCAGCCTGACCAACACAGAGAAATCTGTCTCTGCTAAAAATGCAAAATTAGCCGGGCGTGGTGATGCATGCCTGTAATCCCAGCTACTCTGGAGGCTGAGGCAGGAGAATCATTTGAACCCGGGAGGCAGAGGTTGCAGTAAGCCATGATCAGGCCACTGTGCTTCAGCCTGGGCAACAAGAGTAAAAACTGTCGCCGGGCGCGGTGGCTCAAGCCTGTAATCCCAGCACTTTGGGAGGCCGAGGCGGGTGGATCACGAGGTCAAGAGATCGAAACCATCCTGGTCAACATGGTGAAACCCCATCTCTACTAAAAATACAAAAAATTAGCTGGGCATGGTGGCGCGTGCCTGTAATCCCAGCTACTCAGGAGGCTGAGGCAGGAGAATTGCCTGAACCCAGGAGGCGGAGGTTGCGGTGAGCGGAGATCGCGCCATTGCACTCCAGCCTGGGTAACAAGAGCTAAACTCCGTCTCAAAAAAAAAAAAAGAGTAAAAACTGTCTCAAAAAAAAGAAAAAAGAAGTACCCTGTGACCCAGCAAATCCACTCCTACCTATAGACCCAAGACATAAGTCCACACAATCACTTGCACCTAAACACTGACAGCAGTCATAAACATTCATAAAAGCCAAAACATGGAAACACCCACGTGTCCATCCGTGGACAAATGGATGAACAAAATGTGGCATATCCAAACCACGGAGTATTACTCAGTCATGAAAAGGAATGCAGTACTGGGGCATGCTGCAATGTGGATGAACCCTGAAAACATTACAGGAAGTGAAAGAAGCCAGTCACAGAAACCCACACAGGACTCCATTCATGTCCGTGTCCAGACGAGAGACAGAAAGCAGACTGGGGCTGCCTAGGGCAGAGGAGGTGGGTATAGGTAATACTTAGTTTCCTTTTGAGGTGGTGAAAACTTTCTGAAGTTGATTGTAGTGATGGTTGCATATATCTGTAAATATACTGAAAACTGCTCATCTATACACTAATTGATGTATCTATATACATACACACACACACACCAATGTATCAACAGTAAAAACATTTTAAATGGGTACACTATATGGTATGTGAATGATATCTCTATAAAAGTCTTTAAAATAAATAAATAAATAACCTGCAAACCACTGGATGAATCCAGAATGGACAATGTCGTACAGGACAACTGGCCTGCTTGTCAAAAAGCCTCATGGGAGCCCAGCGCGGTGGCTCACGCCTGTAATCCCAGCACATTGGGACGATGAAGTGGGCGGATCACTTGAGGTCAGGAGCTGTGAAACCCCATCTCTGCTAAATATACAAAAATTAGCCAGATGTGGTGGCAGGTGCCTATAATCCCAGCTACTCAGGAGGCTGAGGTATGCTTGAACACAGGAGGCAGAGGTTGCAATGAGCTGAGATCTCACCACTACGCTCCAACCCCGGGTGACAGAGCAAGACTCCATCTCAAGAAAAAAAAAAAAAGCCCTCATGGGCTTCATGGGAAGGAAAGAAGAGGTGTCAGTGTCGGTTCTATACGAAAACAAACTAAAGAACAAACACAGCAACCATGAGTAACGGCAGGACTTTGACTGGATCTTGGTCAAAAAATATCTGAGGACTAGTGGGGAAATTTGGCATGGATTTGATATCAAATGATACTAAGGAATAATTAACCTTCTGGCCGGGCACGGTGGGTCACACCTGTAATCCCAGCACTTTGGGAGGCCAAGGCAGGAGGATCACCTGAGGTTGGGAGTTTGAGACCAGCCTGACCAACTTGGAGAAACCCCATTTCTACTAAAAAAACATATTATCGAGGTGTAGTGGCACATGCCTGTAATTCCAGCTACTCGGGAGGCCAAGGCACGAGAATCACTTGAACCCGGGAGGTGGAGGTTGCAGTGAGCCGAGATCGTGCCATTGCACTCCAGCCTGGGTGACAAGAGCAAAACTCCATCTCAAAAAATAAAAAAAATAACATTCTTAGGTGCAGAAATGCTATTGTGTTTATGGAGGAGGACGTCCTTATTCTTAGGGGATAACTATAGAGGTATTTATTTAGAGGTGAAGTATTATGATGTCTGCAATTGCACAGCAAAAAATGTGTGTGTGTGTGTGTGTGTGTGTGTGTGTGTGTGTAGAATGAATGGAAAAAGCAAGTATAGCAAAATATCAACAAGTAGTTATTCTGGGTAGATTCATTAGATTTTTTATTTTCTTGAAACAGAGTCTCACTCTGTCGTCAGGCTGGACTGCAGTAGCAAGATCTTGGCTCAAGCAACCTCTGCTTCCTGGGCTCAAGTGATTCTCCTGTCTCAGCCTCCCAAGTAGGTGGAATTACAGGCACATGCCATCACACCTGGCTAATTTTTGTATTTTTACTAGAGATGAGGTTTCTCTATGTTGGCTAGGCTGGTCTCGAACTACTGAACTCAAGCAATCCACGAGCCTCAGCCTCCCAAAGTGCTGGAATTGTAGGCATGAGCCACTATTCCTGTCATTATACAGTTCTTTTGATGTTTTGAAGCATGTAATATATAAAGTCAGAGAAGAGATGTTATTTTTGCCTTTGTCTTATGTCCCAGGACCTTGAATGTTGCAGATTTGCCAAGCTGATTTTACTCCAGAGAGCACTGAATCTAGCCGCTTGGCACCATGCCCCACCATGCACCGGCCCTGGCGCCATCCTCTCCCTGGATGATTGTGGGCGCCTCCAGCAGTGGGTTCCCCAAAAAATATGTTCTCTAATTGACAGCTCGAGGAGTCTTTCCAAGATACCCATAGAATTTTCTCCTTGTGGCCTTGAGAATGAAGGAAGAGGCCAGGCGCAGTGGCTCACGCCTGTAATCTCAGCACTTTGCGAGGCTGCAGTGAGAGGATCCCTTGAGGCCAGGAGTTGGAGACCAGCCTGGGCAACATAGCCAGACCCCATTTCTACAAAAAATATAAAAATTAGCCAGGTGTGGTGGGTTGCACCTGTGGTCCCAGCTACTCAGGAGGCAGAGGTGGGAAGATCACTTGAGCCCAGGAAGTTGAGGTTGCAATGAGTTATGATTTCACCACTGTACTCCCTCCTAGGTGACAAAGTAAGATCATGTTCCTTTAAAAAGAAAAAAGAGAGAGAGATAGAGAGAGAAAGAGAGAGAGAAAAAAAGGAAGTCCTCACAGTGGCCCCTCGGCCACCTCCTGGCTCCTCCAGTGAGTTTTGGTTATCAGCCCCAGGGCCTTGTTCATATTCTTCTTCCATTCATTCATTCATTCATTCATTCATTCATTCATTCATTTAGATGAAGTCTCACTGTGTCACCAGGCTGGAGTGCAGTGGTGCGATCTCAGCTCACTGCAACCTCTGCCTCCCAGGTTCAAGATTCTCCTGCCTTAGCCTCCCCAGCAGTTGGGATTACAGGCATGTCCCACCAAGCCCAGCTAAATTTTGTATTTTTACTAGAGACGGGGTTTCACCATGTTGGCCAGGATGGTTTCGATCTATTGATTTCGTGATCCTCCCGCCTTGGCCTCCCAAAGTGCTGGGATTGCAGGCATGAGTCACCATACCCGACCTCTTCCTCCCTTTAAACCCCTCCCTTCCCTGTCAACTCCTCATGTCTCAGCTCAAGCCTCACTGCTCAGAGGAACCTCCTCAACCCCCTCCTTCTCCCTCCCGGTCCATCAGGTTCTAAAGACCTCTGTTCCTTCCTCCAACTGCATTCTGGCTGGTGGCCTTGAGGACTGCTGGGGCCTTGCTGGGGCTGCATCTGGAGCTGAAGCGAGATGGTCTGACATCAGTTTCCGTTGTTGAGGACAGAGTGTGAATCACGTCTCATACTCAAGAATGGCAGGTCTGAGGCTCAATGCACAGTGAGAGCTTGGGAAATGTTTTCTGTTACGGGACTCACTGCTGGCCTCTGGCTTGGTCATTTGACCGGTGTCTCTCTGCCCCACCAGCCTGTGGACTCCACGTGGACAGGACAGCGGGGTTTCCTGCTCATCCCAGCCCTGAGCATGCTGGAGAGACAGGCAGTGCACATTTTTAAGGAACATGGAAGAGACTCAATTAGATGAATGCAAGCCTGTCTCTGTGTTCAGGAGGCCAGTGTGATGGTGGAGGAGTGGTGGTCTTTATCCTGTTAGCTGTTGCCCCGTAAACCAGGCTCCCATAAAGTCTCAGACCCACTTGCCCATGGCCTGCAACCTCTGGCTATTTTTGCTCAAGGAACAGGAAGATGTGACTTCAGCATGACCCAGACTGCAGATGTACACATTGGTCATGCTGAGTTAGTGAAAGGTAGTTACAGATGTGTCCCCCAGGCCCCACCTACAGAAAGCCCCCTGCCACAGCCTCCAGCTGTAGCCCTTCTGGGCCTACCTCCACTGCAGAGAGCTCCCTCACCAAAGGTGGCCCCATGCTGTGACTGATGGAGGTGGAATTCTAAAGGCCATACCACTTGTCCAACATGGGACAGAGGTGATGACCACCCCAGCCCCAGAACCCGCTCCTGCTTCTCACCCCTGCTGATGTCAGGTGTCAACCCTTAGGGCACTCCTACCACGAATCCTGCACACTGAACTCTGCTTCCCCATGCTCCCAAACTGCAGCATGGGGTGTGCCTCCATTCCAGGAGGAGGTAAAGAGGCTTCCCTCCTAATTCAGAAAGTTCCGCAGCTTCTAGGTAGGCATGATGGTTTCGATCTATTGATCTCATGATGATGATCGATCTGTTGATCTCCCTGATGGTGAGGACAAGGCCCAGGCTTCATGTGCCACTTACAATGCAGAATGGCCAGCTGAACTCTCAGAAGGACAGCTAGCACCCCAAGTTTTCTTCCTATGAGAAAGGGTCCCCCCCAGGGTGCCCCTTGTCACTAGTGGTCCTAGGTGGTAACATCCCTCCCCACAGACTTCCACCTGGTAGAATGGTTCCAACATATCACTATAATCATGACTGCCGAGGTGAGGGGACAGGGAAGAAAATTCTAGGTCTTCTATGAGGAGCGACGCAGACAGGGCACTCCATCTGCAGAGGTGGGTTCCTAAGGAGCAGGAAACTGTGTTTTCATGTCACACTTTGCCCAGCTGTCCCTGCCCAAGTCCTTGTCAGCCTCTACTGGTCCCAAGACCATGGGCCTACATGCTCATTAGGCAATAGGCAGCCTGTCTTCTCTGTTTGCAAACATATTTGACCCCATGTCCATCCCACCTCGCCCCAATGTTGGCCAAGGCGCCATCTTGCCTGGTTTAGACCACTGGTCTCCATGCTTCTGATTTCTGCTTCCTGTGGTCCCCCGCAGCCACAGAGTGATCTTTCAGCAAGTCAATCAGATGAGTCACTCCCCTACTTAAAACCCTCCGAGGGCTTCTAGAGGCATTAGACTAACATCCAAACTCCTATGATAGCCCACAATGCCCCTGCCTGCCCAGCTCTTCCCTCTCACCTCACCCACTCTCACTCCCTCACTGTGCCCCAGCCTTCCTGAGTCCCATGATCTCACTAAAGCTATTCCCACCTCTGGGCTTGTGTATATGCTGTTCCCTATGCCCGGGATACTTTCCCCAAAGCTCTCCTTGCTGGATTTTTCTCATGCATCAGGTCTTAGCTCAAATGCCTCCTCTTAGATTCCTTAAAAGTAGAATGGCCATTTGATCCAGCAATCCCACTACTGACTATCTACTAGAGGAAAACAAGTCATTATACAAAAAAGATACTTGCACACGTGTGCTCATGGCAGGACAATTCACATTGCAAAAATGTCAAACCAGAACAAATGCCCATCAATCACAATAAGTGAATAAAGAAATTGTGATATATATGTGTGTGTGTGTGTGTGTGTGTGTGTGTGTATGTGTATATATAGATATATATAGATATATATATGATGGAATATCACTCAGCCGCAAAAATGAATGAGTTAATGGTATTTGCAGCAACCTGGATGAGACTGGAGACTATTATTCTAAGTGAACCAACTCAGAAATGGGAAACCAAACATTGTACGTTCTCACTCATAAGTGGAACCTAGCTGGGCGCTGTGGCTCACACCTGTAATTCCAACACCTTGGGAGGCCGAGGCAGGTGGATCATGAGGTCAGGAGTTCAAGACCAGTCTGGCCAACATGGTGAAACCCTGTCTTTACTAAAAATACAAAAAAATTAGCTGGGCGTGGTGGCGCGTGCCTGTAATTCCAGCTCCTTGGGAGGCTAAGGCAGGAGAATTGCTTGAACCGGGACCCGGGAGGCGGAGGTTGCAGTGGGCCAAGATTATGCCACTGCACTCTAGCCTGGGCTACAGAGGGAGGTTCTGTCTCAAATAATAATAATAATAATAATAATAATAAGTGGGAGCTAAGCTATAAGGATGAAAAGGCGTAAGAATGACACCGTGGAGTTTGACAACCCAGGGGGAAAGGATCAGAGAGAGGTGAGGGATAAAAGACTACAGATTGGTTCAGGGAATACTGCTCTGGTGATGGGATCATTCAAAATCTCACAAATCACCACTAAAAATCTTACGTAACCAAATACCACCTGTTCCCCAAAAACCTACGAAAATAAAAAGAAATGAAATGTCTCCTCTCTACAGAGGCCTTCCTCCGGTGTGGTGGCTCACGCCCGTAACCCTAGCACTTTGGGAGGCCGAGTCGGGCGGACTACCTGAGCGGAGGGGTCCAGCCTGGCCAACAAGGTGAAACCCCATCTCTACTAAAATACAAAACAAATCAGCTGGACGTAGTGGCAGGCGCCTATAATCCCAGCTACTCAGGAGGGTGAGGCACAAGAATTGCTTGAACCCAGGAGAGAGAAGTTGCAGTGAGCCGAGATTGTGTCACTGCACTCCAACTTGGGTGACAAAGCGAAACTCTGTCTCAGGAAAGAGAGAGAGAGAGAAAGAAAGAGACAGGGGCGGGGGAGAGAGAGAGAGAGAGAGAGAGAGAGAGAGAGAGAGAGAGAGAGAGGCCTTCCTGAACTACTTCATCTGAAGTGACTCATCCAAGATCCACTTACTGTCTATCATATCACTCACATACTCTCTCAGAAGTTCTCATAACTGGCCAGGTGAGGTGGCTCATGCCTGTAATCCCTGCACTTTGGAAGGCAGAGGACTGCTTGAGCCCAGGAGTTTGAGACCAGCCTGGGCAGCATAGTGAGACCTCATCTCTACAAAACATTTAAAAGATTTTTTAAAAGCGTTCTTATAACTGGGCGCAGTGGCTGACACCTGTAATCCCAGCACTTTGGGAGGCTGAGGCAGGTGGATCACGAGGTCAGGAGCTCGAGACCCGCCTGGCTAACATAGTGAAACCCCATCTCTACTAAAAATACAAAAAATTAGCCGGGACTGGTGGCGGGCGCCTGTAATCCCAGCTACTCAGGAAGCTGAGGCGGGAAAATCTCCTGAACCCAGGAGGCAGAGGTTGCAGTGAGCTGAGATCGTGCCACTGTACTCCAGTCTGTGTGACAGTGCCAGACTTCGCCTAAAGAAAAAAACGAGAGTTCTTATAACTAAGGAAAGCATTTTACCCTTTGAATATGTTGTTTTCCTTCCTTATGGATCTGACCCTTCTCCCACCTGACGACAGGTCTCTCCTGTCTTGGTTCCCTCTGTCACTGCTGGGGAACAGCCCTCAGCATGGGACGGGAGTTCAGTGCATGTTTGCTGGATAAATGAATGGAGATGAAAGCTGTCCAGCCTTGACTAGGACAGGCGGGGCAGGAGGAGCCTGTGGTCCGCGCTTGCAAGGGAGCTCTGCAGACGAAGGCGGACGAGGGGCTTCTGTTTCGCATTCATACCATATGGCTTGTTGCACACTGGGCTGAATTGCAGATGCTCTAACATGGAGCTTTCTTGCTTTTGTGTGTTAATGACATAAAGATAGAACATAGCTCACCACACATTTTGTGTTTGCTAACCATCTATATGTATATAAAACAGACTTCAGTGTTACTAGCCAACCCATTTGTGAAGTGGAAGGAAAACAGAGTAATTAGAGAGGAGAGAGAGAGAGAGAGAGAGAGAGAGAGAGAGAGAGAGAGAGAGAATGCAAGGCGAATGCTAGCTTAGAATGGGGCCAGATCCTGGGGCCTGTGCTGTGATTGCTTCCTGGGAGTATCTCTGCCCAGGAGGTCATGGGGCAGGGTAGGTGGTGGGCAAGATGGGCCTCTGTGCTTCTCCAGCCTCAGGCTCTGCCCAAACGCCCCTGAGAGCACCCAATTCCTCAGGGTCTTCCCCAGGAAAGGCTCTCCCCTGTCACCCCACCTCGGACACTGCCTGCTCCCCCTTTCCGGCCCTCTTGCACACATCTTTCACTCAAACTCGGGAAATATGGAGCACCTCCCACGGGCCTCTGTGCAGTTTCCTTCTGCCAGGAAAAGGGCCCCCGACAAGTAAACAAACGTCCAATTACAAAATGTCTCAGGTGCTGTGGAGAATAAAAATATGGAGCTTAATTAAAAGGAGGAAGCATTTATTTCAGCATGTGAGCTGTATTTCAAGGCAACCAAATAGCCCTGATTGATATGGAAAATTTCTTTCCGGAGGACTCTAGTGAATCAACAGGGGTATACCAAAGAGGGAGGGGTAAGTAGGGGCACTGTGCCCCCATATTTCATTGCTGACATAGTTTAGAGTCTCAAGGGCGTGCTAATGATAAAAGGCAAAGGACTTGGCTGGGTGCAATGGCTCACGCTTGCGATCCCAGCACTTTGGGAGGCCAAGGTGGGAGGACTGCTTGAGCCCAAGAGCTCAAGACCAGCCTGGGGTGGCTAGGCACAGTGGCTCGTGCCGTAATCCCAGCACTTCAGTAGGCTGAGGTGAGTGGATCACTTGAGGTCAGGAGTTCGAGGCAAGCCTGGCCAATATGGTGAAACCCAGTCTCTACTAAAACACAAAAAATTAGCCAGGGGTAGTGGTGCGTGCCTGTAATCCCAGGTAGTCAGAAGGCTGAGGCAGGAGAATGACTTGAACCTCCGAGGCTGAGGTTGCAGTGAGCTGAGATCATGTCATTGCACTCCAGCCTGAGCAACAGAGTGAGACTTTGTCAAAAAAAAAAAAAACCAAAAAAACGAAAAACAGCCTTTTGGGGCTTACATGATGAGATCCTTTTTCTTTTTTCTTTTTTTCTTTCTTTTTTTTTTTTTTAAGAAAAAGAACAAATAACTTTTAGTCCACTTTAGGATCAAATTTTTTTTTTTGAAACAAAGTCTTGCTCTGTCACCCAGGCTGGAGTGCAGTGGTGCTATCTCAGTTCACTGCAACCTCCACCTCCACCTTGAGAATTGCAGGTTCAAGCGATTCTCCTGCCTCAGCCTCTCAAGTAGCTGGGATTACAGGCCCCTGCTACTGTGCTCTGCTAATTTTTGTATTTTTAGGAGAGATGGGGTTTCACCATGCTGGTCAAGCTGGTCTTGAACCCTTACCTGACCTTGTGATCCACCCGCCTTGGCCTCCCCAAGTGTTGGTATTACAAGTATGAGCCACCACACCTGGCCGTGATTGTTTTTAAGTTCTCTACAGACTATGAATTCCTATCCTCATTGCTGCATTGGGGTAGGCTGCTTCCAAACCCCATTCCTCCCCAGGTATGCCTCTAGTTTGGAAGGAATGAAGGAAATAGGAAAGGCACCCATTTTGCAAACCCCAATCAAATGACTGATTTGGAAAACGTTATCAATGCATGAAGCCATTGGGTGAGGGACTGAGGGAACTTGATAAGGCTGTTGCCCACCACCTGAGCCCACCGGCCAATCTCAGCATCATGCGAGTCGGACAGCCAGACACCATGGATCCTGGAGGTGAGGACAGGTGAACACACAGCATCGCCTCTAGATGTGAGTCTAACTGGGCTTCTAGAGCTTTCTCCCATCTCCAAGGAATACAGGGAAGAGAGGAATGAGTTAAACAACTCCATAAAAAAGCCAGCAGACAAATCCAGGATATGCAATCATTCCACCGGAGACTGACCCAGGAGGTTTCTGCAACAAACATGGAAAAGAGGGGGCTGCGTTAGGGTAAAAAAGAGGAAAAGATACAATAAGCAGATGTGATGTGTGGATCCAGTTGGGCTTGTGATTCAGGCCAACAATTAAAAGATATATTTGGGACAACTGGGAAAATGGTTTCATATTCCAGCTAACTTTTAGTAGAGAAGGGGTTTCACCATGTTAGCCAGGATGATCTCGCACCCCTGACCTCAAGTGATCTGCCTGCCTCGGTCTCCCAAAATGCTGGAATTACAGGTGTGAGCCTGTATGAATAGATGTGACTATAAAATGATACCAAGAATTAGTGTTCATTGGCCGGATGCAGTGGCTCACGCCTGTAATCCCAGCACTGTGGGAGGCCGAGGCAGGTGGATCACCTGAGGTCAGGAGTTCAAGACCAGCCTGGCCAACATGATGAAACCCCACCTCTACTAAAAATGCACACACAAAAAAAGAACTAGCTGGGTGGTGGTGGGTGCCTGTAATTCCAGCATTTTGGGAGGCCAAGGCAGGTGGATCACCTGAGGTCAGGAGTTCAAGATCAGCCTGGCCAATACGGTGGAACCCTGCCTCTACTAAAAATATTAGAAAAAAAAATAATAACTAGTTGGGCATGGTGGTAGGTGCCTGTAATCCCAGCTACTTAGGAGGCTGAGGCAGGAGAATCGCTTGAACTCGAGAGGCGGAAGTTGCAGTTAGCCAAGATCGCACCATTGCACTCCAGCCTGGGTGACAAGAGTAAAATTCCACCTCAAAAAAAGAAGAAAAGAAAAAAGAATTAGTGTTCATTTTGTTAGGTGTGTTACTCATGTGTTATATAAGAAAACACTCATCCTTTTTCAGATGCATACTGAAATGTGTAACAGTGAAATGACATCATGTTTGGAATCCGTCTCACAATACTTCAGCCAAGACAGAAAGCCCTGGCTCAAGGAAGCAGATCTGAGTGAATTTTAATTATTCAATCGGTAGGATGAATCGATGAGAGCTCATTATACTATCATCTCTCTACTTGCATGTATGTTTGAAAATTTTTGTAATGAAAACAAAGGAAGCAAAAGAAGATGCTGAGAGGGAATTGGTGAGAGGTGAAACAGAATAACAGCACTGAGCTGGAGACCACTGAATTTAGAGATCGTGGCCAGGAGGGGACGATGATGCAAAGGAGGCTTCACTGGGAAAGCTGGGGAAGAGCTGGCGGGGAGTGGGAGGCGGAGGAACAGGTGCAAATGCACCAAAGAAGCAAAAGGCGTGGAGTGTCGGAGAAAAGGGAGTGAGCCAATAAGGCAGGAATGGAGGGGCCTCGGGGAAGGGGGCCCAGGAGGAGATGGCCCTAACACAAGCCCAGCTAGGGAGACAGGGCCTCGTGCTCCCTACAGATGTGATGTAATTCTGCAATCAGTGGGAAGCTGTCAGAGGGCTTTAAGAAGGGGCAGATTCGATGGGATGTACTTCTTTTTTTTTTGGAGATGGAATTTCACTCTTGTTGCCCAGGCTGGAGTGCAATGGTGCAATCTCAACTCACTGCAACCTCCGACTCCTGGGTTCAAGGGATTCTCCTGCCTTAGCCTCCCGAGTAGCTGAGATTACTGACGTGCCCCACCACACCGGGCTAATTTTGTATTTTTAGTAGAGAAGGGGTTCCACAGTGTTGGCCAGGCTGGTCTCGGACACTCCTGATCTCATGTGATCCTCCAGCTTTGGCCTCCCAAAGTGCTGGGATTACAGGCATGAGCCATTGTGCCTGGCCGACCTCTAAGAGATGATTCTAGCTATTCTGTGACAAAGGCATTTTGGTGGGGAAGAGACACTGAAGATGGAGAGCCAGTTCAGGAGACAGTGCAGCTGTCCAGCCCACAGACTGTGGCTTGGTCTACAATGGTGGCAGAGGAGAGAAGTAAACAGATTGGAAATATTTGGGGGGCAGAGAGTTATTGGGGCTGGCAGGTGCATGCCGTGTACAGTGGGGAGGAAAGGGCAATTCAAGGCTAAGGGCTAGGTTGGGGGTTTGAGCAACCGGGTAAATGGTGGTACCATTTTTCTGGGATGTGGAAGATGCAGGTGGGAACAGGGTGGGGAAATTCAGAGCTCACCTTTGGACTTCCTATATTAATGAGTGATGCTTGGGAGACAGGCAAGTGAGTGGAGCTGTCAGGTGGGTAGGGGAGAGGTATGGGTGAGAAACAGCAGGGCCTCCTGGGGAGGGAGCCTATGGAGCTTACAGCTCCCTTGGACATTCTGAAGATTCCCATCATTTGCACAGAGGAGGAGGAGCCAAGGCATGGAGGAGGAACAGCCAGGGAAGAGGGAAGGAAACCAGGAGAGTGTGTGTCTCCTAAACCCAGAGGAGAGGTGTTCTCAAGAAAAAGGGATTGGCCGGGTGTGGTGGCTCCTGCCAATAACTCTAACATCTTGGGAGGCAGATGTGGGAGAATCATTTGAGCCCACAAGTTTAAGGCTGCAATGAGCCATGATCACATCACCGCACTCTAGCTTGGGTGACAGAGTGAGATCCTATCTCAAAAAAATAAAAAGAAGGGAGTAATTTGCCAGACCCAACACTCCTGAGAGGGCTGTGAAATCAAGCCTTCCGTGCGCCCTTCAAAGTTGGAGAAATGGGGGACACTGTTGAGTACCTCTGTCCATTTGGGCTGCTATTAAAAGATCCCATAAACTGGGTGGCTTATAGACAGCAGAAATGTATTTCTCACTGTTCTGGAGGCTGAGAAGTTCAAGGTCAAGGCACCAACAGATTCAATGTCTAGTGAATCTGGTTCACTAGAAAGTGGTCTTGTCACTGGGTGCAGTGGCTCACGCCTGTGATCCCAGCACATTGGGAGGCTGAGGCAGGTGGATCACAAGGTCCAGAGATTGAGACCACCCTGGCTAACATGGTGAAACCCATTCTCTACTAAAAATACAAAAATTAGCTGGGCACGGTGGCACGTGCCTGTAGTCCCAGCTACTTGGGAGGCTGAGGCAGGAGAATTGCTTGAACCCAGGAGGTGAAGGTTGCAGTGAGCCAAGATTGTGCCACTGCACTCCTGCCTGGTGACAGTGAGACTCTGTCTCAAAAGAAAAAAAAAAGAAAGTGGTCTCGTCACTGTATCCTCACATGGTGGAAGAAACAAGGGAGCTCTTTTGTACTCTTGAGGTTTCTTTTTTTTTTTGAGAAGGTGTCTTACTGTCTCCCAGGCTGGAGCGCAATGGCCCAATTTCAGCTTACTGCAATCTCCACCTCCCAGGTTCAAGCAATTCTCCTGCCTCAGCCTCCTAAGTAGCTGGGATTACAGGCGTGTGCCACCAATGCCAAGCTGATTTTTTTTGTATTTTTAGTAGAGACAGGGTTTCACTATGTTGCCCAGGCTGGTCTCAGACTCCAGACCTCAAATGATCTGCCCGCCTCGGCCTCCCCAAGTGCTGGGATTACAGCCGTGACCTACTGCGCCTGGCCTTGGCCCTCTTTTATAAAGGCACTAACTTCCTCCCACAGGCCTTACCTCCTAGCACCATTTCTTTGGGGGTCAGGATTTCAAATGTACAGATGTGGTGGATGCCACAAACATTGAGAACACAGCGTTGACCTTGACAGAGATGGTTTCAGTGACTTCGCTCTCTGCCCCTCTCCTGTCCCTGAGCTGCTCAGGAGCCGCCGCTGGGCGGGTTTCTCCGTTTCTCTTGCTGTTCTGTGATAGGCAGGGGCTCTTTTTCTCCTCCACTGGGATAAGCATCTTGAGGGCAGGATGCCCAGTTCAGACTTCAAGCCCTAAAACAGAGTTCATCCCTGCAGCCTTTCCCATGCACTTAAAGAGCACTGGCTGTGTGCACGGCACCTTGTGGGCCCCGTATGATGGCTCCATAACTCATGTCCCTGTTATCCCCCAGCATGAACACAGGGAACTTCATCAGCTGTCCCCAAACACAGGCAATTAGCTCCTTGATCACCCACCACCCCACCAAATATTAATCAGGGTCAACTTAGGAAGGGACTCCTTGTGGGAGCCAAGGAATAGATCCTGAAAATATAGAAAATATGGCCATCTTCTCCCTAAAGGCCAGGCACACAGAACCCACCATGGGCCTCACGTCAGCCTCACATTCACCATCTTCATTATCCTCTTGGCCAGAGGAGAAGTGACTTCCCCAGGGTCACATGGGGAACCCTGCAGTTGGGTTCCATGTACCCCGGAGCACCTCTCTTCAGCAGAGGGGATGGCCCCGTGGGGACCTGCCAGCCGCTGCAGCCACTCCAGGGCCTCCCCCTGCAGGATGCTCTCCTGAATGAGCTGCATATCAGGGGCTGCACATTCTTTGGCCTTTCAACACTCCTGCCCATAATTTATCTTTCCCTTATACTGACACAGTATTTTTACATTTTAATATTTTTTTAGAGACAGGGTCTCGTCGTGTGGCCCAAGCTGGAGTGCAGTGGTGCAGTTACAGCTCAGCTCAGCCTCAAACTCGTGGGCTCAGGCAGCTCTCCCGCCTCAACCTCTTGAGTAGCTGCGATTGTAGGCACTCACCACCATGTCCAGCTATTTTTTTTTAATTATTATTTTATTATTTTTGTAGATAGAGGGTCTTGCTGTGTTGCCCAGGCTGGTCTCGAACTCCTGGGCTTAAGTGATCCTCCCATCTTGGCCTCCCAAAGTGCTGAGTCACAATGCCCGCCCTGGACACAGTTTTATATATTAATTTGAAATAATATCACAAACTGAGTTGTTTCTTTTTTAATCCTCTTTCAAATGATCCATTTAATCAAAGAGGAAGTCTCAGTTTGAAGCTGAGAAGCTTTAACACCCCTCTAATGTCTGCGTTTCTCCTTTTGAAAAAAAACTGTGGGAACTGGCATGGCGGCTCATACCTATTATCCCAGCACTTGGGAAAGCCAAGGCAGGTAGATAACTTGAGCAGTTCCAGGTCAGCCTGGGAAACACAGTGAGACCCTGTCTCTCCCCAAAATACAAATATTAGCAGGGTGTAGTGGTTCGCCTGTGGTCTCAGCCAGTTGGGAGGATTGCTGGAGGTGGGAGGATGACTGGAGCCTGGGAAGTCGAGGCTGCAGTGAGCTGTGATCACGCCGCTGCACTCCAGCCTGGGTGACAGAGCAAGACCCTGTCTCAAAAAAAAAAAAAAATTATGGTAAAATACACCTAACATAAAATTGGCCATTTTAACCATTTTTAGGTGTACAGTGCAGTGACATCATGTACATTCAATGCGTGCAGCCCTCCCATCATCCATCCAGAGAACTCTTTCATCTTGCAAAACTGAAACTGTAGAAATAAACGAAAACTCCCCACGTCCCTCCTCCAGTCCCTGGCAACCACCATTCAACTTTCTGTCTCTGTTAATTTGAATGCTCTGGGGACCTCCCATAAACGGAATCACACAGTCACCTCCTCCTCTACACGGAAGGAGATCAGGGCCTCAGGCTCACGCCTTGGGCAGGCAGCAGCCTCTGCCTCCCCTGGCTGTCCTGAGTTATAAACATTTTCACACTTCCCTTCTTTGTGGGTGAGAGGCTGCTTTTCCATTTATGATAGTAGATTGAAATCTACTTCTTGAACAAGTGGATCTAGGTGGGAAATAGAATCCATAGTGAAAGGCTGAAGGTGGAGAGGCTCTCAGAGCAGAGGAGAAGCAAGGGGAAGAAGTTGGGAGGTGGAGAAACCCTGGCCTTGAGAGTGGAGCCTCTTTTGTATCCAGAATACCAGCAAAGGAATGTGCCCCTGACTCCATGCACCGGCCTCCTTGGCTTCCTATCGCCTTTCGTAGCTCTCACCTTTGCCCCCATCCATTCATCCATGCACTTATTTATTCAGTAAACCTGGCTGTCCAGAGCCTACAGCCGACCCTGGGGAACACTCTGGCCCCCAGGCCTGGGACGCTCTCAGTCTAACTCTTCAGCAAAGACCTCTTCTGTTTGGCTAATCCTAATCCTAACCTCATGTAGGACCCTATTATTCAGGCTCTGAGTCAGCTCTGAATTCCTACGTGAGGTCCCAAGGTCAGACAACAACCTTGGCCAGGTTGATATTTAAGGGAGTAAAGACATAGGGTGAGGTGGCTCCACCCAGAGGGGACAGCCCCCTGCTGTGGCTCAGCACACAGTGTGGCTTCAACTGTGCCAAATCATCCCATTGTCCCCTGAGCCAGAAGCTCTCCCATATCCAGAGATTTACAGCTTTGCCAGCATGCTGGTTTGGGCAGTGGTGTTCCAGTTGAGTCCCACTTGCTTAGCACCCAGCTTGCTCACAGAATGTGTGAGGTGTTCCTGGGAGCTCCCGGAGGACAGGGCCATGCCAGTCCACCCCAGGCCACTAGAGCTTGCCTTACTAGCACACAGGGGCTTCCAAGGCCACCGGGCTGAGTCATCAGTGGATTCCCACATGACTGATGTAAGCGTGTGGCCTAGGGGTGATGCCAGGGAAGTCAGGATTCCTGGGGAATTGAGACAAAGACTCCAATATCCACTCCCATGTGCAGGCCTGGCATCTATACAACCATTGCGAGGCTCACTGGTGGGCACAAATGGGCCTGCCAGGGCTAGACAAACTTTGACAGTTCATCACCCTGTGACACCCATGAGTATCTTGGTTGCAAGTCAGGAGAAGTGCAACCCCAACCGGCTACATAAAAACATGAAAATAGTGAATTGTCTCCTGTTTTCAGGAAGCTTCTAGTAATCCAGTCTTGGGCTTGATTGGATCCAGAATCTCAAGGGATCAGAAGTCTGCCTCCCAGAACCTCTGGCTCTGCTTTCCAGGAAGGACTTCCCTCTATGAGAGGTCAACTTACGTGGCAAGATGGCCTCATGGCTGCAGCCCCACTTCTGATCCGCTTAGCAACTCCTGAGGCTCCTCATTGGCCCAGTCTGGGTCACTCCTGACCAATGGCATGGCCAGGAATGGGGAACTCTGATTGGCCAAGGCCCCCTCCCCCATTAAAGTGCAGAGAGGGTGGTGCTTGGAGGAAAATGCTGGACCCTGACCGGAAGGGAGAGGCCAGGGCCTTTGCTCTCCCAGCCCATGCTCTGTCTTGCAGCTGTGCCTGTCTTCAGAAATCCCAAAATGAGATTTAAATGAAAGCTGAGGATATGGCGGTCAGACACTAAACAGAGCACTCTTGTGTCTTAGCTAGTGCTGTGAGGGGAGCTTCCTGCTGCATATCTGCCCAGCTGCCCTCACCTCCCCAACATCATCACACACTCCCACTCTTTCAAGCATCTTCAAATTAGTCTCTGCTCTTTTTTTTTTTCTTTTTGAGTGACAGGGTCTTGCTGTGTCGCCTGGGCTGGAGTGCAGTGGTGAGATCACAGCTCACTGCAGCCTCAACCTCCTGGGCTCAAGAGATCCTCCTGCCTCAGCCTCCAGAGTAGCCGGGACTACAGGCACGCACCACCGTTTTATTTATTTATTTATTTGACTTATTTTTGTGTTTTTTTGTGGAGCTGAGGGTCTTGCTCTGTAGCCCAGGCTGGTCTCAGACTCCCAGGCTCAAGCAATCCTCCCACTTCAGGCTCCCAGAGTGCTAGGATTGCAGGTGTGAGCCACTGTCTCCGCTCCTTGCAGCCTTGAACTTTGCACAGAGTCCAAAAATGTCAGCTGCCGTCATGACCCTATCAGACACTAAGTCGAGAGGCCCATTTTAATTTTCCCTGAAATGTTTCACTGGTCACAGCCTCTATCCGAAGAAGCGATGGCTGAGCTTGCTCTCCAGTGTAAGAGGAGATTAGGCCAGGCCAGAAGCACCCATTGATTTTCAATCTTCCCACCTTGGCGTCTTTATACAGCAGTGTCTGCCGGTTCTGAGCGGGAACCAAGCCTTGGGGAACATGGGTTGGGCCCTTGCCTGGATGGCTTGGAGAGCCTGTGCAGGCAGATTGCCCCGCCCAGGGAGCCAAGCCTCTGGGGCTTTCCCACGCTCGGGTTCCCTGGCGCTGGTCCTGTTCATCCTCCCCGACCCCCACCTCACAGCTCACACTGGTACAGGCTGGCCCCTCCTCTTCTAGTTATTTCCATGTATAGCCTCACAAGATGCCTGGCTCATCCAGGCAGCCACAGATGTCCAGCTTGGCCCCACAGCAAAGCCTTAGCCAGTTCCACTGCCAGCCACAGCCCACACCTTTCCTTATCAACCTCCTTAACTTTCCGCTAAGATGCCTTTGAGGAGCTGGTAGACGTTAGGCCACAGCTGCCTGGTGAAATACACATGGGCCCATCGGTAGGCAGGCTCCCAGGTCTCTCAAGGCTGTCCAAGGATCCCATGTGAAGGAATTCTCTCTGGGAAGGACTTTCCCATGTCAATCCCCTGCTCTTCCTTCTCTTTAACTTTTATATCCTGGTGCCTGCCCTCCATCATCAGAGCCTGAACCATGTAGGAAGCTAAGCAAATGACCCCCAAATCTCTTTATGAGTAATAACAACAACACAAATTAAGCAGTTTGTGCCAGATACTGTTGAAAACACATGAGGGGTATTAATACATTTACTCCTCACAGCAACTCTATGACGTGGGGACGATTAGAATTATACCCATTTTACAGATGAGAAAATGAAAGCACAGAGAGGTTGGAGAACTTTCCCAAAGTCTCATAGCAAAGGGAAGGTGCTGCCCTCCCTACACGGGAGCTGGTTCACCACATCTGATGCAATCCACAGTCTCCCCCAAGTCTGGACCAATGCTTGGGAACTCTGGACCTGAGGCAGCCACAGAAAAGGCAAACATCGGGTCGGGCACAGTGACTCACGCCTGTAATCCCAATACTTTGGGAGGTCGAGGTGGGCAGATCACCCTGAGGTCAGGAGTTTGCGACCAGCCTGGCCAACATGGTGAAACCCGGTCCCTACTAAAAATACAAAAATTAGCCAGAGATGGTGGTGGGCGCCTGTAATCCCAGGTACTTGGGAGGCTGAGGCAGGAGAATCACTTGAATCCAGGAGGCAGAGGTAGCAGTGAGCCAAGATTGTGCCATTGTACTCCAGCCTAGGTAACAGAGTGAGACTGTGTCTCAAAAAAAAATAATAATAATTTCTTTCATTTTTACTGAAGTACAAAATACATTCAGTAAAGTGCACAAATCCTAGGTGTGAGCTTTTATGTATGTATCAATCAATGAGCTTTTATACATGTACACAGCCATGAAACCACCACTCAGATCAAAACATACATGTCTAGCACCCAGAAGTTTCCCCTTACTGCTATTTCTCCCAGCCATTACTCCTCACCCTAGGGGTAAATACTCTTATGGTGACTGCATAATAATTTTGCCTTTTCTTAAACTTCAGATAAATGGAAACTTACAAATAAGGGTGTCTGGCTTCTTGGGCTCAACATGATGTCTGTGAGATTTTCATGTTGCTGCATGAGTCCATCGTTTGTCCCTTTTATTGACTGCTGTGTAGTATTCCATTGAATTAATATAACAAAATGTATGTATCCATTCTATTCTTGATGAATGTCAGCTAGGATGTGGAGCATGTGGGCTCCATGTTTGCCAGAGGGAGTATACATTGCTGTAATGACTAAGGAAAACACTGCCTTGTCGGCCATCATTATAATAACTCATTTATTCAGTGTTTACTGTGTGCAGGTATTGTATGGGTGTCAGCTACATTATCTCACTCAATCTTCACGATTACCCTTGGGAGTAGGTAGTTGCCACCTGTGAAACAGGATAATGATGGGATAAACATGAACAGGATTATTGGGAAGTTTCATTGAGATGATATGATACTTTGAAGGACTTAGCCCAACGCTGCCATTTTCGAAATCCCATTTATGATACCTGTTACTGGTGATTCCTAACGGGCACAGAATGGGGGGTTCAGGTGCCTGGTGAGTCCGTGCTGAGCAAGCAGCCCAGCAGCCTTGGCCTCAGAGCGCCTGGGGGTCACAAATGTGTAAGCCTCTTCAATAAGACCCTGGATCTAATGTCAAGAAAAAGGTCACTAGGGGAGGGTGAGGGGCAGGACTGAGACTTTAGCTTAAGAAGGGCCCTGGGAACGTTCCAGAGCCTTCTTTTATGCACGTCTTCCTGAAGCTGAGCACAGAGGGTACTCTGAAGTGATGACTGTTCCCTACCTGTCTCTCGCATTAGCTGGCAAGCTCTGCAAGGGCTTGGCCAGTGCCTATCTTTCAATCAGAAACACAATTTAAGTGTCTCCTTTGGTCCAGGCACCCAAGAACTGAGGGATACAGCAGTGAGCAAGATAGGCAAGGTGAGGAGAGAGAAGAAACAGACTGTGTAGGGGCTGGGCTCCCAGCACTTTGGGAGGCCAAGGTGGGAGGATAGCTTGAGATCAGGGGTTTGAGACCAGTCTGAGCAACTTGGTGAGACCCTACCCCTTCCCTCTCCCCCCACCTAGAAAAAATACAAGTCTTGAGGGAGGAAAGACAGAGGAGCTGTGGAGGGGAGGCCTGAGGTTTGACGGCAGGGTCAGGGCCAGGTCCTGTGGAGCCTGTAGCCCAAAACAGGGAGTATGGATTTGATCCTTAGCTGATGGGAAACAATTGGAAGACGTTTTGTTTCTTTTTGTGTGTGTGGAAATGGGGTCTCGCTGTTACCCAGGCTGGTCTCGAACACCCCAAGGGGTCGGCGGTCTCGACCTCCAAAAATGCTGGGATTCCAGGCATGAGCCATGGTGCCTGGCCTCAACTGGAAGGCTTTAAGCTAGAGATAGATGCTTGGGAATCCCAGGGTCAGAAAGGTCTTCAGAAGGCCCCGGAAAAGCTTGCGGGGGAGGGGCGCGTATGGTAGAGACGAATGGAAGGAACTCACATATTAGTTGAATGAATGAATGAATGAATGAATGAATGAACAACCCAATGCACTGAAGGATGAAGGGACAGGAGGCCAAGAATAGCAGCTGATCCCCAGGGCGCCCCAGACCCCGCGGCCTGAAACCTTGGTTCTAGGCCCAGGCACAGGCGTGGTGACCTTGGGGATGTCCCCGCCCCGGACTCAGGGCCCGGAACCCGGCGTACCCGGGGCGGGGAAGGCGTGCCTAGCGGGACAGCGCGCGCAGCGGAAAGGCGGGCGGCGCTCCCCGGGCAGGCCCCCCACACATCCCCCCGGCTCGGTCCCGTAGGGGCCAGAACCCGCGCCTCCTGCCGTGTTTACATTCCACCCGCGCGAGCCACGCGGCTTTTTGCCGCTCCAGAGCCACTTGGCCCCGCCCCCCGGCGCCCGCGACCCGCCCCTCACCGCCGCGCGCCAGACTTCTCCCGCGTCCCGCCCGCCGCCCCGCCCCGCGTCCCGCGCCCCGCGCCCGGCGCCCGGCGCCCCGCGCCGCCCGGCCCTCGGCGCGCAGGCCCTGTCACTTGGCCCCGCCCCGTCCGTCGGCTCCGCCCCACCGATAAGGCCCCGCCCCCGATTCCCCGTCCCTGCGCCTCGCTGGCCGGCGCCGCGGAGGGGCGGACCCGGAGGCGGGGAGAGGGACGGGGTGGGGCGGGCCCCGGGCCCGGCGCGGCCGCTGAGGGGCTGGGAGCTGCGGCGGGGCGGTGCGAGGGCGGGCCGGGGCCGGTTCCGCGCGCAGGGATTTTAAATGTCCCGCTCTGAGCCGGGCGCAGGAGCAGCCGGCGCGGCCGCCAGCGCGGTGTAGGGGGCAGGCGCGGATCCCGCCACCGCCGCGCGCTCGGCCCGCCGCCTCCCGCCGCCGTCGCCGCCGCCTGCCCGGGCTGGAGCGTGCTGCCCGTCGCGGACACGATCCTGGTGAGGCTCCAGCTGCGGGCTGCGGGCAGGGACTCCCGGGGCCCGGATCGCGCCGGGGATCTGGGTGGGGGCGGGGTGCGACCAGGTCGCGGGTCCCCGGGCGGCGGCGCGGGGCGTCCCGGGAGGGTGCTGGGAGCGCGGCGGAGAGGGGTGGAGGGGACACTGAGGCAGCCCGGGCCCCGGGAGGCGACGGATGGGGAGAGGGCGGCGGGTCCCCTGGGTCGGGGGTCGGCAGGGGTGCGGGGCGCGGGCGGGTCGCGGGTGACAGGCCACCCCACCATCGGCCATCTTCTCGGCCCGCCCTGCCGCCCGCGAGCGAGGGGGGGAGGGGTGCCGGGCCCGCGGCCTGACCCCGCTGCCGCCTCACCCCGCGCCGCCCCGCAGGCCTCAGGCCGGAGCAGCCCCACCATGCCGAGGGAGCGCAGGGAGCGGTGAGTGCCCGCGCCGCGGGGCTGGACGGGACAGGACGGGTGGCGTGGGGGAGGGGCAGCCACGGGTGCTCACCCGACCCGGTGCGACCCGGGTCTACAGGGATGCGAAGGAGCGGGACACCATGAAGGAGGACGGCGGCGCGGAGTTCTCGGCTCGCTCCAGGAAGAGGAAGGCAAACGTGGCCGTTGTGAGTACAAAGGAGACAGGTTGGGGAGCACTCCCCCATCTCACCTGGGTACCTGACTTGGCTCTGCCTGCGGGGCGGGGGTCCCTTGGGCAGGAACGGTGCTCATAACCTGATCAACTTTCTCTTCTATTCTCTCTCTATTTTTGTCTTGTTTGATGTGTTTCCTTGGGGCTGTGGGGGTGGCTTCATGTTAGTTTTTGCAGGATCCAGATGAAGAAATGGCCAACATCGACAGGACAGCGAGGGACCAGTGTGGGAGCCAGGTAGGTCCGCCGGGGATTGGGCCTCTGTGGAGGTTCTTCTGCTCTCTGTGAGTCACATGGGGTTTCATGTTTTCTTGTCTCCCGCTGAAGACACTCTGGTGAGAATTAGTTTCTCTAATACAGCCACAGCCCATATGGCCCAGCACTGTACGTGTCAGTGGGCACCATCCTCTGCCAGTCCTGGGATTCCAGGAAGTTTGGTGTTCCTGACTGGCACCATCTGAGATTACAGATATGTGCTGATGGCTGGAACAACCAGCGTGGACATCACATTGTTCACTCCTCCCTTCTGCCCGGGAGGAAACTGAGACTCAAGAAGGAAGTAATCCAGAGTCCTGTGCCATTCAGGGGCAAAGTTGGGTGCTTGGCCTTGTCTGTAAAAGTTGGTGAATTGGGGAAAGGTTCCTGTGTGTTCATAAGCAACAGCACCCCCCCCCCCATTCTATATTTTGTTTGTCATGGTACTTAAGAACCTCCTCATCTTCTTTAGGTCAGGTTTCAAATTCTCCTCTTTCTGGCCCTGAAGTTCTTCTAGCCCCTCCAGCAATTACCTGCATTGATCCCCAGCTCAGCCTGACCTCAGCAGGAGTATCAGTGGACCATTCCATTTAATGATAGGTGGTGTCTCAAGACATTTTCTTGACGGCTTTTCTTTTCTCTCCTTATGGAATTCCTGCCGAATTTCCTGCCTGCAGTGTGATCATCATTGTAATATTAGAAGTTTCTTGCAGGAAAAGCTTGTACTATCTCTTTCAGAAATGACTGGAGACTGTAGCTATGGCAGGAGTAGGGGAAGCAGCCTATCTCTAAACTGGCTGGTCAGGCCTTCTGCCTCTATCACAGATAAATACTGAACATTAACAGTGTTTGACCTGAGTGCAGGAATCCCAGCTAGGTTAGCGGAGGAGCAGGTTACTTAGCACAACAGCAGCCAGGGTATTTCGTGGGGATGCGTGAAGGGTTTCAAAGCAATGGGCTGTGTTCAAAGTAGCCATTGTCACTGCACATTAAGGCCCCCCCAAAATAAGCATTTCTGAGGAGGATCCACTGAATATCGAAGGAAGAGTTGCTGATTTCAAAGAAGTCTTCCTTCAAATAAGTCATTTCAGAAAAGGAAATGAGATGGCGTATCCAAAGTTTTCTTTTTCTCCCCTTAAAAAAAAAAAGTATGTTCAAATCAAGCAAGTTGATTTTGTAGGTATTATAAAATGAATCCTGACTTTGTGAAATTCAGGATTGTTTATTTTCCCAGCTGCGTTTTGAATAGAAAATAAGCTTCCAATTGATGGTGAGGCAGGGCCGTCCCGGTTGCATTCTTGGAGTTTTAGAAGCGTGTCTGTTCTCAAGGATAGCCTGAGCAGTGACGAGGGTGCCTGGGACGGACTGTGGCTCTGCACCCCGGCCACAGAGCATGAATTGCTGTGCTACTGGAGTAGCCATATCATTTCCCACTAGAAGGCACTTTCGTGGTTATCCAGAGATTAATGGCAACAGATTTCTGTCCATTTTGTAGAGTGATAGCTTAAACATTCGCTGTCTATCTATGGAGCGAGTATCTTTGTTATTTCTCTGTGAAGATTCATGAAACTAGAACTCTGGGGTACAACAGAACCTTTTCCCTGTTCATATACAGAACTTTTCTCTGGAGTTATCATACTTCCCCCCCAGTACAACAATCCTGAGCTACTCGGAGCCACAGTGCTAGACTCTTGTGAAAATGCTTCAAGACCACATGTCGATTTTCATCTTAGGCTGTTCTTAATGAAAAGAATACCCTTCTATCTGAGATCCGTTTAATTTTTTTGCATGAGGCTCAATCTTTCCATTGAAGTGGAATCCTGGACTGTTACTTTTCAGAAAATAATCCTCATAAGGAAGAAAAGTAGTATGAGGGGTCACAATGTAACCACTCCGGTCTCTTGCTGTTATCTAAATTCCTTCCTAAATAAAGTCAGACGGGTCTTGCTTTGAAACTTGGTGTACGCTCAAGTAAAGGACATAGACTTATTCTCCCTCATCCTCTGGTCCCTAAAAAGGCCAACTTTGGAAACCATTCGTGTGCTGGTGGTTCACCTAGTTCGCTTGGGAACTGTTGCTGGACTTGTTTCTATCCAGAGGCTCGCTCTGAGATGTGTCAGCCATCTGGCCGTAGAGGCTGGCACCCAGCTTTATGCCTTCGAGACTAGAATTCATTCTTCCTGAATGAAGAACAACTTACAGCGGTTGTAATGTGACCCTTTTTGAGTGAAGGAAATGCCACCCGCACATGGTACTAGAGCTGAAAGGAAGCAGGCTTGCTCGCACAGCTGTTGGCAGGAGCAGTCATGGATAATTTGCACGCCCAATTCTTTGTACATTGGGTGGGGAAGAGCTTTATCTGGCTTTGCTCTTCTAACTGAAAGTGCTTGGGCTTCCTCTGAAGGGGGCCTGTGTGCTGTGTCTTTGAGGCCACTTTCATTTATAGTGACTGGTGACCCCGATTGTCTGTTTATTCTTTAGTCAGTATTAATGGTCTCTGCTTTTTTTCTTTCTTTTTTGAGACAGTCTTACTCTGTTGCCCAGGCTGGCGCGCAATGGCGTGATCTCAGCTCACTGCACCTCTGCCTCCTGGGTTGAGGTGATTCTCCTGCCTCAGCCTCCTGAGTAGCTGGAAATACAGGCACCCGCTACCATGCCCAGCTAATTTTTGTGCTTTTGGTAGAGATGAGGTTTCACCAGGTTGGCTGGTGGTCTCTGCTTTAAAAAAAATGTGGGGTACGGTGGCTCAGGCCTGTAATCCCAGCACTTTCGGAAGACAAGGTGGGAGGATGGCTTGAGTCCAGCAGTTCAAAACCAGCCTGGACAACATGGCGAAACCCCATCTCTAGAAAAAAAATTCAAGAATTAGCTGGGTGTGGTCACACGTGCCTATAGTCCCAGCTGCCCAGGAGGCTGAGGCAGGAGGATCACTTGACTCCAGGAGGCAGAAGTTGCAATGAGCGGAGATCACACCACTGCACTCTAGCATGGGCAACAGAGAGAGACCCTGTCTCAAAAAAAAAAAAAAAAAGAAAGAAAGAAAATGCCGAGTCTCAGACTTTATATGGATTCCCTGCTAGTGGGATTGTTACCTGCCTAGTATCTTCATCAAAGTTTCTATTATTTTTAGTAGAGATGGGGTTTCTCTATGTTGATCAGGCTGGTCTCGAACTCCTGACCTCAGATGATCCACCCGCCTCGACCTCCCAAAGTGCTGGGATTACAGGCAGGAGTCACTGTGTCTGGCCTTGATTTGGTTTTAACTAGGCGGATGTTCGCTCTGTTTCAAGTTAAGGAAAACGAAAAGTCTTTACTATTTAACATATTTGGCTGGTCCTGCAACAAAAAGAAAATGGCACATTTGATGGGTTTTTGTTTTAAACTGAGAGGACTTTAATACATACAGCAGCCAATTGACATTTTTGATCTTTTATACTTATGAATGTGAAATGCTTATGTAAATTCTTTTTCAGTACTTCCAAGTGTGTTCAGATCTAGAATTTTTTTTTTTTTTTGAGACGGAGTCTTGCTCTGTCGCCCAGACTGGAGTGCAATGGTGTGCTCTCAGCTCACCGCAACTTCTGTCTCCCTGGTTCAAGCAATTCTCCTGCCTCAGCCTCCCAAGTAGCTGATATTACAGGTGTGCACCACCACGCCCGGCTAATTTTTGTATTTTTAAAGTAGAGACCGGGTTTCACCATGTTGGTCAGGCTGGTCTTGAACTCCTGACCTCATCATCCACCCGCCTCAGCCTCCCAAAGTGTTATGTCAATATTTTTATTGGCAATTTTGTTTTAAGAAATTTTAGTAGATGGGTTGTACTGGTTAAAAAACAAATCTTTGAATTGTGACCATATGATCTCAAAATGTATCTTTTTGGAAGCACTTTCAGAAGTCATGCCCAGTATCCTACTGAGTTGCAGGTGAATTTGGAATGTTTCTGGGTAATGTAAGAGCTGTTTGCATCTTATCGCACCTCTCCTGTGTATTTTTCACTTTCAGGCTTGGGACAATAATGCAGTCTGTGCAGACCCCTGCTCCCTAATCCCCACACCTGACAAAGAAGAAGATGAGCTGGTTTACCCAAACTCAATGTGCAAGCCTCGGCATATCGCACCGTCCAGAGGTTCCCCACTGCCTGTACTGAGGTCAGTGCTGACGTGCCATGTGGCTTGCGGGTCTGTGAGTCCATACTCCCCCTTATCCCTCGTAACATGGATGCGTTCTTACCCCTTTTGTTGTGTGTTTTGTTGTAGCTGGGCAAATAGAGAGGAAGTCTGGAAAATCATGTTAAACAAGGAAAAGTCATACTTAAGGGATAAGCACTTTCTTGAGCAACACCCTCTTCTGCAGCCAAAAATGCGAGCAATTCTTCTGGATTGGTTAATGGAGGTGAGTTTGAGTCTTCCTGTTCCCTTCATGAAAGCACTGAGCATTTCCAGCATTTTTGTGTATTAGGACCTCTGCGTGGTTTATTCCACTGGCACGTGCTCCATCTCTGAAGCTATATGGTATATTTACTGTGGTGGCCTTTTGGTTTTGCTTAAGTCTTAGCAAGAATTTCTAAAATCTAGGCTGGGCGCGGTGGCTCATGCCTATAATCCCAGCACTTTGGGAGGCCGAGGCGGGTGGATCACGAGGTCAAGAGATCGAGACCATCCTGGTCAACAAGGTGAAACCCCGTCTCTACTAAAAATACAAAAATTAGCTGGGCATGGTGGTGCGCACCTGTAGTCCCAGCTACTCAGGAGGCTGAGGCAGAATTGCTTGAACCCAGGAGGTGGAGGTTGCAGTGAGCCGAGATCGTGCCATTGGGTAACACTCAAGTCTGGGTAAAAATAGCGAAACTCCGTCTCAAAAAAAAAAAAAAATTCTAAAATCTTTTTATCTTTCAGATGTTTTAAAATTGGCATCTGATTTTTTCCATTAAAGTTTAAATAATTATTAAGGTTGTGTTTTCCAGTAAATTGTAACTATTGACATTTTAGATTTATTCATTGTGTTCATTCAGTTGCTTTTTTTTTTCTTTTCTTCAAGTTGGGAGTCTTGTTCTGTTGTTACCCAGGCTGGAGTACGGTGGCATAATCTCAGCTCACTGTAATCTCCGCCTCCCAGGTTCAAGCAATTCTGGCCTCAGCCTTCTGAGTAGCTGGGGTTACTGGTGCACGTCACCATGCCCGGGTAATTTTTGTATTTTTAGAAGAGACGGGTTTCACCATGTTGGCCAGGCTAGTCTTGAACTCCTGACCTTGTGAGCCAGGGCGCCCGGCTAAATTGCTTTTAAATGTGTCCAATAGGATTGCATGTATCACCACTTTAATAGCTACTATCACAAATTGTAAACATATATGAACAAGCTTATCTTAAAACAGGTCTGAGTTTGCTCCTTTTTAACTTCATGGAACCCATTCCCTTTTCCTACCATTCCCTTTTTTCTAATAAGATATATTGTTCAGATCCTGGCTGGGCGTGGTGACTCACATCTGTAATCCCAGCACTTTGGGAGGCCAAGGCAGAAGGATCCCTTGAGCCCAGGAGTTGGAGACCAGACTGGGCGACATAGTAAGACCCCATCTTAACAAAAAATTAAAAACCGTCAGGGCATAGCGGCTCCCGGCTACTGGGGAGGATGAGACGGGAGGACTGTTGGAACCAGCAATCCGCCATGACAGCGCCACTGCACTCCAGCCTGAGTGACCATGAAACCGCGTCTCAATTTTTTTAGCATATTTTTAAAGGTATTTGAACCATGGGAGTGGCTTCTGTATTTGGAGACAAGAGTTGCTGTGTCGCCCAGGCTGGAGTGTAGTGGTTCAGTCGTGGCTCACTGCAGGCTTCAAATCCTGGGCTCCCAACAGTCCTCCTGCCTCAGCCTCCCAGTAGTTGGGACTACAAGCATGAGCCACTACTCCCTGCCAATGTTTTTACTTTTTGTTGAGATGGGGTCTCACTATGTTGCCCAGGCTGGTTTCCAACTCCTGGGATCATGGGATCCTCCTGCCTCAGCCTCCCAAAGTGCTGGGGATTACAGGTGTGAGCTACTGCACCCAACTCAGATTTTTTCTTGATCCACACTATTTTATTTCTCTTGAACAGTTAATCAAAAGTTTTTTGATTAACAATTAATCAAAAGTTTTTTGAGACGCAGTCTTGCTCTGTTGCCCAGGCTGGAGTGCAGCAACAGGATCTTGGCTCATTGCAACCTCTGCCTCCTGGGTTCAAGCAGTTCTCTGCCTCAGCCTCCCGAGTAGCTGGGATTACAGGTGCCCACCACCATGCCCAGCTAATTTTTTATATTTTTAGTAGCAATAGGGTTTCACCATTTTGGCCGGGCTGGTCTTCAACTCCTGACCTTGGGAGCCACTGCGCCTGGCGGTAGGATATGTCTTACTGGGATGAATTGCGGTAGCTTATAGTTTCTTCATTAAGGGAAGCTTCCTGGACAACCTAGTATGACTTGAATGGGTGAGAAGTGGGCTTTTCTTATGAAGTAGGACATCTCAGGCAGATCCATTTCATGAAAACATGTAGAAGTTGAGTGTGTGACTGCAGAAGTACCCCTCATCCTCGGGGGTATGTCCCAAGAATCACAGGAGAGACCTGAAGCCACAGATAATACTGAATTCTGGATATGTTATGTTTTCAATCCTCTACTTTCACGTTTTCACTTAAAGAAAGCCCTTCACGCCTTCTCTTTGGCATTTCCAAATAACCAGCATCACTACTCTTGCCCTGTGGGGCCATTATCCAGTAAAATAAGGGCTGCTTGAACACCAGCACTGCTGTGCTGTGACAGTCCATCTGATAACCTGTGTGCTACTGAGTGACTAACAGGCAGGTGGCCTACTCCACGGGGATGTGCGGGCAAGGGGATGGATGATTCACATCCTGGGCAGGTGAGGGTGGGACAGGCCAGGTCCCCTAATTTAAAACCTATCAGCCCAGCTCAGTGGCTCCTGCCTGTAATCCCAGCACTTTGGGAAGCCAAGGAAGGCAGATCATGAGGTCAAGAGATCGAGACCATCCTAGCCAACATGGTGAAACCCTGTCTCTACTAAAATACAAAAATTAGCTGGGTGTGGTGGTACGCGCCTGTAGTCCCAGCCTGAGCATCTGAGGCAGGACAATCGCTTGAACCCAGGAGGTGGAGGTTGCAGTGAGCCGAAATTGCTCTACTGCACTCTACCCTGGTGACAGAGCAAGACTCCGTCTCAAATTAAAAAAAAAAAACCTATCAGTTGTTAGGCTGGGCACAGTGGCTCGTGCCTGTAATCCCAGCACTTTGGGAGGCCAAAGCAGGCGGATCACTTGAGGTTAGGAGTTCGAGATGCGCCTGGCCAATATGGTGAACCATCATCTCTACTAAAAATACAAAAATTAGCTGGGTGTGGTGGTGGGTGCCTGTAATTTCAGCTACTCAGGAGGCTGAAGCAAGAGAATCGCTTGAGCCTGAGAGGTGGAGGTTGCAGTGAACCAAGATCCCAACACTGCACTCCAGCCTGGTCAACAGAATAAGACACTCTCTCAAAAAAAAAAAAAAAACCCAAAAACTATCAATTGTTGATTTCGGGAACTTTCCATTTAATATTGTTCTTCACCAAAATCATTACAAGTTGTTTTCTCCCTACTCCCTCAAGTAACTATTCTAAAACTTACTAAATATGTTTTCAGGTGTGTGAAGTCTATAAGCTTCACAGGGAGACCTTTTACTTGGCACAAGATTTCTTTGACCGGTATATGGCGACACAAGAAAATGTCGTAAAAACTCTTTTACAGCTTATTGGGATTTCATCTTTATTTATAGCAGCCAAACTTGAGGTAAATGCTTTCCAAATATTTGTTGTATGATGTGTGTCATTTCTTGAGCTCCACTGAGATGGGGGAAGAGGTTGGTGCTTTGCCCGTAGCATTCATCCTAAATTTTTCTAATTTGCAACCCTGTAAAGTTAAGACTCATGCAAAAAAGAGAAGAGGCTGGAAAGTAACCAGGAAAGAGAAAAGGAGTGAGGGTATGGAAGATCTAGGTTCGGGTAGTTACCTTGAGCAAAAAAAAAAAAAAAAAATTGAACTTTGAACTAAGATTAAAATTTTGGGCCCAGGGTGGTGGCTCATGCCTGTAATCCCAGCACTTCGGGAAGCCAAGGTGGACAGATCACTTGAAGCCAGGAGTTTGAGACATGGTAAAACTCCATTTGTGCTAAAAATACAAAAATTAGCCAGGTGTGGTGGTTCGCACCTGTAATCCGGGTTGTTCAAGAGGATGAGGCAGGAGGATCGCTGGAGCCCAAGAGGCAGAGGTTGCGGTGAGCCGAGATCCCACCACTGCACTCCAGCCTGGGCAACAGAGAGAAATTCTGTCTCAAAAAAAAAAAAAAAGAAGATTAACAATTTGTATATAATTATCAAAGGGTATATGGGCCCAACTTTCAAACGTGTTAAAGGTACTAAAAAGGGGATATTTTGGTTCGAAAGTGCCTACAATGAGTCAAAGTTCTGTCCACCTATTTAAGGGCAGGGGTGAGATTTTTTTTTTTTTTAAGCCAGTCAAATTTAGCAGTTGGGGGTTGTATACCAACTTTAATGACACTAACGTTAATAAGTTCTGATAACCCACTACCATCGGACCAGCCTTTTTTTCTTTTTTTGAGACACAGTCTCACTCTGTTGCCAGGTGCCAGGCTGGAGTGCAATGGTGCGATTTCTGCCCACTGCAGCCTCTGCCTCCTGGGTTCAAGCAATTCTCCTGCCTCAGCCTCCCGAGTAGCTGAGACTAAAGGCGCACACCACCACACCCAGCTAATTTTTGTATTTTACTGGAGATGGGGTTTTACTATGTTGGCCAGGATGGTCTCCATCTCTTGACCTCGTGATCCACCCACCTTGGCCTCCCAAAGTGTCAGGATTACGGGAGTGGCTTCTTGTTAATCCCATTAGTGTACCCTCCCTTTCCATGTCAGGGTGCTGAGGAGTCATTTTGGATGCATCATACATTGAGACTGTTAGAGATGGTCTTTGGTGCTAATGCCATCTTCCTTTCCTCTACTTTCAGGAAATCTATCCTCCAAAGTTGCACCAGTTTGCCTATGTGACAGACGGAGCGTGTTCAGGAGATGAAATTCTTACCATGGAGTTAATGATTATGAAGGTGGGTTCCAGTTCATTTTCCGGCCATTTTTAAAATGTGTACATCATATCTTTTCCACCTGAAGTGTGTGTGCCCTGGGAGGTTCTCCGGCTAGACACATCGTGGCATGGAACATGGCTGCATTTTGAACTTCCTTTTCTCAATCATCGGTCTCTTTTCTCTCTGTTTTCCTTTAGGCCCTTAAGTGGCGTTTAAGTCCCCTGACTATTGTGTCCTGGCTGAATGTATACATGCAGGTTGCATATCTAAATGACATCCATGAGGTGCTACTGCCGCAGTATCCCCAGCAAACCTTTATACAGATTGCAGAGGTAAGTGGCTCCATCACGTCCGTGGGGCCACCTTCCCTGCAGCTGGAGTGAGGAACTCTGGAACTGGCGTGCGGTGGCGTCCATCTCAGGGTTCTCTTCTTCTCCGTAGCTGTTGGATCTCTGTGTCCTGGATGTCGACTGCCTCGAATTTCCTTACGGTATACTCGCTGCTTCGGCCGTGTATCATTTCTCTTCATCTGAATTGATGGAAAAGGTTTCAGGTAAGTTGGCTTTCCCATGCATGCACAAACAAGGCGGGCCAAGCTTACATCCCCTTGTCAGCCTCAAATCGAGCCCACGATGTCTTCGCCGCAGGATATGAATGGTGCGAAATAGAGAACTGTGCCAAGTGGATGGTTCCATTTGCCATGGTTATAAGGGAGACGGGGACCTCAAAACTGAAGCACTTCAGGGGCGTCGCTGACGAAGATGCGCACAACATACAGACCCACAGAGACAGCTTGGATTTGCTGGTCAGTGTCACTCCTCCTTCCAGTCCTTGCCCAGACAAATTCTGAAAACTGCCTAAATAGGCCAGCCAAGCTGGCTCAGCCTTGGAATCCAGCACTTTGGGAGGCCGAGGTGGGCGGTTCGCTTGAGGCTAGGAGTTCGAGGCCAACATGGCCAACAAGGTGAACCCATGTCTCTACTAAAAATATAAGAATTAGCCAAAAAATAAAAAAAAGGATTAGCCAAGTATCATGGTGGGCACCTGTAGTCCCAGCTACTTGAGAGGCTAAGGGAGGACAATCACTTGAACCTGGGAGGTGGAGGTTGCAGTGAGCCGAGATCACGCTACTGTACTCCAGCCTGGGCATCAGAGGAAAATTATGTCTCAAAGAAAAAAAAAAACGCCTAAATAACCTATTCACTTTCCTTCAGACAGGCTGCGAATATCCAAAAAAACTCCAATTTCAATTCCTTAAACAAGAAAACTCCTAGCAAATTGATGCTGTATCACAGTTTTAAATTGTTCTTTGATATATTTTTTTTCCTTCACTCACCTCCATAGAAAAAGACACAGTGGCCAGACACAGTGGCTTCTGGAGGCCAAGGCAGGAGGATCACTTGAACCCAGAAGTTTGAGACTAGCCTGGGAAACATAGGGAGACCCAGTTCCTAAAAATTTTAAAAACTAGCCAGGCATGATTGCACATGCCTGTAGTCTCAGCACTTTGGGAGGCCACAGCAGGCAGATCACCTGAGGTCAGGAGTTCAAGACCAGCCTGACCAAAATGTTGAAACCCTGTCTCTATGAAAAATACAAAAATTAGCTGGGCGTGGTGGTGGGCACCTGTAGTCCCAGCTACTCGGGCAGCTGAGGCAGGAGAAACCCTTGAACCCAGGAGGTGGAAGTTGTAGTGAGCCGAGATTGCACCACCTTACTCCAGCTTGAGCGACAAAACAAGACTTTGTCTCAAAAAATTTTTTAATTTTTTTTTCTTTTTTTAAAATAAATAGTTTCACCATGTTGGTCAGGCTGGTCTTGAACTCTCTGCCTCAGGTGATCTGCCCGCCTTGGCCTCCAAAGTGCTTGGATTACAGGAGTGAGCCACCACGCCCGGCCAAAAAAAAAATTTAGGCTTTTTAAAAATTATTTTTTATTTATTTGTTTATTTATTTTGAGACAGTCTCGCTCTGTCACCCAGACTGGAGTGCAATGGCACGCTCTTGGCTCACCACGGCCTCTGCCTCCCAGGTTCAAGCAATTCTGCCTCAGCCTCCTGAGTAGTTGGGATAACAGGGGGGCGGCACCATGCCTGGCTAATTTTTGTATTTTTTTTTTACTGGAGACGGAGGTTTCACCATGTTGGTTAGGATGGTCTCAAACTCCTGACCTCATGATCCTCCCACCTCGACCTCCCAAAGTGCTAGGATTATAGGCATGAGCCACTATGCCAGGCCCCAAAAATTTAAGCTTAAAAATTAAATAGCCAGGCCGGGTGTGGTGGCTCACACCTGTAATCCCAGCATTTTGGGAGGCTGAGGCGAGGTCAAGAGATCGAGACCATCCTGGTCAACATGGTGAAACCCCATCTCTACTAAAAAAACAAAAAATTACCTGGGCATGGTGGCGCGTGCCTGTAATCCCAGCTACTCAGGAGGCTAAGGCAGGAGAATTGCCTGATCCCAGGAGGTGGAGATTGCGGTGAGCCGAGATCACGTTATCGCACTCCAGCCTGGGTAACAAGAGTGAAACTCCGTCTCAAAAAAAAAAAAAAAAATTAAATAGCCTATGTTAATTGAAGCCCAAGGATATTTTCTAATTTAACATTGTCCCTTTTTATCTTACCGGCAGGACAAAGCCCGAGCAAAGAAAGCCATGTTGTCTGAACAAAATAGGGCTTCTCCTCTCCCCAGTGGGCTCCTCACCCCTCCACAGAGCAGTAAGAAGCAGAGCAACGGGCCGGAAATGGCATGACACCCCAGCCTTCACCAAAGACAGTCACGCGGAAGCGCCTGCCCCACGCTCTCTTCTGTCCTCTGCAGCGGAGGCGTGCGTTCGCTTTTACAGATATCTAAATGGAAGAGTGTTTCTTCCACAACAGATGTATTTCTGTGGATGGCATCGGACAGGGCAAAGTATTTTTTATTGAATGCTTATAGGTTTTTTTTAATAAGTGGGTCAAGTACACCAGCCACCTCCAGACACCAGTGCGTGCTCCCGATGCTGCTATGGAAGGTGCTACTTGACCTGAGGGACTCACGACAACAAAAGCTTGAAGCTGCGGAGGGCCGCAGTGGCGTGGCTCTCCCCGTGGGGTGCTCTGGGCTGCATTGTACCAAGTGGAGCAGGTGGTTGTGGGCAAGCGTGCAGAGCCCACAGCCAGCTGAGCAGGGTGCTACCCTCTCCACACTATCAGTTGACAATGTTGTACAACGCCTTTAATGAACTCTGTTTTGTAACTGCTGCTATATGTATCCGTTTTTTAATAAAGATAATACCGTCTTTGAGACAGCTGGTTTTATGAGCTATGTCTGGTAACTTCTTGATGCTCAAGTCTTTTTTTTTTTTTTTTTCAGACAGGGGCAGAGTCCCACTCTGTTGCCCAGACTGGAGTGCAGTGACACAGTCTCGGCTCGCTGCAGCCTCTGCCTCCCGAGTTTAAGTGATTCTCATGCCTCAGCCTCCTACATAGCAGGAACTATAGGCGTGCGCCACCACACCTGGCTAATTTTTGTGGTTTTTTTTATAGAGATACAGGGTTTCGACATGTTGTTCAATATGGTCTCAAACTCCTGATCTCAGGTGATTCGCCCACGTCAGCCTCCCAAAGCGCTAGGATTACAGGCGTGAGCCACCACACCCAGCCTTGAGAGTTAACTCTTTCAATCAAAGACATTTTTAAATGTGTCTGATGGAAAGAAAGCTTGTGAAGAGAGCTTCAGGTACAGCCTTGTCTGCCTCCTGGTGCCCCCTGAGCTGGGAGTGAGGAGTCCACGCGGTATTTCTCACTGCCACCTGCACTGGTGGCTGCTCACACCGGGTTCATTGGCCATTGATGTCAGTAGTGGTGACGTCATGTCCACATTGAAGAGGACTCCTGTGTGTAACTTCTTAGGACTGGTTAAAGGCCATAAGGAATCTGTAATTAGTGTGATTTAATGCTTTTTTTTTTTTTTTCGCCCTTACCTAAATCTTAACCTAAAGAATAAATTAATTTTTATTTGGAGAACTTTCAACATAGTGGCCTAAAGGTGCTTTTAAGAAGAAAAAGTTGGGCACAGTGGCTCACGCCTGAAATCCCAGCACTTTTCGAGGCTGAAGCGGGCGGATCACTTGAGGTCAGGAGTTCGAGACCAGCCTGGCCAACATGGTGAAACCCCATCTCTAGTAAAAATACAAAAATTAGCCAGATGTGGTGGCACACACCTGGAATCCCAGCTACTCGGGCCGCTGAGGCAGGGGAATCACGAACCTGCAACCCTGTGGAAGTTGCAGGAGCCAAGTTTGCACCACTACACTCCAGCCCGGGTGATGGAGTGAGACTCCGTCTCAAAAAAGAAAAAAAATGCAAAGTAGAGTTAATATGACAGCTGAGGGCATGATGCAGGCTGTTCACTGAGCATTGGTGGAATCACCAAGTGCCTTGCTAATGATTGCTGTTCACGTACAGGCCTCGTGTACGGCTCACGTGACATTTTACTGAGCATTCTTCAAGTGGTGGTCTTTCTGAGTCTTTTGTTTGACTAACTGCTTCATCATGTGTGCCACTTCCTACAAGGGAAGGTGAATGAGCAAATAAATGCCACTTATTTTCAACTCAGTATTTCATCTCATTGGCAAAAATCTAAAGAAAAAAGCAGCCAATGGGAAATCCGTAAACCATATGCAGTGAGCCAAGACGCTGGCGTGGCAGTCCAGCGTGGGTAACAGAGGAAGATTCTGTCTCAAAAAGAATAAAATAGGGCCGGGTGCGGTGGTTCACACCTATAATCCCAGCAATTTGGGAAGCTGAAGTGGGTGGAGATGGAGAACATCCTGGCTAATGGTAAAACCCCATCTCAAATTAGCCTGGTGTGGTGGCTCACACCTGTAGTCCCAGCTACTCAGGAGGCTGAGGCAGGAGAATTACTTGAACCCAGGAGGCAGAGGTTGCAGTGAGCCAAGATCACGCCATTGCACTCAGCCTGGCCGGCAGAACCAGACTCTGTCTCAACATAAAATAAAATCTGTAACCATATTTGTATGAAGTTGGAGAGATACCTTACTTTTGACATTGACATAGTTCTGGCAAGTTTTTTTTTTTTATCTTAGATGGAGTCTCACTCTTGTCGCCCAGGCTGGAGTGCAGTGGCACAATTTTAGCTCACTGCAACCTCTGCCTCCCAGGGTCAAACCATTCTCCTGCCTCAGCCTCCCGAGTAGCCGGGATTACAGGTGCATGCCACCACACCCAGCTAATGTTAATATTTTTAGTGAAGGTGGGATTTCGCCATGTTGGCCAGGCTGGTCTTAAACTCCTGACCTCAGGTGATCCACCACCTCGACCTCCCAAGGTGCTGGAATTACAGGAATGAGCCACCACACCGGCCTTTCTGGAAAGTTTTAATACTATAGTTATCCTAATAAATGCATTGTTAATCTACATGTAATGGTATTTAGTCAAATGATAGGATTAGCTGTAATACTTATTTATTCACCTCAGCTAAAGATGTTCTAGCATTAAAAAGCAGTGAGTTTCTGGCCGGGCGTGGTGGCTCACACCTGTAATCCCAGAACTTTGGGAGGCTAAAGTGGGCAGATCGCTCGAGGCCAGGAGTTTGAGACAAGCCCTTGCCAATGTGGTGAAAACCCATCTTTACTAAAAATACAGAAAGTTGGCCGGGCACGGTGGCTCACGCCTGTAATCCCAGCACTTTGGGAGGCCGAGGCAGGTGGATCACGAGGTCAAGAGATCGAGACCATCCTGGTCAACATGGTGAAACCCCGTCTCTACTAAAAATACAAAAAATTAGCTGGGCATGGTGGTGCGTGCCTGTAGTCCCAGCTGCTCGGGAGGCTGAGGCAGGAGAATTGCCTGAACCCAGGAGGCGGAGGTTGCAGTGAGCCGAGATAGTGCCATTGCACTCCAGTCTGGGTAACAATAATGAAACTCCGTCTCAAAAAAAAAAAAAAGTAGTTGGATTTATGGTGTCATGAGTGTCATGATCCTGTAGTCCCAGCCACTTGGGAGGTTGAGGCAGGAGGATCATTTGTACCCAGGAGGCGGAGGTTGCAGCAAGCTGATGTGCCACTGCACTCCAGCCTGGGCAATAGAGTGAGACCCTGCCTGCCAAAAAAGAAAGCAATGAATCTTTTTTTTTTTTAAGACAGTTTTCACTCTTGTTGCCCAGGCTGAAGTGCAATAGCATGATCTTTGCTCACTGCAACCTCCGCCTCACAAGTTCAAGCTATTCTCCTGCCTCAGCCTCCAGAGTAGCTGGGTTTATATATAGGTGCATGTCACCATGCCTGGCTAATTTTGTATTTTTAGTAGAGACGGGGTTTCTCCAATCTCGAATTGCTGACCTCAACTGATCTGCCCACCTCAGCCACCCAAAGTGCTGGGATTACAGGCTTGAGCCACCACACCAGCAAAGTAGTAAATTTTAATGGCAATCATTTGTAAATGACTTGACAAAATCCAATAAGTGGTTAATTTGCATTTGGCTTAGGCCAGGTACGGTGGCTCACGCCTGTAATTCCAACACTTTGGGAGGCCAAGGTCGGTGGATCACCTGAGGTCAGGCATTCCAGACCAACCTGATCAACATGATGAAATCCCCTCTCTGCTAAAAATACAAAAAAAATTAGCTGGGCGTGGTGGTGGGTGCCTGTAGTCCCAGCTACTCTGGAGGCTGAGGCAGGAGAATGGCTTGAACCCAGGAGGCGGAAGTTGCAGTGAACTGAGATTGTACCACGCACTCCAGCCTGGGCAACAAGAGCAAAACTCCATCTCAAATAAAATAATTTTTTGTTTTGAGACAGAGTCTCACTCTATCGCCTAGGCTGGAGAGCAAAGGTGCAATCTTGGCTCACTGCAACCTCTGCCTCCCCGGTTCAAGCAAGTCTCCTGCCTCAACCGAGCCTCCTGAGCAGCTGGGATTACAGGCGCCCACCACCACTCGCAGCTAATTTTTTTTTTTTGTATTTTTGGTAGAGACGGGGTTTTGCCATGTTAGCCAGGCTGGTTTCGAACTCCTGACCTTGGGTGATCCACCCACCTGGGCCTCCCAAAGTTCTGGGATTACAGGCATGAGCCACCATACCTGGCCTACATTTGGCATTTTCTAAGCAAAAGTTGGCACTAAAAACATTTGTTTCCAAAGTTTCATACATTTGAGAGCTTGATACATTGAGGTAACAGCAAGTTAGAAAGCACATTTAAGGCCAGGCAGGATGGCTCACACACATAATCCCAGCACTTAGGGAGGTCGAGGCAGGCGGATCACTTGATATCAGGAGATCAAGACCAGTCTGGCCAACATGGTGAAATCTTGTTTCTACTAAGAATACAAAAAAATTAGCCAGGTGTGGTGGTGGGCGCTTGCAGTCCTGGCTACTTGGGAGGCTGAGACAGGAGAATAGTTTGAACCCAGTAGCCAGAGGTTGCAGTGAGCCGAGATCGTGCCACTGCACTCCAGCCCAGGTGACAGAGTGAGACTCCATCTCAAAAAGAAAACAAACATTTGAAGTAAGTAAAAATTAATTCATAGATCATTTAGCAAGCCACCATGTTACAGAGGTGCTAGAATATGCTGAAATAAGAATGCCTTATACGTAACTTGTTGGAATGCTGCATTTCTGGAAGTTGAGGCTTTTGAAGTGGCGGTGTTGTCACAGCCAGCTCTTAATCATCGGTGCTAATAAAGGCTAAGTCCTGAATGGGTAAATGACATCAAGTAATCAATCATGTCTATGGCTCTCAGGAACCCTAGGAGCAGCTAGTAAGTAGAAATCGAAGTTCCCCTCTGAGAGAAGTTTTTTCAACTGGCTTTGGCCTCTCACTGGCTCCAAATACCCCTTGATCAAGTCGCTTACATTCTGCTACTCAGCTAAAGCCAGATAAGGCCCGGTGACACCGCAGGAGACATTGAAGTGAAATGGCAGCTCCGCCAACTTGGTGAGCAGATGTCCTGAGGAGAGTTGCTAGCAAGGACAGAGAAAGGAGGTGGGGTGGTCCCTCAATCTAACTCTCGGGTTAGAGATGGAGAAAGAGCGAGCAATTCACCAACCCTGGGGACACTGGATAGTGGTGGAGCAGACCCTATCCTCATATCCCATCTCAGCTCACAGAATTCACTTGCGGCCAGGTGCCAGGTGCGGTGGCTCACACCTGTAATCCCAGCACTTTGGGAGGCCAAGGTGGGCAGATTGCTTGAGCCCAGGAGTTCGAGACCAGCTGGGCAATATGGCAAAACCCCATCTCTACAAGAAATGAAAAAATTAACTGGGTGGGGTTGCCATGCCTGTAGTTGCCATACCAGCTACCCAGGAGACTGAGATGGGAGGATCATCTGAGCCTGGGAGGTTGAGGCTGCACTGCACTCCAGCCTAAGCATCGGAGTGAGACCCTGTCTCCCAAAAAAGAATTCACGGGCTGGGCGCGGTGGCTCACACCTGTAATCCCAGCACTTTGGGAGGCCGAGGCGGGTGGATCATGAGGTCAAGAGATCGAGACCATCCTGATCAACAAGGTGAAACCCCGTCTCTACTAAAAATACAAAAATTAGCTGGGCATGGTGGTGCGCACCTGTAGTCCCAGCTACTCGGGAGGCTGAGGCAGGAGAATTGCTTGAACCCAGGAGGTGGAGGTTGTGGTGAGCCGAGATCGTGCCATTGCCCTCCAGTCTGGGTAACAACATCGAAACTCTGTCTCAACAACAACAACAACAAAAGAATTCACTTGCTAGAGCCCACCAAAGTTGCTGTCACTTCTCTACCCACTGCACCTAATAACAGCAACAAAAAAACCCTCTGGTCCTCAAGTGGTGGAGTCAAGGGTTTTCCAGTGCCTTCTTCCCTGTGTGGAACATGGACAGCTTACTTTTCCATGGTGGTTATTTCCTACTGTGTAGATAAGTACATGATGCTGAGGTTCACACTGACTTTTAGTTCCTAAGGCAGGCAGAGCCATGGAGCCCTTTAAGATTCGGAGCATGGCACCCGATTCGCGTCCATCCTCTAACTCAGACGCAAACGAGATTGGAGTTTATTCGGGCAAAATTAGGCTGTAGCTCTGAGCAGGGCTGGAAAGAGAAATCAAATCTGATAATGTCTAGTCATATTTGCCCAACCGTGCATTTTCCTACCACATGTTCCACATTTTGAAATTCAAATCACATTTATACCTTGGACATTGTTAGAAGACTATTTTTATCCCTGCTGTAATCATCTAATTTGCTGATTACAGGTCTCAAATTGCCACAGAGAACTCAATTTTTGAAAGAATTGTCCTGTTTGATCAAATATGTTATTCAAGCAATGCAGTCATTTGTTCCACAAGGTTACCTGCCAGGCAGAGTTAACCAGGAGTAATAGCATTAGAAGCCTATACTTAAAATCAAGCATTAGCTAATCTGCCTGCGACAATAGAGTCTTAAATATAATTTGCTGCAGATACTTCAGTTCCTGCACCGACAGACAATTGCATTCTGTATCCAATGAGCATAGATTTTTTTCCTACCTCTTCCCAATTCCAAATTTAACTTCAGAGGACTCTAACGTACTCAGTTGCACAGGCTCACCAGTACTTTCCGGGAGCCTCACACAGAAGCGCAATGCTGTTCTTTATTCAATAAACAACATCCCCCCTTTTAAATCATTTTCCTGATCAATGCCAATTCCAAAAGTGTCGCATCTGATTGTGCAGTGCGGTTCAAGTCGAAAGCTGGCCTCCCTGGGGTTGGTGTGTGAGATGCCCCCCATGGAGCCACTGCTGAGTGTACACCGCCAGTCCTGGAGCTCAGGGGAGCCCGGGACACAGGTGAAGCCCTGCAGTCCCCGGAGGGCACTGGTATGAAATAAAAAGGCGGCCCTTTGGGAGCAGAGCAGCAGCAGGACTGTAGCTGGCGAGGTGGGGCTGTGGAATGCTCTCCAGCCATCAGCAAAAAGCCCTCACAAACAGGGGGAGGAAGGAGAAGAGCTGCAAGACCACATCACAAAGGGGCTTCTGCTGTCAATTGAAGATGGGTGTGGTCTCTCCGCAGCAGGAAACCGGTGTTTGTAGGAAGACAGGAGTGACTGGCTTAGAGCCGCTTTGGAGAAAGAGGTTGACGGAACAAGTGCAGTTATTCGTCTTTGTGCCATGAGAAAATGACTGTGCAAGTCGGGCGTGGTGGTGTGCACCTGTAGTCCCAGCTATTTGGGAAGCCAAGCTGGGAGGATCGCTTGAGCCCAGGAGGTTGAGGCTGCAGTGAGATACAATCACACCACGGCACTCCAGCCTGTGCAACAGAATGAGATGATATCTCAAAACAAAAAAAAAAAAGAAAATGATTGTGCAGTATGTGGGGGACAAGCAGGCAGGCAATGAAGACATTCACAAAATCAGCTGCATCACAATCTTTTTTTTTTTTTTCAGATGAAGTCTCACTCTGTTGCCCAGGATGGAGTGAAGTGGTGAAATCTCGGCTCACTGCAACCTCTGCCTCCCGGGTTCAAGCAATCCTCCTGCCTCAGCCTCCTGAGTAGCTGGGATTACAGGCGCACACCACCACACATAGTTAATTTTTGTATTTTAGTAGAGATAGGGTTTCACCATGTTGGTCAGGCTGGTCTCGAACTCCTGACCTTGTGATCCACCTGCCTTGGACTCGAAAAGTGCTGGGATTACAGGCATAAGCCACCATGCCCGGCCTCACCATCATTTCTAAATGACACTGCCCACATTATCTCCTCAGGCCCTGTGGCTTCTGCCCAGGCCCACCACGCCCGGCCTCACCATCATTTCTAAATGGCACTGCCCACATATCTCCTCAGGCCCTGTGGCCCTCCCCAGGCCTCTGCCTAAAGTGGCTGGACCCCACCTCTTGCAGGAGTGCACCCCTGACGTCGGCCCACCCTGATGTCATTTCTTCACTGGGCTCCGGAGGCAGTCGCCTCAAGTGGGAACCTGGCTCTGCCTCTTCCCAGTGTGGTCTCCAGCTCTGTGATTCACTTCTCCAAGCTTCGAGTTTCCCAGCTGTGACCCGAGGATGATGACATAGTGCTTCCCCCATGGAACCCAGTGGCGATGAAACGGGGTCATGCATAGACAGGCTGAGCACAGGGCTTGGCACATTAAAAACAGCAAATGACAGCTGATCCGTCTTATTGCCACCACTGGATGCATTGTCACTGAGCTAGGCTGTATTGTGAAGGACTGAGCATTTTTTCTTTTTTTTTTTTCTGAGACGGCGTCTTAGTCTGTAGCCCAGGCTGGAGAGCAGTGGCACAATCTTGGCTCACCGCAACCTCTGCCTCCTGGGTTTAGGCAGCTCTCTGCCTCAGCCTCCTGAGTAGCTGGGATTACAGGCGTGTGCCACCACGCCCAGCTAATTCTTGGTATTTTTAGTAGAGATGGGATTTCACCGTCTTGGCCAGGATGGTCTTGAACTCCTGACCTCATTATCTAATCGCCTCAGCCTCCCAAAGTGCTAGGATTACAGGCGTGAGCCACTGCACCTGGCCATTTTTTTTTTTAAAAGAGCCAGGGTCTTGCTCTCTCACCAGGGTGGAGTGCCATGGCACAATCATAGCTCATTGCAGCCTCTGCTTCCTGGGCTCAAGAGATCCTCCTGCTTCAGCTTCCTGAGTTGCTGGGACTACAGGTGCATACCACCATGCCCGACTAGTTTAAATTTTTTACACAGGGATGGGGGTGTTCACTGGGCACAGTGGCTCACACCTGTAATCCTAGCACTTTGGGAGGCCAAGGCAGGCGGATCACGAGATCAAGAGATCGAGACCATCCTGGCCAACGTGGTGAAACCCTATCTCTACTAAAAATACAAAAATCAGCTGGGTGTGGTGTCACAGGCCTGTAGTCCCAGCTACTCAGGAGGTTGAGGCAGGAGAATTGCTTGAACCTGGAGCTCGGAGGCTGTGGTGAGCCAAGATTGCACCATTGCACTCCAGCCTGGAGACAGAGCAAGACTCCATCTCAAAAAAAGAAAAAAAAAATTAAAAAAAAAAAAGAGAAATGGGGGGCTCTCACTCTGTTGTCCAGGCTGGAGCAGTGGGACGATCTCAGCTCACTGTAATCACTACCTCCTGGGTTCAAGCCATTCTCCCCCAGGTAGCTGGGACTATAGTCATACACCACCGCACCTGGCTAATTTTTATATTTATACTAGAGATGGAGTTTTGTCATATTGGCCAGGCTGGCCTCAAATTCTTGACCTCCCAAAGTTCTGGGATTATAGCCATGCGCCACGGTCCCCGGCCACCATTTCTCTTCTTGGGAAGCCCCTTTGAAAGTGTCATCCATGGCCGGGCGCGGTGGCTCACGCCTATAATCCCAGCACTTTGGGAGGCCGAGGCGGGTGGATCGTGAGGTCAAGGGATCGAGACCATCCTGGTCAACAAGGTGAAACCCCGTCTCTACTATATATATATGTATATATAGGGCCTCTTCGGCCCTCTCCAGTGGGGTCCCCACACCACACAGTGTCCTCACTAAGGCCACCTAAGACCTCTGTGGGACAAATCTCACAGAATGCATTCACCTTCCTCTCCCAAGTCATTTCTACCACACTTCACTCTGCCAACCCCTCCTTCCCTCTTAGAAACTTCAGTGCCGGTCCCTGCCACCCCATGCATCAAGCATCATCCCTCCCAGGTGCCTTCTCTTCGTTCCTACATAAGGTGTAGGAGCCGCAGGTTCATCCCAGCCACCGCTGCCCCCTTGACATTTGTCCCTGGGCAGGCTCACCACCTGGAAGGCTTCACCACTGCCTCTGTGCCAGCCTCGCCCGGGCATGGGGTCTCCACCCCGGCGAGGCCTGCCCTGGCTGCATACCTGAATGCCCACCTGCCTGCAGGGGGGCCTCCACCTGCACCCTTCACCACCTTCCAGAGAAACTCCTTAGTTCACCTCCCATTGTTGATGCTATTATCGAAAATGGGAACTGGCATACGCAATAAACGTGAAAGTGACTCAATCCGGAAGTCATTGGGGAAACGCAAAATAAAACAAGGAGATCGTTTCGCAGCTACCAGGTTGGCAAAAACTATAAACTGCAAAAAATGATACAAATGAACAGCTGTGGATCCATCACCCAAATTTGCCTACTTGGCTTCATAACATCTTTTAAAAAAGAAGTACAACATTTCAGTATGACCAGCAGTTTGTCAAAAGAAAAAAACTAAAAAAAGAAATACAATGTTATAGACATAGCTGAAGGTCCCCTCAAGTTCCTCCTCAGCTGGAACCACCCCCTAAGGTGGATGTATATGATGCCCACACATATCTTTAGACTTTGATCATTTATTTTTGGATCCAGAAACCATAAATAGACTTATAGCAAACACTGCTTTGGGTGTTTAAAAATGATCTACATTTGGTGAAAGGGAAAAAAAAGAAATAGTAAAAAGAAGAAAAAGAAAGAAAATACCTAAATGAAATCAAACTTTACATATCACAATACTACTTGCTACGTTATTTCACTGTTCTTTTTGTTTTTTTTTGACACAAGTCTTGCTCTGTTGCTCAGGCTGGAGTGCAGTGGCACGTTCTTGGCTCACTGCAACCTCCGCCTCCAGGGTTCAAGTGATTCTCTGTGGCCTCAGTCTCCCAAGTAGCTGGGACTACAGGCACGCACCACCATGCCCGGCTAATTTTTGTATTTTTAGTAGACACAGGATTTCACCACGTTGACCTGGCTGCTCTCGAACTCCTGATCTTAGGTGATCTGCCTGCCTCGGCTTTCTAAAGTGCTGGGATTTAGGCGTGAGCTACCCCACCCAGCGGCTTGAGTTTATTCTTTTTTTTTTTTAATTCTTAATAATATTATTTCTCTCCAGTAGAACCTCATACCAGAGTTTATTCTTTTGAAAGGGTGGTAGAATTTTCCCATGTGAATGTTCCACAACAGGTATACTTCCTCCCACCCTGGTCCACAAGTAGGTTTCCGATTTTTTCACCAACACAGTGTTGCAATTGACATCTTGTGCACATCGGTGCCACTTATCTGGATTCCTTCAGGGCACATTCCTGGATGTAAAACTGGCATGTTAAAGGGTATGTGCCTGTGCACCTTAACTAGATGTGCTCAGTGACTTCCTCAAACGACACCAATCTCCGCTTCCAGTCAGGGAAGGTGAGAGCTCCTTCCGCTCCACCCCTGCTCCAGTACTTGGTAGTCAACTTCTCTTCTCATAAAAATTGCTAGTATTTAACTTTACTGTTTTTTCTCTGGCTGTGAAAGTAAAACTTGCTTGTTATAACAAATCAGAATACTCTACAAACGTGCATAACTTAGAAACTGACGATTCCTCAGAGATACCATTCTTATGAGTTTGAGCGTAGAGGCCAGGCACGGTGGCTCACACCTGTAATCCTAGCACTTTGGGATGCCAAGTTGGGTGGATCAAGAGGTCAAGAGTTTGAGACCAGCTGGCCAACATTGTGAAACCCCCATCTCTACTAAAAATACAAAAATTAGGACTAAGAATACAAAAATTAACACGATGTGGTTGTGTGTGCCTGTAATCTCAGCTCTATGGGAGACTGAGGCAGGAGAATGGCTTGAACCCGGGAGGCAGAGGTTGCAGTGAGCCAAGATCGTGCCACTGCACTACAGCCTGGGTGACAGAGCAAGACTCCATCTCAAAAAAAAAAAAAAAAAAAGAGTGTGAGTGTTAAAACAGTGTACATTGCTCCAGAATTCTTTTCAATGAACACACTAACACGAGTGAATAGAAATATTTGCTGTTTTTCTACAAGGTGGTTTCATTCAGCTGTATCATCACTAAATAGTTTAAAATGCACATGACATACAAACACACTCCTTTTCTGTTGTTATTTCTCAGTGATGACCTGCCAGTTGATTTCAACGCCTTCCTGGCACAAAATAGGTGCTTCTTAAATATCTGCTCCATGGGTGGATGGACAGATAGATGGATGGATGGATTCTTACATTTATAGCCACTTTCTTACATTTTCATGCCCAGGAGACTATAGCCTATCTTCTACTTGCAAAAAACCAAAATTAAGATTAGAAAGCGAGGCATTAACAGAAATTTATCAAGACTCTATCCAGGTTTTAGTCCTTTTATGAGCAAAGGTGCCACACACCATGAAATCCCAGTTCCTGGAAGGGTTGCCAGGGGCAACGCATTCAGGAGCCCAGTCTCCATTGCACCATCAGACAGACAGACAAATCCATCCTTTTACTTTGGGGCAGTACTGTGATGAACCATCTTTGGGATACTGTCCCTTTTTTAAAAGAAAAAAAACCAAAGTTAATGATCCAGCAGTCATAGCCTGAGTCATCTAGAAAGCTCTTTGTGCTCCTCTTGCTAAACCCCTGAGTTATCTCTTGTTATAGACAAGTAATGAACATCCAAGCTCTGTAAGATGGTTACTTGGTCTGAAGCATTCCCCTCCTTCTTAAAAAAAAAAAAAAGTTGTTTTTTTTTTAAATGTATATCTTTAAAAACATTTTTCTTTTTATGGAGATGCATTCTCACGATGTTACCCAGGCTGGTCTCGAACCCCTGGATTTAAATGATCCTCCTGCCTCAGCCTCCCAAAGTGCTCGGATTACAGGTGTGAGCCACCATGCCTAGCCGGAAGTTCGGCAACCTCCATCCTTCTTCAAAGCTGTGGGAGATTTGCCCTGGCATTCAGGGCTAACGTAGAGGCTGCATGTTGGGGCTTGCAGGTCAGGTGTGGTTGTGCTGGGGCTGCTGAGTCATTTCGAAACACTTGAGGCAATACTGAAAATCTGGAAAGTTCACATTCAGTATAGCTCCCCAGCTCTGGCAGCCCCTGCAGGCAGGGCATGCAGTCTGTAATGTATCAGCACCCCCCACCCTCTATCATACCCCACGATAAGGTCTCAGGCTCCATAGCTGCTTATCTGCACAAACGCACTGCACATCTTCTTGGAGTTGACAAATATTTCTTGTACCTGTGACTATCAAAAATGAGAAAACAGCTTTGAGTGCAGTGGCCCATACCTGCAATGCCAACACTTTGGGAGGCTAATGCGGGAGGATCACTTGAGGACAGGAGTTCAAGACCAGCCTGGACAACATAGTGGACCCCGTCTCTACCAGAAAATAAAAAATTAGTGAGGCATGATGACTCCTGTCCATAATCCCAGCACTTTGGGAGGCTGAGGCGGGTGGATCATTTGAACCCAAGAGTTCAAGACCAGCCTGGGTAACATAGCAAGGTCCCATCTCTTAAAAAAAAAATGAGAAAACTGTATAGATCAAGAAGGTGGAGTGTTTCAGGAAGAACGGCAGAGAGGGAACATTTCTTCCAGAAGTGCAGACTACTTGAACATGTTTAATATTCAGTACAAGATGTCTTGGTGTCCAAAGTCATGTTCTTTTATGGGCCTGGCTCCCATAGGCACTTGAGTTTGAGATTCCTGGATTTATAGGAGAGTCATGGCTCTGACTCCAAGATCCTGTGGGACTTTCAGCTTGTCACTTACCTGCTATGTGCCTCAGTTTCGTCATCTGCCCAGTGGGGCTGCAACCCTCTGGCCAGCCACCCCTGGGAGCAAGGCCAGATTCTCAGGGATTAAAAGTTGCTTTCTTCATGCCTGTAATCCCAGCACTTTGGGAGGCCGAGGCCGGTGGATCATGAGGTCAAGAGATCAAGACCATCTGGTCAACATGGTGAAACCCCATCACAACTAAAAACACAAAAAATTAGCTGGGCATGGTGGCGCATGCCTGTAATCCCAGCTACTCAGGAGGCTGAGGCAGGAGAATTGCCTGAACCCAGGAGGCGGAGGTTTCGGTGAGCTGAGATGGCGCCATTGCACTCCAGCCTGGGTAACAAGAGCGAAACTCCGTCTCAAAAAATAAAAATAAAAAGTTGCTTTCTGGGCCGGGTGTGGTAGATCATATCTATAATTCCAGCACTTTGGGAGGCCGAGGTGGGTGGATCACCTGAGGTCAGGAGTTCGAGACCGGCCTGACCAACATGGAGAAACACCATCTCTACTAAAAATACAAAATTAGCCGGGCATGCCTGTAATCACAGCTACTTGGGAAGTTGAAACAGGAGAATCGCTTGAACCTGGGAGGCAGAGATTACAATGAGCTGAACTCATGCCATTGTACTCCAGCCTGGGCAACAAAAGCGAAACTCCGTCTCAAAAAAAAAAAAAGTTGCTTTTTATTTCTCTTCCAACTCTTGTCTTCCAGGTGGTGATGAAAGACTAGTTTAGGTATGTTCTCAGGTTTGCCATCATACTTCAGGGAACTCCCCTGCTTCCTGTCTTGTAAAGGAGGTTTCATTTCTCTGCATGTCAGGGCGGGTGGGGGTGAGGACAGTGGGCGGGACCGAGGTGAAACTAGCAAGTAGGTGGGCAAGAGGCTTGCAGAGGCGGAGAGAAGCCCACAGCCTCCAACCCACACCTGACCTCTATCCTCCAGGCCTCCTGTGATCCCTGAGGTGACCTGTGGCCCTCAGTCTCTCTAAGGCACATCAAGGCCAGAGGTGAGGCAGGTGTGATTCCAGGGCTGCTGCAGGGAAATGACTCCCCCCCACCCATCAAAGCCTGGCGCCTGAAAGGTCCCTGGAGAGAGATCCAAGGTGGGAAGGCCTTAGGCCTCCAGAAAAAGCCTCCAGCACTGGGGTGGACTTTGCTCTTCATTAAAGGGAACTCTGCACTGTGCTTCCGGGAAACTCCCTCTCTGATTCCGCCGCTGTGATGGAGAAAACTGAGGCTACAGAAGACAAATAGCAGCTGCAAGAGATGAGTGTACAGATCCTGGGAGTGATTCTTCTACACTGTTCATCTCCACGCTGTCCAGGGCAGTTGAAAGGGACGGCTCAGCTGCAGCTTGAGATAGATTCAGATATCAATAAGGAATTCGAAGAAGCACAAAGGGCGGGCTGGGTGGCTTTTGTTAATTATATTTCTTCTATCCTCAAAACAATAACATGGCAGTAATCGACACTGAATGAGCCCAATTAATGCCAATGATTTTTTTTTGAGACAGGGTCTCAGTCTGTCACCCAGGCTGGAGTGCAGTGACGTGATCTTGGCTCACTGCAACCTCCGCCCCCTGAGTTCAAGTGATTTTTCCTGCCTCAGTCTCCAAAGTAGCTGAGATTACAGGTACCTGCCACCACCGCTGGCTAATTTTTGTATTTTTATTAGAGACGGGGTTTCAGCATGTTAGCCAGGCTCGTCTCGAACTCCTGACCTCAAGTGATCCACCCGCCTCAGCCTCCCAAAGTGCTGGGATTACAGGCAAGAGCCACCATGCCCACCTAATGCCAATGATTTCATCTTTTTGTTTCTGTTGGGCTTAAAAAGAGAAAAAAGGTCTGTCTGCCCAAGCTAGTCAGCCCTAGCATGAGCCTGGAGCTCAGCAAAGCCATAGAGGCCCTTGCTGGGCCCCCTCACTGTCATTTTTGCATCCTGGCTCTCCCTGGCAATGTCCACAGCAGTCCTGCCTGGCAGCACCCATCTGCTGTGTCCCCAGCCCCTGTCCCTCTCTTGCGTTCTTCTTTGCTTTAATCCCTCCTAGAGGAGTTCTGACCTTGGCATTGAGTTTTCTCTTTGGGTGGAGGTACAGGCAGGGCATTTGTGCGTTGGGAATTTGGAGGGGCAGTGTTTAGAAACTGAGGACCCCTCTTGGTGCACCCCAAATCACATTCCTCACCTAAGCATTCTTTCTGAAGAAAGACAAGAAATAATCGGTTCTAGATTGCTTTCTTCCTACAATCCTTATCTATTATCACTAGATTATATTGTTTGAGGCTGGGCACGTTGGTTTAAGCCTGTAATGCCAGCACTTTGGGAGGCCGAGGCAGGCACATCACCTGAGGTCAGGAGTTCAAGACCAGCCTGACCAACATGGAGAAACCCCATCTCTACTAAAAATACAAAAAATTAGCCAGGCGTGGTGGCAGGCGCCTGTAATCTCAGCTACTCAGGAGGCTGAGGCAGGAGAATCACTTGAACCAAAGGGAGGGGGAGGTTGCAGTGAGCTGAGATCACACCATTGCACTCCAGCCTGGGTAACAAGAGTGAAACTCCATCACTCCATCTCAAAAAAAAAAACCACAAAACAGATTTCATGGTTTGGCATGTGTTAGAAAAGGGTATGTGTATGGTGGGCCACATAGCAATGGCTGAAAGATCACTTGCCCGCATCTGTCACTACCTTCCACCCCCAGATCCTGGGTGAACAGTCAGGGATGGTATCACAGAGTTTCCAGACTTAAACGTGCTAAACCTCAGTATCCTTTCCTCCTCCTCCCGTGTGCCACTCCAGAACAGGTGGTGACTGCATATCTGGCCTGGGAAAGAGGCACTGAGAAAAGCACTCAGGCCATATACAATGTTTTCTGTTACGAATGAGAGAGGCAGGTGCATACACCTGCCATTTGTTATTATTTGGATACAAACATCATTAGCATGTGAGCTTCAAACACAGCCAAAGTCCGGGCTCTGTGCAGTCCCCATCCCCAGATTTCACCAAAAGACGCTTTCAGAATGGGATTGGAATGACCTTTCCTGGCCCCACTTCACCAGGTAGCCCTGGTTTGTGAAAATGACCTAGGTAGGGCCGCGGGCATGGTGGCTCATGCCTGTAATCTCAGCACTTTGGTAGGCCAAAGTGGGCAGATCACTTGAGGCCAGGAGTTCGAGACCAGGCTGGCCAACATGAGGAAACCCCGTCTGTACTAAAAATACAAAAATTAGCTGGGCGTGCTGGTGGGCACCTGTAATCCCAGCTACCTGGGAGGCTGAGGCAGGAGGATTGCTTGATCCCAGAGGCAGAGGCTGCAATGAGCTGAGACCACGCCATTGCACTCCAGCCTGGGTGACAGAGCGAGACTCTGTCTCAAAAAAAAAAAAAAAAAGTCCTACTGGGGTCCCAGCTTGGCCACCTCCACCTACAACTCAGGCAGTTTTGAAATTTCCATGTAGGGGCTCGGGGTTGACCTGAATTAAAAGTGGGGGTCATGGGCATATCCCCAGGATGAGTGTGCAACTGCATGTTGATCAACATAGTTCGGGGGAACCAATGGTGACAATGGAGGGTGTTGGAGTCCCCCCCCACCCTTATTTCCCACACTGCCAACCTCCTCTTCCTTCTTCTCCTCAACCCCCACTGGGCTTTCTGCCCTCCAGAGCTCCTCCTCCCAGGCACTGGGGGCCTGATTTGAACAGCCAGTGGTCAAGGCCCCTCCTGGCATCCTTGGTGGATCCAACGCCGAGAAGAGCATTGCCGAGGCGAATAGCGACACTCCGGTGGAAGGCCCCACATGCACACTCACCCCGAACAGCTGCTGGAACCTGGCACACTCTGCTGCTATAAAAATTATCAGCACTGCCACCCCAGCTCCTGGAGAAAGTCTCAGCGTGACAGCCTGCAAAGTAATCCTGCATTTGAAATTCATTGACAAATCCTGGCTTCCTCCAGACAAGCTCCAACCTGCACAGATGGCCCCTCGAATCAAAAAGTAAAAATAACAAAGCTTGCAATTCTAGGCCTCGCTTTTTCTCTGGGCAGATGTGCCTGCTGCACATTTCGGGAGGCGCGCAGTCTGAGTTCCAGCAGCAACCCCTCTCCTCCTGTGCGCTGGCACTCGCCCCTTCTGGCGTGCTGCTGGGGAGCTGCTGTGGCCCCTCCGAATGTGTTTTGTGAAGTGTCTGGGATGTCTGAGCCTTTTGAGTAGGGGAGAAAGACCCAGAGTGGGGAAGAGTGTGAAAATTCATCTCTCACTCAAGACTGGCCATGTTGTCATCCATGAGACAGCTGGCCCAGGGGTTGCTGGTTTGGGGGAAGGCCTAGGTAAATGGTCAGCAAGAGGTAGGGGAAGAGGGGCTGCTTCGCTAAGGGCCAGCCAGCGCATGCCAAGTGCAGGCGGCAGAGTGGGAGATGAAGCTCTAGGAGTTCCTGATTTTTTGCTTTTTTCCCCCCCCACCAATCAGATGCACCAGAAGGATTGATTTTCTACATTGCCCAGGCTGGTCTTGAACCCCTGGCTCAAGTGATGCTGCCACGTTGGCCTTCCAAAATGCTGAGGTTACAGGCATGCACTCCTGATTTTTTGAATCCCCCAAACCTTGACCAGCCACAGAATTCTCTACAGTGATATTTGCTGAGAACCTCTATTCCAGGCCCTGGGGATACGGTTATAGACGAGACAGACCTAGAGAGCACAGGCTCAGAGAGCACACAGCCAAGGCCATCTGTGAGATGGGTGGCCACAGACTCAGTGCTCAGGAATGCCAGAGCAGGAGGCCAGGGGAGAGGCCAGAGGCAGGGACCTGGGGCTGGAGACACCGAGGCAGCGACTCACTCACAGGCAGGTTTCACTTTTGATGAGCCATCTGACCTGGAGCCACCGGGGCTCATCGAGAAATGGTGGCTAAAGTCTTTGCTCTACCAGATGGTCAGATAAGATAAGATGTTCAGCTGCAAGGAAAATACAACTCAAAGTGCCAGAAGAAAACAAGGAATTCATGGATTCATATGAATGTAAGGATTCAAACGAATGACCCAGGGGCCTACTAGCCTCAGGCATGGCTGGATCAGGGTGTTTACATTGCCCTCCTCAGGAATCCTTGCCTCAGCTCTGAAAGCTGACTGCGCTGACTTTGTTCTCCACGTGGCATTTGCCAGTGTCTCCAGGCAGACTTTCCTCCTAGCAAGTACCTCCTACCCAGAATCTCCAGCAAAAGTCCTGGGGATGCTTCTCATTGGTCCGGCTTGGGTCACATGCCCATCCCTTCTCTAATCACTGTGGCCAGAGGAATGTAGCACTGTGATTAGCCAGGCATGTGTCAGGTGTCAGTCTCTGGGCAGAGTTGGAGTCAGTCCATCTGAACTACCTGGCTCTGCAGAAAAGGGGAAGGGATGCTGGGCTGGGAAAAGCAGCATGTACAGAAACAAACAACAAAGACCCAGACCCTCTCCAAGCATGGGTGACGGCAGAGATGGGAGCATGCTCTGGAACAGCTGCAAAAATCCTGCTTCCAACAGCAGGATTCTTCCTGCTGCTGTTGTAGGGCCACTGTCATTCATCCCCTCAGCGTCCCTAATTCCAGCGTGCTGGCCTCTGTGCCAGGCCTGGTATATGGGGAAGGTTCCAGATGACCCTGTGGGGAAGCCTGCCTGCCACCTGGCCTGAGGGGTGAGAGCAGCCCCCTGGGGACTGTTCAGAGTGGAGTTCTGCATCCCCACTAAGGGCCCTAGTTTTATTCTCTGGTGTCTCTTAGATCTCCCTGTGCTTGGATTTCCATCTTCCTCTTCCTTAAACCAACACCTTAAGGTCCAACCTTCACCCTAACCTGGAATAAAAACCTGGAGTGCCTTCACTAGCTAAGGCCCCAGGTCTGGGCTTTTCATGCACAAAGCCTCTGTCTGCCTCCTACAAGCCCTTTCAGGGTAGACTTGCCCTCTTGTAGTGGAATAAAAGACAAATGTGGCCAGGCATGGTGGCTCACACCTTTAATCCCAGCACTTTGGGAGGCGGAGGAGGGCAGATCACCTGAGCCTGGCTAACGGAGAAACCCATCTCTACTAAAAATACAAAAAATTACGCCGGTGTGGTGGTATATGCCTGTAATCCTAGCTACTCAGGAGGCTGAGGCAGGAGAATCGCTTGAACCTGGGAGGTGGAAGTTTCGGTGAGCTGAGATCATGCCACTGCACTCCAGCCTGGACAACAAGAGCGAAACTCCGTCTTAAAAAAGATAAATAAACAAGACAAGTGTCACCAAACTTGTTTGGCTCTTGGTCCTGGGCCGGTGGTGGAGGGGAGAAAATGGGCATTATCAGAGAAGGACATGCTGAGGCTGGCCAGGGGGTACATAAACTGGGAGGGGGCCTGCTGGGGAGCTCAGCTTCCAGGCCCCCACCCAGGCCTATGTTGCTGCTCCGATGTGTCACAGTGAGTGCACTGGGCAAAACGCTGTTTCGGGAGCCTGCGTGGAAATGTACATGAAACTAATCTTGAGGGAAGAACTGGGGTCCCGTGGGGCTTGGATGCAGACAGCAGGAAAGTGCGCCCTTCTGGCCACAAGGGGCTGTTCCCCTGTAGTGAGTGCCCATCCACACCGTAGGGCACTGCCTCCCTGGCTTTTCTCCCGTTTGGTCATTTCATTTTCCCACAGTCCTATGGGTTGGGAATGATCACTGGCCCCATTTTAGAGAAGAGGAAACTGAGAAACAGGGAGGTCCCCCAACTTGTGCAGGGTCCCACATGGGGCCTGGCTTCAGGGCCTGTGACTAGACACTGCATGAGAAGCCCGGGGCTGGTTAATCAGACTTCTCGTTAACCAGCTCACAGGAACCCCAAAATCCAACCGAGGGTTATTGGGCCCCAGGCGTAGGCTTTTAGGGTTTCTGGGCCTGGGGTGGCCCTGGCCACATAGGCCTGCACAGGGCATGCACTGCCACCACCCCTCCCCGGAAGCTCCGCAGCTCAGCTCTTCTGCCGAGACAAGCGCTTCCTAGGAATCCTGAGCACTTCTGCCCCCTCCCAGGGGCCCCTCCCAGGCCTCCGCCGCCAGTCCGGGCTGACAGCTTGGCTGGCCCCAAGCTGGGGCCGACTCTGCTTGCGGCGCCTCCCGGTCACGCGGCATGGGCAGAGGAGGAGGAGGAAAAGAGAGAGGAAGAGGAGGAGGGGAGAGAAGGGAGGCCGGCCTGGGTAGAAGAAATCAGCTCCAGCTCCTGGAAGGGGCCCACGCGTGCTCTAGACGGCTTCCCTGCACGGGGCGCTGCCCACCCCCGGCTCTGGGAGGAGACCGGGGGCCCCGGTGGAGGGGGCGGCAGTCCGGTGAGCAGCGACTTGGGATCCGAGGCCCAGGCCAGCTCCATCCTCTCCACGCCTGGCGGAAGCTATCGCCACGATTTGGGGAGCGCCGCCTCTGAGACTCCTCTGGACAAACCAGGAAACCCACTCCACTGAGCGTGCCAGGCCCGGCCAGCCCTGAGAGGCGGGGGCAGGATGCCGGGAGCGGACCCCCAGCGTCCACTGATGGTCAGCACCCCTGTCATTCAGGCCGACGCCCAAGCACGAAGGGGCCCCGCCGCACCAGGTGGGATCTGCGCTGCGCCGCTTTCCAGCCAAGGGCGTTGTGCAAGTTTCTTAACCGCTTTGGCCTCTACTTTCCCCATCTGTGAAATGGGATGGTGCCCACATAACATGGTTATCATGTTCCCTAAGGCAGGGCCTGGTAGGCTGAGCCAACGTCAGTGTTTGTATAGCTAGTATTATTTTATATTTTATGTATTGTTTTGAAGACAAGGTCTCACTGTGTCACCCAGGCTGGAGTGCGGTGGTGTAATCAGCGCTTACTGCAGCTTCGAACTCTCAAGCTCAAGCGATCCTCCCACCTCAGCCTCCCAAGTAGCTGGGATTACAGGCGGGCACCACCACACCCAGCTAAATTTTTACTATTTTTTGCAGCGATGAAGTCTTGCTGTGTTGCCCAGGGTGGTCTCAAATCCCTGGCCGCCATAGATCCTCCCGCATTGACCTCCCACAGTGCTGGCCTATCAAGGTTTTAACAGAATGAGCTGAGGCTCAGCTGAGCCAATGCGGACCCCGGCCTGGCCGCCCACGCCCCACTGGCTCCCCAGGGCCTGGAACCTGCGCAGCCTGGGCTTCGGAGCTGGGAGGCTGCACCGCCCTACGCGCTAGCGCTCAAGCTGCGCTCCACGTGCGCCGTGTTTACCCACGTGACGCTCAGCCCCGCCCCGCCCCGCCTCCGCCCAAACGCCCGGCTGCAGCCTGGCTAAGGCGGCTGGTCGGGGCTGGGGGCCTGAGCGCGAAGTAGTCGCCTGGACGCCCACCCCGGAGACAGGAACGGGCCACTCCTCTAGTTCCGCGCTGCCAGGGCGCGGGAGCAGGGCTGGGCGGGCGCGGAAGCTCGTCGTGGCGCGCGCCGCGAGGTAACGGGGGGCCGGAGAGGTAGGGGCAGCCGGAGAGGTAGGGGCGGGGCCGGGTCTTGCGCCGGGCTCTGAGGGGCCCGCATGCAAGGGGCGAGGCCAGGGCAACAGTGGGCGGGGCAAGGCTTCCGTCGCGGCTCCGAGGGGCTCGCTGCAGGGGGTGGGGTCAGGGCGGCGGTAGGCGGGCCGTACTGTGCGTAGGGGCGCTGAGAGGCCCGCACTGTGAGAGGGCCGGGGCCGGAGCGCTGGTGGGCGGGGTGTGGGCGCGCGCCTGCGCCTTGGCGTCTTTTCCGCGGCCGGACCTGCGTGTATAGCAGCCGCTGAAGGCGGGTTCGCAGGTCGGTTTGCGCTGGCCCTCCCCTCGGTAGGCAGAACCGGATAGAGCTCGGACAGGCGCCGTCACTCCCAGATTCCTCTGCGTCATTAGCAGAGCCACTCCTCCTTGGTACTTACTCCTTCCTTGACCTACCGGGGCCCCCTTCCTGCTGCCTGACCCTGTAGCTGCCGCCGCCAGGGCTCAGGCCTCGACCCCTTTGGCTTCTGGGCTGCCCCTGGCAGACCTCGTCCATTCCCGGTTTTAACGCCCTGCGTTAATGCAGATGATCCCGATAGTTCTAACAGTAGCTAAACTGTTTTCCACGTGCTTTCTGAACATTGATGCCGTTTGGACTTCTGACAGCCACATTTTTATCCTCTCGCGCAGTCCACTGCTCTGAGCTCCGTATTCCCCGCCGGCCAGGTGTTCCACGGCCCCACTGAGCCAGCGCGTGTGCAGTGAAGCCCCTCTTCCTTCCCTTTTCACCCTGGCTCTCTTCCTCAGGAAGTGGTATCCACGGCCCGCCCAGGGCAGCCAAGCTCCAGACAGGGCTTCCGTCTTGACACCTCAATCTCCTCTCTCTGATCTGGCCCGGAATCCCATCAGTTCTTCCTCCACCCGGCCCCCCCGCCCCCAACAATTGTCTGCTATACTCGTCTCCAAGGCCCTGGTCTGAAACACATAATGCTTCACCTGGCTATGTAAGAGACCCATCTTTCTGCCTCTTGTCTTAATAGCCTCAAGTCCCGCCTTCAAGGGCAGTTGCAGCGACCTTTCTCAAGAGCAGATTTCTAATGATTGCATTTTTCTTCTTTAAGCACTAGGCTGAAAGCCAGAGCTCTTCATCCTTTTATAACTCAGAAAAAAACACAGGGATGCCCTGTTTCTGGCCCTGCCACCTGGTACTTGGAAGTCTTGTCTGGTACAATGGGGTGAGAAAAGTGAGTGGAAGCAAAATGACAACATCGTTATTATTGTTAAGTGATGATCATCATGGAAAACAAGAATCGACAGAAAAACCTAATGAGAGAGTTGCACATAGGTGGTTTAAAGTTAGAATAGGGCCAGGTGTGGAGGCTCACACCAATAATCCCAACACTGGGAGGCTGAGGCTGGAGGATTGCTTGAGGCCAGGAGTTCAAGACCAGCCTGGGCAACATAATGAGACCTCCTTCTATTAAAAATGAAGATCCAGAGCCTAGGCGTGGTGGCTCACACCTGTAACTCAGCAATTTGGGAGGCCACAGCAGGCTGATCACTTGAGGTCAGGAGTTCGAGACCAGCCTGGCTAACATGGTGAAACCCTGTCTCTACAAAAAAATACAAAAATTAGCTGGGTGTGATGGCGCATGCCTGTAATCCCAGCTACTAGGGAGGGTGAGGCAAGAGAATCACCTGAATCTGGGAGGCAGAGGTTTCAGTGAGCTGAGATCATACCACTGCACCCCAGCCTGGGCAACAGAGTGAGCCTCCATCCCAATAATAATAATAATAATAATCAGAATATAAAGTCAGTAATGGGTTCCTCCACAAAAAATGATACATTTATTGTGACTGTAATAAAAATAAGGTATTCTGCATGATACTAAAATATGTATGCATTAACCTAACAAATAATGCACAGGATCTTTAAGGAGAAAAACCTGAAATTCTAATACATAGATTTTATTTAAAAAGGCTTGAATACATAAATAGTGAGATAATGTCTAACCTTGAAAGAATGTAAATTTTCCATTACATGATCTAACTCTGCATTGCAATTCCAGTAAAAATTCCAGCCCAATTGTTTTGGAACTTGAGAAACTTGATTCTTCAACGTTTATGGGAGAATAAAAATCCATGATCTGCTAAGACAATCTTGAAGAAGGATAAAGGGAACTCTTATTCAACAGGCATTAAAACAGATTACAAAGTCATAGTAATTACAATAATGTTATATTGGTACAGAAAAAGAAATAGGTAAGGCCAGGTGTGGTGGCTCAAGCCTATAATCCTAGCACTTTGGGAGGCTGAAGCAGGCAGATCACGAGGTCAAGAGATCGAGACCATCTTGTTCAACATGATGAAACCCCATCTCTACTAAAAATACAACTACTAGCTGGGTGTGGTAGTGTGTGCCTGTAGTCCCAGCTACTCGGGAGGCCGAGACAGGAGAATTGCTTGAACCCAGGAGGCAGAGGTTGCAGTGAGCTGAGATCGTGCTACTGCACTCCTGCCTGGCGCCTGGCAACAGAGTGAGGCTCTGTCTCAAAAAAAAAAAAAAAAGAAAATAAATAGGTAAGTGGAGTAGTTTGGAGTGTCCAGCATAAACTCAGTTATATATGGTAACTTGTTAGTGATAGAGATAAAATTACAAATCATTAGAGAAAGGCTTGATTATTTAGCAAATGGCACTGAGAATATTGACTTTTCTATAATGGAGAAAAAATAAAATTTGATCCCTACCATACACATAAACTCTAAATAGATTAAACATCTAATTATTAAAAGTAAAAATATAAAGCTGATAAACTGGCATGTAGGATAATATTTCTGTGTTAGGAAAGGATTTCTCATGACCTCCAAAGCATAAACCAAAAGGTGAGAAGTGATGGATTTTGTCTACACCAAAATGAAAAATGTTTTGCTACAGACAAAATTAACATATGAGTGATAAGCTAGAAGATAATCTCCATGTCTTAAATGTTTTGTTTTGTCTTGTTTTTCTTTGAGATGGAGTTTCGCTCTTGTTGCCCAGACTGGAGTGCAGTGGCGCCATCTCAGCTCACTGCACCCTCCACCTCCCTGGTTCAAGCGATTCTCCTGCTTCAGCCTCCTGAGTAGCTGGGATTACAGGCATGCGCCACCTGTACCACCAAGCCCGGCTAATTTTGTATTTTTGGTAGAGATGGGGTTTCTCCATGTTGAAAGGCTGTAATTAGAATACACAAGGAACTTCTGAAAATCAGCACAAAAGAGAAAGAGATAGGAAACAGAATTTTAAAAATAATGGGAGGCTTGGCGCTCACACCTGTAATCCCAGCACTGTGGGAGGCTGAGGTGGGTGGATCATTTAAGGTCGGGAGTTCGAGACCAGCCTAGCAAACATGAAACCCTGTTTCTAGAAAAATTAAAAAAAAAAAAAAGCTGGTTATGGTGGTTTGCACCTGTAATCCCAGCTACTCAGGAGGCTGAGGCACAAGAATCGCTTGAACCCAGGAGCCAAAGGTTGCAGTGAGCTGAGATCGTGCCAATGCACCCCAGCCTGGGTGACACGGTGATATCCTGTCTCAAAATAATAATAATAATAATAGGCAAGATATATATAAGCTGTTCACAGAAAGAAAAATCAGAATGGTTGAGGTATGCAGAGAGGCTCATTCTCACTGGTGGTCAGAGGAAAGCAAGGGGAAGGAATAATGAGATGTCACATTGCCTCTTTCCTAGGAATTCCAGCAAAAGTCTCAGGGCTGAGCCTCATTGGTCAGTCTTGGGTCATGTGACCCTCCCGGAGCCAGTCCCAGAGGCTAGGGAGATGCAGGGCCCTGATTGGTCAGCTCTAGTCATGACCACCCTAAAGTCAGGGCTGGAGGTAACTCCATCCCAATCACACAGAGAGAAGGGGGCTTCTCCAAGGACAAGGGGAGGACTGTTACCAAGAGAAGGGAGATGCATGTTGGGAGGGTGAAATCAACAGAATTCCACAACAGTAAGTTTTTCTCAAAGTTCCAGATCCAGGGTTCACCAATGCTGCCCACCCTGTGCTGGGCACTGTCCTTTGCTTTTTTGATCTAGTTCTCATTTTATCCCAAGAGATCATGTTGTTCCAGACAGAGAACTGAGCTTAGAGAGAGGAAGGGCCCTTCCCAAGTTGATGATGGTGAGGCAGGGTCTGCAATTTCTGCCTCAGGGGCAGGCCTGGGGCTGCCCACGTGGCCTGACCCATCTCGTCTGACACCTGCCCCTCCCTCCCTCCCCTCTGCCTACAGAGCCGGCAGGAGGAGACTGTTCGCGTTTCCAAAAAGAGGGGAATTGGCAATAGCCATGAGTTGAGATGACTTGATAAAATATTTCTTGTTTTCTCGAGTTTACATAGACGAAGTTTTCACTGTTGCTATGGGGTGGGTTGGCAGAGAGATGAAAATAAATCTGTGTAATTTATTTTTTCTCTGAGCGGAGTATATTTCTTCTGGCTTCACACACATGCACACACACACATACACGCGCGCACACACATGCTCGCACATACAGGCTTTCATAAAATACTTAAACCGCTCTAATGCTCTCTGTGGAAGGAATAAATATGTACTGTACTTTCAACTTCTGTCCTTTGAAATACCATATGGTCTGCGCTGTGAGCTTAAAATACTCTGGTGAGCGGATGCTTTCATGCAGCAGATAGCCAGGTGGAGCTCTCCCCGCCAATCTCACAAGGTTAATTAATCCTTTAAAATACAGCGTGGAAGGGTCCCTGCTTCAGGATCCTGCGCTGTGCGAATGAGGTGGCCCGGTGGCCTGCACCAGGGCTGAACAGAGAGTACAAAGGCTGTGGGAAGGTGGGCTGGGCCGGTAGCAGCCCTGCTGCCCGACAGCGCCTTTGATGAGCTTGCTCAGTCACTCAGATACTCACAGTTTGCATTCTGCATAATCAGGGTAACAGGCTGATCGTTTGCATGAATATCTAAGTTTGTCATTGTGGTTAATTTTTCCTCAAAAAAGAGGCCCCCTGTCTCTCTGGCCCAATGCATATTTATAAAGGGCAGGGAAGTCAGGCAGAGGATGCTGGATGGAGGGGCGGCTTAGTGAGGAGGGCAGGTGGTGGGTACCTGAAGCCTGGGAGGCCAGGCTCCTGCCAGGGCTGGCGGCTCAGAGGAGGGTGCAAAGCTCTGCAGAGCCTGGAGGGAAGGAACTGCAGGGAGAGGGGACAACCTGGTTTGCCAGGCCCCGTTTGAGCTAGGCTCTTTCCTGCTCCAGGCCTCAGGGTCCCAAAGGAACTGTCCTCTCCAGATGTGGTTACACAGAGTCAGAGAAGGGAGGGAGAGAAGCTCACATCCATTCAACAACTTTGTTATTTATTTATTTTTCTTTGAGACGGAGTTTCGTTCTTGTCACCCAGGCAGGAGTGCAATGGCCCAATCTTGGCTCACTGCAACCTCTGCCTCCTGGGTTCAAGTGATTCTCCTGCTTCAGCCTCTCAAGTAGCAGAGATTACAGGCACCCATCACCACACCTGGCTAATTTTTTGTATTTTTAGTAGAGACGGGGTTTCACTACATTGGCCAGGCTGGTCTTGAACTCCTGACCTCAAGTGATCCACCCGCTTCAGCCTCCCAAAGTGCTGGGATTACAGGCTTGAGCCACTGTGCCTGGCCTGGGCCACCACACCCAGCCAGCCCTGGCTAATGTTTAAATTATTTGTAGAGACAGGGATCTCTCTATGTTGCTTAGGTTGGTTTGAACTCCTGTGCTCAAGTGATTCTCCAGCCTCGACCTCCCAAAGTACCAGAGTTACAGGTGTAAGCTACTGCACTCAGCCAGCTATGGTTTTTGTTTGCCTTGCTTTGGCATGTTTCCTGACCTTCAAAGAATATTCGGCAACTTCAGAATGGTCAGGCTCCCCTTTCCCATTGGCGTCAGGAAGTCTGGATGGGAGTTGGGAGGGGCTGGGAGATCCCAGAGCTCTCCCAGGCCATCTCTCTCAGTGGCCGGTAGGTGGCAGGTCTGAGCCTTCCATCTGGCCACCCTCCCTCCTCCACCCCGGGGTCCTCGTCCCCCCAGTCCACATACCACAGGGTCCCAGATAACTGGAGAGAACTGGCTTCCAGGCCCTGGGCCATTCTGAGAAGTTGGATGAGGCAGCCTAGTGGCCATTTAGCTGCCCCTTCCCGGGACTGCCTGCCCACCCCTTCCCATCCCTGGCTCCATGCTAAAGGCAGATGGGCTTCCTGGAGGTGCTGACATCTTAAGTGAGACCTGCAGGACAATAAAGTATTTCAGGCAGAGGGAACTGAATATGCCCAATCCAGAGAACCCAGACCCCTGCTGAAGGAACTGACGGGAGGCTGATGTGGCTGGAATGCTGACTGTTGGGCTGAGGGGAGGGGCTGGGGAGGCCAGGTGATGCTTGGCACTGTAGAAGCAGCAGGACCAGGGCACCCCGAGTCTAGACATTACCTAGAGGGCAGTAAGGAACCCTCAGCCCATTCTAACCCATCAGAGTTGGCCTCCGGAAGGATCGCTGTGGCTGCAACTACCTGGTCTCTCATTGTCCCTTGCCCCCTGCCACTCAGGCACCTATTCCTCCCACCTTGCTGGCTTGGGAAGAGCTGCAAGTCCTCCGGCCTGAAGGCTCGGTAGACAGCTGACCTACCTCACAGTGCTCAGGAGAGGGTGCCCAGGAACCCCACCCTCTTGAGCTCCCCGGCTTTGGTGGGGAAGGGAGCCTCTGAGGGTCCTGGAGCACTAAACATAGCGGAGCTGAAGGTTACCAGACTTTGCCATTTGCTGGGAGTCCTTCCCCACACAGGGGTGGCATGTTCCCTTGTGGCTGTCAGGGAGCTCCCAACACCCCTGGGAGATGACAGGTCGAGGGGAGGAGACGCAGCCTGAAACCAAGGAAGCAGTCTGCAAAGGGTAGATGCGGGGCATGGGGCTGTTTTGGACAGAGGTGGCAGATGTGTGTGTATAGGGTTTTGTTTGTTTGTTTGTTTGAGATGGAGCTTTTCACTTTTGTTGCCCAGGCTGGAGTGCAATGGCATGATCTTGGCTCACTGCAACCTCCACCTCCTGGGTTCAAGCAATTCTCCTGCCTCAGCCTCCGGAGTAGCTGGGATTACAGGCATGTGCCACCACACCGAGCTAATATTGCATTTTTAATAGAGATGTGGTTTCTCCATGTTGGTCAGGCTGGTCTCGAACTCCTGACCTCAGGCGGTCTACCCACCTGAGCCTCCCAAAGTGCTGGGATTATAGGCTCGAGGCACTGCTCCGGCTGTGTGTGTAGGTTTGAGGTAGATTTTGCTACTCAGGAAAGGGGATCTTGCCTCTTCCACCACCCTGTGAGCTGACCCTGGGACCCAGTAGGAGAGGCTCCCCCTGAGTGACATGCAACATTCTTTTTTTTTTTGAGATACAGTCTCATTCTGTTACCCAGGCTGGAGTACAGCGGCATGATCTCAGCTCACTGCAACCTCCACCCGCTGAGTTCAAGCAATTCTGCTTCAGCCATCCAAGTAGCTGGGATTACAGATGTGTGTCACCAGGCCTGGCTAATTTTTGTGTTTTTTAGTAGAGACGGGGTTTCACCATGTTGGCCAGGCTTGTCTCAAACTCCTGACCTCAGATGATCTGCCTGCTTCGGCCTCCCAAAGTGCTGGGATTACAGATGTGAGCCACCTTGCCAGGCCAACACATGATGTTCTGAAACAGCCCAGCCCAGTGTAACCTCAATCGGTAATTTATTAATGACACTCTCCTGGAGTCCTTCTTCCTGCAGGGGAGGGGAGGCTGAGGCTGCAGAGGCCCCATTCAGAGGGCTGTTGGATGACTCAAGGCTTTTTTTTTTGAGACGGAGTTTCGCTCTTGTTACCCAGGCTGGAGTGCAATGGCGCGATCTCGGCTCACCGCAACCTCCACCTCCTGGGTTCAGGCAATTCTCCTGCCTCAGCCTCCTGAGTAGCTGGGACTACAGGCATGCACCACCATGCCCAGCCAATTTTTTGTATTTTTAGTAGAGACGGGTTTTCACCATGTTGACCAGGATGGTCTCGATCTCTTGACCTTGTGATCCACCTGCCTCAGCCTCCCAAAGTGCTGGGATTACAGGCTTGAGCTACCGCACCTGGCCGACTCAAGGCTATTAAAAAGTAATGTCCACTAAGTCACATGTAATTCTGTATTTAACATTTAAATATTTAATTAATTAAATGGGCCAAATATTTAATTAAGCACCATCAAAGCGACCATGAGCCTCCACTCCGCATAACTGAAAGGCAGGCCAGCTTCCCTCCGAGGCCCCACCCTCCTCCTGAGAGTGCTGTCAGTGCCCCCTGCCTGGTGGGTAACATACCCTGTCTGGTAGTCCATTCCTTTTTTTCAGAGACAAAATCTCACTATGTTGCCCAGGCTCAAGCAATCATCCTGCCCCAGTCCCCCAAAGCACTGAGATTACAGGTGTGACCCCACTGTACCCATCCATCTGATACCACATTCTGAGACTCAGGGTATCCCATGTACTAGACAAAATTGCTTGTTTAGCAATGGGGAAAGGATTCCCTGTTTAATAAATGGTGTTGGGAAAACTGGCTAGCCATGTGCAGAAAGCAGAAACTGGATTCCTTCCTGACACCTTACACTAAAATTAACTCCAGATGGATTAAAGATTTAAACATAAGACCTGGCACCATAAAAACCCTAGCAGAAAATCTAGGCAAAATCATTCAGGACATAGGAGTAGGCAAGGACTTCATGACCAAAACACCAAAAGCATTGGCAACAAAAGCCAAAATAGACAAATGGGACCTAGCCAAACTCCACAGCTTCTGCACGGCAGAAGAAACAGTCACTAGAGTGAATCGGCAACCAACAGAATGGGAAAAAGTTTTTGCAGTTTACCCATCTGACAAAGGGCTGATATCCAGAATTTGCAAAGAACTCAAACAGATTTACAGGAAAAAAAAAACAAGCCCATTCAAAAATGGGCAAAGGATATGAACAGACAC
>CM052668.1:20405546-20417276 GCA_028533165.1 Leontopithecus rosalia
AGGGACATGGGTGAATCTGGAGAACATCATTCTCAGCAAACTGACACAAGAACAGAAAATGAAACACCATATATTCTCACTCATAGGTGGGTGATGAACAATGAGAACACATGGACACAGGGAAGGGAGTACTACACACTGGGGTCTGTTGGGGGGAATGGGGGAGGGGTAGTGGTGGGAGCCTGGGGGGGATAGCTTGGGGAGAGATGCCAGGTGTGGGGGGGGCAGCAAAGCACACTGCCATGTGTGTACCTATGCAACTATCTTGCATGTTCTGCACATGTACCCCAAAACCTAAAATGCAATTAAAAAAAAGAAAAAAAAAGTTGCTTGTTTGTTTCTGTTTTGTTTCATTTGTTTTTGAGACAGGGTCTCCCTCTGCTGCCCAGGCTGGAGTGCAGTGGTGTGATCTCAGCTTACTGCAACCTCTGCTTCCTGGGATAGCTGGGATTACAGGTGCACACCACCACACCCAGATAATTTTTGAATTTTTAGTAGAGACGGGGCTTCACCATGTTGCCCGGGCCGGTCTCCAGCTTCTGGCCTCAAGTGATCTGCCTGCTTTGGCCTCCCAAAGTGCTGGTATTACAGGTGTGAGCCACCGTGCCCCATCACGATTGTTTCGTTTTGATTTTTGAGGCAGAGTCTTGCTCTGTCACCAGGCTGGAGTGCAGTGGCATGATCTTTGCTCACTGCGACCTCCACCTGGTTCAAATGATCTTCCTGCCTCAGCCTCCTGAGTAGCTGGAACAACAGGCACCTGCCACCACGCCCAGCTAATTTTTTGTATTTTTAGTAGAGACGGGGTTTCACCATGTTGGCCAGGATGGTCTCGATCTCTTGACCTTGTGATCTACCCGCCTCGGCCTCCCAAAGTGCTGGGATTACAGGCGTGAACCACTGCGCCCAGCCATGTTTGTTTGATTAGACTCCAGGCTGGCTGTGCTGGAGGCAGAGTTCCCCGATGGCCACCCTTTCCTCTTCTCTTTCTCCTCCCCAAGTAGACACAGTTAAGACTGTCTGCTGGGTTCCCCTTGGAGGCCATGTGGTACCAGTCTTTCTCTGATGACAGATTCAGTCCTTGACCACAAGGGTGAACATGTGACCCAGTCTGGGCCAATCAGAATTCTCCAGGATTTTTGTACCTGGAGTTAAAGGGGGAAGACTTTTTTAAGCCAACCTTGCTCTGTCGCCCAGGCTGGAGTGCGGTGGCACAATCATGGCTTACTGCAGCGTCAACCTCCTGGGCTCCAGCGATCCTCTTGCCTCAGCCTCCTGAGTAGCTGGGATTGGTCAAGCACCATTGTGCCCGGCTAATTATTTTTACACAGAAGAGATCTTACTCTGTTGCCCAAGATGGTCCCATGGTATTCTAATCTCTGCATCCAGCTGTTCCTGAAGACAGGCCTACCCTGATCTTTCTGTGGGAGGACAGGTGAGTCAATACCTGCCCTGTGTGTTTAAGCCAATGGAAATCAGTTTTCTGTCGCTTGTATCCAAAAGTGCCCTGACCAATACATACTCCACCATTATAACCATGTAGCTTATATGCAAATAAGATGACTTTTAACTATTTAACTGTAAATAATACCTGTATTAGATTAGATTAGTGCAAAATCTTATTGCATTCAGTTTTAAGCAAAAACCACAATTACTTTTTTTTTTTGAGACTGAGTTTCGCTCTTGTTACCCAGACTGGAGTGCAATGGCATGATCTCGGCTCACCCCGACCTCCGCCTCCTGGGTTCAAGCAATTCTCCTGCCTCAGCCTCCCAAGTAGCTGGGACTACAGGCATGCGCCACCATGACCAGCTAATTTTTGTATTTTTTAGTAGAGACGGGGTTTCACCCTGTTGACCAGGATGGTCTCAATCTCTTGACCTCATGATCCACCCGCCTCGGCCTCCCAAAGTGCTGGGATTACAGGTGTGAGCCTGGCAGTAAGGTATGTTTCAGTTTCCTTGAATACATCCTCGGCTCTTCAGAACGAAGGGAGGGTCTGAGCCTGGAAGGATGGGTCCCTCGGACACCTGCTACCCTGCTGATGAGGTCAGCATGCTTCTGGAACTGCTGGATCCAGGGGTTCTGGTGATGTCATCATCTCTCTATCCGTCTTCCTCTCCCCACCATGCCTCACCACACCCCATCTCTTCCTTGGGTTTGCTTTCCATTACATTGGCTTCATTATCCTGCAAGTTGTAGCCCCACAGCTCCAGGCTTACCTTGTTCTTGCAAGAAATCCCTGTGGGAAAGGGAAGGATTTTTTCCCAATAGAACCACAAAGGCGGCCTGGCATCTGTAATCCCAGAACTTTGAGGGGCCTAGGCATGTGGATCACCTGAGATCAGGAGTTCGAATCAAGCCTGGCCAACATAGTGAAACCCCGTCTCTACTAAAAATACAAAAATTAGCTGGGTGTGGTAGCGAGTGCCTGTAATCTCAGCTACTTGGGAGGCTGAGGCAGGAGAATCACTTGAACCCGGGAGACGGAGGTTACAGTGAACCAAGATCACTCCATTGCACTTAGCAACAAGAGTGAAACTCTGTCTCAAAAAAAAAAAAAAAAACCTGCAAAGTTTCCAGAAAAGGTTCTGATTGGATAGACTTGGGTTATGTGCCCATTCCTGAACAAATCACTGTGGCCACAGGAGGAATACATGGATTAGCTCAGCTGAGCAATGTGCCAGGCAGAGTTGGAAATGGAAGAAAGAGCGCTAAGAGAGGGGCGGTTCCCAAGAAAAGTTCCTGTGGCGCAGTTGACCACAGGAAGAGTGAGGGCAGCCGGCCACTCCTATGACACCCTGTCTGGGAAGCTTCTCTACCCTGGAGACTTCACCCTGCAGAGGGCGCCCTCTGGGTGCTAGATGTGGAGACGGGACTGGTGCAGGATGGGAGGAAGCATGAGGAACGTGTGTGCTCCACAGTGGAGAGAAGCACCAGGGCTACCTCTGCTTATCCTTCCCCTGGTGGCAGGGAGTGGGTGGGAGGGTATTTCTATGTAGGCCGTTATGTAGTGTGAACTAAAGGGGACAGGGAGAACAACCTTACTGTGACCAAGACGGTCACTCTGAGACTAGGGGCACCATTCCTTACTGAGCTGCCCAGGAAATGCCCTGCATTTTGGATATTACCACCCAAGGCTTCGTGAATCCATTTTCTTGCTGGTGGGAGCATAAATTGTTCCAACCAAACTTCATGGGGAGCAACATGGAAACATCAATCACATTTAAAAATGCACAGACCCCCAGCACTTTGGGAGGGTGAGACAGGCGGATCACTTGAGGTTAGGAGTTTGAGACCAGCCTGGCCAACATGGTGAAAACCTGTCTCTACTAAAAATACCAAAATTAGCCAGGCATGGTGGCGCACACCTGTAATCCCAGCTACTCTGGAGGCTGAAGCAAGAGAATCATTTGAACCCAGGAGGTGGAGGTTGTCGTGAGCCAAGATGGCACCACTACATTCCAGCGGGTAACAGTGAGGCTTTTGTTTTTTGAGAGTTTCAGCTACTTGGAGGCTGAGGCAGGAGAATCACTTGAACCCGGGAGATGGAGGTTGCAGTGAGCCCTGATCCTGCCACTGCACTCTAGCCTGGGCAACCTAGCGAGACTGTGTCTCAAAAACACAAACAAACAAACAAAAACAAAAACCTGAACAGCAGGCACTGCTGAGGAAGGAAAAGAATTTTCACAAAAACGTAAGACGGGGATGAACTGGTAGTTTCACGGTGGAGGAGGACTGAAAGAATCAAATGATTTCTCTGTTTAAAAATTGAACCGATAAACTAAGGAAGGGAATGATTCCTGCTGAGAAATAAGCTGATATTATGAGAGTTCAAGGGGAAGGAAATCTCACAGCAGTGCAAAACCAGAAAAAGATTTGGAGGACAAACCCTGAAATCTAACATTCAAAAAAGTGAAAGAGAAGGAAAAAAAAAGATATGAAGGGAAAACAATAATCAAACAACTAATTAAAGAGCATTTTCTTCCTTTCTTTTTTTTTTTTTTCAGAGATGGGGTCTTGCTATGTTGCCTTGAAACTCCTGTGCTCAAGCAATCCTCCTGCCTCGGCTTCCCGAGTCGCTGGGTCTGAAAGCACACACCACTGTACCCAGCTCCTAATTAAAGAACATTTTCTAAGCTGATGAAAGCCTTGATTAAAAGGGCAGATAGAGTTCCAGGAAGGATTAATTAAAAAGACATATACTTAAACATACCCTGGTGTAATTCCTGAATTATGAACTTCCAGACAAAAGGGAGGTTTACTTACAAAGGAAAGAAAAATCATGATGATATTGGCTTTTTTTTGTCTGCCACCCTGGAAGTCAGGAGGTGAATGGAACAGTGATTTCAGGAACAAGGACAGTGACCCAGGGATCTATATCCACAAAAGGTATCATGCACATATCAAGGCAATGGCAAGAGATTTGTATTTTTATTTTTTTGAGACAGGGTCTCGCTCTGTCACCCAGGCTGGGGTGGCTGCCATGATCACGGCTCACTGCAGCCTTGCCTGGCTGGGCTTCAGCAGTCCTCCCATCTTAGCCTCCCAAGTAGCTGGGACCACCGGTATGTGCCACTCTGCCCCACTAATTATTTTAACGTTTTGTTTTTTTTTGTAGAGATTGGCCTCACTGTGGTTGCCCAGGCTGGAAGATTTTTTTTTTTTTGAGATTGAGTCTTGCTCTGTCACCCAGGCTGAAGTGTAATGGTGCAATCTCGGCTCACTGCAGCCTCTGCCCTCCAGGTTCCAGTGATTCTCTTGCCTCAGCCTCTTGGGTAGCTGGGATTACAGGCATACCCCACACTTTGGGAGGCTGAGGCAGTGGATCACTTGAGGTCAGGAGTTTGAGACCAGCCTGGCCCACATGATGAAACCCCATCTATACTAAAAATACAACAAATGGCCAGGTATGGTGGCAGACTACTTGGGAGGCTAAGGCAGGAGAATCACTTGAACCGGGAGGCAGAGGTTGCATGAGCCGAGATCTTGCTACTGCACTCCAGCCTGGGCAACAGATCCAGACTCCCATCTCAAACAAACAAATGTCCACAAATTCTTTGATGATCGTCCCCTCAAGATGTGGACCATGGACCTTAATCTCCCTCCCTAGTCGTGTGGTAGTGTGGGATGGACCTAGTGACCCACTTCTAGCCAAGAGAATCTAAAAGAGTGACAGTATATGACAGGTTAAAGCATGAACGGTACCAGGACTTCCTCTCTCTCATCACTTGATCTGAGGGAAGCTGTGTCAGTAACAGCCCCATGGATGCCCTTGGGACAAGTAATGGAAGCCTCTTGCAAACAGCCACGTGAATGAGCTTCAAAGAGAATCCTGCAGCCTCAGCCCCGCTTCAAAGGACTGCAGCCTTGGCTAATACCCGGTCATAGCCTTCTGAGAGACCCTGAGCCAGGACCATTTATCAGAGCTGCTCCTGGACCTGACCCACAGAAACTGTGAGATAACAAACGTCTCTTGTTGTAAACTGCTAAGTTTTGGTGTAATTTGTTACCCTGCCATAGATAAGTAATTCAGTCTGTAAATAAATACAGCTTTCTATGTTAGCGATGGAAAGGTACCCATTAATGGAAATGAAAAGTATTGTAGAATTTCTGAATGAATACGGGTAAATAATGATGAGAAACCTGAGCTAACCATAAAGGAAAAGTAAATGGGAAAGGGAAAATAACAATAATTTACTAAGCATAAACCAGAAAAACATAATACAATCAGTAAACATACATTAATATGGAAGAGGTCAGACCCAATATACATCATCTATCATTATAAATTATGAATTTTCCTATCAAACAGGAAAAAAGAAAATCCAAATAGATGCTGTTTATATGAGACACATCTAAAATAAAGATACAATGAAAGGTTGAAAATTAATTATTGAGCCAGGAGATAACAGGAAAATGCAGACAATAAAAAGGAGCATAGTGGCACTATGAACATGAGTCAATGTGGAATCCAAGGGGCAGAGTCCTGAGCAGAGAGGGAGATTATGAAACATGGAAGTGCAATTCACAGAGAAACTAAAGTCTTCATAAACATGTATGCACCAAATAATGTGGTAACCAAACACATAAAGCAAAACTGCCAGGAATACACAGAGAATATGATAAAAATATAACTATAATAGAAAGTATTTTAAACAAAGGATCAATTATCTGAGTATCTATTATTCAAGTCCCTGTAATTATGAGACTGCTTTGAAAAACAAAAGCATTCCTGGAACTATAACAGCAGCAACAATAATGATAAAAAATAACAAACATTGAGCTCTTATGATGCGCCAGCCAAGGTTCTAAGTACTTTACATGTACTAACCCTTTTGGTCCTTACCACAAATTATGTGTCATGACTTATTACAATCTGTCAAGATACTATAATAATTTCTCCCATCCTTGCATATGCAAACTTTTGCAATATGACTTATCAGTTCCTCTTTTAAGAGGTAGAATCCATTAAAAAAAATTTTTTTTGAAATGGAGTCTCACTCTGTTGCCCAGGCTGGAGTGCAGTGGTGCAATCTCAGCTCCCTGCAATCTCTGCTTCCCAGGTTCACGTGATTCTCCTGCCTCAGCCTCCCAAGTAGCTGGAACTGCAGGAACATACCACCACACCTGGCTATTTTTTTTCTCTTTTTGTATTTTTAGTGGAGATGGGGTTTTGCTGTGTTGACCAGCCTGGTCTTCAATTCCTGACCTCAGGTGATTCACCCACCTCAGCCTCCGAAAGTACTGGAATTACAGGCTTGAGCCACTGCATCTGCCTGTTTTTATTTTTTTTGAAATGGGGTTTCACCCAGATTGAAGTGCAGTGACTCAATCTCAGCTCATTGCAACCTCCTCCTCTTAGGCCCAAGTGGTCCTCCCATTTCAGCCTCTCTAGTAGCTGGGACTACAGGTGCAAGCCAGCAAGCCTGGCTAATTTTTTGTATTTTTGGAAGAAACAGGATTTCGCCATGTTCCCCAAGCTGGTCTCAAACTCCTGAACTCAGGCAATGCAGCCTCCTCAGCCTCCCAAGGAGAATCTATTTTTTCATCCATGAATCTGGTCTGACCTTGCAACGTGCTTTGACAATGGGATGTTGTGGAGATTACTTTTTTTTTTACTTTCAAGTTAGGCCTCAAGAGACTGCACAACTTCCACTCTTGGTCTCTTGGAACACTTCCACCATCATGTGAAGAAGCCGTGGCTGGGCTGCTGAAGACCTGTGGCCAAACACCCATCACCAGACACGTGGGTGAGGCATCTTAGAACATCTAGCCCCAGGTGAGTTGCTGGATAACTATAGCTGTGTTAGTAATCCACGGCAAGACCAGCAGAAGAGCCATCCAGCTGAGCCCACACCAAACTGCCAACCAGTTTGTGAGAAAACAAAATGGTTTTTCTCTCTTTTTTTTCTTTTTCTTTCTTTCTTTCTTTTTTTTTTGAGATGGAGTCTTGATCTGTCTGGAGTGCAGTGGCACGATCTTGGCTCACTGCAACCTCTGCCTCCTGGGTTCAAGCGTTTCTCCTGCCTCAGTCACCTGAGTAGCTGGTGTTACAGGTTTGTACCACCACACCTGGCTAATTTTTGTATTTTTAATAGAGATGGGGTTTCACCATGTTGGTCAGGCTGGTCTTGAACTTCTGACCTTGTGATCCACCCACCTCGGCCTCCCAAAGTGCTGGAATTACAGGCATGAGCCACTGCACCTAGCCCCACAAAATGGTTTTTGTTTTAAATTTTTGAACTGGTTTCTTTTGCAGAACTATACAACTGAGAAACTATACCCATTTTGCAAATGAGGAAATAGAGGCACAGAAAGGTTGAGTAATTTGCCCAAATTTTCACAGCTCTGATTATGATTCACAGTTAAGCCATGACTTGAATCCAGTTACTAACAAATTGAGCTTTTATAAAATCATTTCCCACCTAAACATTTCTTCCAGTTCACTGTTAGCATTTATCCTGGACAAATGCATCAACATTTCTGATGGTCAGCCTCTCAATGATTATAGAAATAGCCCATAATACAATATAATCAAGTCAATTACGAAACGACACATTTTGAAAAAAGAAGTAGGGTTTTATGAAAGAGTAATATTGGGCGAGGTGCTGGGGGTTCACACCTATAATTCCAACACTTTGAAAGGCCAAGGTGGGAGGATCTCTTAAGGACAGAAGTTCGAGACCAGCCTGGGCAACATAGAGAGAACTTGTCTTAGTACATAAATAAAAATAAATGGTTTATGTGACAGAAATTGTCAACTGTTACCCAAAATTCATTCGTTTTTCACTAACATGAACCCAATTTTGCCTTGAGTGTTATGTATTCAGTTAAAAATTCTTGGCCGGAACAGTGGCTCACGCCTGTAATCCCAGCACTTTGGGAGGCTGAGGCAGGTGGATCACCTGAGGTCAGGCGTTCAAGACCAGCCTGACTAACATGGTGAAACCCCACCTCTACTAAAAATACAAACTGAGCTGGGTGTGGTGGTGCATGCCTATGAGCCCAGATACTTGGGAGGCTGAGGCAGGCGAATCACTTGAACCTGGGAGGCGGAGGTTTCGGTGAATCGAGATTCTGCCATTGCACTCCAGCCTGGGAAACGAGAGGGAAACTTCATCTCAAAAAAAAAATAAATTTTACCTCCTAGATTCCTCTGCAGCTAGGGATAGGTAAGTGATGGTGTTTCAGAAGAGATGGTGTTTCCACCAACACAACATGAAAAATTATACTTGTGGGGCTTCTGTGAAAGTTATTGCTTTCCAGTAAACAAGGGGCAGACTAAGTTGGCTCAAACCTTTTTGCCTTGAGCCATGCCCCCTATGAATTGGAATGTGGATGAGATGCCTGGAGGTGCAGCCACTACCTTGAGAAAGCAAAGAGGAAACCTTCAGGAGGGCAAAGCGGGGCTGGAGGAGCCGCATCTGTGATGCTTTACGTGAGCAATGAAACCAGCCCATCTGTTTGCCCTTGGATTTTTTGTCATATAAGAAAAATAAGCTCCTAGCTTGTTAAAGTTGCTAAATTGGGTTTCTGTCAAATGCAATCCTGACTGATACAAATAGCAAAGGATTAAGAGAGGCCCTTAGGACGATAGCTGAAGCCATCAATTACCTTTTGCAAAACATAATAGTATTGCAGAAGTCAAATGTGAAGTGAAGGGTGTCTTGTCATGCTATCACACAATTTTATTAGAAAAAATATGCTTTCAAAAAGTCAAGATTAGATTTATTATTTTTAAGCAAACTTTTTATTCAAGTACAACATACCTATGGGAACGTACGCTGGATTTATATTTGTTTTCAACATGACATTGTTGCAATTATAACCTAAAATTCAGTAAATATTGGATAAAGTAAATGTCTTTTTGTACTACTTGCTTTCATGTCTTGGCATAATATTATCTATGAAATTTTTCCCTCCCCCAAGTGGATTCCCACTAGAACATTTTTTCTCTTTCCTCTAATACAATTGATTTCGGATAATAATGATGAGCTGTAAATCTTTCAGAAAGTGGTAGATTTCTGTAGATTAAAATGTAGGAGGCTGGGTGCGGTGGCTCACACCTGTATCCCAGCACTTTGGGTGGCCAAGGCGGGAGGATATCTTGAGGCCAGGGGTTCAAGACCAGCCTGGACAACATAGTGAGACCTCATCTCCACAAAAAAATTTTTAAGTGGCTCAGTGTGGTGGCTTTTGTCTGTAATACCAGCACTTTGGGAGGCTGAGGTGGGTGGATAACTTGAGGTTAGGAGTTTGAGACCCGCCTGAGCAACATGATGAAACTCCATCTCAATTAAAAATACAAAAAAATTAGCTGGGTGGTGGTGGACACCTGCAATTCCGGCTACTAGGGAAGCTGAGGTGTAAGAATTTCTTGAATCTGGGAGGCTGAGGTGGAAGAATTGCTTGAATCTGGGAGGCAGGGGTTGCAGTGAGCAGAGATACCACCGCACTCCAGCCTGGAGGACAGAGAGCTACTTCATCTCAAAAAAAAAAAAAAAAAAAAGATTCTACCTGTTACCTTCTCTGATTATATCCCAGCAAAAACAGAAAGTAACAATTAAAAAAAAAAAAAACTATGGTCCCTGGCCCCCCACTGCCCGCACCTGCTCCCCTCAAGAATCATTGAGGAAAACCAACCTGTGATACTTACTTGGGAATTCAGCCATTTCTTAACATGTGGATCAAAAAAGGAATTAAAGAACTTTTGTTTGTTTTGTGTTTTGTTTGTTTGAAGTCTTGCTCTGTCACCAGGCTGGAGTGAAATGGCGCGGTCTTGGCTCACTACAACCTCTGCTTCCCGGGGTCAAGCACTTCTCCTGCCTCAGCCTCTCAAGTAGCTGGGATTACAGGTGTGTGCCGCCATACCTGGCTAATTTTTTGTATTTTTAGTAGAGACAGAGTTTCACCATGTTGGCCAGGATGGTCTCGATCTCCAGACCTTGTGATCTGCCCATCTCAGCTTCCCAAAGTGCTAGGATTACAGGCATGAGCCACCGTGCCCAGCCTTTTTTTTTTCTTTTTTGAGATGGAGTCTCGCTGTGTCGCTCAGGCTAGAGTGTAGTGGCACAATCTTGGCTCACTGCAACCTCCTCCTCCCAGGGTCAAGCAATTCTCCTGCCTCAGCCTCCCAGGTTGCTGGGATTATAGGCACCTGCCACCACGCCCAGCTAATTTTTGTATTTTCAGTAGAGATGGGGTTTCACCATGTTGGCCAGGCTGGTCTCAAACTCCTGACCTCAGGTGATCCGCCCGCCTCAGCCTCCCAAAGTGCTGGGATTACAGGCGTGAGCCACCGTGCCTGGCCATTTTGTTTTGTTTTGTTTTGAGATAGAGTCTCACTCTGTTGCCCAGGCTGGAGTGCAATGGTGTGATCTCAGCTCACTGAAACCTCCGCCTCCCGGGTTCAAGCGATTCTCCTGCTTCAGCCTCTCGAGTAGCTGGAATTACAGGCGCACACCATCACGCACAGCTAATTTTTGTATTATTGGTAGAGACTGGGTTTCACTGTGTTGGCCAGGCTAGTCTGGAACTCCTGACCTCAAGTGATCCTCCCACCTAGGCCTCCCAACCTGCTGGAATTACAGGTGTGAGCCACTGTGCTTGGCCTCACAGACATTTTTAATTATAATAAAAATTACAGTTAACTTTGCACAACATGTAACAATTTGTCCTCCCGCTGGCAATGACCAGGATGGGTGCCTGCGTCCCCACAACCTCATTTGCCTTAGATGCTAGCACTCTTGAATTTTTGTCATTGTCACGGGTGCTGTTCTGGCAGGAGTGTTCCTGACACTTGGAGAGTCTGAGCATCTTTGCCCGTGCTTGTCGGATGCCTGGAGCGCCTCTTCTGTGAATTGCCTGGAACTATCTTGGCCCAGTTTTCCGTGGAGTTGTTTGCCTTTTTGTTATCTGCTTGTAGGAGACCTTTGTTTATTAAGGTCAAGGAGGCCCAGGAAGTGGAGCCAGCCTTGTGAGCAGGGACAGATCACAGAGGGCTGAGCTTCTGGGTTCTTTCTGGGGCAAGGGGCAGATCAGAGGGCCTGATAGAGAGCCTCCACCCCCCACCCCAACTACCTGCTCACAGTGTGTTCAACACCCGCTCACAGTGTGTTCAACTACCCGCTCACAGTGTGTTCAACACCCGCTCACAGTGTGTTCAACTACCCGCTCACAGTGTGTTCAACACCCGCTCACAGTGTGTTCAACTACCCGCTCACAGTG
>CM052668.1:20425671-20508171 GCA_028533165.1 Leontopithecus rosalia
GCTTAAGTGATCCTCCCGCTTCAGCCTCCCAAAGTGCTGGAATGATTCTCCCGCCTCAGCCTCCCAAAGTGCTGGGAGGGAGGCTCTATGCTGGGCCCATTACGTTCTTCTGGATCCGTTGGGTCCCCCTCCTTCTCTGAGCCCTAACACTTCCCTTTGGGGACTTTTCCTTTCCATTGCGGTTTCGTTTTCCCCCTTCACACGCCTCTCATCCAGCTGTAGTGGGCAGTCTTGTTGTTCTTTCTGTCTAATGCATCCTGCTTTTCTCTGGGGGACCCACCCATGACTGACAGTCCATGTGATTTAGGTAGAGCTCCAGTAGGGAGTGGGTACTACCCGGGACTGGCCAGCCAATGAGAGCATGTAAGTCCATCCCAGAAGTCCTCCAGAAGTCTGCCCAGCATGGGGGAGCCTGGGGTGCAGCTGCAGGCCACTGTGATTGGCTAAAGGGTTGGCAGTAAGCTAAGCTGAACCAATCAGAATGAATCCCAAGATATGGCAGAGTACTGCTTAACAAGCCCCTCTCCTTGAGCTGAGGCTGGGTCTGAAACTGTGGTCACCTTTGGCGCCACTGTGCAGAGCCTGCCTGAGAAAGAATCCCACTCCAAGGACAGCTGGGCCTCTCATGACAATCTGGGTCCTGACGCCACTGTTTGAGCCCCCTGGGTGCAGGGCTGCTGGGGTCTCCCAGAAGGAGATTGCTCTTCTCCTCTCCCAGAGGTGTCCCTGGGAAAGCTTTGGACCCTGCCATCTTGCCCATCCCCACCATGCCCACCACTGCTCTGGCTGAGGCAGCTCTCCACTGAGTCTTGCTTTGGGCTCAGTCTCCTAGAGAGGCAGAGTCGGGCACCGTGGGCATAGGAGCCTTGCAGCCTGCCTGGCTCTTGGTTCTCAGGGGCTGGCCAGGGTCACAGTTACCGTAGCCCAGGGGGATTCTTCGAGAGACAGATGGGCTAATTTGGCTCGTTCATCATTTTTAATGCCCTCATTTCGTGTTTTACAGGCAGAAATGGCCCATAAATGGCACAGGAGGCTTCAGAGAGCTGAACTTGTACTTCCCGCTGGGACTTGCACTTACCTTGTGGTTCAGGAGCTGGCTGGCCGATTGTCCCAGGACCTCGTTGGTCACCTTCAGTCAGAGCTTTGATCCTTCCACTTCGGAAAGGGTTTTGATTATCGAATGCCAGGCTCTCTTTCAGTCAGATTTTCCTTGGTCCCACTTTGTTTCATTTTGCTTTAAAATAAATAAATAAATAAATTGGCCGGGTGTGGTGGCTCACACCTGTAATCCCAGCACTTTGAGAGACTGAGACGGGCAGATCACCTGAGGTCAGGAGTTCAAGACCAGCCTGGCCAACATGGTGAAACCCTGTCTCTACTAAAAAATACACAAAAAAATTAGCCGGGCGTGGTGGTGGGCGCCTATAATCCCAGTTACTCAGGAGGCTGAGGCAGGAAAATCACCTGAACCCCGGAGGTGGAGGTTGCAGTGAGCTGAGATTATGCCAAAGCACTCCAACCTGGACAACAGAGTGAGACTCCATCTCAAAAAAATGATTAAAAAATTATTTTCTGGGCTGAGAATGGTGGCTCATGCCTGTTATCCCAGCTCTTTGGATGGCCAAGGCAGGTGGACTGCCTGAGGTCAGAAGTTCAAGACTACCCTGGCCAACACTGTGAAACCTTATCTCTCCTAAAAATACAAAAATATTTGCCAGGTTTGGTGGTACACTCCTGTAGTCCCAGCTACTCAGGAGGCTGAGACATGAGAATCACTTGAATCCGGGAGGTGGAGGTTGCAGTGAGCCGAGATCACGCCACTGCACTCCAGCCTGGGCGACAGAGTGAGACTATCTCAAAATATATATATATATATATTTTACATAGAGATGGGGTCTTTCTATGATGTCCAGGCTGGTCTTGAACTTCTGGGCTCAATCCAACCTCCCACGTCGGCCTCCCAAAGCGCTGAGATGACAGGCATGAGCCCCTGTGCTCAGCCGATTTGCTCCACTTTGGACCCTTTCTCCTCTCTTATCCCCTTTCCTTCTGTTACCTACAAATGTGTTTATCAAACTTCGAGCCTCTAAGAGGCACTGGGCGAGCACACCCTAAGCAGAGGCCTTCCTGATGCCCCAGTCCTCTGCAGCTTTAGTTTCTGCCATTCCCCTCTCCTGGGGTGTCCTGTCCCTTCCCTGAGTAGCCCTTATTGCAATCTGCCACTGCTGAGCATTTTATCGTGGTTGCTTATTTGGTTCACTGCTGTTACACCGTCAGCTCTCAGAAGACAGAAACTCACTTATTTTTTCCCTTAAGTACGCTTGCACCCAGCTCAGAGACCGGCCTATGGAGGGTCCTCGAGAAATATCCACAGCGTGATGGAGTGGGTGGGTGTGAGTGTGCCACGCGCTGGCTGCAGTGCTGGAGGGGAACCAAGCAGACCCTGCCCCAGTGCTGCTCCCAGGAGGCACTGGGAGCAGCACTGGGGCAGTAGTGGGAGGTGGGTGGGTGGGGTGCAGTGAACTGTCCTAAGTGCAAGGGCAGATGAGTCAGAACTGGAGCTGGTAGAGGGAGGTGGGAAGCCTGCCCAGCATGGGGGAGCCTGGGATAGACTCTTTTTTTGGTCAGAGACAGGATCTCACACTGTCACCCAGGCTGGAGTGCAGTGGCACGATCTCAGCTCACTGCAGCCTCGATCTCCCGAGCTCAAGCGATCCACCACAGCCTCCCAAGTACCTGGGAATACAAGTGCATGCCAGCTAATTTTTGTTGTTGTTTTATGTAGAGACAGGGTCTCACTATCTTGCACATGCTGATCTTGTACTCCTGGGCTCATCAAGGAATCCTCCTGCCTTGTCCTCCCAAAGTGCTGAGATTACAGGCGTGAGCCACCTTGCCCCGTCCTGGGTGGACTCTTGTGACTGAAATGCAGAGCTCTAAGAGAAACGCAGAAATGAGAGAAGGGGAGCGTCCATCCAATGCTTGATCATATTCATCTCCTGCTTTTCTTTCCGGTCCTGACTTCCCATGGAGGAATTCGGCCCCCGGGGCAGGAATGGGCTGTGGTTTCTCACCTGCCCCACATTATTAGGCATGTGCATGGCACGTGACTAATCAGCGCTAGCCCATGAGAAATGGCGTGCATCTACAGAATGTCGAGGTGTCTCTATGCAATGCCTTATTTTAGGTCTGCGGTGGGTTAGGGAAGCACAGTGGATTATGAGACTCCAGCCGGAATGTCTTCTTCCAACAAAGGACTGACATTTTCTCTTGTGTGTGCGTGTTTTGTTTTTTTTTTTTTCAGACGGTCTCAAAAATCTGATTACAGATCACCCCTGTAATCTCAGCCCTTTGGGAGGTCAAGGCAGGAGGATTCCTTGATGAGCCCAGGAGTATGAAACCAGCCTGGGGAACATAGTGAGATCCTGTCTCCACAGTTGCCCAGGCTGGAGTGCAGTGGTGTGATCTTGGCTCACTGCAACCTTTGCCTCCCGGATTCAAGTGATTCTCCTACCTCAGCCTCCTGAGTAGTTGGGATTACAGATATGCACCACCATGACTGGCTAATTTTTGTATTTTTAGTAGAGATGGGGTTTCACCATGGTGGCCAGGCTGGTCTTGAACTCCCAACCTCAAGTGATTCCCCCCGCCGTGGCCTCTCAAAATGTTGGGATTATGGGTGTGAGCCATCAGATCTTGCCAGAAGTAACAGATTCATCCCAAGAGCCCATCTCTGTTGTTCCTGCATTGTTCACAACTGACAGCTGGCCTTTGGGACCCCAAACACGTAGCTGGTTCTAGCTCCAGGCGAGGTGTGAGGCAAGGCTATGGGTTCAAATCCCAGTTCTACCACTGAGTAGTGAAAGGCCTGGGGAAGCCCCTTAACCTCTCACAGGCTCAATTCCTGCACCTGAGAAGTGGGTATAGTGGGTAGCCCCAGATGAGGATGGAGGTTGGGGCCATGCCTGGGCCATACTGGAGCACCCTCTGCAGAGCCTCTGCATGGCCGCCCCAAAGCCCGAGTGCAAAGCCCCTCCTCTGCCACCTCTGGAGCACTCGCCTCTATCAAAGCAGGGAGCGGCTGCCTCCTGACGATGTTAGCCAGGCATGGGGCTCTCTGCCCTCCGCACCTGGGCTTTGTGTAATCTTGGGGTTCAATAGGTACCTCTTGAATGATGTGTCAACAACTAGTAGAAACTCATCAGCATTTATGGAAATAGCACACCCTGTTGTCAACTGCCCCCAAACCCTTTGCCACCCCTCCGGTGGCAGCATGTTTCCCGCTGGTGGGGAGAAAGGGCCTTGGACCAGCCAGGCAGGCAAGGAGGCCACAAGTGCAGGACTAATCGTGCCCTCAGATGCTCACACGTGGCCTGCTCCCGGCCCTTGTTTCAGAATGTGGCCCTTCCTAAGCTGCTTTAGCTGGCTGGAGGAGAGGTGGAGGTTGGAGGGGTGGAGAGGGCAGGGGTCTCTCCGCCTTCCCTCTGCCCCTCTCTGCCGCCCAATAGATGGGGACTTAGCACAGGTGCAGCTCCACGTCAGTCACCTTGCAGGCTCTGTAGGGCTGGTGCTTGGGATTCAAGATGCCTGATAAAGGCTCCATCCACAGCGGCTGCCCACAGAAGCCATCTCTCTGTTGCTCCCAGGAGCCAGGATGGCCTGCAGCTAGCAGGGGAGTTCTGATTTTGAATCAGGGAATTCTGACATCAGTCCAGTCTCGTTCCTCAGAGAGGAAATTGTCCCGTCTGCCATCTTTCCAGATAGTTCCTTCTTTTTTTTTTTTTGTTAATCAATGAGAGCTTGTCATGTTGCTCAGGTTGGCCTTGAACTCATAGCCTCGCCTCCTCAAGCGCCAGGAGAACTGGCCAGAGCCACCGCGGCTCCCGCCAGATAGTTCCTTCTAGAGCAGAAGAAGTCCATTCCAGACCTCTGATCACTGACATTTGGGATTTGGTTTTTGGTATTATTTTTTTTTCTTTTCTTTCTTTCTTTCTTTTTTTTTTTGATACATCCTGCTCAGGAAGGTATTATTTTTATACAGGAAAACATGTTCTGAAAAATGCAACTTTACACAGACACTCACACCACTGGGCCTCAACAAGTCCTGATTTTCAAAATACTCAGAGCACTTCCTGAGCTCACCTGAGAGATGCTGTCTTTGGAGTTTGTTCCTGGTGAGTTTTAGAGAAAGAGCCTTCCTTCCTTCCCTCCTTCCTTCCTTCCCTCCTTCCTTCCCTCCTTCCTTCCTTCCCTCCCTCCTCCCTCTCTTCTCCCTCCCTCCCTCCTTCCTTCCTCTCTCCCTCCCTCTCTGCCTCTCCCCTCCTCCCTCCTTCTTTCCTCTCTCTCTCCTTCTTTCCTCCCTCCCTCTCTCCCTTCCTTCCTTCCCTCCTTCCTTCCCTCCTTCCTTCCTTCCCTCCCTCCCTCCCTCTTTTCTCCCTCCCTCCCTCCTTCCTTCCTTCCCTCCCTCCCTCCCTCTCTTCTCCCTCCCTCCCTCCCTTCCTTCCTCTCTCCCTCCCGCTCTCCCTCCTTCCCACCCCCCTTTCTTTTCTTTTCTTTTTTCTTTTCTTTTTTTTTCTTGCTTTGTCACCCAGGCTGGAGTGCAGTGGTGTGATCTCAGTTCACTGCAACCTCCACTCCCTGGTTTCTAGTGATTCTCCTGCCTAAGCCTCCCGAGTGGCTGGAATTAGAGGAGTGCGCCACCACACCTGGCTGATTTTTGTTTTGTTTTGTTTTGTTTGTTTTTTTTTTTGAGACGGAGTTTCGCTCTTGTTACCCAGGCTGGAGTGCAATGGCGCCATCTTGGCTCACCGCAACCTCCGCCTCCTGGGTTCAGGCAATTCTCCTGCCTCAGCCTCCTGAGTAGCTGGGATTACAGGCACGCGCCACCACGCCCAGCTAAATTTTTGTATTTTTAGTAGAGACAGGGTTTCACCATGTTGATGACCAGACTGATCTTGAACTCCTGAACTCGGGTGATCCGCCCACCTTGGCCTCCCAAAATGCTGGGATTACAGGCGTGAGCCATCCCACCTGGCCCAGCTCTAACTTTTAAACCTGCTCCCTGGCCGGCTCTCTTCTGGACTTCTTGGTACCTGAGTTGTTCTTCGTCTCTGTGACCTGCCTTACAGGTGTTTCTGGGGCCCGGCCTGAAGCAGCACCTGGCTGGTGAGATCAGGGTCTAATTCTCGCCTTCCTCCCAGTACCCCGACTCAACGCCTGAGCCTGTCACCCCTGGCTGTGCACGACCCTCGCTTGGGAAGCGTCTTCAAAATTCTAGCGCCTGCTCTTCCCTGCAACTCCACAGCATGCTGAGCACCAGCCGGGGCCCTGGACTCTGTTGCAGGCACACCTCCGATGCACTTTGACCTGCATGCTAAGTGTAGAACGTAAACCCAGGCAGGGGCCGCTCCCCAGCAGGGGCTGAGGTTCAAAGAGCTCGAAGGAAATACCTGCCTGGAAAGACAGGTGGGTTGAGTTCCTCTCCAGAACTTTCCAGACAATAATCAGGCTGTGCGTCAAATCCAGCAAGATTTAACTCCAGACCCGGTTGATCTGCAGCCAGGCCGCTGTTGGGAGCATCAGTGCTTCCATCCTTGATCCATCTTTCCACGTGGCCCTCAGACAGAGAGCACTTCCAACCTAAGCATAAAAATACAGCGGGGAGGCCAGGTGCAGTGGCTCATCCCTTTAATCCCAGCACTTTGGGAGGCCGAGGCGGGTGGATCACTTGGGGTCGGGAGTTCAAGACTAGCCTGGCCAACATGTTGAAATCCCATGTCTACCAAAAATATATAAATTAGCTGGGCGTGGTGGTGGGCACCTGTAATCCCAACTACTCGAGAGGCCAAGGCAGCAGGATCACTTGAACCCAGGAGGCAGAGGTTGCAGTGAGCTGAGATCATGCCACTGCACGTTAGCCTGGGTGACAGAGCAAGACTCCAACTCAAAAAAAAAGAGGGGAAAAAAAGAAAGAAACCCAGAGAGAGCACTGTTATTTACCCTGATGCCTCATTTTCCAGCATGCAGCATGAATAGAGCTGACCACATGAGCACAGGGCCCACCGTGGTCCTACAGGAACATACTGCAGCCTCAGTCTACCCCTCCCCGTTCGTTCCCAGGAAACTGGAGTTGATCATTCATTCTCAGACACTTTTCAGTGCAGAATGGAGGATCTCAGACTTGAACACGCCTGAGAGTTCCTGTACGGAGCTGTGGACCCTAAACCACGCATGCTGTCCTGATGGCAACTCAGGGGGCTTTCCGGGTAGTTCTGCTTTCTCTCTGTGTGTGGAGAGCTCCACACTGACTCTGGGACAGGCAGGGTTGAGGGCCCCTTATCAGTCACCTGGCCTCTCCCCTCTTTCCGGGTGTCACCTCCAATCTGCTAACCTCAATCCCTACACTCTGGCCACAGAGACATTTCTCTGATCTTTGCCTTGAAACCTGGACTCTTGCTCTTCTGGCACACCCTCCTCACAGGTCTTTACACAGCAGGTCGATTCTCACCCTTTAAGTCTTGCCCAAGGTCACCTCCTCTGAGAAGCCCTCCCTGACCACCCAGGCTAAAGGAATCCACCCTCCCATGAAACACTTCCCACACCTGCCACATCTGTGTCAGTCTGCTGCTGCCTTTAGAGGGTTAAGTTTATAGCTCTAGTTACAGCAGCTACAACAGTGCCTGGAGCTGGGTCATTCCCGCATTTAACCATCTGCTGTTCTTGATCATCGATGTTCTTCACTTCAAAGGACAGTAAGGTCCTCATTTTGTAGAGAAACCCCATCTCTACAAAAAATACAAAAATTAGCCAAGTATAAGCTAAGAAAGAATTTAGGAGAATGACTAGGACTGACCATGTTAGCAATGGACCCACGGTAGGAGGCTTCAGGGACGCCCTGCCCGTGTCCCTCCAGTATTTACTGCTTCCTTGCATGAGACCCAGAAGGGGCCTGGCTATCTTTGCTTGGGGACAGGCTCTGTCCCCAGGAGCCTGCTCTGCTTGTGTGCAGATCAAGGCGGAAGTGCCAGAAATTAATGGCCCAGGGAACAGCCTTCAGCAATGATAAGAAGTTGGATAAGTAGCCCAGCTCCCATGTTTATCAGATGGGTTCAAGGCCGGGTCTGCACTGCCTCCCAGAGGCACCAGCAGAGGAGCTGCCTGCAGCGGTACCTGTCCAGTCAAACACTGCACAGTGATGGCTTCCTTCCCTTCCCAGACGCACCTGACACACAACACTCCCTGGAATGGAACTGCAAGCCATCCCTTGGCTCAGCAGCCTCACAGTGATGAACCAACCTCTGCAGAAAAGGCACCCTGGTGTTCTAAGTCCTGGGCAGGGACAATCTGCCCCGAGGAGGAGGATGAGAGTTCGCTGGTGGTCTCCTTCAGCTCTGATGTTGAGTCTCAGGTTCCTGGAAAAAGGGACTCCTTTGGTTCCCTGGCTCCTGCCCCATAGACAAATTAAACTGGACAAGGTGACAAAAGGTGTCATTTGGAAAAGTCTTAAGGCAGGGCTTGGTGGCTCATGACTGTAATCCCAGCACTTTGGGAATTTGAAGTCAGGAGTTTGAGACCACCTGGGCGACATAGTGAGACTCTATCTCCACAAAAATATTAAAAACTTAGCAGAGTGAGGTGGCATGTTTCTGCAGTCCCAGCTTCTTGAGAGGTTGAGTCAGGAGGATCGCTTGAGCCCAGGAGTTCAAGGCTGCAGTAAGCTATGATCGCACCACTGCACTTTAGCCTGGGCAACGGAGCAAGACCCTGTCTCTAAAAAAAAAGAAAAAGTGGCTCAGTGTGGTGGCTCACACCTGTAATCCCAGCACTTTGGGAGGCTGAGGAGGGCAGATCCTGAGGTCAGGTGTTTGAGACCAGCCTGACCAACATGGTGAAACCCTGTCTCTACTAAAACTACAAAAATTAGCTAGTCACAGCGGCACGTGCCTGTAATCCTAGCTACTTGAGAGGCTGAGGCAGGAGAATCGCTTGAACCCAGGAGGTGGAGGTTGCAGTGAGCCAAGATAGAGCCACTGCACTCCAGCCTGGGCAACAGAACAAGACTCCATCTCGGAAAGAAAAGAAAAGTCAGGCTGGGCGTGGTGGCTCACACCTGTAATCCCAGCACTTTGAGAGGCCAAGGCAAGTGGATCACTTGAGATCAGGAGTTCGAGACCAGCCTGGCTACTATGGTAAAACCCCATCTCTACTAAAAAATATAAAAATTAGCTGGGTGTGGTGTTGGGTGCCTGTAATCCCAGCTATTTGGAAGGCTGAGGCAGGAGAATCGCTTGAACCTGGAAGGCAGAGGTTGCGATGAGCTGAGATTGTGCCATTGTACTCCAGCCTGGGCAACAAGAGCAAAACTCTGTCTCAAAAAAAAACAAAAGTCAAAGTCTTTTGGCTAAAGACTGCAGGGGGAATGAGGTGTGGGAGAGAAGGGTGGGGAAAGGAGGTGAGATGCCTGGAGAAGCTGAGGTCCAGGGAACCCACTCTACCCAGAGCAAGCTCTCTGCAGGCAGGACTCAAGCAATAGCCGCAGATGGGAGCACAGAAAGTTTTGTCACTCCTCCCTCCCAGAGATATTTCTAAGGCCTCTATTTTCTTGCCAGTTGGCTAAGAAGCAAAAAAGGAACAATAGATTCAAGCTGAAATAATTTGCATTTATGATGAACACAAGGAATATCTACCTTGCATTTTCCTAAAAAAGAAAAATTAAACCCCGTTTTTAATTAACTGATAAACTATTAATCAAATTTTTGCAATGTTAGGTGACACATTATTCATTTAGATAGAATGACTGTGAACTTAAACTAATCAAATCTGATTTGCCCACATAGGCTTGATTGAAATACATTTTAACTAGCATATACAAAGAGAAAATCTTGGATTTCTTACCTAATCTTCAGAGTATACTGCTGAGTTAATAAGGGCAGTTTTTTTTTTAAATGAGACCACCATTTCTTCATCTGCATATCAAAATCAAGAGGAACTTAATTGCAAAACACATATTCCTGAAATCTAATCATTACACTGCTTTAGGGTATTTTATTGAAGCATGTTAAATTATGGACAGAATATTAATGATGAAACTAATCAAACCCAATTAGTCACTTCTAACAATAGTCACATAAATATACAAGTCAGGTACTACAGTACTGTAGATACGATGTAAAAATGGTTAAAATCTTAAATGTATGGAATATTTATGAAATATTCATGTGGAATTTAAAGCCAAAATTATTGGGGAAAGTCACCATAAAGAAAATAAGTTAGGCAGTGTCCTATGCTGTTTGACCAAAATTCACAAGTTTGCATTTCCTTTGGGTACATTCAAATCCAGGAGATGAGCGAGTCTATAATCAATCAATCAGCAAAATTTGAATAAGATGACTTACCATATTCATGACCTGGTATTTCATTCTTGCATCCAGAGACTTTTTTTGGATTTTTGTTTTCTGACTTTTTCAGGGCCTTTTGGAAAGGGGTCTCCAGGCCTTGGGAAAGCAGATGGAGTGGCGGATGAAGTTTTCTGGGGCTGGGAATTTGCCGTCTGCACTGTCTCCTTCCCTGCCTCCAGCCCCAGGTGCAGAACTGGCTCTGGGGGCAAAAGAAGTGAGGACAGAAGAGAGGAGTCACTGTCTGGGGGCCTCCTCCTCCTCCTCCCACACCTGAGGCTTCGGAGGAAAGTGAAGGGCCCAGGGAGCCCTTGGCCTTGGCCTTGGCCTGCGAGGAGTCTTAGTGGAAGATTCCAGGCCTGGGAGCTGAGCCAAAGCAGACACAGGCAGCACTGGGTCTGCGGTTCCCCAGGCGGAGACCTCCCTCTGCTTCTGTTCAAGCCAGTCCACTTTGGCTACGTGGGCCCAGACCGCAGCATCAGCACATGTACAGCCAGCAGTTTCATCACGTGGTAGCTACAGCCGCCTTTTTAATCAGGGAGTTGTCAAGCCTCACCATTTACTTTTCTGTCCCTTACTCTGTTCTAGTGTCCACTCCTGACCCCCCATTTCTTCCCTCCAGACTTCTTTCCAGGATGCTGCAATCCTACCATGTGTGCTGGGAATTTCAGCTTCTCAAGAGAGCAGGCTGGCAGCACTGGGCCCTGCTCTGGCCAAACATCTCAAGTGGAGCACCAGAGGAAATAAGAAACATTGTTCATTCATTCATCCATCCATCCACCTATCCTATCCACCCACCCATCCACCCATCCATGCATCCATTCACCCATCCACCTATTCATGTACACATTCATGCACCCATCCATCCATCCATCTACCCATGTATCCACGAATCTATCCATCCATCTACTCATGCATCTATCCCATCCACACACCCACACATCCATCTACCCATCCATACACTCATGTATCCATCCGTCTACCCACGCATCTATTCCATCCATCCACCCATGCATCCATGTACCTATTCATGTATCTATCTATCCATCCATTTACCCATGCATCTATCCCATCCATTCACTCATCCATGCATCTAGTCATCCATCCATCCATCTGTCCATGCATCCATCCATCCATCTTCCCATGCATCTATCCTATCCACCCACCCATCCATGCATGCATTCACCCATCCATGCACTCATATACCCATTCATCCACCCATCTGTCCATCCATCTACTCAAGCATCTATCCCATCCACCCACCCATACATCCATCTACCCATCCATCCACCCATCTGTCTATCCATGCATCTATCCCAACCACCCACCCATCCATCCATGTATCCATTCATCACCCATCTACCCATGCATCTATCCTATCCACTCACTCATCCATGAATCCATCCATCCACACATGTATCCATCCATCCATGCATCCATGCATCCCATAAACATTTACCAAGGACAAATATGTCCCGGGCCCAGTGCTGGACTCTCCCCAAGCTTAGGGAGCATATTACAGAAGCAGACTTTGTGTTGCTTTATCTTGCACAGCATGCATACTCCTGCTTCTGATACAGGCGTTTATATTGTCCTTTGAAGGACCCCTCTGACACACTTTTATTCCCTGAGGTCTAGGGGGCTGCTCCATCCCTCAGTCCACAGTGGCCATGTGATCCAGGCCTACCCTAGTCCCTGAGATGGGCTCAAAGGCAGGCACATGACCAGGGTGTCATGCTGGGAGTTTTGCTGGAACTAAAAGAAGAGATAAGCCCCTTGCTGCTTGGGGCCTCTTGAGGGAGAGGTTGGGACCGTAAGATGGACATGGCCTGCCTGAGACTGAAGCCAACAAAGGCGAGGAGGCCAAGTCCTTACGGCATTGATGGAGCTCCCCGATCCCACTGTGCCCAGAAGTTTCCACTTACCTGAGCTGATAGTTATTTTTCCTTTAGCCAAGTTGAATTGTATTTTCTGTCACTTGCAACAAAAGGAGTCCTGGCTCATAAAGAGGAGAAACAGGGAAGACACTATCTAGACAGACCCTCAGAGCTGCAGCAATCCAAGGATAGGGCAGTGTGAGGTGTTGAAGGCAAGGCACAGCCTTTTGGCTTCTGCAGCGTGAACTATGGAAACAGCAGATTGGAGAGAAACCTTCGTTGTTTTTGAAGGCCCAACAGGGCTGTGTCTTACCCCTTTGTGATCAGTGACGGGTGGCATGTGAAGTGACTGTGTTCACCTCACAGGTGAGGAGATCCTGTGGCCCGTACCTGACTGGATGTGGTCACAGATGTGCCGGGGTGGATACATTCTAGCGAGTTTGCATGCCAGACCAGTACTGAAAACACAGTATTGATCTGAGAGTCCTTCTGTCAAGAATTTCCTTCTTACCTGGCATTTGAGGCTCCCCATGGGCTAGTCCCAGCCTATCTCTGCACTGCTCCAGCTGTCCTCCACACTTTGTTGTCTGGAGTTCTCCATCTCTGTCATTTCATTCTGTACATCCCAGCTCCAATGTCAGTTCCTCCATGAAGTCTTCCCTGATTCTTGCCAGCTCCATTGGATATTTTCCTGCTCAGAAGCCTGGTCGGGGAGGAGGGATTGTTCTTACAGATCCCCCATAACCTTTGCTTTCTGCGCCTTAGAGTATAAAGGGGAAATCTGGGTGCAAAGCTGGTATCTGCCTTTGGGTGGGGACACAGCAGCAGAAAGAAAGATACAGAGTTAAGCACAAGATCTTAGCACAAGATGAAAACCTCAGCCCAAGATAAATGGCGGAGTCTGCAGTGAGGCCAGTGGACGCCTCAGAGGACTGGGCGTAAGAGTGGTATTGAAATTACCCACTTCTAAGCTCCAGGGAGAGGCTAGTGCTCTTGGCCTTGGTGGATGTCTGTGACCCAGGTTCCCTACCCAGGAGCTGCCTTTTCCTTCCAGCCTCCCGGCACCATCAGGAAGGGTTGCTTGGCAGGCCACCTTCAAACTTCAGTGCAGAATGTCCCCAGGTTCTATAAGCCTCCACCCTCGAGTTCCCAAGGGGTCTACTTGAGATGTAGCCTCGGGTCAATGGTGCATTTCCATAGCAAGCTAAGCTGGACCTTGGTAAAGTGCCTTATGTATTTGTTTGTTTGTTTGTTTGTTTTTTCTGAGACAGAGTCTTGCTCTGTTGCCCAGGCAGGAGTACGGCGGCATGATCTCAGTTCACTATAGCCTCTATTTCCCAGGTTCAAGCTATTCTCCTGCCTCAGCCTCCCAAGTACCTGGGGTTACAGGTGCCACCACCACACCGGCTGATTTTTGTATTTTCGGTAGAGACGGGGTTTCCATTTTTTTTTTTTTTTGAGTCGGAGTTTCACTCTTTACCCAGGCTGGAGTGCAATGGTGCAATTTCGGCTCACCGCAACCTCCACCTCCTGGGTTCAAGCAGTTCTCCTGCCTCAGCTTCCTGAGTAGCTGGGACTACAGGCGCATGCCACCGTGCCCAGCTAATTTTTGTATTTTTAGTAGACACGGGGTTTCACCATGTTGACCAGGATAGTCTCGATCTCTTGACCTCGTGATCCACCCGCCTCGGCCTCCCAAAGAGTTGGTATTATAGGTGTGAGCCACGGCATCTGGCTGAGACGGGGTTTCTCCATGTTGGCCAGACTGGTCTCAAACTCCTGACTTCAGGTGATCCACCAGCCTCAGCCTCCCGAAGTGCTAGGATTAAAGGCATGAGCTACCTCACCCAGCCTTCAAGCCATTTTTAATCCATCCCATCATCACATTATTCGATTTTCCTCCCTCCCAGACTGGGTTTCCTGTAGGAGGTGTGGCTGCTGTGGGTTTTACTAAAGATGCAACTTAGCCTCGGCATCTTTATCTGTGAAATGGACATGGTAATGGCTAACCCATGGCGCTTAGACAATGCAAGCCAGCTTTTTTAGCCTTGCAGGGTTCAGATCTGATGGGTGAACCATAGTCCATCTCTTTGCAACAATCAGCTCTGGACCTGTGTTCTTGTTTTTGTCAAGAAGAAGAGAGTCTATACCGATGAAACCAGAATCTATTTCAAGTCAAGCAGAACTTCTCTGGAAGCTGGGGTAGCATCCCATGTTCCCATGGTTTGCTGCAGGGGGAGCTGGGGAACCCCTAGGAAGGCCCACTTTTTCCTGCCAGGAAGCTGAGGAGGCAGTGGGCGCATAGGTACTTCTCTCACCTCTCTGTTCCGTGGGGCTGCAGAATTTGTGGACAGCCCCCGTGGCTTCATAGCTACTCCCGCCGCCCACCTGGCAGGCCTCCATTCCTTCTAAATGCAGTCCAGGCCTCTGTCCTCTCCCACCCCAGGCCGGAAAAGACCCATAGAGGGGAGGCAGGTCCCATGGTCCAGGCAGACTGATAACTCAAAAAGGGAGCATTGTGTCATCAGAGACACACCTGGGGGAGGACTTATTTCTGCTCTGGACTCCCACAGCGGTCTGGACTTATCTCCGGTTTGCAAGCTCCCCCCAACCCCACACACATGCTGAAACACTCTGCTTCACTCTAGAAAGAGGAGAACCACTTAGATGATTGACCAAACCTGGAAGTTTGGGCCTCCGTGGATCTTCCTGGAAACACCTGGAAGTTGACTTGTAAGCTGTTGAAGCATCGTCAAGTCCCACATCATGATGAGATGCACTCCAGGCTAATTAGGCTTTAAACGGCATTTTTTTTTTTTTTGAGAGTCTCACTCTGTTACCCAGGCTGAAGTGCAGTGGCATGATCTCGCCTCACTGCAAGCTCCACCTCCTGGGTTCATCCTCATGCTTCAGCCTCTCGAGTGGCTGGAACTACAGGTGTGTACCACCACACCTGGCTAATTTTTGTATTTTTAGTAGAGATGGGGTTTCACCATGCTGGCCAGGCTGGAGTCAAACTCCCGACCTCAAGTCATCCACCCGCCTCAGCCTCCCAAAGTGCTGGGATTGCAGGCGCAAACCAACACACCCAGCCGTAATCAGGTTTTAAATCTTCTGAACTGCGAAATTTTGGAGGATTTTGGTTCTATTGATTGAAAACATAAAAATGCAACTCTTCTCTTTTTTTTTTTTTAAGACAGGGTTTCACCATGTTGGCCAGACTGGTCTTGAACTCCTGACCTCAGGTGATCTGCCCACCTCAGCCTCCCAAAGTGCTGAGATCACAGGCGTGAGCCACCATGCCCGGCCCGAAACTCTTCTCATTCAATGAGCACAAACCCCGACTGCCATCAGGGAAGACTGGTATCCACTGGCCTGATTGTCACATAACTCCCGGCGCGGTTGCATGACTGCTGGGAGGCGTGGTCACTAGGGAGGGTTGCACCACGACTGAGCAGTGCCCCAGCTCCGTGGGAGTCACACATCTCCCCGAAGTGCCTGTTTAGTTACCAAGCCATTAAACCAAGTATTAAAATAAAATGAACTCGGAACCAGGCTTTCAAATTGCTGCATCACAAAGTGTTCATCAAGATTTTCAAAAATAATGAAGCACATTTAATCACATTGCCATTCACTAAGAGTATCATAATTAATATTTGGGTGACAGTTAAAAGATTGTGTTGTTAATAAATAAGTTATTTTAAATATTGTTTATCTCTAGCTTATCCTTAAAACATCTAATCTGTGTATGTTTTATTATAAACATAGTGAAATAGTCCCATAGTACATGTATATTGGTGACACATCTTTGTTTGGGATCCCCTGAAATCATACCTGAGATAAAGAAGGGGTGCAGGTAGTTTATTTGGGAGTTGATTTCAGGAAGCATGAGGGAGAGAGTAGGGAAGGAGACAAGGGCCCGGCAGGTATCTCACGCCTATAATCCCAGCACTTCGGGAGGCCAAGGGGGGCAGATCACTTGAAGCCAAGAGTTCAAGACCAGCCTAGCCAACATGGCAAAACCCCATCTCAACCAAAAATACAAAAATTAGCTGGGCATGGTGGCGTGCACCTTAATCCCAGCTACACTGGAGGCTGAGGCAGAAGAATCACTGGAACCCAGGAGGCAGAGATTGTAGTGAACCAAGATCACATCACTGCACTCCAGCCCCTGGGCAAGAGAGTGAGAATCTGTCTCAAAAAAAAGGAGACAGGGAGAGTGCATTTAGGACAGGCTCACCTCCCTCCATAGGGCCTTTTGAGATACCAGGTAGAATGCATACAAATTGTTCCACTGAGGAATGGGGAAGCTGGGATATTTTCCCCCCATTTCTGTCCTTTTTTGGTCAAGAGTTGCCCTTAGGAGCCGGGCGCGGTGGCTCAGGCCTGTAATCCCAGCACTTTGGGAGGCTGAGGCAAGAGAATCACCTGAGGTCAGGAGTTCAAGACCAGTCTGGCCAACATGGTGAAACCTGGTTGCTACAAAAATTAGTCGGACGTGATGGGGGATGCCTGTAATCCCAGCTACTTGGGAGGATGAGGTGAGAAAATCACTTTAACCCAGGAGGTAGGTGTTGCAGTGAGCTGAGATTTTGCCATTGTACTCACTCCAGCCTGGGCGACAGAGGGAGACTCTGTCCCCCTCTCAAAAGAAAGAGAGAGAGAGAGAGAGAGAGAGAGAGAGAGAGAGAGAGAGAGAGAGAGAGAGAGAGAGAGAGAGAGAGAAATATCTGTGCTTGTAAACATTTGGCTGAAAAGGGCAAATAACCAAAAACTGGGTAAAGCTGGCACAGTGGCTCACACCTATAATCCCAGCACTTTAGGAAGCTGAGGCGGGAAGAGCGTTTTAGAACAGGAGTTCAAGATCAGCCTGGGCAATGTAGCAAGACTCTACAAAAACATTTTTTTAAAATAAAATAAAAATTAGCAGGGCATGGTGGTGCACACCTGTATTCCCAGGTATTTGGGAAGCTCAGGCAGTAGGATCCCTTGAGCCCAGGAGTTCAGGCGGCAGTGAGCTATGATTGTGCTACTGCATTCCAGCCTGCGTGACAGAGTGAAACCTTATCTCTAAAACAAAACTAAACTGAATGGAGGCTACTCATCTTGAGATTTTTAGGAAGTGGCAATGAACGGGTGATGGGGAGTAACTGCTATTTGAATCCAATCTCTATCCTTGTTATTAACAATGAAAGCCCACCGACGCCCGCCCCCCAACCCCTCACCACCATCCACCCCTTGCCCTTTGGCACCCAGCCCAGGTTATTTAATGGGTAAAATCTACCAAATCCTAAAGGACAAGAAAATAATTGTGCTGCTTTAACTGTCCCAGAGCATAGAAAAAGACCTGCTATGTCCCTAAATGAAGACTTAGTGTTGGAATTATAGGCATTCCCCTTGGATTAGTCTACAAATTTAGTGTAATTCCAATCAAAGCAAAGGGAAACTCATTCTGTCAAAATTTTTATGGCTTTCTTTTAAGAGCTTCTGAAAGGCACCCCTCGATGCCTTTGAATTTTATTTTTTTAATCAAGTTAATTGAGGTATAATTTTCATACAAAAAAAGTGCATCAATTTGAAGTGTGCACTTTGATGAGTTTGGCAGCCTTGTGCACCCCCGAAAGCAACACCAAGACTGAGACACAGAACATTTCCAACACTTCCAAAAGTTTCCTCATGCCCTCTTCAGTCCCCTCCCCAAGCCCTGGCCACAGGGACCACCGACTCCTTCCCATTACTAGAGATCAGTTTGCATTTTCTAGATTTTATGTAAGTGGAATGATGCTGGACACATCTTTTTTTGGTATGTGGCATTTTTCACTCTGCATGGCTATCTTGGTGTTTAGCCATGTGGTCCATTCAGGTATATTACCAAGTCATTTCCCATTGCACAAATATACCATATTTTGTTTGACAATTCACCTGTTGTTTTGTCATGGATGTTATTTCCAATCTTTCTTTGGCTCTTGTGAATAAACAGTAAACCTTTTTTTTTTTTTAAGAAGACTCTCACTCTCTCCCACAAGCTGGAGTGCAGTGGCACAATCTCAGCTCACTGCAACCTACGCCTCTCTGGTTCAAGCAATTCTCCTGTCTGAGCCCCTGGAGTAGCTGGGATTACAGGCATGCACCACCATGTCCGGCTTGTTTTTGTGTTTTTAGTAGAGATGGGGTTTCGCCATGTTGGCCAAGCTGGTCTCAAACCCCTGACCTCAGGTGATCAGCCCACCTTGGCCTCCCAAAGTGCTGGGATTACAGGTGTGAGCCACCGAGCCCAGCCGTACATTTTTTGTTTGTTCAAAGCAGAAGAAACCTCAGACATTGCACAGTTTTAGGATTTAGCCCTACTGCGATCGTGAGCTTCCTGTCTAGGAGGACAATAAGCACCTCGGTTCTACTCGGTGAGGACCCCCAGGTCCTTCCCGCCCCTGGAGCCACCTGTCACTTGAGCTGAGAGATCAGCCGTGAGGAGTAGAGCCACTTCTGGCTGAGAGGAATTGTTCTGGGGGTTGGTTAGTTAGCAGGAGAGCTCAAGGGAGAAGAAAACTGTGTCCAGGGGTTGAACACTTCCAGATGAAGAAGGCGAGGCATAGAGGACTCTTGTCACTAGGAAACGTATCTGAGACACATGCGCAGCTAACATACTTTACGGCGAAATGTATCCATTTGCAGCAACCACACTTCTTGCCTCCCTCCTCGGAAGAAAGAATTTGACTGATGGGCATAAGGCAGGAGAGACCCAGATAAGTTTTAGAGCAGGAGTGAAAGTTTATTAGAAAGTTTTGAAGGCCGGGTGCGGTGGCTCAAGCCTGTAATCCCAGCACTTTGGGAGGCCGAGGCGGGTGGATCACGAGGTCAAGATATCGAGACCATCCTGGTCAACATGGTGAAACCCCGTCTCTACTAAAAATACAAAAAATTAGCCGGGCATGGTGGCGCGTGCCTGTAATCCCAGCTACTCAGGAGGCTGAGGCAGGAGAATTGCCTGAACCCAGGAGGCGGAGGTTGCAGTGAGCCGAGATCGCACCATTGCACTCCAGCCTGGGTAACAAGAGCTAAACTCCGTCTCCAAAAAAAAAGAAAGTTTTGAAAAGGATTGTGCGCGGTGGCTCATGCCTGTAATCCCAGCACTTTGGGAGGCTGGGGCGGGTGCGATCTTGGCTCACTGCAACCTTTGGCTTCTGGGTTCAAGCAATTCTCCTGCCTCAGCCTCCCGAGTAGGGAGGGACTACAGGTGCAGGCCACCACGCCCGGCTACTTTTTGTATTTTAGTGGAGACGGGGTTTCACTATGTTGGCCAGGATGGTCTTGATCTCTTGACCTCATGATCTACCCACCTCAGCCTCCCAAAGTGCTGGGATTACAGGCTTGAGCCACTGCACCCAGCTTATTTGTATTTTTTTAGAGATGAGATCTCTTGCTGTGTTGCCCCAGCTGGTCTAGAACTCATGATCTCAAGCAATCCTCCTGTCTTGGCTTCCCAAAGTGCTGAGGTTACAGGTGTGAACCACCATACCCAACTACAATTCTTACTAGGTTTAGTTCTAGAGTTTGTTTTGTTGTTCTGGATTGAATCTATTTTTTTTTTCTCTTTATTAACTCCAGTAATGGCTATAAGCAAGGATTGAATCTATTGACAGGAAAATTTTTTTCTGATGTATTAGGCCCACAATTAGGTTGATAGCATTCATGATATGATTCTAATTTTTGCAAAGACTGTATTGACATATACAGATAGCTGTATATGTAGGAAAATTTAGGTATAATTGTTTATTCAGTTCTCTGCCTCCACTTGGTTGATCTGTTTTAGGGAAGAAACTATATTTTGATGAGTTTATTTGTAACACCTGCATAGCACCTGGCACATTGGTAGCTCACAAATCCTTTTTACATCAATGAATGAATAGAATAAAGGGATATTGAAGGACCTGCATCGAGAGATGACAGTTTCTTTTCCTTGAGTGCAAATGAAGTTGATTTCTTTATTTCTGCTTCCTTGTATTTTCTGATTTTTCTCTTGTGATCATGTATTACATTGTAATTTAAAGAACAGAAAGAAAAAGATACTCACTTGGAAAAAGAAGAACCGTAATGAAAGAGCACCACAAGGTGTACCTCATATACTACTAGTGAATTTTATTTTATTTTTTTTTAGATGGAGTCTCACTTTGTCGCCCAGGCTGGGGTGTAGTGGTGTGATCTCGGCTCACTGCAGCCTCTACTTCCTGGGTTAAGCAATTCTCTGTCTCAGCCTCCCCAGTATCTGGGATTACAGGCGCCTGCCACCACGTCTGGCCAATTTTTGTATTTTTAGTAGAGACGGGGTTTCACCATGTTGGCTAGGCTGGTCTTGAACTCCTGACCTCATGATCCACCCGCCTCAGCTTCCCAAAGTGCTGGGATTATAGGCATGAGCCACCACTACCGGCCTTTTTTTTCTTCTTGAGACTGTCTGACTCTAAGCTGTACTCATCTAAGCTGCAGTACAGTAGCAAGATCTTGGCTCACTGCAGACTATGACTCTAGGGCTCAAGCAATCCTCCCACATCAGTCTTCTGAGTAGCTGGGACCACAGACATGTGCCACCACATCCAGCTAATTTTTTGTAGTTTAGGTAGAGATGGGGTTTTGCCATGTTGCCCAGACTGGTCTTGAACTCCTGAACTCAAGTATACATTTTTAAAATGAGAAAAACAGGCTGGGAGTGGTGGCTCATGCTTGTAATCCCAGCACTTCTGGAGGCTGATGCAGGTGGATCACCTGAGGTCAGGAGTTCAAGACCAGCATGGCTGACATGCCAAAAACCCATCTTTACAAAAAATACCAAAACATTAGCCAGGCATGGTGGTGCACACCTGTAACCCAGTTACTCAGCGGGCTGAGGCAGGAGAATCGCTTGAACTTGGAAGGTGGAGTTTGTAGTGAGCCAAGATTGTGCCATTATATCCCAGCCTGGGTGACAGAGTGGGACTCCATCTCAAAAAAATTAAAATAAAATAAAAATAAAATGAGAAAAACATGCAGTTGCTAAAATTGCTCAGGAGGCAGGCCTTCGCTTCTTGGGTGATTCCCATTTCAGTGGCATGATTTTGCGGTCTGTAAATGGGCTTTCTCCCGCCTTACCGGTGCCTCTCACCACTCCTGTGCAGGGCAAGGGTCAGCTTGCCTGCTGCTCCTGGCTCCAGGCCCTCAGCAAAGGCCCAGCACAGTTCAAAGGTACTAGAGGGAAGCCAGGGAAAGTAATTCTTTAGTCCCCGAGCTTGTTTTTACACGATGATGAAATACGGCACGTGTTGCTACAATGGCTGGGCACATTTACAGGGAGGGCAGACCTGGGGGCCCCTTAGGGCTGGGAGGCCCACCAGGTCAATAATATATGCAGCCAGCAAAAGACAACATCGACCTCATTTCCTCCAGAGAGTAGACTGTAGCCCTGGAGTCCTGGTTTGCATGTAAATAATGAGCAAGGTACTGAATGGCCACTTGTATCGAGGGGAGAGTGAAACAAGAACGAGAAAGACAAATTTGAAAAATATGAGGGCACCACTTACGGATCTGTGCGAGGAAGTGTAATTCATCAGGTTAATTTTGCTTCCTCTAGAAAGCAGCGCAGTGTTGGTATGCTTCTATGTCAGATTTTCAAACGGTTTTGGTATGATTATTATCAATGAAATAATCACTGTCAATAACAAAAAGTAAGTGTCTCGAGAGGACAACTGATGCGCACTTGCAATGTTTGGCCCTGGGGCCCATTAAATCCTGACCGCAGTGCTGAGGAGTTGCCCCATAAATGATTTGGCTACACGGGGAGTCATCTGGAAGGAGGCTAAGGGTGTTTGATTCTGGCGAAGTTAGGCTTTCTGCCTAGATCTGGCGCCAGGCAGCAGCCTAGGGCCTCCTCAATCTGAAAGCTCTTGGTTTGCTTTTTTTTTTTTTATCTGTTTTTTGAAACCGAGTCTCATTCTGTAGCCCATGCTGGAGTGCAATGGTGTGATTTCTGCTCACTGCAACCTCCATCTCCTGGATTCAAGTGATTCTCCTACCTCAGCCTCCCGAGTAGCTGGGACTACAGGTGCATACCACCATGCCCAGCTAATTTTTGTATTTTTGCTAGAGATGGGGTTTCACCATGTTGGCCAGGATGGTCTCAATCTCTTGACCTCGTGATCCACCCACCTTGGCCTCCCAAAGTTCTGGGATTACAGGGGGTGACCCACAGCACCCGGCCAGTTCACCTTTTAAAGCTCTTTTTCTTCTTTCTTTCCTTCCTTCCTTCCTTCCCTACTTCCTTCCCTCCCTTCTTTCCTTCCTTCCTTCCTTCTCTCCCTCTCTCCCCCTTCTTTCTCTCTCTTCTTTTTCTTCTTTCTTTCTTTTCTCTTTTTGCCTTTCCTTTCTTTCTTTTCTTTTACTTTCTTCCCTCCTCTCCCCTCCCCTCCACTCCCCTTCCCTTCCCTTCTCTTTTTTGAGACAGGGTCTTGCAAAGTTGCCCAGGCTGTTCTTAAACTCCTAGCCTCAAGTGATCCTCTTGGCTTGGCCTCCCAAAGAAGGAATTATTATCACTATTTTGCCTTAGATGTGATAATGGTTATAGTTTTACATACTTAAATTTTGGAGATACCTGCTGAAATTGATTGGTGGAATGATAGAATTTAGGGGATTTGCTTCAAAATATCCGGGAGAGGCAATAGGTGGAGGTACAGAAGAAATAAAATTGGCCGTGAAGTGGCTATGGGTTCGGATGACAGATATGTGGGGCTCACTATTCTGTTCTACCTTTTTACTTGCTTGAAATTTTTTGTAAGAAATAAAGCTTCCCAGGTGGTTCTGATGATCAGCCAGAGCTGGGAACCCTGGTTTGGCTGATCCGCAGAGGCTGATTACTAGGTATTGTTCTTTGACCTTCCACATTGTGGGCACTGTGATGGTAATCAGGACTGGTTCATGTTCCCACTCTAGTTTGGAGGAGGTCATGGGATACGATAACAAGAAAAGGGTCTGGAAAAGGTCCCCTGACAAATTCGTTCTTCCAGATCATCAACTGACCTGCATTCCACTGGGAACAGGATGTCGGATCAAAATTGTCTTGTTTCTTAGAGAAACAGCCTCCTTTCCCATAAAGAGACAGGAAGAGCTGGGCGTGGTGGCTCACACCTGTAATCTCAACACTTTGAGAGGCTGAGGCAGGCAGATCACAAGGTCAGGAGTTTGAGACCAGCCTGTCTAATATAGTGAAATCCCATCTCTACTAAAAATACAAAAAAATTAACCGGGTGTGGAGGCTTCAGACAGGTGCCTGTAATCCTAGCTACATGGGAGGCTGAGGCAGGAGAATCACTTGAACCAGGGAGGTGGAGGCTGCAGTAAGCCGAGATTGCACCACTGCACTTAGCCTGGTGATAGAGTGAGACTCCAACTCAAAAAAAAAAAAAATAGGAGATTCTTTCTTTCTTTCTTTCCCTCCCTCCCTCCCTCTCTTTCTTCCTTTGACAGGGTCTCACTCTGTCCAGGCTGGAGTGCAGTGCTGAGATCAGAGCTCACTGTAACCTCCAACAACTGCACTTAAGTGATCCTTGTGACTCAGCCTTCCAAGTAGCCGTGACTACAGGCATGCATCAGCATTCCAGGCTAATTTTTAAAATTTTTCTAGCGATGGGGTCTTGCTATGTTGCCCAGGCTGATCTTGAATTCCTGGCTTGAAGTGATCCTTCAACCTTGGCCTCCGAAAGCACTGGGATTACAGGTGTGAGCATTCACGTCCAGCCTTCGATCTTTATTTTGAAAAATAAAATAAACAATATTAGCTTATTAATGTATTGAACTAATTATTTATTGGATTGCTACTCTATGCCAGGCACTCTGCCATGCTCTATTTAAGTTCTCAGTTTAATCTGGGGCCCATCACAGTGGCTCACGCCTATAAACCCAGCACTTTGGGAGGCCGAGGTGGGTGGATCACTTGAGGTCAGGAGTTCCAGACCAACCTGGCCAACATGGTGAAACTCTATTTCTACTAAAAATACAAAAATTACCTGGTTGGGGTGGTACCTGCCTGTAGTCCTAGCTACCTAGGAGGCTGAGGCAGGAGAATTGCTTGAACCTGGGAGGTGGAGATTATAGTGAGCTGAGATTGCACTTCGGCCTGGGTGACAGAGTAAGACTCTGTCTCAGAAAAAAGAAAAAATAATGAACCCACATCATGCTGAAAATGTAAGAAAAAAAGAGTAAAAAAAAGAAAGAAAAAGAAAAAAGGAGTTTAATTTGCAGACCTCTGGGGGATCCCAGACATCCTTTCAAGGGGTTTACAAGGTAAAAACAATTTTACATTTATATTTATTTACGATAATGCTAAGATGTCGTCTTGGTATGAAAACTGCTCATGCCCCGACATTAATTTGTCAGTGGCACTGGCTATACTAGTAGTCCATGTATTCTTCTTCCTCACTCGCAGTTTATTTGCTTTTACTTTTTACTGATTTTTATGTTTTGAGATAGAATCTCCCTCTGTCACCCAGGCTGGAGTGCAGCGGCACGATCGTGGCTCACCGCAGCCCCAACTTCGCAGGCTCAAACATCCCTCCCACCTCAGCCTCCCGAGTAGCTGAGACTACAGGTGTGTGCCACCACAACTGGCTAATTTATTTTCTTTATTTATTTACGTATTTGTTTATTTATTTATTTAAGACAGAGTCTTGCTCTGTGGCCCAGGCTGGAGTACAGTGGTGCAATCTTGGCTCACTGTAACCCCCACCTCCCGGGTTCAAGCAATTCTCCTACCTCAGCTTCCCTAGTAGCTGGGATTACAGGCATGCACCACCATGCCCGGCTAATTTTTGTATTTTTAGTAGAGACTAAAAACATGTTTCACCATATTGCCCAGGCTGGTCTCAAACTCCCAACCTCATGTGATCCGCCCAGCTCAATCTCCCTAAGTGCTGGGATTACAGGCGTGAGTCCACTCACAGTTTAAAACAGTCCACTTTCACTTAAAAATGTTCCTAATGAAGCAGTAAGAATTAGTGTTATTAAATTTTAATTCTCAAGTCCATTTCTCAAGATTGTGACAAAGAGAGTGACAGAACACGATTCTGCCACACACCGGGTACAATGGCTTTTCAAGGTGAGACACTGGTGCAGTTATTTGAGTTGCGAGCTGAACTAGCTGCATTTTTTTTTTATCATGGAACACTGTTTTTACTTGGAAGAAAGGTCTGACACATCAAACCACAGATATTCAAACTTGGGTATTTGGCAGACATTTTCTCAAAAATGAACAAAATGAGCCTGTCACTTCAAGGAAAAGAACTAGTAGTATGTTTTGCCAATGAAAAAATTCAAGCTTTCGAGTTGAGCATTAGAATTTTAGGAAAACTTGTTATCTGCCACCAAGAGCTTGACAGCTTCTCAGGTTTTTTTTTTTTTTTTTTTGAGATAGAGTTTCCGTCTTGTCACCCAGGCTGGAGTGCAATGGTGCAGTCTCAGCTCATACCTCCCAGGTTCAAGTGATTCTTCTGCCTCAGCCTCTCAAGTAGCAGGGACTACCAGTAGCATGCGTCACCACACCCAGCTAATTTTGTATTTTTAGTAGAGATAGGGTTTCACCATGTTGGCCAGGCTGGTCTCGAACTCCTAACCTCAGGTGATCCACCCACTTTGGCCTCCCAGTGTGCTGGGATTACAGAAGTGAGTCACTGTGTCCAGTCAAGGCTGGGGAATTTATTTTTTAAAAAAAGGGGGGGCTATTTGGCTTACAGTTCTGTAGGCCATACAAGCACGTGGCACCAACATCTGCTTGGTTTCTGTTGAGGCCTCAGGAAGCTTCCAATCATGGTGGAAGGCAGACATCACATGGCGAGTGGAAGTAAGAGCAAGGGAGCACTCATTACTGCAGGAAGAGCAGCAAGTCGTTCATGAGGGATCCACCCCCATGACCCAAACCCCTCCCACGAGGCCCCACTTCCAACATTAGGGATTATATTTCAACATGAGATTTCAAGGAACAGTATCAGTGGCCCTCTATTGACTTCATCATCTATGGACAGGGCTGGTCCTTGCCTTGGTCAACTGCTGTCTCCCGTTCCCAGTGGGGGACCTGGCATATGAAGAAGGGATTGAACAATAATAAATAATAAAGTGATAAGGTAATACAATAACCTTTACTAAATTTTTTTTTTTTTTGAGACAGAGTCTCATTCTGTTGCCCAGGCTGGAGTGCAGTGGCATGATCTCTGCTCATGGAAACCTCTGCCTCCTGAATTCAAGTGATTCTCCTGCCTCAGCCTCCCGAGTAGTTGGGGCTACAGGTGCCCACCAACATGCCCAGCTAGCTAATTTTTGTATTTTTTTTTTTTAGTAGAAATAGGGTTTCACAGTGTCGGCCAGTCTGGTCTTAAATTCCTGACTGCCAATGATCTGCCCACTTCAGCCTCCCAAAGTGCTGGGATTACAGGTGTGAGCCACTTTGCCTGGCCTGCTAAAATTTAACTTTATTTTTTTCTTGTTGTTTTTTGAGATGGAGTCTGACTCTATCTCCCAGCTTGGAGTGTACACTGAGACCTCGGCTCACTGAAACCTCTGCCTCCTGGGTGCAAATGATTCTCTTTAGCCTCCCAAGTATCTGGGATTATAGGCGTATGACATCATGCCTGGATAATTTTTGTATTTTTAGTAGAGGTGAAGTTTCACCATGTTGGCCAGGCTGATCTCAAACTCTTGGTCTCAAGTGATCTGCCGGCCTCTGCCTCCCAAAGTTCTGGGACTACAGGCATGAGCCACCATGTCCTGTCAAAGCTGATCATTTTCAAATGTGGTAAGTGCTACAAAGAAATTTAAAAGGTGAGGTGAGGGTGGATGCCTAAAGGAGAGAGGAGGGGCTTTCATGGACAGGAGATCAGGAAAGCCCTGTTATTATCTGAACTGAGGCCCGAGCAATGGAAAGGAGGCAACCATGCAAAGATCTGGGAGAAGTACTGCAGGCAGAGAGATCAGCAGGTGCAAAGGCCCTGAGGCAGGAACTAGTCTGGAGTGTCTAAGGAAGAGAGAAATTGTTGTGGTTGGCCTGAGTAGTAGGGGTTTGGTTGGAGGTGGGGAAGGCAGGTCAGACAATGCCAAATTCTAGTAGCATGTCTGGATTTAATTCTGGTTGCTGTGGGAAGCTATGGAGGGTCCTAGAAGAGAGACTGACATGACCTGATCCCCTTTTAAAAGCTCACCCAGGCTGCTGAGTGGAGAATAGTTTAAAGGTGTGTGAATCACATGTCTTTGGCGGCTCGTGATAGAAAATTGTCCTGGTTATTCAGAAAATTCACTGGCCTCTTAAATGGGAAGTTCAGAAGTGATGTAGACATCAGGGTTGGTTTATTTAGCCCTGGATCAAGCTCTGTGATGTTGTCAATGACTCTGGTTCTGGTCTTGGCTACGCTGACTGTGGACATTTCATTCTGAGTCTCGGAATGTCTAGGTGGTCTGGCGGAGGCTGTCTGATACACAGAAGCTACGTGCTTTGTACTTCCTGGCCAAAGGGATAGACAGATTCCTTATGGGAGCACTTCCGAAGAGTGAGGAAGAACCTTCTCAGGCTGGGTTCGGTGACTTACGCCTGTACTCCCAGCACGTTATGAGGTTGAGGCAGGTGGATCATTTTAGGCCAGGAGTTCAAGACCGGCCTGGCCAACATGATGAAATCCTGTTTCCACCAAAAAATACAAAAATTAGCTGGGTGTAGTGATGACACGCGCCTGTAGTCCCAGCTACTCAGGAGGCTGAGGCAGAGAATTGCTTGAACCCAGGACGCAGAGGTTGCAGTGAGCCAAGATGGCACCATTGCACTCCAGCCTGGGCAACAGAGCAAAAAGAAAAAAAGAACCTTCTCAGAAGCCTCTGGGAAATCTTGATTTGGACAGTATCACACACCCATTCTTGAACCAACTACTTACAGGGAAGATACATCACTCCCCTTTGCCTGGAGCTAGGAGTAGGTCAGCTTCCCACAGGCACAGTACTATGTGGTCTAGGGTTGAGCCTCTGAATGAGGGGAAGTGAGGTGGGCTGCTGCCGATGTCCATTACAAGGAGCAAGAGTAGGGGGCAGCAAGACCAGATCAATGGTTGCTGAGGTGGCAGGGGATGTGGTTCAGAATGGTCAGGTTCTGGCTGTTCCAGAGGTGATGATGGTTGGATGCGCAGTGAGGAAAAGATAGGAATGAACATTTATCTCTTCCCAAGTTGTCCCTGCTTTCTTTATTTGAAGTCATAAAAATGAAAAAAGGGTGGATCTGGACTTGGGAGCTGGGCAGGAGTAAGGGAAGAGAAGCAGAGCAAGCAGGCACACCAGGCTGGGACTCTGCAGGCATCTCTCTGCCTGGTCCTGTCTGTATAATGTGGAAAGAACTGGACACATCCTTACTGCTAGTGAGCGGAGCAGACAGGGCAATGCCACTTCCACGCAGTTAGGTTAATAGGAGGCTATAGGAGGAAGTGAGCACAGGAGTTCTTAAATAATTGTAACGGCCAGGAGTGGTGGCTCACACCTGTAATCCTGGCATTTCAGGGAAGCCAAGACAGGAGGCTCGCTTGATGCCAAAGACCAGTCTGGGCAACAGAGCGAGAACCCGCCTCTACAAAAGATAGGAAAATTAGCAGGGTGTGGTGGTGCGGGCCGGTGGTCTCAGCTACTCCTGAGGCTGAGATGGGAAGATCGCTTGAGTCTATGAGTTCGAGGCTGCAGTGAGAAATGAGCACTGCTGCACTCCGGCCTGGGTGACAGACCTGTCTCTAAAAAAAGAAAAAAATAGAGGAAAAGTTGGGGGAAAGTTATCCTTGAAAAATTTCTTAGTCCATTCATAGCAGCATATTAAAATTAGTACAGTAGCTTAATTTATATTACAGAAAATACAATGTGTACAGTAATTAGTGCACATGCAAAATATAATTGTATATTTCAGTTCACTACAAAGGCACAGAAAAGAGTTGAATTTGCTAAAATTAAATGTGCTTATGAAACAGCTCTAGTATATGAATTAAGCTCCTAGATACAAATGTAGCGCCAAACGACGGGGGAAGGAGATGGGGTACTCAAGGCGACACGCGGCTCTTGTTGCAGAGAGCTTCCTGCCGTGGAACTTCTCTAGAATGTAAGCTTTCTTTTATAAGGTTCCAAAGCCTATATTTAATGCTTTCATATACGTAATCTCAAAAAAAAAAAAGGAAGAAAGAAATATCGGCATAGAATGTAAGCTTGACAAGGATTACAAACGCTGCCCGGCGGCTGCACCGCCAGACTCAACCACGAGGTCCGCACCACGCGCACTCTCCTGGGGGCGGGGCCTGCGCGAGATGGGCGTGCCGGGGCGGGGCCTGCGCGTTAGCTTCCGGCGTGCAGCGCGGGGCGGGGCCTGTGGGGAGGCGCGGAGGAGGCGCGGCCGCCGCGGGACGCCTGGCAGGCAGGGCCCGCACCAGAGAGGCATCTCGGCACCTGGCGGTCGGCCTGCTACTCGGAGCCCGCGGCGGGGCGGCGGCGGCATGCACGTGTGAGATGTGGCCGCGGGCGGCGCGGACGCGAACAGCAGCGGCGGCGGCGGCGAGCGCGGCCTCTTGGGCGCGGGGCGCGCTGTGCCTGAGGGCGGGCGCGTGGGCGCTGGGCAGCCGCCAGCCGCGCCGCCTGCGCAGGCGCTGGTTCAGGACTCACTCACCTAGCTGAGGCCCGCGGGCCCGTCATGGAGGCGCCCACCGTGGAGACGCCCTCCGACCCTGCGCCCCCCTCGGCCCCGGTCCCGGTTCCGCTGCGCGCCCCGGACGTGGCGCGGCTGCGCGAGGAGCAGGAAAAGGTAACTGGCAGCCCCGCGCCGCTTCCGCCTCCGCCCGTCGGGCCGCCCCTGCCTGTGCTCAGGGCCGCGGCCCCGCGTGGCCTGGGCCCAGCTCCTCGGGTTCCTGGAGGAAACCGGGAGAAACTTTTGTCACGTGCTTCTGTTGTCTTTGTCTGCAGCTCTTTGACCTGGCAGCTGAGGGAGGGGTGTGGAGCCCATTCGCCTGCCCCGGAAAGGGGGCTTCAGAGCTGAAGGCGTGCAACAGCGCGTGGGAATTTGGGGGCTGGGGCAGCACGCTGTCAACCGAAGCGTTCGCCTTAATTTTTGTAGCTTGTAATGACCTAAACATTGCTTAAAATGTATACTGTTATTTGCTCTTTATTTGTTTGCACGGAAAAGTTTTACTGCGTTTGTCATGATAATGCTTCCTGTGCAATATTTGGTTATTTAGTATTTATCACAATATAATGTCATTTAAACAAAATGGAGAGTCTCACTATGTTGCCCAGGCTGATGTAGAACTTCTGGCCTCAAGCGATCCTCCCCGCCCTGCCTCCCAGACTGTTGGGATTACAGGCGTGAGTCACCGGATCTGGCACATTTTTACACATTTTAATTTCATCGTGTAATAAATGAATTTTAAACTACCGGTGAAGAGGGTACCAAGTCTGGGATTTCCTGGTGGGACTTTTACATAAAGAAGTGTTCCCAATTTAAGAAACAGTTTTATTGTTAAAACCGATTTTTCTGTGGATTCTGTGGTCTTTCAGATTGATTGTCCACTGAAGTGTCTTGAAATTCTTACTTATAAAAGCAGTATTTAATTTGCTTAAAATATTTTATGTCATCATTTATGGAAGAGCATCATGGGCTATAAAGGGTTAGGAAGTTGCTTCAACATCATAAGCACTGTAAAAATTCTTAACTTTTTAATTGAACATTCCTATATAAGAATGACTGCTTACATAGGTACAGAAATATACACAGTTCAGCTAGTTGAGGGTTTTGATAGAACTTAAAAAAAAAACCGTTTGCTTGGAAGCCACTTGTTGGAATGAACTGCGGGAGTCTTTCTTACTTTGTTCTGGTTGGTTTATTTTGTGGGTTGGATTTTCATTTCTCAGTCACTTTTCTCTAATAACGCAAATGCTGGGTTTGGAAGCCTATTTTCAAAATGAGAGTTTAAAAATCCAGTGGTCAGCGAGGTGACTCACACTTCTAATTCCAGCTGTTTGGGATGTCAAGGTCATCGAATCCCTTGAGACCAAGGAGTTCGAGACAAGCCTGGGCAACATAGGGAGACCCGGATATACCAAAGAAAAAAGCCCAAAAAATTAGCCAGGCATGGTGGTGCACACCTGTAGTCTCATGTACTTGGGAGGCTCAGGTGGGAGGATCACTTGAGCCCAGGAGTTTGAGGCTGCAGTAGGCCGTGGTCATGCCACTGCACTCCACCCTGGGCAACAGAGTGAGACCCTGTCATTAAAAAAAAATAATAAGAAAAAGTTAATTCGTTTGGCATCTTTAATTTATAAGACATTAGTGCATTTTTTTAAAAAGAGAAGAATAGAAAAAGAAGAAAGAAAAAACAGCTCCTTATGAAGTCTTCCTCCTTTGGGCAAAACTTGGTATTTTTTATTCTTTCAGAGAATGTGACACAGACCCTCAGAGGATGGTGTTTCTATTGCCTCTCCTCTGCTGCAGTTCGTTAATTTCACCTCTTGCTGACTTGATATATTTTCTGCCATTTGGCATGTTAAAAAGATATCCTTAGTTTTATTCTGATGTTAGTGTGACTGAAATGCAAAGGATACTTTTTGGGGTGCTCTGAACAGCTTTCTGGTATCGTGTTGAGTTACATTGGAAGAGAGTAACTGCTTTTTCAGTTAGAGTCTCGTGGGAAACTGAATGACTGTTTCCTGTAGACATTGTGCTATCAAATTATTTTTCTGTGTTGTGTTAATGTTAATTCAGCACACGAAATAGCCACGTGTATATCTGTCGTGGGTGTGTAAAATTATCCCCAGTTCAGGAAAAAGTGCGTCAGTATTTAATCTATTTTTAATAGAAGCATCTGCTTCAGTGGACAGGAGACTCCACAAGGCCACAAAATAAACTGGTTATTTGGCTGCATGTAATTACGGTGTAGTACAGGAAAACTATGCAGTAAATAGTGAACATTTTTTTGTGAAGCACTTTATTTAGGCTTTAAAGCCAGCCCAGATGTGGGAGTTCCATGAGTTCTAGTAAAGGAGAAGCATCGTGACATCCTGAGTGTAGAAGGGGAAAATGTCATAGTAGCTTTACATGTGGCACTTGATATTCCTTTATGTAAGTTGAATCAAACATGCTTTTAAGCTCTTGGCCTTTCCTACCTGTGTTTCATGAGACAGAGTTAAATTCTGCAGAAAATGATTTGAATGCCTGTTCTCAGTTTCCCCTGGGAGGATACCTACCTAGTTGGCTTTAGATGCAGAGAGAAATGAGTTCCTTACATACTATGGGTGCCTTAGGCTTAGAGTATAATCTTCTCTGGGAGCCTTAATTGAGAGGGGCTGGTAGGTAATGTGGCTTAAGTGTTGCTCATTAGTTTTGTTCTTGCTTGTTTTCCAAATTCAGCTAAGGAGTGTAACAAGTTTTACCCTGTTTTCTTTATTGTATAGACTCTGGAACATGGAATAAAAAGGAAAAAAAATTGGCAACCTGAGGAGGAGGACAGACAAGGGGCCTGAACAAGCCATGACCTCTAAGTGACAACATCTGTAGTCGGTGGCTGGGAGCCCAAATTTTACCATTGCTGTCACTTACAGAGTCAGTGATGAAGCATATCTAAAACAATTTGTTTTAGTTAAAATTTTGGTTTGTTTCTATTTTGATCTAGCAAAAAGCATGTAAGAAACATTCCTTGCAGCTTTGTTCATAATAGTGAGAAAAACTAAAAATCCAACATTAGGGGATTGGTTAAATAAATCAGGAGCTATTATGTAGGTATTGAAAACTAGCACAGTATGTGTAGCGTGGTTCCAGTTACGTTTATGTAAATATTTACACATTTTATATAGGAAAACACCATTGTTTTAAATTATACAATTTTATTATTTTACTTAAAAGTTTGTAAAATTGGATGGGACTCCCCCCCCCCCAAAAAGGTATTGATAAAACTTACTTTTAATTTTAACGAAAATCTGAATGTTATTTTAATTGCAGAACACTTTCTGAGCCTGAAAAGTGACTCTTCCCTAGTTTGAACACCAGTTAGGCAGGTTTATTTCTTGGTTACTTCAGAGCTGATATATGTAATTTATTCAAACAGCACCCCCCCCCCGCTCGCCAAAGGTTTTATTTAATCTTCATTTGTTACAAGATACAGGGAGAGGAGAGAAATTCCGATCCATCCCCTTCTTATCCCTTCCTTTTAACTAAATCTGTTTTTACTAACAGCACTAAAATATTTGTTGGAAAAATGGAAGCTTAACCTGTCTAGACTGTGACCTATGCCATAAAATGTATGGTCTGGGACTGGTGTGGAGTGTCTTGGGCTGGTTAGGGAGGTTTCCTTGTACTTGTATTTCCTAAGATCTTGCTAAATCTGGTTTTAAGAATTGCATTATGTTGAAATTTTGGTGTCTTGGCCAAGGTGATGTTTCTGAGATACCTGTATTTTATATCTCTAGATACTATTTGCTTTCATTAGCAGAACTACTGAGATTTTATTGTAATATTTTAAAAAGTGGTATATCCAGTATTGTTTTTATAGGCTTATTTGCAGGATAATAGTAAGATTAGGAAATTCATTAGGATAATATATTTATTATTGAGTGCCTCATGTAATTCTCACTTGGAATTTTGGAATAGCTTGTACTTCCTGATATAGAGCCGTGGGGAATCAAATGCATTAAGAGTAAATATTTTAAATTTTTATAAAGCAGAACAGCTAATTTAACTTAATGGAGGGTTTTCATATTTCTTGTGATCAACTAAACCACGTAGTTTAAGGAACTGTCTGCCACGTAGGCTGTGTAACAGCCATTCTTTCCAAGCCTGGAATCCATGCCATAGAATTTATGTAACAAATATTTAATGAATATCTACTACATGCCAGGCATGTTCTGCTGAGCGTGCAGTAATAAAATACAGAAAGTCCTATTTTTCATGGTTACACTCTCAGGGTAAAGGCAGGCGGTTACATAGCCTTAACATGGGTGTTTGGTAGGTAAGGCTAAATAGAAAAACAGGAAGGTAAGAGGCCTGTAGAGAATGTGGAATGTGAGAGGAGGGATGGCTTCTGTAAGCCATCAGAGAAGGCTTCTTCGTTAGGTTCCATTTGAGCAGAAACTTGAAATAAGTAGTGAGTGAGCTATGTGGATATTTGGAGGATATTTTGGAGAAGAGTTTTCTAGCCACCATTACAGTAGTACCAGATCGTTGTAAGAGTTTTGGTTTTTATGTTTGTGTGATGGGAAACCATTGGAATGTGTTTTGAGGCTGATCTTAAATTACATCAATTTGTCATGCATATGTGAAGAAATGGACAGATGGAATTACATTATAGGGAGCAACTCTGTGTGTGCCACGCATTGTGATAGATGTTTACAGATTAGATCTTAGAATTTCATGAATGCTATTTATTTTTCAGATGCGCAGTTTGGGTGGTTTCTAGTGTTTGCCTGGAACTTTCTCATGGAGCATTTGTGTCTTCATTTCCACTTAAAATGCGTTTTCTAAGGTGGTTATTACCTTGGTAGCAGTGGACAGAGGTTCTCCCTACTTCAGTCTTTACCACCATGTGTTTTTTCATATATGCTGGCCGTTCTTGTGATGAATAATGAGGTTGATGACCTTTTCAGATGTTTATCGGCTACTCACATTTTTGTGTTTCTTTTGTGTGTGTGTGAAATACCTGCTCATCTCTTACCTATTTTCTGTGGGGTTGTTTGTTAGATTCTAATTGATTCATAGCAGTGACTGCCTTTCCAATTATTTTAAGTTTCTTCCCTAGTCTGTGGCTTGATTTGGAGCACTTATAATGGTGTCTGTCTTTTGACAGACAGACATTCTTAATTTTAACAATTTGTTTCCTTTATGGTTAGTGTTTTCTGTCCTGTTTTTAAGAGGTCTTTTTTACTGTTCTTCCGAAGATACCCTCTTATATTGTGTAATAGAAGCTTTATTGCTTTGCCTTTCACGTTGAGATTTACAATCTACCTGGAATTGGCTTTGTATATGGGGGGGATTGAGGTCAGGTTTCATTTTTTACTGTATGGATACCTAGTTGCCCCATCAGCATTTATTGGAAAGAGTGTCAAGTTTTCACTGAATTGTCATCTTTGTCATAAATCAGGTGACTGTGTGAGTAGATCGTTTCTTGACTGTGCTATTGGCTTGTCTGTTCTTGCAGCAAACCTACCCTGTCTAAATCATTGTGACTGTAAGTTACCATGATACCTGGTAGTGTAAGTTTAGTTGTGGTTCCTCAAGATTTCCTTTATTTTATCCTTTCCAGTCCCTTTGCTGTTTCTTTTTCTTGCCTTTGGTATGGACCAGTTCAAATGGTGGTATTGGGCATCAGGGGTCAACTTTTAAACATTTACCGTTAAGTGTGATATTTACTGTAATTTTTGTATTTGCTTTTTATCAGATTAAGGAAATCTCCTTGTATTCCAAGTTTGCTGTGAGATTTTTTGAGTAGTCATCACCATTTACCATCTAGGTCCAGTGTATCCTTTTTACTGTTTATATTTTTAACTAAATTTTGCAAATAATTTACAGCTCTAAAAATAAGGAATAGTGAAAAACAATTTTGTTGGAAAGTTTAATCAGAATTTAAACACAGCAGTTCTCTTTATATTAAGCAAATCTTGATGCACAAAGATTATGAGAGATTTAAAAATCCTGCCACATGTCAGAACAGTGGGATTGTCTAGGTTTTTGTTGCAGATTATTGCATGAAGTCCTTCTTGTTGAATGACTGACTGGATGGGAATATCCTATTTCCTTTTTATTCTTACAAGTATAGTGTTCACTCATTGATTCTTTAGTTTTCCTCATTCAAATCAGACAGCGTTTGTTTAACATTCGCTAAGTTCAGATGTGTGTAGTTTTCTTCCTCCATTGTCATGATCTCTTCTAGGACTTACAGAGATAAGCCATTATAGAATCCCTGCTTTCAGAACCTATTTCGGGTGACTTCAGGGTTTTTTCTCCTAGCCTCTGACCTGAAGAAGTTAAAAAACTTACAGGTGTAAAAGAGGAAATAGAATTTAGAGATCTTTTATTCTAGCAATCTTATTGTAGTAAACTAAATATATTTAATAAAATTTGCCATTTAACAATTCTTTTGTGTATACTTTTCAGTGACATTGATTATATTCGCTGTTATGTAACCATCACTGTTTTTCTAAAACCTTTTCATCACCCCAAACAGAAACTCTGTACCCATTAAGCAGTAACTCTCCCATTCTCCCCTCCCTCACACACCTAGTCAGTTAAGATTATACATTTTGTTGCTTGTGTTTTTGGTGTCATATCTAAGAATCCATTGCCAGATTCAAGGTCTTGAAGATTTTTACCTATGTTTTCTTCTAGGAATTTCATGATTTTAGCTTTTATATTTAGGTCATTGATCCATTTTGAGTTAATTTCTGTATATTCATTGATGGTTGATTTTTGAGAGAATTCGTTTAGGATATTGTCATCTGAAGACTCATAATCTGAGATTTAATTTATGCTCTCATTTCACCATTGTCATGAGTGTCTTTCTGTGCTATCCAATGTGATAGTCATTAACCACATGTGGCTATTATACTTAAATTTAAAATTCAAATTAATTAAAATGAAGTAAAATAAAAATTCAGATTTTTGGTTACAATGGGCACATCTCAAGTGCTCATTAGTCACATTTGGCTATTGGTCAAAAAAAAATATTGGACTTCATTGGTTAAGAGTGCTGCTAGCTCTTTATATTCATAATCGGACTTGTTTAATAATAGTGAAGTACCTTCCCATCACTTTTTTCCTCTTTCCATCATAGGCAGAAAATAAAAAATCTGAATTCTCAACTGTGTTTATTGAAAGCTAAAGGCATACTACAAAGATGGTGTCTGCTATCATTTGTACTTTCTTCAAAGACGATGCAATACCCTAGGCAATGCAGTGAGAAAACGAAAGGATGATATTTTACTGTTGATTGCCTCATCCTTCTGAGTGATTCCATAATTTTATTTTTTCATTTTCTTACTATTTAGTTTTTGGGTTTTTTTTTTTAAAAAACGTAGTTAGGAATAGTTGATCATAAAATAATTGCTAAGGTGATGATGAAATGGCAAGATGCAGGAAAAATGCAATCACTAGAATCCTGTAGTGTATCTTTGACTTACAAAGACACTGTACCCATATGGTCATTGCAATATAAAATAAGTTTTTTTTTCTTAATAGGAATTAAAAAAAATTCCTTGGAAGGCTTCTAAGAGAGAATAAAAGTCTTGAAATATTAATCCTTGCAAATAGTATAACTACTCTCAAGAAAGAAACTAAAAATATAAAACTGGGTTCAATGGACCCTGACTGTATACCCTGATGCTTTGAATTCAAATCCATTACCACAGGATTCATCTTAAACTTTCCCCAGTCTATATTTGAATCTTTCCTTTAATAGTGAGAACCCTGGTTTTCAACCTCCGTATTTTTTCATTTACTCTATCCTACAATATATACAAAATAGCTTCAGAATTACTACATTAATACCACTTCCAGTAGCAAATCTATCAAGTCAAGTTCAACATTTCTTTGCCATTCCATTGACTTTTATATAATTAATGCTTTTGGAGTGTACAGTTAGGGTACTGATCTCAAAAGTTACTTGAGTTATTTTTTTTTCTGTGAAGTTATAGCTTGCTCTGAGTGAAGAGACCCCCACCAAACAGGCTTTGTGTGAGCAACATGGTTGTTTTTTCACCCAGTGCCGGTGGGCTGAGTCTGGAAAGAGTCAGCAGAGGGCAGTGGGAAGAGGGCAGTGGGATGGGAGTTGGTTTTATAGGTTTGGGGTAGGCAGTGGAAAGTTACAAAGTTACAGTTTAGGGTGGTTTTTGCAAGCTGGGGAGGGGGTTGTTGGTACAATTGCCTTATCAGTTGAGGCAGGAATAAGGAACAATAGAGGAATGCCTCAAGTTAATTAGGTGTTCATTCTTCCTCTTTTCATGGTCTTCCAGTTACTTCAGACTTTCTAGTTCCAGGAACTTATCTGGAGTGTCCCTTTGGTTCACAGAGGTTACCATGGTGTCCATGGTGCAGTCGGTAAGCCTGAAAGACCTTACAATTTGTATTGAATCTTAATATTTGCTTTTTAATCTTTTCCACTTAATTGCATTTTATAAATACATGAAAACATTTACGTGATTCAAAATCACAGCTATATTCAAAGTTATCCCTACTGAGGTAATTCTGATTAATTCTCATTCCTGCTCTTACCTACTGTTGTCAACGCATTTATAACATGGGGAAAAATCCACACCGAGACGGTGGATCACTCAGCAAGGCTAGTTTACTTCCTGCAGGAAGGGTGCAACTCGCTGGCAGTCTTGCCACGAGAGCTCACCTGAACAAGGAGACAGGAACATTTACATAACCTGACTCAATCGCCCCACTGCTGTGTCCAGTTTCCATTGAACAGGACCTCACATTCTATGCTTGATCCGCTTGGCTAAAAACTTGGAAATTTTCTGAAGAAGTAAAGGCAGAGGGGAACAAAGAAAAAGTAACTTGAGGAATGCTTAGAGAAGTGATAGCATTCCAAATAAGGAAGGGGAATAAGCTAAGACCTGAAACTTGCCTGGGTTTGCCTAGGTATGTCAAGGCAAATATCTAGCCTAAAGTGTAAGAACTAAGAATCCAAGATGCACTTATTTCTTTACTATAACTAACTGCTACTATAAGATTGTTAGCAACATCTTTAAAGCAAATTAACCTTTGAAGAAACTTAGTTCATTTGTAATGAACTAAGAGGAAAGCTTTGAAGAGGAACCTTTTATTTATTCTTATTTCCTACACCTACCCCTATAGATAACCTTTTTTTTTGAGACCGAGTTTTGCTCTTGTTGCCCAGGCTGGAGTGACAGTGGCTGCAGTGGCACAGTCTTGGCTCACTGCAACCTCTGCCTCCAGGGTTCAAGCAGTTCTCCTGCCTCAGCCTTTCAAGTACCTGGAGTACAGGTACCTGCCACCATGCCCGGCTAATTTTAAAAATATTTTTAGTAGAGATGGGTTTCACCATGTTTGCCAGGCTGGTTTCAAACATCTGACCTTAAGTGATCTGTCCACCTCAGCTTCCCGAAGTGCTAGGATTACAGGCGTGAGCCACTGCACCTGGCCTTGATAACCGTTTTCATTCACTTTTGATCAGTCCTTCCTCTGTTCCTTCTTTAAAAGTAAGTACATGTGGCTGGGCGCGGTGGCTCACGCTTGTAATCCCAGCACTTTTGGGAGGCTGAGGTGGGTGGATCACGAGGTCCGAGACCAGCCTGGCCAACATGGTGAAACCTCGTCTCTACTGAAAATACAAAAATTAGCTGGATGTGGTGGCACGCACCTGTAATCCCAGCTATTGGGAGCCTGATGCAGGAGAATCACTTGAACCTGGGAGGCAGAGGTTGCGGTGAGCCAAGGCAGCGCTACTGCACTCCAGCCTGGGCTATAGAGTGAGACTCAGTCCCAAAAAAAAACAAAAAAAAACTTACATGTGTTCACTTTATCTCTGTTCCATACTGCCTTCTTATACAAAATGTAGCATATTTTGCCTTTTGTTCATTTCATTAAATGATAAACCTGTGAGTTAGTTACTCTGGTTCATAGAGTTATTCCTCATCCTATTTTGTGGTTGCATAGTACTTTATTGTGTGTTTGTGTCATCAGATATTTTGCTGGTATCTTATTGATGGGCATTTGGTGTTTTTCAGTCTCTTGATAGTACAAATAATGCCTCAGTAAATCACTTTATGCATATTTGTTTCTCATTTGTGAAGTAACTTAAGGTGGAGTCCTAGAGATGGATTACTGAGTCAAAGGATAAATTTGTTTAGCTTTATCTATATTTATAAACACCCTCTCAATGAACCTTCAATTTAGTTTATAATATGAAATAAAAAGACATAAGAGAATTAGAAGAATATTTTATCTGAAAACTAGGAATTCCTTGAATTGGCTGTTTCCTGTGATCTTCACTGCCATTTTCCCAGTTACCAGTTTTTTCTTTTCTTTTTCTCAGTTTCAAGCGATTTTACTGCCTCAGCCTCCCGAATAGCTGGGATTGCAGGCGACCGCCACCACCATGCCCAGCTAATATTTATATTTTTAGTAGAGATGGGATTTCACCATTGTTGGCCAGGCAGGACTCAAACTCCTGACCTCAGGTGATCTGCCCTCCTTAGCCCTCCAAAGTGCTGGGATTACAGGTGTGATAATCCCACTGGGTCAGCCATTGTGCCTGACCCAGTTATTTCTTACAAAAGAGGCATTAATTCTTGGCTGGTCTTGGCAATTCCACTTTTGTTCCTCTTCTGACTATTTTCCAGAGTAGTCTTTTTTTTTGAGGTGGAGTTTTGCTCTTGTTGTCCAGGCTGGAGTGCAGTGATGTGTTCTCGGCTCACTGTAGTCTCTGCCTTCTGAGTTCAAGCAATTCTCCTGCCTCAACCTCCCAAGTAGCTGGGATTACCGGCGTGTGCCACCACACCCAGCTAATTTTTATATTTGTAGTAGAGATGAGGTTTCACCATGTTGGCCAGGCTGGTCTCGAACTCCTGACCTCAGGTCATCTGACCGCCTCAGCTTCCCAAAGTGCTGGGATTACAGGCATGAGCTGCTGCACCTGGCCCAGAGTAGTCTCTAAGAATGCATATTGGATTGTATCATTTTGTTGTTTTCCTGCTTCTTATTCTTTCGGATTTATCAGCAGGAAAATTGTAAAATAAACCCAATTTATGTTTTGAAACTTTAAAATGGATTCCAAGTTTCTGTTGACATCTGCAACTTCTATTTTCATGAATGTATTAATCATAAAGTCTGTTATATTTTATAAATGCAATATGTCAGTCAAATGAAGGTCTACTTTTATTTTTTCTCTTGGTTTCTTGTAAGCTCCTTCTGTTTTTTTTGTTTTTGTTTTTGTTTGTTTGTTTGTTTTGAGATGGATTCTTGCTCTATTGCCAAGACTGGAGTGCAGTGGCACGATCTCCGCTCACTGCAACCTCCGCCTCCTAGATTCAAGCGATTCTTCTGCCTCAGCCTCCTGAGTGGCTGGGACTATAGGTGCACATCACAATACCAGCTAATTTTTGTGTTTTTAGGAGAGACGGGGTTTCACCGTATTGGCTGGCTGGTCTTGAACTCCTGACCTCGTGATCCACTTCTCTTGGCCTCCCAGAATGCTGGGATTACAGGTGTGCGCCACCATGTCCAACCTGCTTCTGTATTATAGATTGCCTTATACCTTGTAATTTTGGACTGGATGCCAGATACTGTAATGAAAAATTCTGGAGATTCTGGATGATGTTACCCTTCCTCAGACAGGGTTAAGTTTTCTTTTCGCAGCCATAGCAATCCTTATGGAGTATGTTGTCTGTTTAATAAATTATGTAATTATGTGTGTGTAGCTCTGTTTCTCTGTTCTCTTCCATTGGATTATTTGCCTATAATTACACCAGTATCACACTCTTATGTTATCTTTATAATAGGTCTTGATATCTAGTAGAAAAATTCCTCTAGCACTTTGATCCTCTTTAAGATTGTGTTTACTATTCTGACCCTTTGCTTTTTTGTATATATTTTAGGATCAGCTTTTCATTACTCTTAAAATAACATTACTGGGGTTTTGCTTGGAGCGCACTGGATTTAAGGATCAATTTGAGGAGAATTAAGATGTTTACAGTATTGTTTTGAAATCTATGAACATGGTATATCTTTCAGTTTATTGACTTCCGTAACTTCTCAGTATTAGCTTTTAAAAATATATAAATCTTCAGGTGTTAGATTTATTTCTAGATACTATTTTTATCGCATTTTATAATTTATTTACTATTCTTTTTTTTTCTGGTATGGACATACTGGGTTTTACGTATTGACTTTGTTAAATTTGTTGTGGTTGTTAAAAAACAGAGATAGAGTTTTGCTACGTTGGCCAGACTGGTCTTGAACTCCTGGCCTCAAGTGATCCACCCACCTTTGCCTCCCAAAGTGCTGGGATTTACAAATGTGAGCCACCATGCCCGGCCTAAATTTATTTGAATTCTAGTTACTTGCCTATACGTTCTGATAGTATCTGTATAGTTATATACAGGCATGTTGTTTGTAAGTGATTACAGTTTTATTCATTCCAGTTTTTTATTTTTTTAATGGCTTTTTGTTTTGGTTTTTTTTGCCCTATTGTCTGGGCTAGGACCTTTAGTATAATGTTAAATAAAAGTAATGACATTGGGCTTTACATACCAGGAGGGCAGTTTTAAGTATTTCATCATTACAGATGATGTTTGTAGTTGGCTTTTTGTAGCTACTCTTTATGGACATTTTCTGTTGCTAATTTTATCATGAGTGGATGCTGAATTTTATCAAATGTGTTTTCTGTGTATCTTTGAGATATCAATATGATAAATTACTTTGACTCTTTAAAAATATTAAAACGTCATTGCGTTCTTGAAGCAAACCCATTTTTATTTTATTTTATTTTTTAAAGACGAGGTTTCACCATGTTGGTCAGGCTGGTCTTGAACTCCCGACCTCGGGTGATCCTCCCACCTTGTCCTCCAAAGTGCTTGGATTACAGGTGTGAGCCACCGTGCTGGGCCGAAGCAAACCCATTTGTATAGGATGTGTTTACCTTGTTACATGTTGCTGTATTAAATTGGGTAATATTTTGTTAAGGTATTTTATTCCATGTTCTATGAGGCAAAATTCACCCCTCCTTCTCCTCCCCCTTCCCCCCTCCCCTTCTCCCTTCCCACTCCCGCCTCTTCCCCATCTCCCCCATCTCCCCTCTTTCCCTGCCCCCTCCAGTGGCTCATGCCTGTAATCCCAGCATTTTGGGAGGCTGAGGTGGGTGTATCACCTGAGGTCAGGGGTTTGAGAACAGCCTAGCCAACATGGTAAAACCCCATTTCTACAAAAAATACAAAAATAAGCCAGGCATGGTAGTTCACGCCTGTAGTCCTAGCTACTCAGAAGACTGAGGTGTGAGAATCGCTTGAACACAGGAGGCGGAGGTTGCAACGTGCTGAGTTGCCACTGCACTCCAGCCTGGGCAGGTGAGACTCAGTCTCAAAAGAAAGATTAACACTACCTTTCAAACCTATAGTTTTCTTTTCTTGTAATGTTCATATAAAGATTTGGCTTCAGAATTAGGCTGGTTTCATGAAAAGACTCCCATTTTTTTGTATCCTATAAAATAGTTTGTATACTATTGTTACTGAGTTTTTTATGTGTGTGTGTGTGTTTTGTTTTTTGGGTTTTTTTTTGGTAACAGAATCTCACACTCTCATCCAGGCTGGAGTGCAGCAGCCAGTCGTAGCTCATTGCAGGTGGGAACTCCCAGGCTCAGATGATCCTCTTACCTCAGTCTCCCTGAGTAGCTGAGGCTACAGGAATGCACTGCCATGCCTGGCTAATTTTTCTGTGTTTTTTGTAGAGACAGAGTCTCACTGTGTTGCCCAGGCTGGTCTTGAACTCCTGGAATCAAGCTATCTATCTGCCTTGGCCTCCCAAAGTGATGGGTTACAGGCTAGTCAGCCACTGTGCCTGGCTGGTCCTGTTTCTATCTTAAATGTTCGGGAGGGTTTGTCAACACAGCTGTCTGGGCCTTGTGTTTTTTCTTTGGACATTTTGTATGGAGATTTTAATATATGACTTCAATTTCTTTGAAAGTTTGGGGACTATCTAGATTTTCTGTTTCTAGTTGTGTCAGTTTAGAAAATTCGATTTTCAAGGAATTGTCCTTTCTAGGTTTTCAAACTTGTTGGCCCTCTGAGTTACTGTTATACCTGGTTATCTTTTTAATATCAGTAGATTTGGTATTAATGTTCCCTTTAATTAATGTAATTTTTAATTTGTGGGCTTTTTTCCACCTTGATTTATCTTCTTAGTGGTTTATCAATTTTATCAACCTTTTAAAACCAATTTTTGCCTTGGATTTTTTTTCCCTCCTCTTTTGTAAGTCTGCATTTACTTTGTTGATTTCTGCTCTTTTTTTTCCCCTTTTAAGATTTTTCTTTGGCTGTAATTTTTCTAGCCCTTTGAGATGATAGCTGAGGTCATTAATATTTATCTTTATTATAAGATACACATTTTGAACTTAAAATTTTTATCTAATCATTGCCTTAGATACTCCACACATTTTGTATGTCATTTTCCCAGTCATTTAAAAATATTTTCTAATTTCTATTGTGATTTGCTCATTGACCCATAAATTGGAAATACCTTCTTTAATTTTCAAACATAGAGTATTTTCTACTTATTTTTCTGTTTCTCTAGTGTAGTCAGAATATGCATTCCGTGTAATTGAAATTTACGTCTTGCCTTATGACCTAATTTTTTTTTTCTTGGTAAATTTTTCATAGTTTACTTGGAAAAAAATGTTAATCCTTCAGTTTTTGAGTTCAGTATGTATGTGTTAGCTCAGGCTGGTCGAATATGTTGTTCCAGTATTTCATGTTCTTGTTAATTTTTTTGTCTGCTAATTCTATCAGTTATTGAGATGTGTATTAAAATATTCACTAAGATTATAGATTTACTTTTCTCTTATTTTTCAAACCTTTGCTTTATGTATTTTACAGCTATGTTGTTCATTGTATACAGATTTAGAATTGTAATAACTTCCCTTTTCACCATTCTGAGATATTTTTACGTCTAGTGATGCTACTTGCTTACAAGTCTTCTTTGTTGGATGTTAGTATGGTCACATCAGCCAAATTTGTTTGTTTTGTCTGTCTTTAAAAAAGAAACTTGTAACTTGAGTCTTTTGGGTTCAAAGTGTATCTCATAAACAGCATAAAGTTGTGGTTTTAATACTCAGTCTGGATATCTTTTTCTTTAATTTACAGTATTTTAAGCAATTATATATAATAGGATTCCATATATATTTTATCTTTCTATTAGACTTACATTGTATTTTTTCATTTAAAAAATTGTAGTAAAATATAACATAAAATTTACCATTTTGACCATTTTATTTTAAGAGACTGCATCTTGTTCGTCACCCAGCTAGAGTACAGTGGCATGATCATAGCTCACTGCAACCTTGAACTCCTGGGCTCAAGTGATCCTCCTGCCTCAGCGTCCTGAGTAGCTGGGACTACAGGTTCGTGCCATTGCTCCTAGCTGGTTAAAATTTTTTTTTTTTTTTTTTAGAGACAAGGACTCACTGTTGCCCAGGGTGGTCTTGATTCTTCAGTGGTAGAATTTTCATTTCTTTATGTAGATTTCAGTTTTCTAGTGAAAATTGCTGCTGTTTTTATTTTCTTTTCTTTTTTCTGAGATGGAGTTTCACTTTTGTTGCCCAGGCTGGAGTACAATGGCTCAATCTTGGCTCACCACAACCTCTGCCTCCTGGGTTCAAGCAATTTGCCCTGCCTCAGCCTCCTGAGTAGCTGAGATTATAGGCATGCACTACCATGCCCAGCTAATTTTGTATTTTTACTGGAGACAGGGTTTCTCCATGTTGGTCAGGCTGGTCTCAAACTCCTAACCTCAGGTGATCCGTACACCTCAGCCTGCCAAAGTGCTGGGATTACAGGCTTGAGCCCACTACATGCGACCGAAAATTGCTATTTTTTCATATATTCCTTTTATATTTTCCTCTATTTCCTTGAATGTATTAATCTTTATAATGTTTGTTAACACCAGTATCTAGATTGCATGTGTGTTTGGTTCTGTTGTATTTTCTCTTTTGATTTTTGGTTATATGATCCTGTTTCTTGGGATCCTAGTCGTTTTTGACTAAATGCTGGGATTGTGTCTTTAAAGATTATGGATATTCCTAAAGGTGATAACTTCCTCTGGAAAAAGCTTGCCCTTCTTCTCCCGCGGCAGATGCAGGGGGAGTTGGTCACCTTACTCCAGGCAGGTACTGGGTGGAGTGAAGGCCAGGGTGTTGTTTTAGTAAGGCATCTGCCGCTTCTGGTTTCTTCAGGCTTTCATCTGGAAGCCTGATTTTGCTCACTATGCAGTATTTTCTTGGAGGCTTCTGAACTCTTAATTTTTGTTTCATCCTGAGCTCTACTTTTCAGAGTTGTAGTTTATCTTTTTGGTCTTCACAGCTTCAGAATTTGACAGGTGCCATGGGAGGGAAACCAGCTGTATGCTTGAGACCTCTCCTGCTCTAATTTTGCTGTTATAGCCTTGTGAGACTGTGCAAGGTTCGGCTTGTTTCTGTCTCCTAGCCATGGCTCTCTTCTCAGGGCCCAACATAATTCTCAGCCTCTTGCCTGTGCCTCCTGTTGTCTGAGAAAAAAGTGGCTTCAGATGATCAGCTCACTCCTCCATGGTTCTCCCTGCTCTGAATTTTTAGTCCCTCTTGTCCTCCCTGCTTTGGCAGCTCTTGGGTGCCTTTAAAGAGATAATGTTTCTATTTATCTATCTCTTCTACTCTATGAGAATTACAAGCTTTTTTGTCCTACTTGGAGTTATTTTAGAAGTTTAGACTGAGATTTGAAGTTACATAGCTACTAGCAGTGATTGAGTGTGATTTTTATTACAGTCTCACGGACAGGGTTTTTTTTTTTTTGAGATAGAGTTTCACACTTGTTGCCCAGGCTGGAGTGCAGTGGTGCGACCGTGGCTCACTGCAACCTCTGCCTCCCAGGTTGGATTTTCCTGCCTCAGCCTCTCAAGTAGCTGGGATTACAGGTGCCTGCCACCACACCCAGCTAATTTTTTGTATTTTTAGTAGAGACAGGACTTCACCATATTGGCCAGGCTGGTCTTGAACTCCTTACCTCAGGTGATCTACTTGCCTCTGCCTCCCAAAGTGCTGGAATTATAGGTATGAGCCACTGTGTCCGGCCAGTGGTGTTTCTTTAAAATAAAAATGTACTTCTTTAATGAATGCTAAGTAAGATTGCTTTAATTTAACTGCTTTGTTATTTGGGAGGATACTTTTTTTTTTTTTACTATTTGTATTTACTCTTCAGTGGACTGTTTGTTTCCTCTGAGCTCTTCACAGGCATATTCTCCTCCTAATCTGTGTAGCAAGCTTACTACTCTAAAGTTTTCTTAGTTGTAAATTGTACAAATACTTAGAAGGAAATTATGAAAGAATTTACTGTAAGAAGTGAGGAGGAAGTCAAGGGCAGGAGTTTTACGGGTCTGTGTGTTTTGTTTTCTTGTATATTTATAGTGTTATTTCATGTACCAGCTGCTTTAGATGGTTGGTTAGCTTGTTCAGATCCCATCGTGGTCTTCTTTTCGGGAACAGAATCTGTAGTCACCTGAGGCTCTAAATGTCCAAAGTAAATGAGGTCGGTCTAGTTAGCAGCAGGTATCCATCCTCTCCATTCACTGTGGCGACAGATGGAGAAACGGGATTCTTTACCTATTCTTTATGGAAGAAGGGCAAGATTTCTAAAAGGAAGGTATGTGCATGGAGAAGAAATGATTGCTATCTCTGGAAAACAGTGGGCATGCAAGGTGGAATTCGGGCAGTTATTTCAGATTCAGAAATGTAGGTCACAGTTTCTTATCTGCAATTCAGAAGCCTGAAAATAGTTATTCTTAAGTTTATGACCTATTCATTTTTGACAAAACTGTAACTGAGATGGGTGAGGCATTTATTACATTTTGAATATTCATATGTTTCATTGCAAATGTTATGTTTACTACAGGGGTATATGATATATGTGATATATGTATGTCCTATATTACTTTACTAAAATATAAACGTCTCCTGCGGTTTTTGGGGGTAAATGTTAGTAGACCTGTACTTCTTTAAGAGGACTTGTTGCTTGTTTACTTATTTGTGGCGGGTGAATGCTGGTGGTTGAAGGAGAACGGCCCCTACCTCATGAAGCTTTCAGCCACAACAGTTAAGAGTTTCTGGATCTCTAGTTCAAGTAATCCAGAAACCCTCCAAACATGTAAGCACCTTGATTCTTAGAAATATTGCTGAATGCAGGGCGCAGTGGCTCACGCCTGTAATCCCAGCACTTTGGGAGGTTGTGGTGGACGGATCACGAGGTCAAGAGATCAAGACCATTCTGGCCAACATGATGAAACCATGTCTCTACTAAAATACAAAAATTAGCTGGGTGAGGTAGCATGCACCTGCAGTCCTAGCTACTCGGGAGGCTGAGGCAGGAGAATTGATTGAACCTGGGAGGCAGAGGTTGCAGCAAGTTGAGATCACACTAACTGCACTCCAGCCTGGGTGACAGAGCAAGACTCTGTCTCAAAAAATATATATGTATATATTACTGAATGTGTGTGTTACCACTCTTAAAATATTTCCAATAGGAGAAAACTGTAATATCATACTAAAGATAGCTAATCATGATTACCGAAAGAAAAAGAGCCTAGTTTGGAGGTCAAGCCAACTAGGGAATGAGATGTACAGTGCCAAAGGACGTTAGGTAGTGTCTGGTATTTGTGTACAATGAGACTAGATTGGAATACAGACAGGAATGCCTTAGAATCCTGTGTAGGAGGAATCTGGCTAAAACGTAAAGGTAAGGATTAAGGAGACTGTTTTGATTCCATCTTAGCTATAATTTTAAATAAGAACACGTCAGTGTTTTAAGAAGTGGCTCCATACAACTGGACTTGGATTTCATTAGCAGTTTTGCTTTTCAGCATATTTATAACATAATTTGTTTAAAATTGAAATGGTTTTCTTTACTTTTATGGTGGTTGGTTGGTTTGTTTATTTATGAGACAGGGTCTCCCTCTGTCTCCCAGGCTGGAGTGCAGTGGTGCCATTTCACCTCACTGCAGCGAATCACCTCCCTGGTTCAAGTAATTCAAGCTACCTGAGTAGCTGGCATTACAGGTATGCACCACCATGCCTGGCTAATTTTTTTAGTTTTAGTAGAGACAGGGTTGCACTTTGTTGACCAGGCTGCTGAACTCCTGGCATCATGAGATCCACCAGCCTCAGCCTCTCAAAGTGCTAGGATTACAGGCGTGAGCCACTGTGCCCAGCCTATGCTGGTTTTTATACAGTAACCCTCAGTTTATTTCAGTTTATCCCAGTGCTTATTGCCTTTTTTTTCCTGCTAGGAACTTGTAGTCAATTTCTTCTTTCTTTGCAAAGGGGTTTATTTAAAATATTGTAATTCTGCAGATTTTGTTGAAAGTACACTTCTTGTATACTTTGGTACTGATATTTATATACCTACTTGACAAATCTATCTTTTAAGAAATTATTTTCAGCTTTTAAGTAACTGTCACATAACAGTGTATGTCCGATATCCATTGGCTTCAGCTCCCACTGATACTATTTTCTTTTTGACTCAGCAGCTTTAAAACCAAAATAGTAAGATCTGTCTTGAAGCCACAGTCTAGCAAGAGAAGCAAACTATGTAAATTTAGACAGCTCTGATTAGCACAGTTCCCAAACTGTTGTATTATGCATTAACCCATACGGGAAGAATTTAAAATTGCAGTTTGGTGAGAAAAGTTTTAGAAGTGAAGGGTTTTTGAGAAAAGTATAAAAGATCAAGAAACACTCTTGACCTTTTAGGCTTTCTGCTCTGGTCTAGTTTTAATGCGGTGTTGTGACGAACTTGCAAAACTCATAGGTTTATGCCCTCTTGTGGTCTGTCACCAATATAAATAGCACAAATAAAAATTTTAAGTACTGGAGAGCCTACTGCATGTTACTGCTATCCTTTGTAAAATAATTTCTAAAAAGCAACTTCTGAGGAGCAACAGCTAAGAAATGATGATTTCTGTTTTCCATATAACTTGTGGACTTTAAAAATTATCAGATGTTATTTTAACCCTTGGTAACAGAATGTATGTATATGTTAGCTGGACACTAATGAACAGAAAAATATTAGTTCATTAGGATGGACTGTCCATCTTTGTCCTTCTGGGCATCTAATCCTATTAATTTATAAATACCTTAAAAATATGGTGAGGTGTGGTAGTAATTCTGGGGTTAGCACACTACCCTTCCACCTTTAACTAAACCTAACAGATATACTAGTAAATGGTGTTTGAGAAGTATGTCGTTTGTTCTTACTTTTTTCATCTGAAAGGGCCAGGAGCTGTAAGAGGCATTGGAAGAAATAAGGATTATAATGTTAGTGAATTGATGAACTTAAGCTTATGGAATTTGCTTTTACTGACACGATTGGCAAGGTCTTATTCATGACTGTGGGACTGAGGAACTAGTGCAGGAGAAATAGCAACAGCAGCCAGTGTTTTAAGACTGCAGATGTCACCAGTGTTTTTCCACTGTTATCCAGTAAGTTGTATGACGGTTGGAAGCAGGCTAGTATAGGGACTATGGGCTTTAGGATTAGATAGAATCCCTATTAGAAAGACTTGGTTTTAAAACTGATTTCATCTCTTACCAGTTCCTGGACAGTTGTGTAATATTAAATAAATTTCTTCTCTGAATACAAGTTTCCTCTCCAAGTAAAGATTAAAACCTCCTTCATCAAACTCTTGGCAGCTTGTTTTGTCTTATGCAGTGGTGGCATATCCCACTGTTGTTACTGCTCATAGGTTGAAGACAGTTTTGCCTTGTAAAGAATGTATGCCGTATGATTTAGTAGCCACTGGCTTGTTGGTAAAGACTCCTAAATGGTGGCAAATCAGCTCATAGTTTTTTCTTAACTGTGGACTTCTGCCATACTTGTATGTAGGTACGTACTTTATTATAAATTGTTGAGTGTAAATGAGGTCATTATATTCAGGAATTTACTAGTTCAGTTATTTTGGTGTTGAAGCCTAGTAACTGTTTTTGAAAAAAATGAAAATGATACAATAAGATTTTTTTCTTTAGGGGCACTTTTGCATGTTTTGGCAGGTTTAAAAAATCAAAAAAGCTAGTAGTATTCTTCCATTTTGACCTTAAAGTAATGAAACATTTTTGTTTCTTTTGCTGTGTTCTTCAAGTGTTGCTTGTAGAACAAGGCTCACTGCCTTATGGTTACTTTTAAAATTTAATACTTAAAGGAATTCATCTTAAGTCCCTTTTCAGGAGAAATAAGATTATTTGGAATAATTTAACTTAAGAGAAAAAGAAGGCTTTTTTTATAACCCCTTCTTTAATTTCTAAGTTGTAGAAATTTACTAATTTTTTTCTTTGAATAACTTTCTGTAAAACAGAAGAAAACTAAAAAAAAAAACAAAACCTCAAAATATAATAGAACTGCTTGGGCTTAAATCTTTTTTTGCAAGTAGACGTACCATAAATCATGTAAAGAAAGATAACCATAGACATTCCATCAGAAGACTAGTCTGTGTATTTTCATATCTACCTCTTTCATCTTTCCCCTTATTTCTCATTTCCAAAATATTTGTTGTGTAGTTTACATTTGGACTGTGCTTATTTGAAGTCTTCCATGTTCTAAACACTGTATGTTACATACTAATAAAGACGTGAAAATGCAAGGCAGCATTTTAGCAGTGAACATTTCTCTTGTATGTTGTGAAATGAATTTTGTTGTTGGTCTGTCTTCCTAGGGAGCCTATTTTAGGGAAATAAAAGGAACAGGGAAAGGATGGCCAGAACAAAGTGGGGGGTAGACTGTGGGGAGTGATGGCAAGAACACATGCCATTCTACCAGTGGCGTGCTTTTTAAACATAAAAAGCATATGTGCCAAATTTACATATTTACTAATTAAAAAGGCTTCCTGGAAACATTAGGTAGACTATCTTCTATAACCTTTAACACTGTCACTAATGGATATAGCTTAGAAAATTTCCTCGAAGGTCCTTTAAATAATGTAAATGATTATGAATATGTAACTAGTTAATATGCAGCTACGAAAGGATTATCATGTAGAGGTTAATGAACATTCTGCTCTTATGGTTTGCAGGGCTTTGCTTTCTGTGCTTTTGGCTCACTTCATGCTTGGAAACACATGCACTGGGATTGGAAAACATCCTGACTGTTTTTGGGTCTCATCTTTTAATGGGGTTATTAAATAGGAACTTTATAAAAAGGATTTCATGAACATTTTTTTCGTTTTTCAATTTACATTGAATTCTGTTTGTCTATTTTGTAATTACTGCCAAATCACAAACAGCGAAGTGGATTGATGTAGTTTTAGCTTGGCTCTTCCAGATGTAAAGTCAGTACTCTATTATATATTGCCACTGTTATTAAGTGTTGCTATGTGATTGATACTTACTGAGAGATCTTCATTCTAAAATGGACTTTTTATGCTGAGTTAATGTGTAGTATGGTTGAGTTTCTGAATATAGCATGTATTTTGGTACAGGATTGCTGTCTTAGTATTTAAAATGTCCCCAAAGAAGACATCTATTTCAGGAATTAAATGTTATAATAGAGGAATTTAGTGACAGGTCTAAAAAAAATCACAAGATTTTTTTTTTTGGGGGGGGGTGGTGAAACATTGAGCATACACAAGAGATAATATTGGTATTTAGAGCAGTGAACTAGAGCAGCGTTTTGCAAACCAGATTATGCTGCTGTCTTTTTCACATGGCCTAATCTTAAGCATTTTGGCTTTCATCTCCTAGTTTCTCTGTCCCTAAAATGATGCTGTGGTATTATAGTCTTCTGTTTAAAATTTTTATTAATAGATAATTTAAAAGTAGAGATAATTAGCAATCCTTGAAAATAGTGTTAATTTTTAAATTGTCTTCAAAAAGAGTGTTATTTTTTTAAAATGGCATTTTTCTTTATTGACTAAGTATTCTTATTTTCTGAGCATTTTGAGAATGTACTGAAATATCTCCAAGGAAAACAAATAACTTTTGTGCTTAATTTCATTGTTATAGTATTATAAACATAGCTTAAACTGGCTGTGAAGTGCTTATAGTCTTTCATAATTCACTGGGGAACAAATGAGCTGTTCAGAGCATCTCCTTATCCCAAGTATTTCTTCTTGAAAATGTAGAAAAATATCACTGAATTCATTTTTAATGCGTCAGAATAAAAATTACGGGTGAAAATGTTTGGAGATATACTGACAAAATAAAATATTTTCACTACTGTCATTTCTTTCTTTTTTTTTTTTTTAACTGACGAAACGTGGATGTTACATTGGTTTCTTGTTATTTATAATATTTACGTATTCTACAAAATATGTAATACTGAGAACAGGTCTGTAGATTGTACAAAATACTAGTTATCTTATATCATGTGTCACCTAATAGTTATGAAGCGGGTTTTGTACCAAAGTATGAATCAGAAAGCTGTAATTTGTTCTGCAGTTATCAGCTTGCATTAGAGGGTTATGATAAAGTGTGCTGCTTAAAAACTAACATTCACATCTCTGTGCGTTTGACAAATAAAAATGTATACTGAGATGCTATTAAATCTGTAAAGCCACTGTTCTTGTTTTCAGATACACTGATTTTTGTAGCTCTGTGCATAGCACTGTTTTTTCATGAGTAGTTATCTGTTTTCATGACAGGTGGTCACTAACTGCCAAGAGAAAATCCAGCATTGGTGAGTGAAAGATGGTTTTATTACACTTCTGAAATACTGATGGGGTAACCTACTTGTGTTTAAATAATGTGTTTGCTGTTTGTGTGTGTATATATGACCAGTAATTGAATTCTTCCAGTATCTCCATTTTGAATGCCTTTGATACTAATTTATATTGTCTTTCACCCTTTTCTGAATTACACGTTTCTGATTTTCTGATGTTGTGTTACCACTTGTATTTATTCTAAGTGCCTTCTTTCCTCTTTTTTAAGTTAGAATACTGTTAATATTATCAATTGGAGACTGAGACATTTTTGAATGTAATCATAGAGTTCTGTTTTGGAGATATTTCTTACATTTTAGTGGAAAAACAATTGGAATGAGTTACTTTAAAATAGTGATGGAAATAGGGCACAGGAATGTTTTCCCAAAGTTTGAAAAAAATTTAATTGTCTGTTTTTCAGAGATTGTTTTATTGACTGTACTTTTTCTTTTTAAGAGAGAAAGCATTATCTATTTTAATGTGCTAATCTATAGTTAATAGGACCGTGTTTAGTAAATAACACACTTTCCTTTGGCTTCTGAGGAAAATGCTCAATTTAATGGTGAAGAAAATCTTATCTTATGAGTTGTCATGAGGTATAGCTGTTGATCTTACAGATATCAAATTACAATATATCCATGCTGTGCTTACGAAGATTTTACTGAGAGAACAACAGGAGCTGTCTTGATTGTTGTCTGCAGGGTTATTGCAAAAATCATGGTAACTGCCCCTTTAGTGGTGAGATTAAACCTTCGGTTATACACCATCAAGCATATAATATTTTAAATTTATTTTAAGAGGCTTTTTCTTCATGCCTGAGAGATCTCCAAGGAAATAATTTATAGTTAGTGTATATCAAATGTTTTTGGTTTAAATGCACATAGGCTGCAGGCAGTGGATAAGAGTGAAAATCAGTGCAATCTGTACACATCATCTTATTAAATTTTGACTGTTGGCTTGCAGAAAATAATCTAAAACTAATAATACCCACTTTATAAATAAAAATTCAGGACTTCATTAATTTTCAATAAATGCACCGTTGTAGTTGCTTCCACTGGTGGTGTAAGTCTGTCAACATTTCCATAATGGTCCATTGGCCTTTCATTATACATTCAGTTCAGGTTAAAACTTGAAATACAAGTCCTTGGCCAAAGAATTTTTTCCCTAACACATTGAGTCAGAATGGCCCATTTTAAAAATAATTTCCAGGGGAAGTTTTATTAATGTGGACTTCTATCTATTGGTTTTGGTAAGAAGTTCAGGAAATTAGAAAGATATTCGCTGAGAATAGACGCTAGTTTACATAAATGGGTGAATAGTAACTTGCCCCTGGTTCATTTTATAAGATTCTTATTAGAGAGTTCTTTCAGGATAAAGGCACATTTTTATCCTTTTATTCACAACCCCTACTCTGGTTCAAAATAGGCACTTATAAATGTTTGGGTAAATGAACACGGAATATAGGGTTATTTTCTGTATCACTTTTTAGTTTACAAATACTCTAGTAGTGCACAAGTCTAGTGAGCAGTGACAGAAATGTGACGTTTACTTCATGAAAGGTTCAGGTGACCCTCAATTTCATGTTTTAGTTTTTTAAAACCCTCTAAACTATAGAAGCTTAGCATATTTGCCTGTACATATCTTGAAGTACTATAGTACTTTATGCATTAAAAAATTAAAATTATTTTTTTCCACTTAAAAGTTGCATTTTCCTCTGAATCATTTCTGATTTGGTTCAGGAAACAGACTTTTCTGTTTGCTTTTAATGAGGATCTATACATGGTATCATATTACTCAAATCTGAATGGCCAGTAAGTTTATCAATTCATTATATCAAAAATTCGAAACCAAATGTTTGCATTTCCCTGAAAGCTAGGAAATTGCTATTTGGGAGTGTGGTGGAATTCTTGTGATATTTTTGCATTCTCTTGATTCCACAAGCAATGATTGAGTTTCTACCATATGCCAGTACTGTGCTGCTGTTTAGAATTGAAAGACCCTGCCATGGAAGAATTCATAGTCAGACATTAAACGGGGAAATCACAATAATTTTGTGCTCCTTGCAAAGATATGAAGCAAGTACAGGAGTTCAGAGGCTGGAGCCATTCTTAGGGTGTCTCACACACTACTTTTTAAAGCATGTTGCTTTAAGTCTTACTTAACCCTTGGTATTAGCCTAGTCTAAAATACAATTTCTGTTAAGCTCCTCTTCTTTATGGGCATATACCAGTATAATAAAGAAGAATAAAATATATGATTTGAAAAATGCATTGTTATGCTAGTGATGTTTATGCTTTGTGTAATTTTTAAAGGATTCTTTAAGGAACAAGAATTCTAGGTTCAGAAATAATCTAAATTGTTTTTTGTTTAAAAAAATGTAGGACAGGGAGTCAAAATATTTGTAGAAAAATAGGAGTGAAATGGTCTGGGACCACAGGATCTACCCAAAAAAGTCTTTGAGAAAATTAATTTAAATCCTGGAACTTTGGTGAACTAAGACATTTATAATATTTGTTTAGTTAATAACAGATAAAAAGGAAAGATTCAAGCCTAATGGTTGAGAATTCGTATGACATTATTTTAGAGCTAATAATAATAGTTTTCAGTTTAGTGAGGATTTTAAAAATGTTTTTCAAACATTTTTTCTTTATAATCTTTTACTTAAATGAGGAAATAAAGTATTATGAAATTCACACACTGTCATCTCATTAAAGTGTGAGGATACTTCCCACTGTTTGGTCCACTAGTGGCTGATCATTCTGTTTGTGGATTATCTGTAATTTTCTTTCTAATTCTTCCTTAAAGAGCATGGCATTTGGAGTCACAGACTGTATTTGAATCCTGTCATTTATTAACGTTTTGACCTGAACAATTACGTTAAGAATCTCAGTTTGTTCTTATAAAGTGATGATGATACACTACTTAACTCACGGGGTTGTAGTGAAGATCAAATGAGATCATGTCTATAGAACACTGCCTGGCACTCAATAAGTATTAATAGTAGCTCATATGTCTTTTTTGAAAATTTTAACTGTCAGACAAAAAAAAAAGCCAGTGCTTTTGTAATATTTGTGAATATTACAAAAATATTGTAATATTTGTGAATATTTAGTGTTCCATTTTTTGTAATGACGGAGAGAGAGTTGGCTTTCTATGAATTATTGTTATAGCTTTACATGACTATTTTTAAATCACATTTTGTTATGAAGAATTTCAAGTAAGAGGTGATAGAGTAGTATAGTGATTCCTCATGTACTCACCAACTTTGATAATTATCAACTCATGATTTTCTCTAAACTGTTTCAGCATCTTACCTTGCTGTCTACTCCTGCCTCCAATTTTTTTTTTAACTTTTTTTAGATTCTGGAAGTACATGTAGAGGTTTTTTGCAAAGGTGCTGCATTGCGTGATGCTGAGGTTTGAGGTACAGTTGAACCCATCACCCAGATAGTGAGCACCCAACACCCAGTAGGCTGTTATTCCGCCCCTACCCCTGCCCTTTCTCCCTGCTCTTGTATTCCCCAATGTTTATTGTTCCCATCTTTATGTCCATGTGTCCCCAGTGGTTAGCTCCCACTATAAGTGAGAACATACAGTATTTGGTTTCCAGTTTCTACATTAATTCACTTAGTATAGAGGCCTCCTGCTGCATCCATGTTACAGCAAATATTTATTCTTTTTTATGGCTATGCAGTAGTCCATGGTATATATGTACCACGGTTTTATTATCCAGCTCACTGTTGACAGGCACTTGGATTGATTCCATGTCTTTGCTCTTGTGAACAGTGCTATAGAGAACATACAGGTGCATGTATCTTTTTGGCAGAATGAGAATTTTGGGGGGTGGTCTATATTTAGTAATGGGATTGCTGGATTGAATGGTTGTTCAGTTTAGTTCTGAGAAACCTCCAAACTGCTGTCCACAGTGGCCCAGTATTCCCACCAACAGTGGAAAAGCATTCCCTTTTCTCTGCAGTACTGCCAGCATCTGTTTGTTTGTTTATTTATGAGACGGAGTTTTGGTCTTGGTGCCCATTGCTTGTGCAATGGCGTGATCTTGGCTCACCTCAACATCTACCTCCCGGGTTCAAGTGATTCTCTTGCCTCAGCCTCCCGAGTAGCTGGGACTACAGGCATGCGCCACTACCCCCAGCTAATTTTGTATTTTTAGTAGAGATGGGATTTCTCCATATTGGTCAGATTGGTCTTGAGCTCCCGACCTCAGGTGGTCTGCCTGCCTCGGCCTTCAAAAGTGCTGAAATTACAGGCATGAGCCACTGTGCCTGACCTATATTTTTTGACTTTTTAATACAAAAACCATTCTGACTATCCCAATTCCAATTTTGAAATAAATCTAAGTCATATCACTCCATCCAGAAATACTTCAGTGTATGTCTTTAAGAGATGAGAGACTGTATATTAACTTTTAAAGATTTAAATTAAAAAATTTAAATTAGGCAATACATTTACATGTTTCAAAATTTAGGAAGTATGAAAGGATGTAAATGATGTATAGGTTCCTCCTACCTTTGTCCCCTAATTCTCAGTTCTGTTTTCTTTTTCTTTTTTGAGACAGAGTCTTGCTCTGTCGCCCAGGCTGTAGTGCAATGGCGCAATCTTGGCTCACTGAAACCTCTGCTTCCCGGGTTCAAGCTATTCTCCTGCCACAGCCTCCCAAGTACCTGGGATTACAGACTGCCACGCCTGGCTAATTTTTTGTGTGTGTTTTAGAAGAGGCAGTGTTTCACCGTGTTACCCAGACTGGTCTCAAACTCCTGAGCTCAGGCAGTCTGCTTGCTTCGGCCTCCCAAAGTGCTAGGATTATAGGCGTGGACCACTGGGCCTGGCCCCTCAGTTCTTTTTTCTGGAAGCAACAGTTTTTACCAGTTTCTCAGAAATCTTTTCAGAAATGGTTTGCATAATGTAAGTGTTTGTGTATATATGTATGTGTGTGTATGTGGTGTATGTGTATTCATCTACATGTTTATATATGGATCCCATCCTTTTGGACAAAAATGAAATCGGATTGTACCTGTTCATTTAGCACTATACCTATCCTGTATCATTAACTAACTGTTCCCCTTTACCTCACTTCCATAAATTTCACCGTGTGTCAAACATCTAACTTTGAGAATTACAAAATGAGACCTGGAACTTTAAAAAAAATATATTTAATTGCTATATCACTAAGAGTACAGCTCTGTAACTCAAAATATATCCTTGCTAAAATGATATATTTATTATTTTATTGCTCCTTAGTAAAGTTATTCCAAAACTTAGTGGCCTGAAACGACTACCGTTGACTTGCATGGGATTCAGTGGGTGTGCCTATTAATAGCTGGGTTCACCTATGTGGTTCTTCTGCTCGTCTTGTCTGGGCTCACTGCTTTGGTAGCAGCCAGTTGGTGGCCGGGTCAGCTGTGTTGTCTGTCCAGTGCTGTTGGTTGAGCCTCTACATCCATGTACTCTTTTGTCCGGCTTGCATTCTCTGGGCATCTCAGGGCAGCAAGAATGGATGCTGCCAGGCCACATTATGTTGGTTGAAGGAACTCACAAAGCCAGTGAAGATTCACAAGGTGGGAAGATAACATCCACCTGTTAGAGGAGGTGTGAAAAAGAATTAATGGTTGTTTTTAATGCACTGCAGTGACTTTATCTAAAAGGTCCTACACACACAAAAAGGAAGTCTCCTTCCTTTATGTTGACTGGTCAGAATGAAATGAAATAGTACATGGGGCGCCTGGCAGATGTTGATGTTAGGCATTACTTGTAATCATAAATTGTATACGTGTGAGTTGTCAAAAATTTATTGTCTTCCTTTATCTTAAAAGGATTTTTGGTAAAGGTATCTTGGAAATTACATGAAGCAGATGTAAATATAGAAAAAGATATTTTGTTCAACTGTTTAATTTTGGAAAGAATAGCTTTAAATTTAGACATAGAAACTCCAAAATGCTCTGGTATGTGAGTTTTGAGAGAGAGTCTAAAGTAAATATTTGTTGTTTTTCAAAGGAAACTGGATAAAAATAATTGTTCAGAGGAAAAGAGTAATAGTTTCTATTAGAATTTAGAGTAGGAAATAACCAAGAAAGCATACCTGTATAGGCACAAATCTCAGGTGAAGATTTGATTTTTCTCTTTTTTTTTCTGTTGGAATTCCTCTTTCCTATCAGTCAATTGGGGTGGAGATACCTATTTTATGCACACATCATATGTCTGTCTATATGTCACATGATTTTGAGGGATTCCTTGTACACAGAAACACTGAACTATTTCATTGTACTAATGCCATGGTTTATAGTATATTTCTTATGAATACCTGAAACTGTTTTCTTGAGTTGCTTTCACATGGCTGTATAAAATTTATTTTATTTTGTACAATATGTGAAATGTTGATCTGCATACTTTTAAAGCTTGTAAAAGCTGATGACTCTGTTGTTCTACAGCAGTAGGTAGATTTGTAAACTGTTTTTCAGAGCCCATATTTTACTGACTCCAAAGTGTTCAGTCACTGTTTTGTAGAGGGCCTTCTGTTTGGGCTTTTTCTTTATGGGTTTTTTTCCCCCTCCTCTTGAACAGAGAGCAGCTTCTGAACTTTCTGGAAATTTTACATGTTTTTGTTGTTGGAGTTTCTGCAGCCGTTTATGAAAGTCTTCGGGATAAGGGAGAAGAATCATATATACAAATCCTTTTGTCATTCTTCAAGTTTCTGCACAGTTTAAAAAAATAGTACATGGGTTGGTGATTAAGTAAGTTTGGAATTTTTGTGTGTAACGTTTCAAAGGAAATTAAGAGACAAAGAAAGTTGAATGTTGGAAGAATTTTTTTTTCCCCAAATGTGAATTTGATTTTAAAATTTTTATTCTGAATATAAAATGAATGCATGCTTAGTTATGGAAAAGTTGAAATAAGAAAGGAATAAAGATAAATTTACTTAAAATTATAAAGAGAAGCTAATTCTCTCCCTGTTAATAAAATGTTCCCTTTTATTCCCTCCAGCATCTTCTTCCCCCTTTTTTTTTTTTGAGACAGAGTTTTGCTCTTGTTGCCCAAGCTGGAAGTGCAGTGGTACAATCTCGGCTCACTGAAACCTCCGCCTCCCAGGTTCAAGTGATTCTCCTGCCTTAGCCTCCCACGTAGCTGGGGTTACAGGCATGAACCACCACGCCTGGCTAATTTTTTGTATTTTTAGTAGAGAAAGGGTTTCTCCATGTTGGTCAGGCTGGTCTTGAACTCCCAGCCTCAGGTGATCTGCCCGTCTCGGCCTCCCAGAGTGCTGGGATTACAGGTGTAAGCCACCACACCCAGCCCCCTCCAGCTTCTTAATTTTGTATGTGTATTTGTGTGACTAAGGTCAAACTGTATATGCTTTTTTCTTTTCCTTTTTAAAGAGCTAATGATTTTTTACTTATAATTAAAATTTATTACTTGTAGGAGTCCTTAAGTTTTTATATCTTGTTTTTGAAAGCAACCAACTAAGTTAATACTTAAGATACTTCTGAAAATGAAAGGAAAACTTACATGTTATAGGAGAGCTTTTTCCCCTGAAGAGGTTTAAACTATTATTTTTTAAAATCCCTAATCACAACCCATCATCTAGAATACAGTCTTCGATGGCGGTGATGTGTTTCCAGTGTCCGTATGCTTCGGTTCAGTTTCCCGTGACCAACTCGAGTCCAGGGAGTATCTGACCGAGGCAAAGGGCTTAGGGCTTACTGCTTTGGGCACACCTTACAATTTTTCATCTTTGTCTCAACTGTATTATTAAGTTTGAAAACTACTTTAAAAAATATATATAAAGTAAGAGTAACATCCAGTGAAACTCGCAAGCACGGAGTCCTGTTTGATGATGAAAGTGTAAATATTGCAACAACCACAGTGCTTGGCTGAGAGGCGCATCACTCGGTGATAATCCTGAGTGCTTGTTCTTGTTTTGAGAAGTGTAAGTCCAGATAAGACAGATGGGAGTGGCTATCAGTGTAAGGCTTGGGAGAAACAGGCGGTAAAAAGTTGAGGCATGCCTATCATTTACTTCTTACTAATGTATATTGAACTCATGACCAAATTGATGAGAGCTTTCGCATTTTTCTTCTACTGTGCTTTTAAGTCAATTGATAATTTTCAGGATTTTAAATATTTGGTAGGTTCAAAATCAGAATTGCAATTTTTCACTGTTGTAAAACCCCTTGAGAAACTAACCCGGAGGGGTCTATGATTGGGCCTCTGTTGAAACTGTATGTAAAATATGAGTTCTTTCTCTCAGGGAAGAGTCTGGAGTTTTTCTAGTTTCTCATAGGGTCAGTGGCCAAAGAGGGTTTTTTAATTGCTCCTCTAATTAAGAAAACCCACAAAATTACTTTTTTCTAAAATATGCTTTTGAAAGAAAATATAAAGTGTAAAGTAACAAAACCTATGAATTATGGTAAGATTTAAGTAGAAATTGCCACGAACTTTCAAAGCTTAAGTCAGCTATAAACTCATCACACCTTTTCTAGAAGGTCCCTCCCTTTGATTTATAAGAGGAATTTATATTAGTTGTAGAAAATTTGGAAAATAAAAAGAACAGAAATAACCTGTAAACTCGTCAGTAAAAATTTAAACAAGGCACTTCAGGGTATTTCTTTCAAACTTAGATGGATGTGTTTTTACATATTTTTTAAGCTTTTTTATTTTGAATTCATGCCTCATTTTCTTAGAGCAATGTGAATGAAGAGACAGGCACCTATGGTATCTGACAGGTCTTCAGACACATGTATGTAGTTGTAGAGAGAACTCTAGAACAGATTTTTCTGTCCAGGCTTACTGTGTATATCCATTGTACTCTGTTTTCTCATTGTTGAAAAGTTAAATTGAAGAAATCTAGTAGAATGTTAGCTGCATCTCTCTTTAGATAATTTTGTTTCATTGACTTGAAAAATTATGTTTTTATATTTGGTTTAATCTTAGTATCTATGTCTACTAGTAAAGTTTTCTGATGGACTCATAAAATATAAAGGACAGATTATTTCATCAGTGTCTTCTGTTGGCATAAATTCCTTGGTATAATAGAGTTATAAAAAAGGAATATACCACCATTCTGCCTGAATTTTGTGATATATTTCAGTTACTTATATCAACTGGGATTACTAAATATTTTGCCATGATCATTTAGAAGAAAAGCCTAATGCTATTGATTTAATTCAAGTGTATTTAAATTTTCCGTGTGGAGTGTTCCATTTCCCACCAAATTGCATTAAACTTTTTTTCGGTAAGTTTTTAGTAAAATGTAACTTTTATCATTTTGTTTAGATTGTTTAAAAGGATACTTTGAAAAAAATAATTATTTCTTGCTTTAGTAACTGGAGGACATCTCTTACCTGTATAGAATCCGTGTCCGAACTTAATATTCCTCTATTTTCTTAATTTTAGTGGTGCACATCCAGGCATCCTTCAAACTAGTGGATCTTTCACAAAGATGCATTGCAAAACAATCAGCAGACAATCAGAAAGGCATGCTATGTGAGCGATGATCCCTGCAGCATATGCCAGTGGCTTGTTGTAGAGGAGCTGCTCAATACATGCTGGATTGAATTGAAACAAGGCTTTTTTTGGATGCTTACTGGGAAGTTGTAGGGTGGGTATGATGGACTTTTCTAAATTATTTCTAAAGATGGTTATATATTTACTTGTATATATTCCAGAATCTTCAGATTTTTATCATTTCTTAAAAATAAAAAATTAACTCTGTCCCAGATTAACCCAGATGTTAGCACTTACATAGAATTCTTTTCCTTTTCCCCCTTTTAGGCATTTCACAGTATTTTCGGGTGGTCTATTTAGGATATTAGGTAAAGGGAAAGAGAATGATAGAAGGTTTTTTTCTTAAAAAAAGAAAAAAACCCAGCTACTCAAGAGGCTGAGGCAGGAGAATTGCCTGAACCCAGGAGGTGGAGGTTGCGGTGAGCCGAGATCGTGCCATTGCATTCCAGTCTGGGTAACGAGCGAAACTCCATCTCAAAAAAAAAAAAAAAAGAAAAAAGAAAAAAAAACTGGTTTAGTATTAGTATTTGCTGCCTTTTTTTTTCTTTTTTATTTTGAGACGGAGTTTCACTCTTGTTACCCAGGCTGGAGTGCAATGGCACGATCTCAGCTCACTGGAACCTCTGCCTCCTGGGTTCAGGCAATTCTGCCTCAGCCTCCCGAGTAGCCGGGACTACAGGTGTGCACCACCATACCCAGCTAAGTTTTGTATTTTTAGTAGAGACAGGGTTTCACTTTGTTGACCAGGATGGTCTCGATCTCTTGACCTCGTGGTCCACCTGCCTGGGCCTCCCAAAGTGCTGGGATTTAGGCGTGAGCCACTGCGCCCAGCCTTTTGCTGCGCATTTTAACTTCCTACTTTAAAATTAGCAAAGTCTTATTGTTTCAATCTGCTTTATCTCCCTTTTTTATTATTTAAGGGTTGGAGTATTTATCACTGGCCTCAAAGGGCATAAACTTTTTTTTCCTTCACAAGAGATTTTTATTTTTGTCAGTCACTTTTAAGAGGATTAAAAATGTTGAGTCTCTTTCATATTTCCTCGTCCCTTTAAAAATATTTCTATTATGGCACATTTCAAACATACGGGAAGAGTGAATCTTGATCCCATATCTGTCTGTACCTTAATCTGTGAGTCCATTTTTTCTGATTAATTTCAAAGTAAATTGTGGACATCAGTTTATTTTACCCCTAAATACTTGAGCATGTACCTCATTTAACTTGATTTCTCTCTTCCTACAATTTTATGAAAATGAGCTGTTTCCCTTAGTGTCCGGCCTGATCTTAATCCTTTAAGGGTAAGGCTAACTTGTGGTTGTGTTACGGTCTTCATTGCTGCTGCCTTTTTTTTCCCTTAAAAGGTACTCTCAAAAGGCACGTTGCACATCATTAGCAAGATTGAGAAGCACGTGGTTAAAGTTTCTTATATGCCTTATACCTATGCTTTAGTTCTTGTTTTCTGTAAGGAATGTTGCATGAGGATATTGGAAACAAATTTAAGAGTTGAAGGCGGAACCGAATCTGTAAGGATCCATTATGGTGAAGCCAAAGAAGCAGGTCTAGCTATTCTAAGTGAGTAGGCTGGAGAGATGTTTCTTAACTCTATCTGGGTTTTGTTTTCCATTTGAAGAAAAAGTATTTTAAGCAATTACCTCTTTTGACTACTATACTATGACTCCAGTGTCCAAATATTCATTACATCTTTTCGATTATTAAAATAGAAAAAAAAATCCATTTAAATTTTGTTACAAATAAAGTTCCCAGACTTCCCTCTGTAATGCATTAGTTCTTAGCATAACTTTCGTATTTTCTGTCGTATAGGCTTTGTCGTCTTTAACAGGATTATTTAAGGCTTGAATAATAGAGAGGCTATTTGGAGATCACTGTTTGAGCGGTTGGTCCCGGACATTTTCACGAATGTAGTCTTTAGAGAGAGAGGGTTCCTCAAGCTGCAGTTTCTGCCAGACACTGCTTGACTCCTCCTGGCCTCCCTTCAAAAAGAATTTCTGCATGGGCTGCATTTTAAGTGATCTTCTACTTTCGTATTTATAGATAATAATTCAAAATTTATAAATAGCAACTCTAATCTTAAACTGCTCTCCAGTATGTCCAGACTTTTGTTCTAGAGAGAATTATTAATAAGTTGAAACTGAATATATTTGACGTGAAATACTGCCGTTGATCTCTGGTGCTACCTGTTGTCGAACCTACTGTTCTTTTAATGTACAAAATAGATGTTTTCTGAGGAAGTTTTTTTTCTTCTAAGCATAGTTCCCAAAGTAAGACATGTTGAATGCTAACTTTAATACTGGCTTCTTAATAGTCATAGAAACATTTAGATATCTAGGCAGGTGTATATAGTCCTTGAGCATTTGCAGAATTACTTGTCTGAAACATAAATAAGCTGTTAGTGATCTGTTATTAATAGTGAGTGTTGACTGTCTAGGCACTGTACCAGTCAGTCTTCTGTAGATATTATCCCATTGATTGCTCACACCAGCCCTGTTTCCAAAGCCATTGATTGGTTCCATTCAGCTGTCCTGTCTTTTAGCAAGTTCTATTATTTGTATCAGATTGGTTAGTGAAATCTTGTAGGTAATAGTCTTTCTTTAAAGTTGTAGAATTGATGTTTTTTGATGCTGCATGGAAAAAATGAGTATTGGAACCAACATAGTAGATGTTCCATGCGGGGCAATGTGTTAGACCTTTTATATTTAATTTCTTGAAGCCCTGAGATAAGGATTAGTCCAGTTTTACCATTGAATATACTAAGATTAAGGTTAATTTGCAGAAATTTTGTGGTAGAGCTTGGGATTCACTCTCTGGTCTGACTTCAAAGCCATGTTCTTTCTGGTACATAGCCTTGTGCATGAAGTTTTTTTTGCCATTTTATCCATATAAAAATTTTCCAGGAGGAGGATTTTTTGCCTTAAACAAAAGAATAAAATATGTTTTATGTCATTTTATAGAACAGGATTTTTTTGGGAAAGTATTTAAAGAGCAGTTGCATGCGAGAAAATGAGAAAGATTTTGTGAAGGCATGCAGGTAGCTAGCGAGGTTAAACTCACTGCTTGCCTCATCATGGTAGAGGAGATCTGGCTTCTTGCTATGCGGTTTTTCCACCTTCCTTCTACTTTGTGTTCTGTAAGAGAAAAATATTGACAAGTGACATTTATCATATGTCACTTATATATTTATCAGTGTCACATATTTATCAGTGTAAAATAATATATATGTGAAATTTCTTAAAATCTTAAGACTAAGTGAGATAATTTTTTATTATGCTACTGTTGCTTCAGGGAACTAAGCAGTAAGCTGAAACCAATTCCGTGATGTTTATAGTGCAGTCATTTATATTATCTGGAGAATTGTTACCTACGTTGCAGTTTATCCTAATTTCAATTTGACAATGTCTACATGTTCTTTTAAATTACTTGCTGAGTTGGTGAGTTTTTGTGTTATTTTTTAAAAACTGACATCTTTCTGCTTAAAAATAAAACTCAGTGCTGTAGTTTTGTTTGCAGCCTGTATCTTAGTAGAGAATCCTTAAGAAATCCAGTCTTTAGAGAAATTTTGAAAATGGGTATCTTGGCATAGACTGCTGCCTGGTATCACTCAGAAAGAAGGACTATTCATTTCCAGCAGGCATTAAGAGCTGAGTAAGGCCCATAGCATGGAAATACAACCATCTGTGCCCCTATAGAGTTATACCTTTAGGTTGTTTGAAATTGCCTTATTTGGTAGCTCTGTTTGATATAACAAGCAACAGACTCCAAAGCCAAATTGAGCCTTTTGTATTACCTCTACTTAATTTCTTGTACCCCCAGTTGATTCTCTCTTACCTTAATCATGTTGTTATGAATAATTGAAGAGCTGATGATACCTTTTTTAGATTTTCTGATGAGGACTAAGCATCTGATCAGATTTCATGTTCATGATTTCAACTTCACAGCCAGTATCTTATTCAGTCAAAAGCTTTATTAAACCTCTTCTTTTGGCCAGGTGTGGTGGCTCCCACCTGTAATCCCAGCACTTTGGGAAGCTGTGGTGGGTGGATTGCTTGAAGCCAGGAGTTGGAGACCAACCTGACCAATGTGGCAAAGAAACCTGATCTCTATGGAAAATACAAAAATTAGCTGGGGGTGGTGGCATGCACCTGTAGTCTCAGCTTCTGGGTGGCGAGGCAGGGGAATCACTTGAACCCACGAGGTGGAGGTTGCAGTGAGCCAAGATTGTCCCACTGTACTCCAGCCTGGGCCACAGAGAGACTCTTTAAATCTCTTCTTTCTTCATCTTGAGTCCCTGCTTCTCTCCAAACATCAGGCCCTCTTTTACTGTCTCCCTTAATTTTCACATTTTATGTAGTCCAGACAGTCTTGTTTCTTAAAAAACAGTAATTTTCCAAATTTGAGTATTCTGCTTCTAAATGCCAAAGTCCCTGGAGAGTCTTAATTCTTCAATAAATGTACGGTAGAATAATGCCATTGCTAAACTTTATAAAAACAGGATTTTAAAACTAAAAAAAACCTAATCTTTAATTTGCTAAAATTAGATTTTCACTTAGCTTCTTTTATAATACCTAGCCTATTGGAAAAATTGTTAATAATTTGTTTATTTGGTGTTTTCTATCAACAGGAAGAAGGTAGATGATGACTATAATGCCCTTCAAGAAAGACTCAACACCTTGCCTGATAAATTGTCTTATAATATAATGGTATGTTTGGTGTGTTTCTTTTAAAGTAGTACTTGTTTCTTGTAAATATATTAACTGTGTGTCAGTTCACAGAATGCTAAGCTGATGGACTGGGTCCGAGGTAACTACGTAGGAAGGAAGATTTGTTTTGTTTTACTTTATAAGAATACACTAATTGTCGCAATTTACCTCTTTTTCATAATATATGTGAGGACATAAATGACATAAATATTAGCACAAAATTGGACATATTTTGAATGGAAACTTACTATATAAAAGATGTAATTATGACAGAAAATGGCTCTTAGTGGTTTCTTGTTAGCCAGAGCAGGAATAGGCCATAATGTTTTGTAATTCACAGAATTAAACCTTAGGACATTGATTTTTTTTTTTTTTTTTTTTTTTTTTTTTTTGAGACGGAGTTTAACTTTTGTTGCCCGGGCTGGAGTGCAATGGCATGATCTCGGCTCACCGCAACCTCTGCCTCCTGGGTTCAAGCAATTCTCCTGCCTCAGCCTCCTGAGTAGCTGGGATTACAGGCACGCGCCACCATGCCCAGCTAATTTTTTGTATTTTGAGTAGAGACGGGGTTTCACCATGTTGACCAGGATGGTCTCGATCTCTTGACCTCGTGATCCACCCGCCTCGGCCTCCCAAAGTGCTGGGATTACAGGCTTGAGCCACCGCGCCTGGCCAGGACATTGATTTTTATATAAAAAGGTGCTGTTAATTTTTGTTCTAATGATCTTCACATTGTCATAGTGATCTGTTTATGAGTCCTGCATTAGAATCTTTCATTGCATGAATATTCTTTATCATGAAGACTTTGCTCTATTATCCTAGTCCAGGTATTTTGTATGTATACCTAGGTAGATCCGTTAAAGCTATTTATTTACTAATTCCTGCTTTGTAAAAATAGCCGTTTTATTGAAAATAATTTTTAGTTTTGTTTTTCCAAAGTATTTTGCATTGACAGTGTTTCACGACTAGTTGCCTTTATTTAGATTTGCAAGTGAATGAAAAGTATAAACATGCCGAGACAGTACTGCTTTCTTGAAGAGTTGTATGTAAATGTGGTGTGGGTTTATTTTCCTGTTTTAACATTGATGTATGGACATAAAGCAATTTTCTGTAGATTTTCCTAGTGAAATTTTAATATAATGTTAAATTTCTGTGAAGTTGGCATTTTATTTTTCCCAATGTATAAATAAAATTCCGTAATAACCTAAGGCTTTTAATGCAAAGTGTTTTATAAAATGTATTTTTCAGTGTTTTATGTTTTCTTCCTTTTTTTAAACAATAGGTACCATTCGGCCCTTTTGCCTTCATGCCGGGAAAACTTGTCCATACTAATGAAGTCACTGTTTTACTGGGGGACAACTGGTTTGCAAAGTGCTCAGCAAAGCAGGCTGTAGGTTTAGTTGAGCACCGGAAGGAACGTAGGTACCCTTTGTAAATGATGTTTTTTGTTGTGTATGTATCCATTCACAGATTGCCAAGCTCAAGGACTGTTTCTTACCAAGAGTACCTTCCATGATTCATGAATCCAGGCTCTTTGTGATTCTGTTGAATTGCAGGTAGTTTGAGTAGAACCAGCATTTGAGAACGAGCTGGAGAAGGGAGCATCTGTGTTGGAAGTGTCACCCAGTTGGCATCTTTGCAGAAGTTACAAAGTATCAAAGTCATTACCTGTGATTTTGTGGTTAGAAGTTGGGAAGACATAAAAATTGGGAGTCATTTTATACTTTATAATTGGTTTGTTTTAGTTGCTATTATGGACTTTTGTATTTAATACTTTAGTACACAGAAATAATGTGTTTGCTGCTTAGTGAACTAAGAGAAATACCTATTTATGCAAGCAGACAATTCTTAAAAATGCTTTTTGGTTTGGAAAAAAAAATCCTATTTTCATTTGATAGAAGAGACCAGGTGTGACAAGGTGCTACCTAAAACAGCACCCTTACCCTTTTTCAGTTGAGTTCTCTGCATGACTTTATTAAGGCAGCTCTTGAGTTTTATCTGTACTATTATCTGTAGGTGTATAGAACCTTACACACACACACACACACACACACACACACACACACAGCACACAGTACACATTTTGCAGTAGGATGAGCTAGCTTGGGTTCTAGCTTACTTGTATTTTAAAATTAGGTTCAGTTTTTAATCTGTTCTTATTTCTGTAATATGTATTTAGATTGACAGTATAGTATCCGTCCTACCTGCTTTTTAATCTTCTAGTTAAATGTGTATTTGAAAATAAATTTTTGGAAGATCCTTTTGTATAAATAAGGTCATATTAGACAGAAAACAGCTGGGTATTCTAAAGCTGAACTTGATTTCACTTATATATGAGTGGGTACTAGAGAACTCATTCATTGAAATTCTGAGAACTATATTTGGAGACTCTAATTGCAAATCAACTTTTATAAGTTTATAATTGATGTATATTTTAATCTTTTGTGACACTAATCAGAATCTTATTGTTAGGCCTGTATGTAATTTCTGGCAATGATAAATCTTTTGGCTTTGATACATTAAAATAAGTCATGTATATTAGTGAAAGAGATTGGGCATACTTTTTTCTTAAAAGACCTTACTGAAGACGAAGGCTCTTTTTATATACTGAAGTAGGTCTGATGTTATGAAATGAATCCATAACCTGTTGAAGTTTGTTCACGTTGATTTTCATATTTCAGTGAAAAAAATTTTTATAATTAGTGATAACTTAAAATATTAATGGGAATACTTTTACTATAATAGAATAGAGTTCTAGGATAGAGAAGCATGTTTTGGTAAATCACTTTCTAGTAGTTAAATATGGTTTTGGAAATTGACCAAACATGGATGACTTTTGGGATCAATATTTATCTAAAATAATTTTCAAAGTATGTATTTCCTATTACAATAAATTCTATAATGCCGTTTTAGTCACATGCTTTTATAATTTATAACAACTGAAGAAAATAGGTATATTGTTGTATTTAACATTTATTAAGAAAAGATACTTTATTTTTCTTAAGGCACAGGAAATATAACCAGTTAAACACATAGTCATCTCCCTCTTGCCTGACTGGGGTAATTGAGGAAGCTCTGAGTTACAACACGTGTTATGATTTGTTTACCCAGCACCACCGTTAGGACACAGAATAGGATACAAGATACTGCTCTCAGGACCCAGCTCCTACCAAAACCTCCCTCACACCACCCCTTGTTGGTCGCACTCTACCGCTACCTCTAAGGATTGACACCCTCAGTCTCTGTCTTTTGAGACTAGCTTCTTCACTTGCTGTAACGCCTCATGCAGGTGATTCTGTGTATTCAAAGTTCATTTCTTTTTCTGCTGAGGAGTGTTCCATCACGTGCATATTCATTAAATGTGCATTTAACAGTTTTTCCATTCACCTGTTGAGGGACATTTGCATGCTTCCATTTTTTGGCGGTTAGGAACAGAGCTGCTTGTGTACAGGTTTTTGTGTGAACATACATTTTTATTGCTGTTGGTAAATACCTACAAGTGAGATTGTTAGATCATATGATAAGTGTATGTTCAATTTTCAAGAGACTGCCAAGCTGTTTTCTAAAGTGGCTGTATGATTTACATGTCTATCAGCAGTATGTGAGAGTTCTGGTAGCCTTGAGTCTTTGTCAGCCCTTGGTATTGTCAGTTTAAAAAGTGTAGCCATGTCTGGGCTTGGTGGCCCACGCCTGTAATCCCAGCACTTTGGGAGGTCAAGGTGGGCAGATCATGAGGTCAGGAGTTCGAGACCAGCCTGGCCAACAAGGTGAAACCCTGTCTCTACTAAAAATATAAAAAATTAGCTGGGCATGGTGGCACCTGCCCATAGTTCCAGTTACTTGGGTGGCTGAGGCAGGAGAATCGCTTGAACCTGGGAGGCAGAGGTTGCAGTGAGCCAAGATTGCATTGTTGCACTCCAGCCTGGGCGACAGAGCAAGACTTCATCTCAAAAAAAAAAAGTGGCCATTTGAATAGGTGTCTCATGGTTTTAATTTGCATCGTTGCCTAATGATGTTGAGCATTGATTTATGCACTTATTTTATCTTTTATCTTTGTGTCCTCTTTTTTTTTTGAGTTGGAGTCTTGCTCTCTTTTACCTGTTAAATTCTTTTGCCCGTTTTTAAAAATTGGGTTATATATTTTCTTTTTTTTCTTTCTTATTTTTTTGAGACAGATTCTCCCTCTGTTTCCCAGGCAGGAGTGCAGTGGGGTGATCTTGGCTCACTGCAACCTCCACCTCCTAGGTTCAAGCACCTGTCATGTCAGAGTCTCCTGAGCAGCTAGAACTACAGGTGTGCACCACCACTCCCAGCTAATTTTTTGTATTTTTAGTAGAGATGGGTTTTCACCTTGTTGGCCAGGCTGGTCTCGAACTCCTGACCTCAGGTGATTTGCTCGCTTCAGCCTTCCAAAGTGCTGGGATTACAGGTTTAAGCCACCGCATCTGGCCTGGGTTGTGTATTTTCTTACTGTTGTTTTGAGAGTTTTTTGTTTTTGTTTTTGTTTGTTTTGTAATATATTCTGGATTTAAGCTCTTTGTTAAATAGGTGATTTGCAAATAGCTTTTCCTCCTTTGCATCTTGTCTTTTCATTCTCTTAACAGTGTCTTTCCAGAGCAAAAAGTTTTAAATTATGAAGTTCGGTTTTTGCTTTTTTTATGGCTCATGTGTGTGGTGTCATATCTGAGAATGCTTTACCTAACCTTAGTTTGTGAAGATTTTCTCCGGTGTTTACTTCTAAAAGTTTTTACTTTGACATTTTATAATTAGATCTGTGATCGATTTTAATTTTTGTTCACAGTGTGAGGTTTAGGTCATGGTTCATTTTTCTTGCATATGAGTGTCTCGTTTCTCCAATACTATGTTGAAAATACTGTTCTTTCTCCATCGAAATGATTTTGCACCTTTGTCAAAAATGAATTGACTACAAGACCATCTTACATCCCCCACTAGAATGGCTATAATGAAAAAGACAGTAACTCTTATTGGTGAGCATATGAAAAAATTGGAACCCTCATTCATTGCTGGTAGGACTGTAAACTGGGTAAGCCACTTTGGAAAACAGTTTGGAATTTTTCAGCAAGTTAAACATTGTGTCTTACTTTGACTCAGGAGTTCCACATCTAGATAGTATTCTACTTAAGTGAAATAAAAACATATGTCCACAAAAACTTGTCTGTGAATGTTAAGAGCAGCACTATTTATAAAAGTTGAAACGTGGAAACAACCCAAATGTCTATCAGCTAATGAATGGTGGGTAAGTGTCATAAATACATGCAGTGGAATGTTGCTTGGCAGTAAAAAGACATGTACCTTGAAAACATTATAGTAAAAGAAGCCAGTCCTAGGAAGGTATGGGAGAGAATGGAGAGTGACTGCTGAAGAAGATACGGAGATATTTTAGGGACAGTGAAAATATAAGATTTTGGTGATGGTTGAAAAACCCTGTGAATATACGAAAACCGTCAAATTGTACATTTTGGATGGGCGAATTACGTGGTATGTGAACTGTTAAAAAACGAATGAATCGGCCATTTTGTGTAGTTCTGTTTTTGGACCATCATTTCTGTTTCTTTGTCAATGTGTCTGTCTCTTTACTGATGCCACTCTGTTTTGATTATGTAGCATTATAGTGTTCCTTAAACTTTGTGGTACAAATGCTCTAATTTGTTCTTTCCAAATTGTTTTGGCTGTTCTATCCCCTTTGCCTTTCCATTTTAGAAACCACTTATTTATGTTTACAAAAACTCCTGCTGGGATTTTGATTGGAATTACGCTAAATCAATACATCAATTTGGGGGAGAATTGACGTCTAACTAGGAAGTCTTCTAGTTTGTAAATACTTGCAGCCTGCAAATGTAGCGTATCTCTGTATTTAGGACTTCTTTCATTAGTTTTGTAGTTTTTGAACCTGCAGATCATAAGCATTTTGTTAGATTTATATCTAAGTGTTTCACTTTTTGTGGAGTTATTGAAAATGGTGATATTTCAAGTATTTCTAGTATATAGAAATGCTTGTTTTAAAAAAGAAGTGACATTGTATCCTGAATCCATGCTGAACACATTTGTTAGTTCTCTCAACTTTTTTGGGGTAGATTCCACGGGATTTTCTATATAGACAATCATACCTTTTGTACATAGCTCCTGTTTTTTTTTTTTTTAATTCCTTTCCAATGTGTATACACTTTCTTTTTCTTGCCTTACTTCCTTGGCTAGGACTTGCAGTATAATATCAGAGTGGCAAGAGTAGGTAGGCATCTTTGTCTTAAAAGTGATCTTCTGGGGGAAAACATTTGGTATTTTGCTGTCAAGTGTAGTGTTAGCTGTAGGTTTTTAAAAAATTAATGCTCTATCGGTTTAGGGAACTTTCTGCTTGGTTCTAATTTGTGGATTTTTGAAATGAATTAGATGTTGAATTTTGTCAAATGTATTTTCTGGGTCTGTTGATATGATCTTGTAGTTTTTCTTCTGTATCTGTTAATGTGGTAGATTATATTGATTGATTTTTGTTCCCTGGATGAACCAGATTTGATCATGATGTATTAATTACTTTCATATGTTACTGGATTTGATTTGCTAGTACTTTGTTAGCCTCATTGATTTGGGAAGTTATTCTTCCTCTTGTATTTTCTGGACGATATGGCATAGAATTGGTGTCAGTTCTTTACCTGTTTGATAGAATTTGCCAGTAAAACTGTCTAGGCCTGAGGGTTCTTTTTCAGAAGACTTTAACTACAAATTCAAATTTTCCAATAGATATAGGACTATTGAGATTATTTTTCTCTTGAGAGAGCTTTGGTAATTGTGGTTTTTGAGGAGGGGCTCTGTTTCACCTAAAGTGTTTAATTTGTGTATCTAAAAGTTGTTCACCGTATTACTTTCACGTTTCTTCTAAATGTGTTGGGGGTAATAGCCTCTGTTTTGATTTTGTTAATTCTGATTTTAATCCTTCTCTCTTTCTTGGTCTTTCTGGCTAGGTGGAGTGGTGCTCAAATGGGCAGTGCTGATTTTACTCCCCAGGGGAACTTTTGGTTGTCACAGTGGGGGTGATGGGTGCTGTTGATATTTAGTGGATGGATGGAAGCCAGCAATGTTGCTCATCATCCTGTGGCAGTTGACACAGCCCCTAACAAGAAAAAGTTATCCATGAAGGCTGAGAAAGCCTGATGTGGGGCTTCTGGATTTTATTGATGTGTTAATCCCAGCTTTTGGTTTTATTGACTATTTCTGTTTTCTTAAAAATGTTCTTCCTTATGCTCGTTCTGGGTTTATTTCATCTTCCTTTTCTAGTTTCTAATATAAGCATTTATTTTGATGCTATAGTTTTCACTCCAAGTACTGTTTTAGCAGTATACTACACATTTTGACATGTTGCATTTTCATTTTCAGTACAATATATCTCCTAATGTCCTGTGAGACTTTCTGTTTGATTTATTAATTAGCACAAGGAGGGGCAAACTATGGCCTTGGGGTCACATCCAACCCTCACCTGGTTTTATGTGGCCATAAGTTAATGGCTTTGTATGTATTTAAGGGTTTGTAAGAAAAGGTGGGGGGAAGAATAATAATATATGACAGACCAAATGTGGCCCACAAAACCTAAAATAAGTTACTTTTTGGTTCTTTAGAGAAAAAGTTTATTTATCCCTGACTCAGAAATACATCTTTTAATTTCTAAGTGTTTGGAGAGTTTCCAGCTATCTTTTTGTTAATGATTTCTGGTTTAATTCATTATAGTCAGGGGGTGTATCTTTGTATGCTTTTAATTATTTTACATTTGTTAAGATTAGTTTTCTGATTCAAGATACGGTCTTTTTTGCTGGGTGTTTATGTACTTCAAAGGAATGTCTATTTTACTGTTGTTGGTTAAGGCATTCTATAAATGTCATTCATATCCATTTGTTGATGGTGTGTTTTAGTTCTGTATTCTTGCAGATTTTCTGTTTCCTTGTTCTATTGATTATTGAATGAAGAGTGAAATCTACAGCTATAATTGTAGTTATCCCCATTTCTTTTTATGGTTCTACCATTTTTTTCTTTGTCTGTTTTGAGGCTTTATTGTTAGGGACATACATATTTGAGATCATCATATCTTCTTGCTGAATTGCCCCTTTAACCTTAGGTAATTTTTTTTTAATCCCTGGTAACTTTCTTTGCTCAGAAGCCTACTTTATCTGATATTAATAGAGATTTTTTTGTTTAATATTTACACGATGTATATTTTTTCATCTCTTTTATGCTAACTATATCATATTTAAAGTGGGTTTCCTTTTTTTTTTTTTTTGAGACAGAGTCTTGCTCTATCACCTAGGCCAAAGTGCAGTGGCACGATCTTGACTCATGGCGACCTTCACCTCCCAGGTTCAAGCGATTCTCCTGTTTCAGCCTCTCAAGTAGCTGGGATTGCAGGCACACAGCACCACACCCAGCTAATTTTTGTATTTTTATTAGAGATGGGGTTCTGCTGTGTTGGCCACGCTGGTCTTGAACTCCTGACCTCAAGTGATCTGCCCACCTCGACTTCCCAAAGTGCTAGGATTACAGGAGTGAGCCCCTGCACCTGGCCTAAAGTGGATTTCTTATAGGCAGCATGGTTCTTTGCTTTTTAATTTATTCTGATAGTTTCAGTCTTTTAATTGTTATATTTAGACCGTTTACATCTAAGGTAATATGTTTAGATTTTGGTTTGGCATTCTCCTCCCCATTCCCCTGTTTTTATTCCTCTTTTTTGCCTTTCTTGTCCTCTTTTACATTATTTAATATTTTTAGTATCATTGCTAAAATATTTTCATATTAAAATATTAATATTTTTAGTATCTTTTACTCTGTTGCTGAAATAGGAACTTCTTAAAGTATTTTTAATGTAACAAATTAGGTATTAATGTATTTTACATGAACTTAAAAGTTTTACTCTAAGTACTTGCTTTGGGATTTGCTGAATTCATTTTTAAGTTTCAGAGCAGTGTTTTCTTTAGAAAAGAGTGTGTCTTCAATGAGCCTAAGTGAAGAGTCCAGGATTTAAAACCAGGGTTTAATCAGAGGTTTCTAAAGTATAGACATCTTTTTGGTAATTTTGTTTCTGCTTATCTCTGTAATCTACTTTGAACACATATAGAATGACTTGAAATTCTAGTATCCAAGCACCACGTCTTAGAATTTTTGGTGGCCACGTTTCTAACGTAATGTAGTGATTAATGTTAAACAGTTTTACTTACAGGGTGATCTTAATAGATTTTCCTCACAAAGATAATGTTGGAAGAATTATTTTACCATGTGTCTTTTGTTCAGAGTTGTATCTGATACATTTGTTTTATCTTATTTTTACTTTTGTCTTCAAAAATGCGTATTTAGTCTTCATTTTTGCGATAAAGTTATTATAAAGTTATTTTTACGTTTTAATGGAAGGGTGGACACAAAGAGATAAGATCATGAACTAGGGTAATGGCCTGTAGGCTTAAAGAAGAGATCAGAAGCAGGAAGAATTTCTGAGCCTGATAAGACTTGGCAACTGATTGAATGTGAAGGTTGAGGGGAAGCATTGGATGAGTGGTGACCTAGAGGCAATGTTGTTAACATAATCAAGTAAGTTTGTAGATCACTGCATTCTGCTTTCCCTCTACCAGGAAGTCCAGTGCACATTGGCATATTACTTTAGAAGTCCTGTAATGAAAAATAATCCTTTAGTTTTGTTTAATATTGTGATTCCCAAACTTACTTGATTTTGAGAAACTTAGAAAATGTAATGTCTGTATTATCGCACAGAGCATTCTAAAGAAAATCTTGGTTTAGGAATACGTTTTTAGGCACATTGCAGAAGAAACTGGGTGATAAGACATTGTTAGCATCGAATACAGCTTGTTTTTTTTTTTTAAGTGATAGAAGAAGAAAGATTATATATGAGCTATATCAGGTCATTCACCAGATGGGCTTTTTTAAAAATAATTTTTTTAGTAGGTTATATAGGGACATGATACAAAATCTAAAGGATATTTATTTAAAAAATCGCTATGCCTCCTTTTCTTATTCTTTCTGTCTCCCTTGAGGCATCCTTGTTTTCAGTATCTTACTCATTATTCCAGGGATATTCTGTGCATTTACAGCCATAGACTTACGTATTCCCTCCCCACTCTGTATGCATCCACTCAAATGGTAGCACACTTTTTTTTCTTTTGGCAGCTGGCTGTTTTTTATTCTTTCCAGGGCTGTATAGTATTATATTGTACTATACTATATTTAGCCAGTTCTTTACTGATAGGCCTTGGATCGTCTTCATGATTTTTGCTGTTACAAGCAGTGCTGCAGCGAATAACCTCTGTGTGTGTTTGTGTTTGTGTGTGTACCATTTTGTACTTTTGTGTTTAATCTGTAGGGTAAATGACTAGGATTGAATTGCTGGCATGAAGCCATGTAGATTTTTTTAACCTGATAGTGCTGGCTGGCCTGAACAGACCGACTGACTACGCCTTTGCCAATCCAGTGTGTTTGCAAACATTGTTTTGAAAATGATACCTTATTGTAGGGCCCCTGCCACCGCTAACTAACTAACTAACTAACTAACTAACTGACTGACTTACTGTCTTTCCTTACTTTGCCCTCCCGTCCCTTGCCCTCCCTTCCCCTCCCCTCATTCACATGGTTGGTCAGCCATAACCACCAGACATTTTTCATCTTCTCAAACTAAAACTCCATACTAGTTAAGTGATAACTCTCCATTTCTTCCTTCCTTCCCCCGTCCCCTGCTAACCACTATTCTGCTTTCTCTGTGAATTTGGCCATTCTAGATACCTTATTTCCTAAGTGGAATCCTGCAGCATTTGTCCTTTTGTGTCTGTATTATTTCACTTAGTATAATGTTTTCTAGGTTCATCTATGTTACAGCACATGTCAGAATTTTCTTTTTTTTTTTTAAGGATGAACATATTTTGTTATTTTATATACTGTATTTTGTTAATTCATTTACTCACTGATGAATACATGGGTTGTTTCCTTTGGCTGTTGTCAATAATGCTGCTATGAATAGAGGTGTACTGATACTTAGCTCCCTGCTTAAATTATTTGGGGTATATATCTGAAAGTGGAATTGCTAGGTCATATGGAAATTCCATTTTTTTTTTCCAAGTCAGGGTCTTACTCTGTTGCCCAGGCTGGAGTGCAGTGGTGCGATCTTGGCTCACAGCAGCCTCTGCCTTCCAGGTTCAAGAGATTCTCCTGCCTCAGCCTCCCAAGTAGCTGGGACTACAGGCATGTGCCACCATGCCTGGATATTTTTGTGTTTTTAGTAGAGATGGGCTCACCTTGTTGGCCACGCTGGTCTTGAACTCTTGACCTCAGGTAATTCATTCGCCTCCATTTCCCGCAGTGCTGGGTTTACAGGCGAGAGCCACTACACTCGGCCTTATGTTTTATTTTATAAGGAACCTCCATTCTGTTTTTCATAGCAGCCTTAACATTTTATATTTTCACCACCAAAATACAAGGGATCAGGTTTTCCCACATTCTTGTCAACACTTGTTACTATATTTTTTATATATAAAATAAATATATTTTGAAGTGGTATATCATCAGGGTTTTGATTTGTATTTCTTCAGTGATAATGTTGAGCATCTTTTCATGTGTTTATTGGCCACATGTATATCATCTTTGGAGAAATGTCTTTTCAAGTCTTTGGCCCATTTTTTATTTGGGTTGTTTGTTTTTGTTGAGTTTTAGTTCTTTATATATTCTGGATATTAGTCCCTTATCAGAAGTGTAATTTGCAAATATTTTCTCCTGATCTGTGGGTTGCCCTTTCATTTAATGTGTTTATTTTTTGGTCTTATTAAAAAAAAGCTACCAGGTAGAATGGTACTGTTTTACTTTCTTGATAATGTCCTTTGATGCACATGTTGTCCAGGCTGGTCTTGAATTCCTAGCCTTAAGCCATCTGCCTGCCTAGGCCTCCTGAAATGCTGGGAGTCACTGTGTCCAGCCATATTTTTAAATTACGATTTCTTCTTTGACCCATTGACAGATTGTTTTGTGACATTTTCACATTTTGTTATGTGAAATTTTCACATTTTGTTATGTGAAATTTTCACATTTGATGACTTTTTCTAGTTTTCCTTCTGTAAATGATTTTTAATATTACTGAACATTCTGAATAGAAAAGATACTTTATATGATTTCAATCTTGTTAATATTTTAAGACTTGTTTTGTGGCCTCTCATCTGCCCTACCTGGTGACTGTTCCATGTTTCCATGTTTCCATGTTTCCCTTAGAATGTGTGTATTCTCCTGTTGTTGGGCGGAGGTTACTATGTATGTTAGGTCTAATTGGTCTTTAGTCATGTTCATATTCTTTATTTCCTTCTGGCCATTCTATGTTTCATTGAAAAGGGGATATTCAGGTCTCCAACTATTATGGTGAAATAATTTCTGCCTTCGGTTCTGTACATTTTTGCTTTGCACATTTGAGCTCTGTTGTTTGGTATGTATATATTTATAATTGTTCTATCTTGGTAGATTGACCCTTTTATCAGTATGGAATGTCCTTTGCTTCTCGTAACTTTTCTTTTTTTAACTTAAAGTCTATTTTGTCTGATACTACGATAGCTACTTCATTTCCTTTTTGGTTGCTGTTTGTATGCAATATATTTTTCATGCCTTCACTTTCAACCTATTTGTGTCCTTAGATCTACAAATGAGTCTCTTGTAGATAGTATATAATTTGGTCCTTTTTAAAAACAATTGGGCTGGGCACGGTGGCTCACGCCTATAATCCCAGCACTTGGGGAGGCCAAGGCGGGTGGATCACGAGGTCAAGAGATCGAGACCATCCTGGTCAACATGGTGAAACCCTGTCTCTACTAAAAATACAAAAATCAGCTGGGCATGGTGGCGTGTGCCTGTAATCCCAGCTACTCGGGAGGCTGAGGTGGGAGAATTGCCTGAACCCAGGAGGCGGAGGTTGCGGTGAGCAGATATCGTGCCATTGCACTCCAGCCTGGGTAACAAGAGCAAAACTCCATCTCAAAAAAAAAAAGTTGATTCTGTCAATTTGTGTTTTCTGAATGAGAAGTTTAATCTGTTAACATGTATAGTAATTACTGTTGGGGGAAGGACTTTTGCTATTTTGTTATTTTCTGCATGCTTTATAGCTATTTTGGACTCATTTCTTTATGACTGGCTTCCTTTGTATTTGGATTTTTTAAAAGAGTGAATGATTTTGATTTCCTTTTCACTTCTTTTTAAAGTATTTTATAGGTATTTTCTTTGTGGTTACCATGGCGATTACAGAGAACATTCTAAGGTTATAAAATGCATTTTGAATTTATACCAACTTCAATTGCATACAAAGGCTTTATTCCTGTTCAGCTCCTTCACCTTCCCTTTATATTATGTCACAAGTTACATCTTTGTACATTGTGTCTCCATTAATACAGATTTACAGTGATTTGTATTCATTTTTCTTTAGAAAGTAGCAAAGAAAAAAGTGGAGTTACCAATCAAAATGACAATAATACTTACTTTTGTCTGTGTGTTTACCTTTATCAGATACCTGTATCTTCATGTAGCTTTGAGTTACTGTCCTTTTATTTCTGACCAAAGATCTTCCTTTAGCATTTCTTGTATTGCAGGTCTAACTGTAAGGAATGCCTTCAACTTTTAACTGCGAACGTCTTGATTTCCCTCATTTTTAAAAGACTGTTGTTTTGCTGAGCATAGAATTCTTGGCTGAAGTATTTTGTTTCTCTTTCAGCAGTTTAAATATATGTCATCCCATAGCCTTCTGTGCTCCAGGGTTTCTGCTGAGAAATCTGATAATCTTATTAAAGATTCCTTGTATGTGATGAGTTTTTTTCTTGATACTTTCAAGATTCTCTCTTTGTTGCTGTTGTTCAGTAGTTGGATTATAGCCTGTCTTGGTGTGGGTCTGGGTTTATCCTACTTGGATTTAGTTGAGCTTCTTGGATTTGTGGATTCATACCTTATCAAGCAATTTGTGTACTCTTGAGTATCTTCAATAAGGCATTTCAAAATACAAATTTATGATTTTAGTTTATCTTTATAATAGATGTATATCGCTTTAAACAACCACGTATCATCCTAAGACATTATTTTTAAAAAGTAGCAGCATTCACTTACCCCTTTTGGCTGACAGTTCGTGTTCCCCAATTGTAATTACTTTCCTTTTTTGGCTATTTTTACTCTGCTCTTTTTATTCATTTTCCAGTGGTCGGCATATTGTATTCTTTTTTTACTTCTTTTTTAAATTTGTATTCAAAATACAATTTAATTTAAGAGGACCTGCCTACAATTTAAGAGGACCATTTAGCGTTTTTACATGTTCTCCCTGTCTCGGCTTCTCTAATCTTTTTACTGTTGTATCACAGTTTTTGTTCTATCAGTCAGTATTCATGCTTAGATGTTATGTAATTCCATTTTGTTGTATAGGCTTTTACTTGAATTTAACTGCTTTTTTATGGCATAGTTTTTCTATGTGTCTATCATTAATTCAGTCAAACACTTGTTTTGTTAGACATTTTACTGCTGGAGTCTTTCATTGTCTTGCTTC
>CM052668.1:20513171-20526434 GCA_028533165.1 Leontopithecus rosalia
TGTGTTCATTGTTTCAGATGTAAGAAAAACAATAGAGGATTTAAGAAAAGTGGTGAAAAATTTTGAATCAAGAGTTGAATTCACAGAAGATTTGCAGAAAATGAGTGATGTGAGTATTTGTGTTTAGTCTTCTATATTTTTAGAAAATATTTTCGAAGAAATATTTTTATATTGAAGCTGTGTTACAGCCAGGGAATAAATTAATTGAAGTTTAAATACTTTCAGACATCTTAGGTTGAGTAGTTGCTCTTTTGATGATTTTAGTATGATGGAGATTTGTATTGTTAATATGCTTTTTTTTCTTTAAAAATTAGGCTGCAGGTGATATTGTTGATATAAGAGAAGAAATTAAATGTGATTTTGAATTTAAAGGTAAGCAGTAAGATTGTTTTATGTGTAGCTTATTTAGATATTTTGATTTCTATTGATTTTCAAGGGGCTTTCTGTGAGATATTTGGGATTTATAATACATTTTTAAATTCATAGGATGCAAACATTTTTCTATTCATTAATTTTTTATGTGAAATATTAATGGATAAATGGCGTTTGGTTAAAAATGTGATTCCTAGCTGGTCTGTTTTAATGGTGGGGATTACATGGCTTCCCCCCTCAAAGTTCTCCAGTGCTCCAAACCTCTAAAACTCAGAAGATAATATATTCTAGATATGGATCTGTTCCTGATTTGATCTGTGACCATGGTGAAGTCCTAAGATATCTTTTACTAGTTTTTTTCTCCTTTTAAAACTGCAGCTTTGTATGCTCTCCTTGGAAGAATGAATGAATGTGGGCATATTTCAGCCATTCCTCCTAGGTCCCCACCTCCACCCAGTAGCTTTCTTTTGCCAACAGGGCTTATGTATTTGGACTTAATTGTGTTAAGTCAGTGGCTCCTTCATCAGTTGTAGTGTTAACAGTAGTGAAGTCCTACTGTAGAATACTGTACAGTGTTCTAAACAAACGTACTGAGCATTTGTGTTGACTTGTAATGCTCACATTTTGGTAATGAACTCTGAAGATAACTTATTGGTTGAAAGAAGCTACATCACAAGTAACAGGAAGTGGCTTTAGAAGGTGAAATAAAGGAGACATATGTTAAACAGCAGAAAGACAAGTTAAGATTTTTGTGGTGACCAGTGAAAAATTATGAGTGCTTCAGATCTGAAATAAAAATTTTTGCTACAGTCTTCTCAATAATAGTTACAGAGAAGAAGGCTATGAAACATAATTTTGGTATTTTCAAGTTTATACAACAATGCAGCAAATTTGAATATATGATGGACTTGAGGTCATCAGGTAGTGCCATATCTCATAACAGGATGCCTCTTAGACTTTTCCCCATCACTTTCCCATTACTTTGCTTTAATAAAGCAAATAAAGCCTTAATTTGCTTTATTAAAAAATAACCTAATTTTTAAAATGAAAAGCAGATACCTTTGAGTTCAGATTTGACCCATCTCTTTTCCTCACGTGAAGAAACAAAGCAGCTTAAAAAGTAGAGATGTTCATATGTAAAATGATAGAACTTTACAGAGGTGAGCCTCTATTGTTTCTTTGTAGGGTTTCATTCCTTGGCAGTGCCCTGGAGTTTAAAGTATTCTGTGACAAGGCTTTTGCATGTTACTGTAGTAACTAGATTTCCTTGAGTAAGGATGGTAAATGGAAATTTATCATTTATGTATTGCATTTCACTTTATAACCAGGGTGTATTGTGACCATTTCTGCTTATGCATTTTTGAAGCTCTGCTTCACAACCTTTTAATGTGCATGCAGATTCTCTGGGACTGTTGTTGAAATTCTGATTCAGTGGGTCTTGGGTGGCCTTAGAGCCTATGCTTCTGAAGAGTTCCCCGGGGGACGTCAGTGCTGCTGGTCCATGGACCACACTTTGAGTAGCAAGGCTGTGAGAGACATTCATCCTTAGTGTTCTCCTGTTTGGCTTAAAATTTGTGACTCCTCTGATTCAGTATCTCCCTTGCCCCAAAAGAAAGTCACATTAAGTCTGGGTTTGTGCCTTTTTTATGTTGACTATTAACAGCTACATCTTTCCTTCTTTTAAATAGCAAAACAACGAGTTGCTCATAAACCACATTCCAAACCAAAAACTTCAGATATTTTTGAAGCAGATACTGCAAATGATGTGAAATCCAAGGATTTGCTTGCTGATAAAGAACTGTGGGCTCGACTTGAAGAACTAGAGAGACAAGAAGAATTGCTGGGTGAACTTGATAGGTACTTGATGACAAATTATCTTTCCAAGATAATTTGTTTCTATACACATTTCCTCATTAATCTTTTTCTTCATTAATAAAATAATATGTATTCATTGAAGAAAATGCAAGGAAGCATAATATATTATCAATAATCCTTTCACCTCAGTATAAACATTCATTCTCTGGGGTCTTTTCTTACAGGATTGTGTGTTTGTGCATATTCCCATGCATGTGCAAGTACTGAAATACTTAAGATTAACATCCTTTTTTATTACAGCTGTTTTATATAATTAATTATACCAGATAGTTGACTTTTAATAATCATGGATTTAATAAAGTTAAATTTTAAGTGAAGTATTTTTGACTGCACCCAGGATAGTGCTCTATCTTTGAATGTGCTGTGAAAAACAAAAGTATCCTTTGAATTTAAGTTTGATACGGTAAAATGTTTATTCTTGCTTTCCTTTTATAAACTTTGGAGCAGGTAATTTGTAATCTGGTCAGATAGCTATGTGTATGAGAAACTTTACCAAATTGCTGTTTGAAATACACATTAGCACACACTTAGAATTGTTAAAATGCTAAATGAAGTCTGCTCCTTGAGAAATTCCTATATTATTTTGCTTAAATGATGTACCATATGCAATAATTAGTTTCTGTGAGAAATAAGGCAGGAAGCATACAAGTTTCTTTTTCCTACCATTTCACCTGTAAATTCTTAGGGCCTTTTGATTAACTGATACTATCCATTTTTTAAAACCAGTTTTGGTTCCTGTGATTTTTCTTGGTCATGATTCTCTTTCTAGTTTTGTATGATGTTATTTCAATTGTTACATTTTTGATTTTCTTGTTTTTGTAAAGTGCTCAAATCTTTTATAAAATCAAGTATGATAAATGTTGACTCACATATATAAATATATTCATGTGCATATGGATAAATCCTTTATTTTTAAAAATTACAATAATACTTGCTTATTGTAAAATATTCTGAGCATAGAAGCAGAAAATAAGTCTGATTATAGTTATGTCGTTTTAATTTCTGGTCTTTAAATAGAGATACATAGTCTCTGAATTTCTTACAACTTTATTATTGTCATGTTGGCACTATATTTATATTGTGTATGGCCAGTATCTTTCTTGCAAAGATAAAGAAAATTATCTTCTATATTTGACTTATGTCTGAATAACTGCAATATACAGAAGTGGCATAGGAGCTAATGTTTTTTGTTAATTGATTTCAAAACATTTTTTTCTTTTTGAGCTTAGAATTCTAGTTTTAAAAATACCTTATTCAAAATCGTAGTATTTACCCATTGAAACGAACTAGAAATTAAAATAATGTAAAAGTCTAGTATTTTTGTTTGATCTTGATAATTTTCTTCTCCCTTACTAGTAAACCTGATACTGTGACTGCAAATGGAGAAGATACGACATCTTCTGAAGAGGAAAAGGAAGATCACAACACAAATGTGAATGTGATGCATCAAGTAACAGACTCTCCTACTCCGGACAGTTGTCATAAGCATGTGGCAAGTTCAGAACCGTTTAGTGATCCGTTGAATAGTCAGTTGAACTGTTCGGTGAATGGTTCCAGTTCTTACCACAGTGATGATGATAATGATGACGACGATGATGACGATGATGATGACGACGACGATGTTGGTGATGATGAGCATGAGGCTTTAGGAGTTGGAGATAATTCTATACCAACGATATATTTTTCTCATACTGTTGAGCCTAAGAGGGTTTGTATATTTCTAACTTTACTAATTTTGCTTATAGTTTGAACATTAAGCATTATGATATTTCTTAAAAATGCAGTGTTAACAGTTATTATCATTGTGGACAGTGCCAGACAGGAAAACCATCTTTTGCCTCTTGTTCTGACCAATTTATCTAAGAAGAAAAAGGGGGAAAAAATCTAGTTAGCTGGTATTGGTCCATTGTTCTCTGAAACAATGCATTGTTTGGGGTTTGGAAGGGGACAGCATTGAGCAGTAACTACTGTCCTTCATTCAGAGGGTTTTCTTAACAATCCTGGAGTTAATTATATTGTGGGCATTTTGGTGTGCTTAGGATGTTGAAAGTGACTGCATTAGTCACATTTTTAATTATGCCAGGTTGTTTTCTATGGGCATAAAATGAACACTTCATAAGCACAAAGGGAAAATGTAGGAGGAAATAAAAATGAGTTTCTTTTCTGACAAAGTAAATATAAACATCTGTGGATAATCATGACTTTAGAATTTTGGCATTTTAGAGCAGGGGGTGACTGTGGAGATTTTCTAATACAGAGTTTTAAAGCTTTTCTCTAGTATGAAGAAAGTCTTTTGTTCCCTCCATACTTACTGTAGAATCCCAGTATTTAAAATAGATCAAAGCAGGTTGGCTCTGATTGAAGGAAGGATAGGCTGCCTTAATTCCATCTTTGCCCTTTCTCTGCTCCATATACTGCTCTAAGGAGACACTGGGAATTCATCTTTCTAATTCGTCTTTCTCAGGGAAACTTAAGGCCTAGAAGACATAGATCTGGTTGGTAATAAAACAGGAACTCTTTCGTCTCAGTCAGTACCCTTTCTACATAATATCCTGATTGCCTGTATCAAAGTTAAGGGTCTGTGGTATCGGTCTTAAGTGTGTGTGTTTATTATTTAATGAAACATGTTTAAAACATATTTGGTATTTCTTAGTTTCCTGAAGTTATTCCTGTTCCAGTATGAGGTCAAATAATTGTATGTGTTTTTATATTCTAATATGTCACACTGAAGGGATCTTCCCCTGAATTCTTCGGGAAAAGTTGACTGAGATGATTAGCAGGGAAAAAAGTTTGTTTTGTGATTCTTTTTTGCCAGGCTTTTACTTTTTTCCTGTTTTCCTTTAGATAAAACAGAAAGAACAAATATATTTGCAGGGACGTAACAGGGAATTATTATGCAAAGTATGGTCTAAGTGCGACTGGGGCAGAAAAACAACTCGTTAACCCCATGTTAACCCTGAACAGGGTTGGTTTTTATTTTTTCACTCCTTCAATTTCTAAAAATTAGAGATATTTTAAAAATTTTAAATTGGTAGATACTATTTAATAGTACTTTTGTAACTTAAAGGTTATATGCTTACTGAATTTTTTTTTTGTTTATACTGTTTGTTTTGAAATGCATAATTCAAGCCAAAACCTTATATCAAAGGAATGGAGTGTTATGAAGCTTATAAGAAATCTAGCATTTAGTTCAAATGTGTTTTGCCTTCTATACAATAATAAAGACTCTGAAGACTAGGATTTGTTATTAAAGAAGATTTTCTTTAGATGTCATAGGTTTGTGACTTCTTTTTATTTCCACATGATAATGCATATCATTTCAGCTTCAGAAAATTTCAGCTGCCTCTCTTCCTGTTGTTTCTTTAGTTATAGAGTTTATTTGCTTTGGTTTCACCTTGATTTCATTTGTCAAAAGGTTCTTAATTATTTGCTGTGAAATTTTAGGTCCGAATAAATACTGGAAAGAATACCACTTTAAAATTCAGTGAAAAGAAAGAAGAAGCCAAACGTAAACGAAAGAACAGCACTGGCAGCGGCCACTCTGCCCAGGAGCTGCCCACCATCAGGACACCTGCTGACATTTACAGGTGGGAGGCGCTCACAGCAGCAGGGCAGTCGGCTGGCCTCGGCTCTTTCTGCCACCGCACCTTTACTGGAGAACCTTGTCTGTAACACAGAAGCCGCTGAAAAGTGAAGAGTTCTGAGGAGTTAGCTTAGGATCTGATAGGCTGAGTGGCCGTAGCTTTCCAGTACAGAGCAGTGGGAATGGTGGATGTTTTTCCCCTTTCTCCTCTTCACCATTGCTTTTGAAACATTTCCAAGCGGTCTAGTCAGAGAATCTTACGTCTTCAGAAGTGTGTGTTTGTTTCCAGTGGGCTGGGTCCATCCGCTTCTACCACAGCCATAATATGTTTCGCATGCAGTTCTCCTTTTCAGAGTAGACATTATACCGTTGCAGGTTTTGTTGTTTTTTTATGAATTGTTTGTTGAGAAAACTATCACTTAAAAATACCTACTTTTTTATGATCCTTATTTATAAAACAGTGAAAATTGCTAAATGTATACATGGGTCTAAAACTTGATGTAGAATTTTGGCAAACCATGCTGTTGCTACCTAGGACATGCTTAAAAATAACATGCTGGGTTTTAAATTAGACCAGAGAACTCATGTCTTTCAAAATAGTATGAAATGTCATTTGAGGCTATAAATTATTTTGATTGTGACTTTTAGATAAAAGGTTTTAATAAAAATTTTCAGATTAATTTCTAGAATAGATTTAAGGAAATCTTCAAAAAGTTATTCCCAGTTTTATGAGTTTACATTCAGTGAATGTATGTATGTTTTGAATCTCACAGAGCCTTTGTTGATGTTGTGAATGGAGAATACATCCCTCGCAAATCCATCCTGAAGTCTCGAAGTAGAGAGAATAGTGTGTGTAGTGACACCAGTGAGAGCAGCGCTGCTGAATTGGATGATAGGCGGGGCGTTTTGAGGAGTATCAGCTGCGAAGAAGCCACTTGCAGTGACACCAGTGAGAGCATTTTGGAAGAGGAACCACAAGAAAATCATCAAAAGAAACTTTTGCCCTTATCGGGAACACCTGAGGTGTGTGTGTATCTTTTAATTCTTTATTTCATATAGTATCTTTGACCAACTTGAGCTATTTGTTTGTTTATTTATTTATTTTGAGAGGGAGTCTCACTCTGTCATCCAGGCTGAAGTGCAATGAATGCACTATTGGCTCACCACAACCTCTGCCTTCTGAGTTCAAGTGATTCTCCTGCCTCAGCCTACTGAGTAGCTGGGATTACAGGCGTGCATCACCATGCCCGGCTGATTTTTGTATTTTTAGTATAGATGGGATTTCACCATGTTGGTGAGGCTGGTCTCGAACTCTTGACCTCATGATTAACCTACCTCCCAAAACTGCTGGGATTACAGGATTGAGCCATCACGCCTGGCCAACTTTAGCTATTTAATCTGAAAACTAAGATTTAATTCTAGGTTTTGTACTTTCTTGATAATTTGTAAAAAAATTAATAGGCACAAACACTACAAATATTGTGATATTCAAATATTTTTTAAAAAAAATTAAATGCATTACTTGTCTTAAAGTTCTGTTTCCACAAAATGGGAAATTTAAAATATCTTACTTGGCGTGTGTATTACATTTGTAGCTAGGAAATTATTTAGCAGTTTATTGTAAATAAATTACCAGTATGTCATTTTCTGATAGTGTAAGGAGCAGATTATAGTATGCTCTTTTAAATACCTTGGCTAAGTTAAAGAAAAATATTGCATGCACAGCAGATAATTATTTAAAGTCTACTGTTTTGCCCTGTACCAGTGAAACTTAACTCTTGGGGGATTATGGAATTGTTTTATAATCCAATGGAAGCTATAGACCCTGCCCTCAGAAAAAATTAGTGCGTACTCAATACCCTTTCGCCCACCATGCTGCTTAAGTTTTTGGTGGCAGTGCGGGGAGATTAGGAAATCTCCAAATAAGAATGTCTGTGACATATAAGGCTATTGATTTTTTTTTTATCGTGTTTTGGTGAGTACTTGAAGTTTTCAATTTAAAACATATTTAGGAAGATATTGTTTATACAAACCAATGTGCACATTTTTATATACAGTTAGATGCATGTATTTATATATATATATATTTATATATATATATATAACACCACATATAAAAATTCCATTGCTTTTACTAAATGGTATTAATTATGCTAAGTGTACTAAGTGTAATTGGGGTGGAGATTGGTAGCATTTAGAGACAGTACTTATAATTAGAATGTTTTCTTCCCCTCTTCTCAGTATAAGGATCTTAAGTGACCTGGAAAGTATCTTACCTTAGTTAGTAGTTTTCCATACTGTTAGAAAACAGGTAATGGATGTAGACTTTTGCAGATAAATATTTGAGAATTAGTTTTTTGTAAGGACTTAGTGTATCATGGTACAGCTAGAGTGTGGAACCTGTTTTTTATTTCACCCTTATTAGCTTCGCATTTTGTATGGAAATATTTAATAGTAGTTGCTATAAATTTTTTAACATCAAAGAAGTAGTTCATGATTATGGTAAGTACTTTGGAAGATAGCCTTTTCAGTATCTTTTTAAATGCTAAAATATTATCTCTTTTTCAAAAGCATTTTAAATAGAAGAAGGAGGCTCTGTGCTCATCATGATGGAGCGGAGTTCTTAGGAAAGTAAGCTTTAAAAGCTGCTTTTACAAGCTGAACTCCAAAAATAATGTAGGAGAGAGATGGTTTTCTTTGTTTTTATTTCAGTGGTGGGGCAAGGTAGAGAAAGGTGGCTTTTTAAAATTCAGGTGATCCACTGTTTTAACTAATTTAGAGCATTTGGTAGACAGAGGAAAGCAAAATGTACACTAAAGTTCACCTGTCAAATTTTGGTTTGTAGAGGGAAGGATGGAGATTCTAAATACCAGAAATCTTAAAAAAAAAAAAAAAAAATTAACCCCTGGGTCTTATATATTTTTGTATAAAATGATATGTAAAGATATTTCCAGCAGTTTATGCACGTTGTTTAATTGTCCATTTAGTTGACCAGATTAAATGCAGCAAACATCCAAGTTGAAATGGAATCATTTCTTTTTTGTGGAAATTCTGATTTCTGTCATTGAGTTAATTAAAATTTTGAAAGCTGTGCTTATTCCTACTAGTGTCAGCACTTTTATTTTTCAGTTTCCACTGATCTCTTAAAATTGAGACAATATGCAATAAAATATTTAAATCATTGCATAAACACCACCAAAGAGATGTCATTTAGAAATGTCAGTACTGGTGAAACTCAGCTGTTGGCTAGCAGGCAGCAAGGCCACCATAGGATCCTTCATTCATCAACTGATGTACAAAAGTCGGAGTTTGACACCCTAATAGCATTTTTATTTTAATACGTTATTTTTCACAGCATGGGCTGGACATGACTGGAATGTGTGAAAGTTTGAAGACCTTTTATGTATCCATTTCTGTTTTTTCCCCGGATAAAATTTGCATTTTACATTTTGTTTTCTAGCACGTATACTGTTAAAATTACTTATATTTGGTGGTATAATTTAAAAAGTTTTTAATGGTATTGGTTTCTCTGAACAATTAGTATTTCGATGTTGTAGTGCTGTCTAGCCAAAATCTTGTCAATTTACTTTTAATGAAAAGAATTGTCTAATTAGTAATTGGGGAGATTCTGCGGGTATCTTCCTTGCATTTTATTATCATAACCTGACTCTTGTTTTCTAGGCTTTTTCTGGAACTGTTATAGAAAAAGAATTTGTATCACCTTCCTTAACACCACACCCAGCCATTGCTCATCCTGTGCTACCCACCATTCCAGAACGAAAGGAAGTTCCGTCGGAAGCCTCAGAAGAAACTGGAAAGAGGGTTTCAAAGTTTAAAGCTTCCAGATTGCAGCAGAAAAACTAGGCCTTGTGTAGGAAATGGGAATTTCCATCTTAAAACCTAGTTGTTCATTTGTTTAGAATATCTATAGCAAAATAGGTGACATGTAGTTTGAAATAAGGTATCCCGAGTTACTTTGGCCACAAGTTCTTTTACCCTTACCAGTGGTATTTGAAAAAAATCAAAGTAACTGTCTGAACACTTTAATATTCATCTTGTTTTGTTAATTCTCTGAATACTGTCAACACTTGTCTGAGTTTGCCTTTACGATGCAGTGGCAGCGTTTTGAATTACTTTTGGAAGAATACTGTTCACACGCATTGTTTTTGTGTTTCAGACTAAATACAGGCAGTTTTGTGCCAGCTGTGATATTGTGCATACCATATGGACCCTTTTAAAGAAAATTTTAAAATTTCAAAGAGATTCAACAATTATATTACTTGCTTTTACATTTTAAAGGCACTTTAAAAAAGATCTACTTCGCCTGTAGGTTTTGCAGCTAGTTGGCTATTTAAGAAACCTCTCCCCTCTGAATGTTATACTGTAATCTATCAGAAAACTACATGAGTTAATTGTACTTTATGGAAAATTTCTTTGGAAAGATATTTTGTAAAACTTTTTTTTTTCCAAGTAAAAATTTTATGAAACTTGGTCTCAAAAATGTTGTGAACTTTATGATTCAAAATTAAGTCTAGATATGTCCTCGATTCATAATATATACTACATGTATCACACAACAGATCTGCAATTCTTTCACTTCCCTGGACGCTTCTCCCTTAGTTTCTGCAGTTTCACTGGGGTTATGTTTTAGGAGACGAGGAAACGTCTAGATGCTTAAAAAATATTTTAAATAAAAATTGCTTACAGTTTAAACTTCCCAACATTTTCATTTTCTAGGGCTACTTTTCTACTAACTGAAATAACACATTTACTTTTAGCACCACTCCTCAAAATAAAGAGAAATTTGTTCTAACATTGAAAATAACACTACAAGTTAGTCATTAGCTTGATGCATGCTAAAATGTAGCTTTTAAAAAGCATTCTGCATTAGTACTAAAATAAGCCATCAATGCCAGTCCACCCTCTCTTCATGGCTAAATATTTAAAGGTTATTTATAGCTTCTTTAATGAATTCTTGAAAGTGAAATTATGTCCTAGAAAAGTAGAAGCTATTTGTAACTAGAACAGTGCAACTTTAAAGTTTTATGAATATGTATTTTAATGACAAGGGGGTGAGCTTGAATCCCCACTAGTTAATGGATAATTCGGAACAAAGGGCTGATTTTGAAAGATTACCTAAAAACGTAGATTTGTTCTTTAGCAAATTTTGATCAACTGTGTGTATATTTTGTAGTTAAAAACTGTGTTTCTTTCAGTCCATTCCCTAACCCCCACCAAAACCAAAGCGGAAATAACACCACACAAGGGTACTCCCGTTAGGAACTGCTATTCACATGAGCCTTTCTATGCTAGATTTTTTTTTTTCCCCAGAAACAAACTTTACTGTAGGACTGTTGTGGTGTTTTTAACAGATTTGTAATTTGAAGAGGCCTGTCATTATATAACTTTTCGTGTTCACAAACTTGATTTTGAGCCTGCTGTCACATCTGTCAGATAGGTCTTCCTTCATAGAACAAGATGCTAGTAGAAGCAGATTAAACGTTTGATACCACATTTTTGCATGTTTTGCTCTGCAGGCCATGAAATTGTGTTGCCCCATTTCATAGCTTCAGTCTTTATAACAAAGTATTAAATTGTCATTTAAAATTAAAGCTTTTTTATATTAAAGTTTGAATGGGACAGAATGAAGCTGGTCTTACCTGTTCTGTTTCAAACCATTATAAAACAGCAGCAGACCAAGAGATTCTCTTTTAAACTTCCTATTTCGAAATACAGTAATTTTAGTCCTTAATAACAATTGCGAAAAAGAGTACCAAGAGTTCCCGTATACCCTCGTGTCCTTCAGCCTCCCTCAGTATTGTAACATAGAATCATAATATAATTATCCAAATCAGGAAATTTACATTGGTGCCATAGCATTACCTTAAACTACAGATCTTACTTGAATTTCACCAGATTTTCCATTAGAAAAAGTACTAGTGTTTTTCTTCTGTTCTCCAGATCTTGTCTATGTTTATTTGTTACTTATTGCTCTTTAGTATTTCCTCCAGTCTCGGAGGAAAGTTCCTCAGTTTTTCAGGACAGTTTATTAGGACAGCTCCTCAATTTTTCTTTGTCTTTCATAACTTTGATATTTTTGAAGAGTACTGGTGGTGTATTTTGAGGATGTTCCTCAGTTTGGGTTTGTTTGATGTACTCAGATGGTTAGAATGAGGTTTTGCAATTTTGAAAAGAATACCACAGAAATGCATCTTATCAAGAGGTACATTCTAGTGTGTCATTCCGAGTTCCTTATTTTGGATTTTGGTGTATCAGTCTTAATCACTTGGTTAAGGTCATGTCTGCCAGGTGTCTCCACTGTAAAACTATTTTCCTTTGTAGTTAGTATCTTGGGAGAGATACATTGAGACCTGCAAATACTTTTCTCCTCAAAACTAACGCTAAGTTTTGCATTCATTTTTGGGTCTTGTCTGTAACGGTTATCACTGTGGTGTTTGCCTAAAGGTGATTTTCTCTTTTGCCCTTTTCTTCCGCATTTATTTCTTGAAATTCTTTTATAATAACAAGCTTTGCCTCCATACCTCTCTCTCCCAGTTTATTTGATTATTTATATCTGTGGACACCTGGGCATTTTATTATGTGGGTTAAAAATCAGTACTTAATCATTGTTTTGTTGCTCAAATTCTTCTGCATTTGCCCATTAGGAACTCCTTTGAGTTGACTCCTCAGTTCTTTCATCAAGTTCCCATCTTTTTTTTGAACACTATTTTATTCACTGGCACCACAAAATACTATAGGACCATCTTGTATTTTTCATGTCCCAGCTCTGGAAACAACCCCTTCAAGGTACCCTGGTTCCTTTAATTGGAAGATGGTGTTTAGAAACCAACATCTGCTCAGTTAAGTATATTAATTGCCAATGGGGTGTCATTGCCTCTTGGGCCTTTTCAGTGGATAGAGCTAGGAAATAGATGTATGTGTACTAACAAATATACATTTATGTATCTGTTTATTAAAAATCATGAGTTTGTACTGATAACTTATGATTTTAATCTAACGCCACAGGATTCATTTCTGTTTATTTGTTACTTTTCCCAGCATACGGAAACCTGCCTCTTGTCTGCAGTGTATTTACCTACTGTTTTTTTTGTTGTTGTTCGTTTGTTTCTTGTTTTTCAGTGTAATATCCATGTAAAATAGTTTCAGAAGAGCTAATTAATACACTAGGAGAAACACATTAACCACATCATACTATCAATATGCAATTCTTTTGGGGTTTTGCCTCGTTATCAGTCAAGAAACAGTTTTTCAAAGTTACTTAGGTTCTTTTCTTTTTTCCCCATGCTCTGATATATGGACTGATTTTGTGCTCTTTTTTTGGGGGGGGTGAGGAAGGGAGGAAGGCAGGAAGGGAGGGAATGAGGAAGGGAGGGAGGAAGGAAGGAAAGAAGGGAAGAAGGGAGGGAGGGAGG
>CM052668.1:20526934-20549094 GCA_028533165.1 Leontopithecus rosalia
TACGTTGGGCTACAGCATGTTCTTTTAACTCACAGATGTTTCTTATTATCCATACCCTGAAGCCTGATTCTGTTATTGGGATGCGCTCATTCTCCATCAAGCCTTGTTCCATTGTTGATGAGGAACTGTAATCATCTTTAGAGGGAGAGGCATTCTGATTTTGAGTATTCTCAGCCTTTTTACGCTGGTTTCTTCCCATCATTGTAAATTCATCTTCCTGTTGTCTTTGAAATTACCAACTTTCAGATTAGGTCTCTTTTGTGGACGTCCAAGATGTTAGTTCCCAGGGCCAGAACAGTGGCGTTAAAACTGATGGTGTATTCCTGCCCAGGCTTCTCCTGTCTGGCTTCCTTCTTGTGTCCGTAATAGGCGAGTCTGCCTTCCCGGAGCTCCAAACCTCCGTCAGAAGGGGAACCAGTCCCGTTCACTCTGTGTCGAGAGCTGCTGCGCTGAGGTGCCGGCACAACCACTGCACCGGCCTCAGGAGTCACGCTGGGGACCCGTGTGGCTCCTCCAAACCTCGGTCAGAAGGGGAGCCAGCTCCGCCTACTCTGCTCCAAGAGCTGTCACACCGAGGTGCCGGCGAAACCGCTGCGCTGGCCACAAGAGTCGCACCGGCGACCCTCATGGCTCCTCCACTGGGAATCTTCTGCTCCTGAGTGACCAGAATTTGTCTGAAAGTGTGGCGTCCTCTAGTTCTGTGTGCTTTCACTGCGAGCTGCAATCCTGAGATGTTAGCGATCGGCCATCTTGGATCGTTCCCGAGGCTTTTATTATTACAGAATGTCTCTTTTATCTCTAGCAACATTTTAATCTTAAAGTCTATGTCTGTTTTGTCTGATATGATTATGACTACTCCACCTGTGTTACAGTTATGCTTATGTGGTAATCTTTTTTCATCCTTTCTGTTGCAACCCATTTCTGATTTTGAATTTTAGCATTTATATCTTTTTTTTTTTTTGAGATGGAGTTTCGCTCTCGTTACCCAGGCTGGAGTGCAATGGTGTGATCTCGGCTCACCGCAACCTCCGCCTCCTGGGTTCAGGCATTTCTCCTGCCTCAGACTCCTGAGTAGCTGGGATTACAGGCATGCACCACCATGCCCAGCTAATTTTTTGTATTTTGAGTAGAGATGGGGTTTCACCATGTTGACCAGGATGGTCTTGATCTCTTGACCTTGTGATCCACCCGCCTCGGCCTCCCAAAGTGAGCATTTATATCTTGTAGGCAGCATGTGGTTGAATTTTGTTTTTTTAAAAAAGCTATTTTGCCGGCCTATCTTTTTATTGAAATTGCATTAATTCATATCATTATTGATATGTTTTATTTACATATCAATGGTTCTTGCCATTTTGTTAGTTGTTTTTTATATGTCATGTCTTTTTTGTACCTCTGCTCCTCGGTTACTTTTTCTGTGTCAAGTAAATCTTTTAGAATAAACTTTGAATTCCTTTACAAAAAAAAAGAAAACTTTTTTTTTTAAACCCACAAATTTATTTCTTACATTTGTGGAAACTCAGAAGTCCGAGATCAAGGTTAGCAGCCTATTTGGTTCCTGCTGAGGGCTCTCTTCCTGGCCTGCAGATGGCCTCCTGTGTCCTCATATAGTAGAAGAGAGCTTTACTCTGTTTCCTGAGTTATTTTGTAGTGAGTGCTCTAGAGTTATAGGATACATTTTAACATCGTAATCTACTTCAGTATAATACTAACTTAATTTCAGTAGACTTTGCTTCAGCATAGCTCTAGTCTCTTCTTTTTCCTTTGTCCTATTATTTTAACATATTTTATAACAATACAGGTTTGATATTTGTAAAAATACAGGTTCATTATTTTTCCATACAATTATCTTTTAAGAGAAGAAAATTAAAAAAAAAATTTTTTTCTGTCTTTTATATTTGACTACATAATTCCTTTTACCAGTGCTTTAATTTTTTATGTGGATTCAAGTTACCATCTGGTCATGTTTCCTTTCAGCCTGAGTACTTGCTTTAGCGTATCTTGTAAAAAAAAATATTTGATGGCAACAAATTCTCTTTGTCTGTCTGTGAAGATCTTTATTTTTGTCTTCTCTTTTGAAGGATACTTTTACTGGATTTAGAATTCTTGTTTGGCAGTAGATGATGTTACACCACTTAATTCTTGCCTTCATTGTTTCTTTGGAGAAGTCAGCTGCTGATTTTACTGGGCTTCCCCTGTGTGTAGTAAGTCCATTTTTCTCTTGCTGCTTTCAAGATTTTGATGTTTATTGGTGTGGATATCTTAATGTTTATCCTACTTGGATTTCATTGCAATACTTGGATATGCAAATTTATACTTCTTACAAAATTTGGAATGTTTTCAGACATTAAAAATTTCTATGACTTTTCAAAAGATACCAAAACTTGTATGGCTTTCCCTCTTCTGAGATTCGCATTAGGCATATGTTGATATTCATTGTATCCCACAGGTTTCCTAATCGGTTTATTTCTCATTCTTATTTCTGTTCTTCAGATTGTGTACTTTGTATTGATGAATCTTTGAGTTCACTGATTCTTCCTTCTGCATTTGAGTCTGCTCTTGAGTCCCTCTAGGGAAGTTTTCACTTTAGTTACTTTTCAACTCCAGAATCTCCATTTCTTTTAAAATTTTGATCTCTTTATTAAGTGTTCTCTGATTAGTCATTGTTTTCATGCTTTGATTAAACATGCTTTTCTTTTGTTCTTTGAAGATATTTTTATTGGCTGCTTTGAAGTCTGTTAAGTCCAATATTTGATAACCTCTGGAAATAGCTTCTGTTTATACTAATTTTTTTGTACTAGATAAGCCATATTTTCCTGTTTAAAACTGGACATTTTAATAATACATTTGTAACAGCTTTTGATTCTGATACCTTCCTGCCTGGGGTTATTGTTCCTTTTTGTTTGTTTATGACTTGGCCTCGATGAATTATGTTTTTCTCTACAGCATGTGGCCTCTGATGTCTCTCCTTAGTTAAGTCTGGCCACTTGTAGGTCACTTTGAATCAGTATATCTTAGTGATTAGCTAGCAGTTGGTCAGAGATTATACTTAAACATCGTGGTTCATTAAGACTTTGTCAAAGTCTCTGTTTTGTTTGGGGAACATGCTGAAAATTTATGTAATTTATGGGCATGTAGTTAGAGCCTTCTGTGGTCTCTCCTCAGCATGTTCAGACCCTAACATGCCCATTACCTTTCAAAATGTAAGCTTATCAGCTGGGCGCGGTGGCTCAGGCCTGTAACCCCAGCACTTTGGGAGGCCGAGGCGGGTGGATCACAAGGTCAAGAGATCCAGACCATCCTGGTCAACGTGGTGAAACCCTATCTCTACTAAAAATACAAAAAATTAGCTGGGCATGGTGGCGCATGCCTGTAATCCCAGCTACTCAGGAGGCTGAGGCAGGAGAATCGCCTGAACCCACAAGGCGGAGGTTGTGGTGAGCCAAGATCGCGCCATTGCACTCCAGCCTGGGTAACAAGAGCAAAACTCCGTCTCAAAAAAAAAAAAAAGTAAGCTTATCAAGGACCGTGATTGTCTCACTTCCTGATTGTTTCTGTTAAATTTCCAGGCAGAAATTTTTTTCCTGCTGGTCTCTTGTTTGGCCCAACTAGTATTTCAGCTTCAGGTCATCTGTGATGTGGGCCTTTCCTGTGTTTGACACTGAAATTGCTATTTTTGACAAAGCCCCTAGGCATTGGATTTTTCCACATTGTTTGAAATTGAGTCAGCCACGTACAGTATAAACGCTTCTGGTTTTACAAGTTGTCCTACCCTGTTAGCACTATTGCTCTGAAGGAGCTGCAGTGAGGGAGGGCGGTCACAATGCCACATACTCTCATCATTTTTACCCAACTTTCTTTCTTTTTGCCACGTTCTGCCCCCTTTTTATCCAACTTTCAGTAGTTTTCTTGAATAAACACTTGTTCTATATTTTGGTCAACACTCAAAAGGTTGGAAGTAGTTGTTTTTGATAATTTTGTCTAATTATTAAAAAGTCTTGTTTTTTTAAAGCACTTGTAGATTCACAGCAATATTGAACAGAAGGTACAGAGATTTTCCCATATATCCCATGCTCCCACACCTGCATAGCCTCCCCTATTATCAACATCCCCACCAGAGTGATACATCTGTTACAATGGTTGGACATCCATTGCCACACCATCACCCAAAGTTTATAGTTGGTACTAGAGTTCACTCTTGGTGGACATTCTGTTGCTTTGGACAAATACATAGGAACACATATTCAACATGATAGTATCATACTGAGTCTCCCTGCCCTAAAAATCCTCTATGCTGTGCCTATTCATCCCTCCTTATGCCCCAGTACCTGATAGTCACTGATTTTTAAAATCGTCTCTACTGTTTTGCATTTTCTGGGATGTCATGTAGTCGGAGTCATATAGTGTTTAGCTTTTTAAGATTGGCTTCTTTCCCCTTTGAGTTTCCTTAATGTCTTTTCATGGTTTGTTAGCTCTGAAATAATATCCCATTGTCTGGATGTACCACAGTTTATCCATTCACCTACTGAAGGGCATCTTGGTTGCTTTCAAGTTTTGGCAAGTACGAGTAAAGCTGCTATAAACATCAGTGTGCGAGTTTTTGTGTGGACATAAGTTTTCTGCTCCTTTGGGTAAATACCAAGTGGTATGATTGACAGATCATATGGTAAGACTATGTTTTGTAAGAAACTGCCAAACTGTCTTCCAGTATAGCTCTACTATTTTGCATTCCCACCAACAATGAATGAAAGTCCTGTTGCTCCACATTCTAGCCAGTATGTGGTGTTGTCACTGTTCTGGATTTTGCCCATTCTAATAGGTGTGTAGTGGTAACTCATTTTCGTTTTAATTAGCATTTACCTGGTAACACATGATACTGAGCATCTTTTCAGATGCCTTTTTGCCATCTGTATATCTTCTGGTGAGATGTCTGTAAAGGACTTTGGCTCCTTTTTCAGTCAGGTTGTTTTCTTATTGTGTTCAGTTTAAGAGTCTTTTGTATATTTTAGATAATCCTTTATCAGAAATGTCTTTTGCAAATATTTTCTCCCAGTCTGTGGTTTGTCTTTATATTCTCTTGACAGTGTCTTTCACACAGCAGAAATTTTAATGAAGTCCAGGTTATGAGTTTATTCTTTCGTGAATCATGCCTTTGCTGTCATATCTAAAAGGCTATTGCTAAATCCAAAGTCTTCTAGATTTTTCTCCTATCTTCTAGAGTTTTGTCGTTTTGCCTTTTATATTTAGGTCTGTGACCGATTTTGAATTAGTTTTTGTGAAGTGATGGTCTGGGTCTAGATTTATTTTGCATATGATACCAGGTTGCTCCAGCACCATCGGTTGCAGACTCTCTGCTTCGTCGTATTGCCGTTCCTCCTTTGTCAAAGGTCAGTTGACTCTATTTACGTAGCTCTATTTCTGAACTGTTTCATTTCATCGACCTATTTCTCTCTTATTATTAGAGCTTTTTAGTAAACCTTGAAGTCTGAAAATGTCAGTTAACTTTGTTCTTCTCCCAATTGTGTTGGGTATTCGGGATCTTTGACCTCTCCATATGAACTTTAGAATCAGTTTATTGATATCTACAAAATTCCTAATTTGCTGAGATTATCAATGAGATTGCATTGAATCTTAGATCAAGTTGGAAAGAACTGACATCTTGACAATGTTGAATATTTCTATCTATGAACATGGAATACCTCTCCATTGATTTAGTTCTTTGATTTCTTTTGTCAGTTTTGTATATAAGTTTTGTACATAATTTATTAAATTTATACCTAAGTGTTTAATTTTGGGGTTGCTAATATAGATGGTGTTGTATTTATAATTTCAAATTCCACTTGTTCGCTGCTGCTGGTATATAAGGAAGTGATTGATCATTGTAACCTTGCTATAATCACTTATTAGTTCCAGGAGGTTTTCTTTTTTGTTTTTTTCCAATTTTCTGCAAAGATGATTGTCATCTATGAACAAAGACAGTTTGGCTTTCTCCTTCCAAATGTGTATACCTTTTATCTCTTGTTCTGCATTGTCAAGGGCTTGCAGTATGATGTTGAAAAGGAGGGGTGAGAGGGGATATCCTTGCCTTGTTCCTGATCTTAGTGGGAAGGCTTCAAGTTTCTCATCATTAAGTATCATATTAGCATGGGTTTTTTTGTAGATTTTTTTTTAAATTAAATTTTTTTAAATTAAAAACTTCCTTCTATTTCTAGTTTGCTGCAAGTTTTATTATAAACAGGTGTTGGGTTTTGTCAAATGCTTTTTGTCTGTCGATGTGATCATGTGATTTTTCTTCTTTAGCTTGTTGATGTGATAGAGTGATTTTGAAATGTTGAACTAGCCTTGCATACCTACGATAAATCCCACTCGGTCATGGTATATAATCCTTTTCATACGTTGTTGGATTCAGTTTGCTAATATTTTACTGAGTTTTGTGTCTATGATTATTAGCAATATTTGTCTGTAGTTTCTTGTAGTATCTTTGCCTGATTTTGATATCATAGTAATGCTGAACTCATAGAATTAGGGAGTAATTCTATGTGCTTTGGGAGTATTCTGTGATTACATGGGGTTAATTAATTAGGGAGTAATTCCCTGTGCTTCTATCATCTGAAAGAGATTGGAGAAAACTGGTATTTTTTTTCCTCAAATGTTTTATAGAATGCATAAATGTATCCATCTGGGCCTGTACTTTCTTTTTGGAAAGTTACTTATTTAATAGAGATAATCTTACTCTGATTGCCTGTTTCTTCTTGTGTGAGTTTTGGTAGATTGTGCCCTTCAGGGAATTGGTCCATTTTATCTAGGTTACCAAATTTGTGTGCATAGTTGTGTTCATAGTATTTTTTGGTTATCCTTTAAATCTCCCTGGGATCGATCTGTAGTGACGGTCTTTTTCCATTTCTGAAATTAGCATTTTGTGTCCTCTTTCCTTTTTCTTCGTTAGCTTGTCTTACTGATTTTATTTATCTAAGAACCAGCTTTTGGCTTGGTTGATTTTTCTCTGCTGATTTTATGTTTTTGATTTCATTGATTCTGCTTTAAATTTTCATTCTTTTCTTCTCTTAGGAATTAATTTGCTCTCCTTTTTCTATTTGTATAAGGTGAAAACTTCGGTGATTGGTTTTAGATCTTTTTTCTTTTCTAATATATGCATTCAATGTTAAAACATTTTCTTTCAGCACTTTCAATGCATCCCACATATTTTGATAAGTTGTATTTTTTATTTTGTTCAAAATATTTTAAAATTTCTTTTGAGATTTTTTCTTTGTTTCATGTGTTATTTAGAAGTGTGTTGTTTAATATCCAAGTATTTTGGAGATTTTCCAGCTATCTTTGTTATTGATTTCTAGTTTAATTCAATTGTGGTAGGAGAGCAGATACTGCATAATTGCTATTTAAAATTTGTTAAGGTGTGTTTTATCACCCCAAATGTGACTTATCTTGGTTAATGTTCCATATTAACTTGAAAAAATATATATATTCTACTGTTACTGAATCAAGTAGTCTGTAGCTATTACATCAAGTTGGTAGATGGTGTTATTGGGTTCAGCTGTGTCCTTAACTGATTTTTTGACTGCTGGATCTGCCCGTTTCTGATAGATGAGTATTGAAGTCTTCAGGTATAATAGTGAATTCATCTATTTTTCTTTCCAGTTCTGTCAGTTTTTCCTCATGTAGTTTGATGCTTTGTTGTTAGCTGCATACACATTCAAGATTGCTGTGTCTTCTTGGAAAACTAACCCCTATGTAATCACAGAATGTTTCTCTTTTTTCCTGATAACTTTCCTTAATCTGAAGTCTGCTCTATCTGAAGTGAATATAATGACTCTCACTTTCTTTTGATTGATGGAGAGTATCTTTCTCCATCCATTCACTTTAAATTTATGTGTGTCTTCAAGATTTTTGTAGACAGTGTATAGTTGGGTCTTATTTTTTGATCCATTCTGACAATTTATCTTTTAATTGGTACTTTTAGACCCCTGGCATTTAAAATGATTATTGATATTGTTGGATTAATATCTACCATGTTTTTACTGTTTTCTATTTGTTGCTCTTGTTCTTTTTTCCCATTTTTGTCTTCCACTCTTTTTCTGCTCTTTGGGTTTTTTTTGTTTGTTTTTCTTTTTCTTTTCTCTTACTGATCCCTTGCCTGGGTAAATACCCTTTTTGATTTTAATTGAACATTTTTTTATGACTCCATTTTCTCTAATTAGTATGTCAGCTATACTTTTTAAAAGCATCTTTTTAGTGGCTGCCCTAGAGTTTGGAACATCTACAGCCTATCCAATTCCACTTTGAAATGATACTATACTGTTTGATGAGTAATGCAAATGCCTCATCATAATCCTTATTCCTCTCTGCGGTTCCTTGTATCATTGCTGTCATTCGTTTAACTAACGCATCAGTATACATTAGCATGTATATGTACATAAGTAAACAAAATCATATGCATTGTTGTACTATTATTTTGAACAAATTATCTGTTAAATAGGTAAGAATAAGAAACTAAGTTTCTATTTTATGTTTACTTCTTCCTTCTCTTATGTTCTTTATGAAGATCTGAATTTCTGAAATACATACTTTTCCTTTTCTCTAAAGAACTTCTTTAACATTTCTGGAGTGCTGTGCTGAATTTGTGGCGGTCTGAATTCCTGGACTTCAGCGATCCTCCCACCTTGTCCTCCCAAAGTGCTAGGATTTCGGGTATAAGCCACTGCACCTGGCCTCTGTCCTTTACTTTTGAAGGCTATTTCTCAGGGTTTGGAATTCTAGGTTGAGAGTTCTTTTCTCTTGAGGCTTTAAGTATTTGACTCCACTCTTCTTACATGCATGATTTCTAAGAAGTTGGGTATAATTCTCTCTTTTGCTTCTCTATAGATAATGTGTTTTTTCCCTCCGGTTTCTTTCAGGATTTTTTCTTTGTGGATTCCTGTAGTTTGATAACGATGATGCCTGGGTGGAACGTTTATCCTGCTTAGTGTTCTCTGAGCTTTCTGGATCTGCAGTTGGTGTCTCATAATAATTTGGGGAAATTCTTAGTTGTTACGGTTTCTGATATTTCTTCTGTTTCTTTTTTCTTCTTATGCTGACTTTCCCATTTTGCCGAAGCTTTCCCCTTTGTAGATATTCTGTTCTGCAGTTTTCAGCCTTTTTTTCCTGTTTGCTTTTCAGTTGGGAGGTTTCTGTTGAGATTTCTCCAAGCTCAGAGATTCCTGGCTTTATTTAGTCTACTATTGAGCCCATCTAAACATTCTTCATTCTCCGGCAGTGTTTTCGAGCTCTAGCATTTCTTTCTGGTACTTTTTAGGCTTTCCATCACTCTGCTTACATTGCCCGCTGTGTTTGCATCCATCTACTTTATGCATTAGAGCCCTTAGTCATAGTTGTTTTAAATTCCTGGTCTGATAATGCCAACATCCTTGCTATATCTTTGTCTTGTTCTAATGCTTGCTCTCTCTCTCTCAAACAACGTTTTCACCTTTCAGTATGCCTGGTGATGTTTCCTTAACAGCTGTGCACAGGGTCCTGAGTAGGAGGAACGACTATACATAGGCCCTTGGTAATGTGGATTTCTCTAGAGTTCTGCAGTCCTGTGATCAGGTCTTAGTCTTTTAGTGAGCCCGTACCTCTAGACTGTGAACTTCACGTGTGCTTCCCATTACCCCCACCAGCCTTACGGGAGACACGATGACTAAAGGGAGCAGGTGTTGGTCATTTCCCTTCTCCCACATGGAAAGCCGGAGCTGCTTGAGGTTGATTATTTCCCCTCCCCCAGGTCAGTTTGGCCCTAAAAAAACCCCAGCAGGATGTATTCCGGTTTAGTTTCTCCTGTGGGCAAACCTTGTGAAAAAGAACAGAGTATTTTGGCATGTTTTTAAATGGTTCCTTTTCCTTTCCCCCTGCTGGAAACACAAGGGGATAGTTCTCTGATACTTGCTTTGAGAACCTGGTAGAGCTCCTGGAGGTACAACTCATAGAAGTATGTGTGCAGGGGAATGACAATCCCTCCGGAGTTTTCAACTCAGACTTGTTCACACTGTGTAGTTAGTTAATTACAGTTCAGGTTTCCCTTCCCTGGCGCTGTTTTCCACAGAGGCCTCCATCTGAGGGTCTCTGCTCCAGTTACTTGTGCTTCTCTGCCTTTGCCTGGCGGTCACTCCAGTTTCAGGGGCCATCATAGTTTGCACTGTGACCTCGCTGCTCTTACGCATCTAAGAATTGATTTTTCATTTTGTTTACGTATCTACTTACTAGGATGTAGTGACAATGTCTAGGCTGCTTGTATGCCAGACCAGAAGCCAGTAGTCCAACTTTATCTTTGCCTTTTAAGGAAAGTATTTACAAAAGTCCTCACTTTGTCGTTCCTCTCAATTACCTCTGAAACGTTTTCTTCAAAGGTTTAAAAATCTTCAGTGTCTACTTAGGAATTCACCATGTTGAGTGCTCTTCCTTGCTTTCTGTACTTTGACGTGTCCACCTGGTTTTTTTTCCTCCAGCCTGTAGAACTTGCTTTAACAATGTTTTAAGTGGTCCTCTCTCTAGTGCAAAGGGCAAGCAAGGTGCTCAGAGCCGTCGCGGCGAGGACCATGTTGCTTCTGGACATCCTGCTCACTGGTACATCACGGGGGTTGGAAAAACCACGCTAGGCAAAGAACATGCGTCAAAATCAAGACTGAAATACATGAATGTGGGTGATTTAGCTTGAGACGACTGATAATCGGCTATCAGGGGAGTCTGGCAAGATGGCTGCTTCCAAGAGCATGCCGAAAGATGCCCAGACGGCGCAAATCCTGAAGGATGTGGGGGTTACAGAATAGGAGCCAAGAGTTAGAAATCAGATGTTGGAGTGTGCCTTCCGATATGTGACCACCATTCTAGATGATGCGAACATTTATTCAAGCCACGCTAAGAAAGCTACCGTTGACATAGATGGTGTGTGATTGGCAATCCAGTGCCGCGCTGACCAGTCTTTTACCTCTCCTCCCCCAAGAGATTTTTTATTAGATATTGCAAGGCAAAGAAATCAACCCACTTTGCCATTGATCGAGCCATATTCAGGACCTAGGTTGCCAGCTGATTGATAACTGTTTAACAGCCCCAAACTATGGGCTGAAATCTTTACAGAAAAAGGCATCACCTTCCGCGGGAAAAATAACAGTCCCGGGGTTAAGTGTTGGTTCAGTTACTAGCAGACCAAGTACTCCCACTCTTGGCTCACCAACCCTACAGACCACGTCTGTTTCAACTAAAGTAGGGACCCCCATGTCCCTCACAGGGCAAAGGTTTACAGTGCAGATGCCCACGTCGCAGTCTCCAGCTGTAAAAGCTTCAACGCCGGCGACATCGGCAGTTCATAATGTTCTGATTAATCCATCATTACTCCAGTCCAAAAACATTCTTATTACCACGAATATGGTGTCATCACAAAGTACTGCCAATGAATCATCAAATGCATTGAAAAGAAAACGTGAAGATGACGATGATGACGGTGACTCTGAAAACGTGTAATCTAGCCTTGCTGCATGTAACATACGTACTTGGTCTTGAATTCATTGTACTGATACTCAACATGCATGCTGATGTTTTCAAGTTGTGTTTTAGAAAACTTTAATAATATTTAAGGAGTAAATGCAATTACCATACTTTTTAACTGAAATGAAGGTTTTTCATCAGCCTTAAAAATGTAAGACGAAGTTGTCATTCATTAATTTGAAAAAAAAAGTTTCAAATGTTGGTCTGCTAGATCAAGATCTTTCAACTTTTCTCTGAAAAGTATTATTTTACTTTTGTAATTGAAAGATATTTTTGCCGGGTATAGAATCCCAGGTTGATAGGTTATTTTCTTTCCTTTGTTCCTTCTCTTTCTTTTCTTTTCCTTTCTCTTTCTTTCTTCTTTCTTTCTTTCTTTCTCTCTCTCTCTCTTCCTTTCTCTTTCTTTTTCCTTTCTCTCTTCTTTCTTTCTTTCCTTCTTTCTCTCTTTCTCTGTCTCTCTCCCTTTCTCCCTTCCTCCCTCCCTCCCTCCTCCCTTCCTTCCTTCCCTCTCTCTTTTCTCTCTTTCAAGATGTGGTCTCACTCTTGCTCGAGCTGGAATGCAACAGCACCAAACATAGTTCACTGCAACCTTGAACCCTTGGGCTCAAGCAATCTTCCTGCCTCAGTCTCCTGAGTACCTGGGACTACAGACACATGTCACCATGGCCAGCTAATTTTTAAATTTTATGTAAGGATGGGGTCTCACAATGTTGCCTAGGCTGGTCTCAAACACCTGGGCTCAAGTGTTCCATCCTCCTGTTCTAGCCTCCCAAAATGCTGGGATTATAGGCATGAGCCCCACCGTGCCTGACCTAGTTTTCTTCTCTAGCACTTTGAAGATGTTTTTCCATGTCTTTTGCACTTCATGGTGCTGTCTTATCTTTTATTAGTCTTATTTTCATTCCACTGTAGGTAGTATGCTTTTTCCTCTAGCGCTGTAATTATAATGTGCGTACGTATAGTCTTCTCAGGATCTGTTGGGCATCTTGGATCTGTAGATTTAGAGTTTTCATCAAATGTGGAAATATTTTGGCCATATTTCTTCCAAGTTTGCTTGGGTCCCGATCTTTTTCTCCTGTTTCTGGCATACCGATTACATTTATATTATGTAGCATTTATTTATTTATTTATGAGGCTGAATCTTGCTCTGTTGCCCAGGCTGGATTGCAGTGGTGCGATCTTGGCTCAATGCAACCTCCACCCCTAGGCTTCTAGTGATTCTCCTGCCTCAGCCGCCTGAGTAGCTTGAATTAAGGTGCCTGCCACCACACTCAGCTAATTTTTTTTCTATTTTTAGTAGAGACAGGGTTTTACCATGTTGGCCAGGCTGGTCTCAACCTCCTGACCTCAGGTGATCTACCTGCCTCAGCCTCCCAAAGTTCTGGGATTACAGGCATGAGCCACTATCCCCAGCCTATTATATAGCTTTTCTTGTCCCATAAGGTCACTGAGGCTTAGCTCATTTTTGTTCAGTCCTTTTTCTTTTTTTTCATTATGGCTAGCTTTTATTGATGTATCTTAAAGTTCACTAAATTTTTATTTTAATTTTTTTGCAACATCTGATTTGCTCTTGCTCACATCCAGTAAATTTTTTGTTTCAGATATTATATTTGAGTATGCCCAGAGGAATATATCTGTATACCTCTAGGATTTCCATTTTTTAAAAAATAAATAATTTTCCTTTCTCTCTTTATTTTCTTAATGGTTTTCTTTAAATTTCTAAGCTTATTTATAATAACTGCGTTAAAGTCCTCATCTGCTCATTCTGTCATTTCTGTCATTTTCGTGTCTATTCCTCCTGAGAAGCTTTTTCTCCTGGTTGTGGGTCACAATTTGGATCTTATTTTCATGTTTAGTAAATTTTAGTTTGATGCCAGGATTTTTGTTAATATTTTTATTTTGGAATAAACCTAGATTTACAGAAAAGTTTAAAGATAGTGCAGAGTTCTCAGACGTTCCTCACCCAATTTTATTGTCCCTTAATGTGAACACATGACATTACCAAGGTACATTTGTCAGAACTAAGACATTAGCACAATGCCATAGTATTTATGGAAGTACAGATTTCATTGAAATGTTACCAGTTTTTCTTCCAGTGCTCTTTTTCTTTTCCAGGATTCATTCCAAGATATCTGTTGTATTTAGTGATCAGGTCTTGTTAGTCTCATCCTATCTGTGACAATTTCTCAATTTCTTATTTTTCATGAGCTTTACGCTTTTGAAGAGTATCGGCCTGTGGGTATTTTATAAATATCCCTCATTTTGAGTTTGTCCAGTGTTTTCTTATAATCAGCCTGAATTTGTGAGTTTTCAAGAGAATACCATAGACGTGAGGTGTTTTTCTCTGCACATCACCTCACTGTGTTGATCTTGATTACTTTGCTGAGTTGGTCCCTGGTCAGTTTCTCCACTGTAAGATCAGTCTTATTTTGCTTGGATTCCTTCTCTCTGTGCTGCGGTCCAACAAACATCTCAAGAGAAAGGGTGATTATAGGACTCACCTCATTTACTTAGGAATCTTACTTAGTCTTATAGTTCTTGGTCCTAGTGTCTGAAAACACTTGTTTTCAGTTTTCTAGCTGTTTATGGCAGAAGAGCAAGTTTTGTAGCCCTAAATCCTTCAAGACTAAAGTCAGAAGTCCTTGGCAGTTTCTCTTCATGTTGAGTTCCTTGCTTGGAGATTTTCAGTTAATTTCATAGCCTGCACTTCCTCCGATCTTGACCCACGTGAAGGCCAGCCCACAGCTAGCATTCCCAGCGAAGACGTGATACGGTTTGGTTCTGTGTCGCCACCCACATCTCATCTTGAATTGTAGTCCCGTAATTCCCGTGTGTTGTGGGAGGGACCTGGTGGGAGATAATTTAAATCATGAGGCCAGTTTCTCCCACATTGTTCTCGTGGTAGTAAGTCTCGCGAGATCTGATGGGTTTATCAGGGTTTCCACTTTTGCTGCTTCCTCATTTTCTCTTGCTGTTACATGTAAGAAGTGCCTTTCACCTCCTGCCACGGTTCTGAGGCCCTCTCAGCCGTGTGGAACTGTAAGTCCAGTTAAATCTCTTTCTTTTCAGTCTCAGGTATGTCTTTATCAGCAGCGTGAAAACAGACTAATAGAAGACGTTACCCTTACCTAGAGCTCAGGCAGGTAAGAACAAGTTTCCTTGCTGTGGTTGGTGTTTGTGATAGTGTGAACATTTCTTCTAGTCCGGCTTTTCACTCTGGCAGTCTGGCGGCCTTTCCTGGCTCCGGTCTTCATGTATGATCGTAGTTCTGCTGTCTTGGTCGAGCTCAAGGACTTGCCTCCTAAATCCTTGTGCTTTTAAAACATAAATTTCTTAGTTAGGTCTCCGGACAGCTCCAACTTGATGTGAGTGATTTCAGCTTTTTCTTTTTTCTATTCTTTTTTAGTCACTGCCGATTTTTATTACTGTCATGTGAGTGAGGCTCTGTATTTGAGAAGATATTTATTATATTTGAGCCAGCATTTATAGCAGGAGAGCTGGTGGAGGACACTGCCTGTCGTGTTCTTGTCTACTGTTCTGCTTTATAATGGCTTAAAATGGCCGGGCATGGTGGCTCATGCCTGTAATCCCAGCACTTTGGGAGGCCAAGGCGGGTGGATCACAAGGTCAAGAGATCGAGACCATCCTGGCCAACATGGTGAAACTAAAAAAATACAAAAAATTAACTGGGCGTGGTGACACACACCTATAGTCCCAGCTACTTGGGAGGCTGAGGCAGGAGAACTGCTTGAACCTGGGAGGCAGAAGTTGCAGTGAGCCGAGATAGCACCACTGCACTCCAGCCTGGCACCTGGTGACACAGCAAAACTCTGTCTCAAAAAAAAAAATAAGAAGGCCTAAAACAGAACACTTAAGATCAGCTTCAGATTGTCTCATTGAAACTTTAATATAAAAGCTGTAATCTGAAATGACAATTTATTTATTTATTTTTCGAGACAGAATCTCACTCTGTTGCTCATGCTGAAGTGCAATGGTGCAATCTTGGCTCACTGCCGACCTCTGCCTCCCGGGTTCAGGTGATTCTCCTGCCCCCTAAGTACCTGGGATTACAGATGCGCACCATCATGCCTGGCTAATTTTTGTATTTTTAGTAGAGATGGGGTTTCACCATATTGGTCAGGCTGGTCTTGAACTCCTGACCTTAGGTGATCCACCTGCCTTGGCCTCCCAGATTGCTGGGATTACAGGTGAGAGCCACTACACCTGGCCTTAAGTTATAATTGAAACTGTGTAAGGTACCGTGCTAAGGTAATACATTGCCTTCAAGTAACTGATCTTTACTGGGAAGGTAGGTTAAGTGTTTAGGTCAAAGGAGAATCCCAGACGCGCTCCGGGAGCTGTGCACTGAGAGTTCGGACTTGGGTGTGTCTTCTTTGAGGTAAGAAAATTGGCAGCTGCTTCATGTCAGAGGAGGTACCCTAGGTAGGTTTAAGGATCAAGTGGATTTCTGGAAAACGTTCTAGTATTGGGGACAGAGATGATGAAATTTAACCAACATAGGGGTTTTATAAATGTATGTGTTCGAGTAAAAAGAGCTCGGAGTCTGTTATCAGTAAAATATATTTTTGGAGATTACAGATATTTTCTTAGGTTCCAAGATTTTCTTGGTCATGTCCATTTGGGCTCTTGGAAGCTAAACTGAGGGTAGGAGTGGGCTGTCAGTGATGATTTGTTGCTGAATCTTATTTGCAAAGAGGGAATGGTTCAGTTTGATAAGAATTACAATGAAGGCAATGTTGTGCCTTAGGGCAGACTTTGCTATTTTTTTTTTAAATTTTTATTGCATTTTAGGTTTTGGGGTACATGTGCAGAACATGCAAGATAGTTGCATAGGTACACACGTGGCAGTGTGTTTTGCTGCCTTCTGCCCCCTCACCCATAGACTTTGCTATTCTAAGATACAGAGCGGTGTCTGGGTTAGATCCACCTGTAGTTACAAAGGTGTAAGTTTAACGTTTTAGAGTTACTGGAAATCTTTCAAGAAGCACTTGTTAGGAGCTAATTGAGGTGCAGCCAAAGAGCAGCACTCAGAACCTCTTCAGAAAAGTGAAGTTTGCAAATACTTGCTTGAAACTCGAATGTGCTTAAGAGCACGGAGCCCGACTGTGACCCGTGCAGGCTTTCCACACGGCCAGGACTCAGACCTGTGCGTGTGTTCTGGGCTGGTGTGGCACACTCCAAATCCGGTCCCTGTGGGTCCCTTAATAAGAGACTCATTGTAGGAAAAGCTCTGTCCATATTGGAACTGTGCAAAAGTCTCTGAAGAATTAGGAACATTTTCTGGAAATCTACTGATCTTTTTGAAAAGTAAGGAGCTAAGTTTCCAATAACAATGAAAGGGAAGAAAACCCAGCCAATAAATGGATGATTACTGCCATTGTAGGTGGATTTAAAACGGAAATATTTTTTGGAAAATGACATTTTATGTTGCAATGGAGTCAACTGATGGGGGCTTAGATGGAGGATTCCCTGATGTTTAGTATCAGGTTGACTAGGGACATTCTCGTATGCCAGCCACTCTCAGGAACGTGGGAGGATTTGAGGGCTCCACAGGGTTGAGTGTGGACTGCCGCGCATGGAAGAGCTGAGGGTTTCCCTGTAATTATTCTTCATACTCTTCATCTTGGTGATTGTTAGGCTGGCTTCGGCGCCGTTTGGGGGCTGTTTGTCCATTTTCATCTGTTTCCTCTTGAACTGAAAAGGCTCTCTCAACTTTGAAATGTACTCACCAGGACACACTAGTCAGTTGTGGAGCCTGAATCTGTGGTGGCTGAAGAATACAACTGGTAGATTTCAGTGGGCATAGCCTTCCCTACGGTGGGAGCCATGGAACCCATCAGTCAGTCGACACCTTTCCAGTAACGTGGGCGTGGTTCATTACCCATGCGGCATTCTCTCGCTTTGGAAGTCAAAAACCGGCAGATTTCTGTGTCCTAATAGTGGCAAATGCTGCTGTTTTTGTTGTTCATTTTCACAAACTAACGACTTCTGCAAAAAGATGAACCAAGATTAAAAGAAATCAGATGTGTGTATTTGGTATGCAATATTTTTGTATTACAAATAGCTACATTCTAACCCATATTAACCCCATGATATGTGAATTTTGCCAACTCCTGCTGTGTCTTTTAAATCAAATCCGGTAAATCACTATGAAGGTTCTAATTTCTAAACAAACTAGTCTTCCAGGAGAGGTGCTTTAACACTGTACTGCAAATTAGACAACCTAAGATAAATGGACCATCTTTGTTAATTATGTAGTTTAATTGATCAAAACTACCAGATAGGATTTTATTTATAGCAGTTTTGTGTAGCATCAGATTCTATACTATTAAAGAGCTTGTGAGCCATATATTTGGGGTCAGTAAGATATATGCTGATATTTAGCGTCTGTTAACCTTATTAAGCACCTCCTTTTGGGTCTAGTTCATGTCACAATATGAAATTGCCTTTAATTGAGATGACCGACTTCCATGACATTGTTCAAGCCCTGTACAAAGCACTTTTCATTTTTGCTCTATTGATCGAGCAGCAATTGACTTGAACTGTATTCAGAACCTGGTGGGGGTAGATGGGAGAAGATTTCCTGAAATGTTCTTTTTGCTGGTGGCTTTTCTCTCTGCCTACCCCGCTGTTTGCTTGTAACTAATTTTGCATGCCAGTAGGTAGCAGTGGTGAGCAGAGGCACAGACAGAAAGCTGCCAGTCAGCGATGATAAATTATTATTCATTTCTGTTATAGGTGGGGTGTGCAGTCAGTTACAGTAATAATTACCAGGACTAGAGGGTTTCCTAGGCAACCGATTTCCCCCTCATTCATGCTGTTGCTGAGAGAGTGCCTGTAAAGCATGACATTGCTGTATTCTGAGGTTTGTTGCCCCCCCGCTGCTCCAGGTTTGAGGTTAGTTACAGCATGGTAAGGCGCTCTCAGGCATAGAGAACTCAGACTGGGCTCAAAAGGCATGCCGGCAAGAGGGCCTCTCTGCCGCTGTTTCACCTTTAAGGGACATCTTCCAAAAATGTAAATCCTGCATCTTGCTTGGTAATATTAGGAAGATCTCTTTAAGTTGCCAAACCTTTTATTTTCTATCATTTTGGAGATAGTGGATCATTTCCTTTTTATAGTTTTATTATTTGATAAAAACGTGCAGAGACAGACCTAAAACTAGACTTCGCCTTAGGATTTGAGTCCAATAAATCAATGGGGAACTGTCACAGCTAATCATGGCTGTGTTTGTTGTTTATTCAGTTTTATGAAAATGGCTCATGAAGAGGAAGGCAGCAGTCCTCCCGAAGCAACAGGAACAGTCCTTTATGCGGTGGGAAAATAATAGAAACCACATCTGTTATCTGGGATCTATACATGAATCATATTATCCTATATTTGGGGGCTCTCCAATCTTTCATTTTAATGAACTTACATCAAGTGCTTTGCAGTGATAAAAAAGTAGTATTTGTTTGTGTCTGCTATGAAAAACAGATAGGGGATTCATGTTTCAGTCTTACATGGAGACGTGAAATGTTTATCCATTTACAAGGCAGAAATCACAAACCCGACACCAGGCATCCGATCTCGTCCTCTGCTAGATGATTACAGAAATGTTCAGTACCTCACATTGGACCTGTGTATTTATCACCGTGAGTTCTCAGCAGGATGTAAGTTGTCTTCGTCAGCGTTCCTCGTGGGGACACCACCAGCACTAGGCATGACCGATGAGTCCCTTGTCTGTGAACCATGCCTGGGCTTTTAGACTTCTGGAGCTGCTTAGACTTCCTGCAGGTGCCTGCTGTACATTCAAGGGTGTGGTGGGGAAACTGCAGTTCCAGGAGCAGTGAGGCTGAATGCAGGCCGCCTTGGTCTTGCAAGAGGCCACCGCTAACGGCTGTGTGCCCTTAGCCTTCCCTGGGTGTCTGGAGGAAAGCTGCCTTCTGCCCTGGACCTAGCTCCATCCTTCTGCTCCAGAAGTGGCCCTAGGGTCTAGCTGCGCCGGGGAGTGAGACCTGCCAGTCGCCATTTGTCCAAAACATCTCACTCAGAACCAGCTTCCCACTTGAGAAAATCTTGAGGGCCAGGCCAGGCGTGCTGGCTCATGTCTATAATCCCAGCACTTTGGGAGGCTGAGGTGTGTGGGTCACTTGAAGTCAGGAGTTTGAGGCCAGCCTGGCCGACAGGATGAAACCCCATCTCTACTAAAAATACAGAAAATTAGCCGGGTATGGTGGCTCATGCCTGTAGTCTCAGCTACTCAGGAGGCTGAGGCAGGAAAATTGCTTGAGCCCAGGAGGCAGAGGTTGTAGTGAACCAAGATCGGGCCACTGCACTCCAGCCCGGGTGACAGATTGAGACTCTGTCTCAAAAAAAAAAAAAAAAGAAAAAAGAAGATCTTGAAGTCCAGTTTCTTGAAAGCATCTCAGAGGTACTAAACATAAGTGCTCAGTTACCCCGTTAGATGTGGGCTTGTGAAGTGATTCATAAAAATGAAATATATGAACTATGTTTTTGACATAGACACTGTAAAATGTAATTGGCTATATGAATCCATCAGTCTGGGTTCATCTGTAGTTTAGGTTTACTTTAAATTGCTCAATAATCTTTTTAAAAGTATTTATAAGCCCAAACTATAAGGCTACCACCTACTGGCCCAAACAGTTTTATCAAGTAATCCCAGGGTTTTTTTTTTTTTTTTTTTTTCTGAATCGTTTAACAGCCTAAGTAGGAGAGAGTGTCTCTTGAAATGTAGCAGTCTGCTATATAAGGCGGGGACTTCCGCACAGTTTAGCAACGAAAATAATTTTTAAAACTTTCTTATTACATACCCCTCTGTGGCATCAATTATTTAAACTGCAGTGCTTAGCCAAACCAATGTTACAGATTAGATAGCGAACTGATAACATGACACACAGTGAGTTAAAGACATGTAATGAACTCGTTATTTACTTACAGACAACTACTCTTGCAATACAAACTCAGAAAAAGTAGTTGATGTTCAAATAAGGCCATCTGAACTCTAGCTTCAAAATAACCCCTTTAATTACGTCCCTTGCGTCTCTAAATTCTGGAGAAAGAAGGAATGTCTTCATCATCAGAAGGACCAGTCTCCTATTTATAATAATGAGAAAATAAAGAAAGTGGGCCAGCTCCTCCATCATAAGCTTGCTCTTCTGGTTTTTTTTTTCTTTAAATAATTGAACTGTTTCAAGAAACAATGTTAAAATCTTAAGGTTAGAGCATTCTTTCATTTTTTTGTCTAAAGATTACTCTGCACCCTAGACAAAGGAAATATTTAAACTGTTAAATTTGAACAAAGATACAGTCTGCATATGACTTCTCTGAAGCCCTATAAAAATTCTTTAAAATTGCCTATTCACTCAAATTTACTGAGTGTAGCAAAAATGTCAAAGGCATAAAGTCAGAGAAGATTGAATAAAATAATGCAGAAAGACAGATTAGTCATGCACAGACCCACACAGCCTTTCAGAGCACACAATACCACTCTTTATTACCGTTCTATCTTTACAAAGACTACATTCAATACATGGAAGATGATACATGGCCAGCCGTGTCATCTGCCTGTGATTCCAGAACTCATCTATCTGGGCCCTTTTCACAATGACATTGATGAGAGATCGCAGTGTTTCCAGACCATTGTTTTATTTATCATATATAATGGCTGGCAAAAAAAACCAGGAATTATGTCACCGATAGCACATAAAAGAGTTGCATAGAAGATTCTGTGACAAAGTTTGGTAAAACCCAGAGCAAGGAGGCTCATGGAAATGTTCTTTTTTCTGTCGTCCTCCTGCTGTGTCTTCTCCCCCCTCCGTTCAAAGATCTGCACGCTGATAACCGTTGAAAAATATCAAGAAAACGTTTCATCAAGCCAAACGTCGGGGACCCTGATCCTTTGTAAGAAACTCTTTGGCGATTACATTTTTGTTTAAATATGGAGCACATTTTAATGATGGTAGAGTTGCCGGCCGTTATTTATGCATCTGCAAAGGGAAAGGAGACTGTTTGTCAGTCACAGTTTTGTATCTTGCAAATTTAATAAAGAGCCGCCCTTAAGATAGAATTTCTTAGGCTGCCACAATTGACAAAAGCCAGCTAATGTTGAAATGTCAACAGCAAACCTCATCAGCAGGCCGCGCTGCCTTGCGATCAAGACAGCACCATAGCTCCATATAAACAAATGTATGTAATGTGCCTGTGTGGGGGGTGGGGACTAGGAATCTGGGGATCTCAGTGCTTCCGGGACGCACAGCACAGGCTTAACACAGTCCCTCGACAGCCTCTAAATGTTGGGGAATCAGTGCTGTGTGTATTACCCAGAGAGTCTCAGGGAGTGTGGACTCAGCTGTGACTGGCTGCTGCCTTGCAAAAGGTTATCTTGCCTATGTTCCTTGGGAGGACTCTCCATTCCATGCCCATGGGGAGTTTCCCTCCCTCCCTCCGTCCCTCCCTCCCTACCTCCGTCCTTCCATCCTTCCCTCCCTGCTTCCTTCCCTCCCTCCCTCCCTCCCTCCCCTCCTCCTTCCCTCCTTCCCTCCTTCCCTCCTTCCCTCCTTCCCTCCTTCCTTCCTTCCTTCCTTCCTTCCTTCCTTCCTTCCTTC
>CM052668.1:20549194-20601022 GCA_028533165.1 Leontopithecus rosalia
CCTGGCTAATTTTTTTTGGTAGAGAATTTCACCACGTTGCTGGTCTCAGCCTCCCAAAGTGCTGGGATCATGGGGAAATGTCTTTAAATTTCTGTGCTTTTGGTGTTGTCCAGGAGAAAGCTAAAGATGAATTTTGAGGAGTTTCACATTTTGTAGCTATGAACCCACCGTTGCACTGAACTTGAGAGATTTTCCACAGAACCCTGATCTGGGTGTTCATCCACAGCCATCTCCACGTTGCTGAGCCCTTTCCTTGTTTGCAGAAATCAGCACAGAACCACGCGGAAGGCAGTGTGGCCGCAGTGCAGTGCTGCGTAACTGGAAGATGAGACGTGCTCGCCTTCACTGCGGGGCGAGAGCGGGTTTCCCCTGTCCCGAAGGAAGACTAGCTTTGGTCCTGTGTTCTCAGTGGGAAGATCTTGCCTTTTCCTATCCCATCACTGTTTCCTCTCGAGATGGGTGGAAGACACGGAACACCTGCAAGTGAATGGAGGCTCGGATCCAGAAGCTACCCCGACATCCCAGGGTCTTCACTCCTTCACAGCAGTGAGTGAGGCAGGGAGGGAAGCTAGGGACTGCCTGCTTAGGTGGATGGATTGCAGGGATGCAGAGGCTCAGGGCTGAGGGTCCTGTGTCTGCGCTGGCCATGGCCCTCCTTTCCTCCAGCTCATCTCAACTTCAGAAGGCCTGTCCAGTGCTGGTCAGTCTCCTCCTTCCTTTCTTTCCTCCTCCTCCTCTTTTTCTCTTTCTCCTCTTTTTCCTCACTGCTTCTTTTTCCTTGTCCTTCTCTTTCGACTGCTGATTGATTGATTTTTATTTATTATTATTTTTTGAGACAGACTCTCACTCTGTCACCCAGGCTGGAGTACAGTGACACGATCTCAGCTCCCTGCAACCTCCGCCTCCCGGGTTCAAGCAATTCTCCTGCCTCAGCCTCCCGAGTAGCTGGGACTACAGGTGCCTGCCACCACGCCAGGCTAATTTTTGTATTTTTAGTAGAGATGGGATTTCACCATGTTGGCCAGGCTAGTCTTGAACTCTTCACCTTGTGATCCGCCCACCTCAGCCTCCCAAAGTGCTGGGATTACAGGTGTGAGCCACCATCCTGGCTTTCAATTGCTGATTGACCACCCAAGTCAACTGGGGCAGGGCAGCCTCGGTCCAAGATCCTGGGGACTCGAAAGCCTGCTGGTGCAACTCTCCTGCCCTCCCTGTCCTGTGTAGGGAGGAAAGCCGAGCACACCTGCTATGCGCAACTCATCAGGTCCTGGAAGACAGACGCAAGGGACAGACTCGGGAAACAAGGTGTTTTTGGAGAGAGCTGTGTGCCTTGTACCCTCTGCAGCCAGGACACGTGTTTTGCTTTGGCCATATTCTTTGAGTTGCTGGGCAGTGCTCGGAGGCCTCTAGGTGGTCTTCCCTGCCTCGGAGAAGACTCCTGCGGGCAGATGTCCAAATGCTTAGCAGAGAGGGGTGGGGTTGTGAGAGGCACCATCCTCATTTGTAGCTTTTCTGCCCCAGGAGGGACCGTGGCTTCTCCAGCCTTGGATTCTTAACAATTCATTTAAGGGAGGAACATTTATTTATTCTAAAGGTTTACTGAGCCCCGATTATGCAGTAGATGCTGGGGACAGAATAATAAATAAGACAGGTTTGGTCACTACCTGCATGGAACCTAAGAGTCCGCTGAGAAAAATAGCATATACAAAATGCATCCAGAGGGTAACGGGGTGCAGTGCGAGGGGGTCGGGAAGCCCTTTGGAGGAGGCAACAGTTACCCTGATCTGAAGGGGGACAGGAGCGAGCTGTGACGGGGACACAGCTGGGACCAAGGCTCAAGGCAGGAGCCCCTGGGGAGTGCTCTGTGAGGCTGGGGTTTAGAGAAAAAGATGGAGAGATGGCGGGACCCTGGGTGAGCCTCTGGAGCCTTGGGGACCAAGGACAGGATTTATTCTCTCGCTGTGGGAAGCCCCTGGTGGGTCCTGGACAGGACGAGCTGGCTCACATGAAAAGAAAATCACTAGGTCCGCTTCCTTCAGAATTGATTGCAGAAAGCCTGGCGTGGAAGCAGGGAGACCAGTTATTACAATCACTCGGTGAGAGAATGGTGGGGACAGCGGAGACAGAGGGAAAGCACACATATAAAATACCGCATGGATTTGGGACCGATGGGCACAGGGGAGCAGGTCAGGCAAGGACCATCACCAAGCCCCGAGACGGAGGATCCCAGGGAGAGGCTGCAGGTACTCGGTGACACCTGGAGACTAGGAAAAGAAGGGGCCCATGAGACATTCCATAGCCTCATTTACAGCACTTTGGGAGGCTGAGGTGCAAGGATCGCTTGAGCACATTTCTTTGAGACCAGCCTGGGTAACACAGCAAGATCCAATCTCTACAAAAAATTTAAAAATTTATATCTGTGAGAGAGTGTGTGTGTGTGTGTAAAACAAAAGGCCCAGTGATTCTCTTGCGTCAGCCTCCCGAGTAGCTGGGATTATATGCACCCGCCACCACGCCCAGCTAATTTTTGTATTTTTAGTAGAGATGGAATTTCATCATGTTGTCCAGGCTGGTCTCGAACTCCTGACCTCAGATGATTCACCCGCCTCGGCCTCCCAAAGTGCTGGGATTACAGGCATGAGCCACCGTGCTTGGTCTAGTTTTTAAAATGTTTGCAGCCCTGTTTTTGCCCCTGCCACTTTGGAGCTCCCTGGCCTCTGGGATCCCCTTCCTGGATGAGGTGGAGCCCACGTGAGATGTTTCAGCCCATGGAGTGTGTGTGCTGCGTGTTGATACTCAACACACAGAGGCCATGGATGAAACACAGTGCCATGCCTCTCTACTCTGTTTGGGAGGCCGTGTGTATCTGCAGAGCAGGTGATCAGTGGAGTCATGGTGGCCGGGATGGGCAGAGGATGGGGAGAGGGAAGCAGGTCCCTTTGGACTGAAGAGACGAAAAAGGACTTCTCTGAGAGGGAGGAGGCAGTGGGCGGGATGCTGAGGGTGGAGTGGCGGGCCTGGGATCCAGAGCCACAGTGTCACATTGAGGCTGGGGACAGAGGCAGAGGGGACAGGCTGGCTGAGTCCAAGGGACAGGGAATGCAGTGGCAGGAAATGCTCATGGAAGTCACGAAGGTCAGCCCACTGAGGTCACAGGAGGCGAAGCCCCACAGAAGGCAGTCAGGCCTACTCCGGAATCCAGGCCTCTGATCACTACATTTTTCAAAAATAAGTTGCATCAGAAATGGAGAGAGGGTGCTCCCTGGCTGTTAGTTGGGATGTGACTTTTGACACTGAAAAATGAGAGACGGTCCGAGGGTCTGACAGTAAGGAACTGGCTAAGAATAAATGATGATAAAAATATGTGGCCATTAAGGTTTTTAAGGACTTTAAAAATAACGCTGGCTAATGCTCATGATTTATCTAATGTTTCGTGAAAACAAGATATGATTACCCTATTTTGTGAAAAAGACCTAAATGCAAAAATATGTGATTGTATCAGTGTGTTTTAGACTGGAGTCTCCAGAGAAGCAGAGCCAATAGGATGGACATCTCTTTCTCTATTTATCCGTCTAATTATCTATGTATGTATGTATGTATGTATGTATGTATGTATGTATGTCTATCTATCTATCTATCTATCTATCTATCTATCTATCATCTATCATCTATCTCTATACAATCTCTATCTCTCATCTATCCATCTAATCTAACATCTATCGATCTAATTTGTCTAACATCTGTCTGTCTAATCTACTATCTATCATCTGTCTTTATGTAATCTGTCTATATCTAATCTGCCTAACATGTACGTATGTATGTATATCTATTTTTCTATTAATCCATCTCGAGGTAAGTTGTAAGGAATTAGCTCACGCAATTGGAGCAGCTGGTGAGTCGTAATTTACAGGGCAGGCCGGCAGGCTGGAGACCCAGGGAGGAGTTGATGGTGCATTTCAAGTCCAAAGATTGGCTCAAGGTGGAATTCCCTCTTCCTCAATTCTGTGAATATCTCCAACGCCTGGATGAGACCCATCATGTTATGGAAAGTGATCTGCTTTATTCAAAGTCTAGTGACATCAGCGGTTGTTCTAACAGATACCTTCAAGACAACATGTAGACCGATGTTTGACCAGTAACTGCTACCGTGGCCTACCTGGTTGATGCATACGATTAACCATTACTGATCAAGCTTCTTGATCCAGCTTCTACCTTTACGTCTACTTTGGGGGAGAGGACTAGAAAGAAGACCGTCAGTTCATTGGTAGGATTCTCAGGGCACTCACTTACATTTCTCCCTGTCTTCCCAACGATCTGATAAACATACTTTAAAGGATTTTAGTATATACACACGTTAAAGGATTTTAGCATGTAAAATATAAAACATGGCAATAATAAAAGTGTTCTTGCCCATCCGAGGAATCTGTCCTTTCAGTATCTGCAAAAGGGCCATCCTTGTCTGTATCAACTGCTCCTCCCCACACCCTCACCATAGTATCATTTCTTTTGTTAGCTCTTAAATTAACCTTTTAAAATTATGGGATAATCTATCATATGACGGGAAGGATGAAAAAAGCAAAAATCACCTGTCCTCTCCCCAAGCGATCGGCGTTGTCATTTTATTGCCATTTCCTTTTAGGTTCTTTTTCACAGCGTGTACAAAACATCATCCTAGTTTTGGAAACTTCTTTAATATTCCATCACATGAGGGCACCATGTGTTTACTCAGCTCATCTCCTATTGTTGGACACTAATGTTCTTTCCAGTTTTCTATTATTAGAAACAATTTGGTCCTGAACAGCTTTGTACGCAGCTCTTTGCACACATCTCTGGTTATTTTCCTGAGGATGCATTCCTAGAAGAATAATTGCTGGGCCAATTGTCCTTTTGAAAAATCGGACCTGGGTAGGCAGAATGGCTTTATCACCATACTTGGTTCATCTACAGTCTTCTTTGCTTTATGCATGGCCCATACACAATGTAACTATTTAAATGATACTCTGTTTTTGAGAAAGGGTCTCGCTCTGTCCACCAGCCTGAGTGCATTGGCACAGTCATAGCTCACTGCAGCCTCAAACCCCTGGGTTCAATTGATCCTCCCACCTCAGCCTCCCAAGTAGCTGGGACTACAGGTGCATGCCAGTACACCAGGCTAATTTTTCTTTTTTGGGCTTTTTTTTTTTTTTTGGTAGAAATGATCTCAAACTCCTGCATTCAAGCAGTCTGCCTGCCTTGGCCACCCAAAGTGCTGGGATTACATGTGGGAGCCACTATGCCCGGCTTAAATGATACTTTTTTTTTTTGAGACCGAGTCTCACTTTGTTGCCCAGGCTGGAGTATGATGGCACAATCTCTGCTCATTGCAGCTTCCACCTCCTAGACTCAAGCGATTCTCTTGCCACAGCCTCCACCACACCAATCTAATTTTTGTATTTTTAGTAGAAATGGTGTTTCACCATGTTGGCCAGGCTGATCTCAAACTCCTGACCTCAGGTGATTTGCCTGCCTCGGCCTCCCAAAGTGCTGGGATTACAGGCATGAACCACTGTGCCTGGCCCTAAATAATACCTTTAATAATGTGAGCCCACCACCCAAAACACAAACTAAGAACTTGACGGTAATCTATGGCTCCCCCACTCCTCTATGTCCCCACCACTCTTACCCAAGGTAACCATCCTCTCAATTCTCTTCTCGTTCTTTTGCTTTTCTTTTTATATATTTCCGTTGTTTCTACTTGTATTTCCCAAAGTGTATATTTTCTTTATCTTTAGAGAGGTACCGTCTTGTATATATGTTTTGTGACTGACTTTTGCAATTAATATGATATTGCTGAGATTCTTTCATATTGCTACATCTCAACATTGTTCACTCAGTGCAGTGTTCTACTATAGTGTCCCACTGGGTGAAAATACAAGCTAGCTATCTTGTGTTTTGTAGCTCCTGTTCAAGGGTATTTGCGTGTTTCCAGGATCTTGATATCACGAACGGTGCTGGCACAGCATTGTTCCATGTCTCTCCTTTTACATGTGTATATATACATAGGAGTGGAGTTGCCATGAATATTCAACCTTAGGAGATAAATTTGAGCTGTTTTTCTAACTTGGTGAGCCTCTTCAACATCTCTAAGCAGTTCTGTGGATCCACATCCTCTCCAGCACTTGGTGTTATTAGACTGTTAGTATTTATTAATCAAATACATAGACAGTGGTTTCCCATTATGGTCTTGATTGCATTTCCCTGATCACCATATATGGCCATATATATATATATTTTTTGAGACGGAGTTCTGCTCTTGTTACCCAGGCTGGAGTGCAATGGCGCGGTCTCGGCTCACCGCAACCTCCACCTCCTGGGTTCAGGCAATTCTCCTCCCTCAGCCTCCTGAGTAGCTGGGACTACAGGCACACACCACCATGCCCAGCTAATTTTTTGTATTTTTAGTAGAGATGGGGTTTCACCATGTTGACCAGGATGGTCTCGATCTCTTGACCTTGTGATCCACCCGCCTCGGCCTCCCAAAGTGCTGGGATTACAGGTGTGAGCCACCGTGCCCGGTATATGGCCATATTTATTTACTCTTCTGTGAAATTCCTGTTTTTCTATTGTGTTGCTTATGTTCTGATTGATATTCAGTCGACTTTCTTTATTATTATTTTTATTTTAGACAGAATCTTGCTTTGTCGCCCAGGCTGGAAGGCTGGAGTGCAATGGCACGATCTTGGCTCACTGCAACCTCTGCCTCCTGGGTTCAAGTAATTCTCCTGCCTCTACCTCCTGAGTAGCTGGGACTACAGGAGTGTGCCACCACATCTGGCTAATTTTTGTATTTTTAGTAGAGATGGGGTTACACCATGTTGGCCAGGCTGGTCTTGAACTCCTGATCCCAGGTGTTTTGCTGCCTTGACCTCCAAAAGTGCTGAGATTACAGACTGGGGTTACAGGTGTGAGCCACCCACACCCAGCCCTAATGTATTTTTGATATTAATCCTTGTCAGCTGCAGGTATTGCAAATATCTTGTGACTCGTGTTTTTACTTTCAGAGGTGTCTTTTGATAAATATGAAGTTCTTAATTTTAATATAGTCAAATGTGTTGATCTTCTTCTTTATAGTCACTGATGTTTGTTTAAGGAAATCTATTCTTACCCCAAGGTCTAAATGATATTTAGCTATATTTTCTACTAAGAAGTTTAAAGTTGTGTTTTTGACATTTAAGTCTTTAATCCATCTGGACTTGATTTGTCAACATGGTGTGAAGAGATGATACAATTTCTTCTTTTCCTGGATGGCTAGTCATTTTTCAACTTTGCTTACTCAATAGTATATGTTTTTTGTTTTTCCCTTACTGATCTGACATAAACTTTTGTCATATACCAAATGCCACATACCTTAATGTGAGGTTCCCTTTCTGAAATATCTCTCTGATTGACTTCTTTTTCCCTGCACTAATATGAGACTGTCTAAGTTACTATAGGTTCATACTAAGTCCTAAATAAGGTGGGGAAGTCAAGTCTTTCTTCCCTCCTTTTCATATGCAGAAGAATGCTTGTTCTATATCATTTATTCTTGCCTGCTTATTCTTGCCTGCTTGTTCTATATCATTTAACAAGTTTCATTAAAAATCTCTGTTGGGACTTTGAAATAATATTGAATCAACAAATCCATCTGGGGAGAATTGATATCTATATAATGTTCAGCTTTCCTATCCATGAATATGGTATATTTCTTACACTTAGGATTTTTCTAAGAGCAATCAGATAAAATTATATAATTTTCTCTGTAGAGATTATGAACACAGTTTGTTAGATTCTTTTTTTTTTTTTTTGAGATGGAGTCTCCCTCTATTGCCCAGGCTGGAGTCAGTGGCACCATCTTGGCTCACTGCAACTTCTGTCTCCTGGGTTCAAGCAATTCTTCTGCCTCAGAATCCTCAGTAGCTGGGACTGTAGGCCCATACCACCACTCCCAGCTAAGTTTTGTATTTTTAGTAGAGATGGGATTTCATCATGTTGGCCAGGCTGGTCTTGAACTCCTGTCCTCAGAAGATCCACCTTCCTCAGCCTCCCAAAGTGCTGGGATTATAGGCGTGAGCCACCATGCTTGGCCTACTTTTTAAAATGTTTATGGCCCTGGCCAGTCTTGAACTCCTGACCTCATGATCCACCCACCTCAGCCTCCCAAAGTGCTGATATTACAGGCATGAGGTTTGTTAGATTCTTTTTTTTTTTTTTTTCTGAGACAGAGTTTCACTCTTTGTTACCCAGGCTGGAGTGCAATGGCACGGTCTCAGCTCACCGCAACCTCCGCCTCCTGGGTTCAGGCAATTCTCCCGCCTCAGCCTCCTGAGCAGCTGGGATTACAGGCACGTGCCACCATGCCCAGCTAATTTTTTGTATTTTGAGTAGAGACGGGGTTTCACCATGTTGACCAGGATGGTCTCAATCTCTTGAACTCGTGATCCACCGGCCTTGGCCTCCCAAAGTGCTGGGATTTCAGGCTTTAGCCACTGCGCCCGGCCAGTTTGTTAGATTCTTTTGTAAGTATTTGATATTATCTGTTGATGTGGATCTCATTGCCAGGTGGCTCTCTGAGCTGCTTCTGTTTATTCATTTTTTCTCTTAGCAGAGCATTGGAATGAGGCCATTGAGAGCTGGGCTGAGGGAATGTTTTGGGAATGAATGGTCTGGCCCATTTGCTGTTGCCTGAGCAAGCTAGTGAGGATCTCTGCGTTGGGCTCATTTGGGAGGAGAGCATCTACTCTTCTCTGGGGAAGAGTCATGGGTGCCCTGGGTGAACCAGGGAGGAACTGGTTAAGGGAGAAGCACCCAGCCAGGAGATACTTTGTAGGGAGGAGGTAGGGTTTCCCAAGATTCATGCTTGAGTATTGGCTCTGGAGTCTACCAGCTGGAGACTTCAAAAAAAGACTTAACCTCTCTGTCCTCTATTAGCAAAGGTGCTCAAATCTCAGGAGGAGATTTCTGCAGAGTTTAGAACAGTATGAGGGATTTTCCTTTTATCTCCCTACCAGCTGAGATTGGTGAGCAATTTACATTGTCAGAATGCTGGTGACAAATGAACAGCCACAGAAGCAAAGCCAGGCGAAAGATCATCACAAAACAGAACAGATGTTCCCACCCTCTGAAGACAGAGTTGTAGTTTCATGGATCTCAAAGTGGAAAGATTCATCCAAGGAGTATAAACTAAGGGGACACTGAGCAATGCCACTTCTGGGGCTTTGAGAAGCTGCAGAGTTCTGGGCACTGCTTCTTGCCTTCTATGGCAGAATGCTAAGGGGAGAAGCTGTCGTTGCAATGCGGATAGAGGCAACTGGGAATTGCATTAAAGGGACTTTGAGGATCTCCCAGCTTCATTCTGGGGACAGCTGACATGAACCCTGCCTCAGTACCAATTTCTGTAACCTTCACCTCTAACCCCTTCTTGCCCTCGTGGTAGACTTCCTCCAATACTTCAATGGGGTCTTTGCCATGATGACATCAGGATTTTTTAAAGGCAATTTTATAACTTTATTTGATGTATTTGATGATCAGTGATTAGTTCTCATCCACATTGACTGTAGATTTTTGAAAGTGGTAACATGTACATAGGTAACGAACGTATAGAGCGTATTTGGTGAATCTTCTTCCTCATTACGTTTTCTGGACACAGATTTGGTGTGGGACATTCCTTATTCCTTTGGCCCAGACAGCTTTGTTGAGCCTGATATCAATGTGCACATCTGGAGTTCCCATCCCCTTCATGGCAAATTTCCGAATCTCTTTGAGTGCCCGAGGGGCGCGCTTCTTGAAGCCCACTCCATGGCTGCGCCTGTGAATGTTGATGGTGTATTCTCGGGTCACCACCTCGTTGATGGCAGAACGGCCCTTTTTCTTCTCGCCATCCTTCTTTGTGGGATCCATTCTGCTGGGTCCAGGTTGGAAAGGAAGAGCGTGAGGCATTGTGGGAGGAGAGAAGCCACAGCTGCAGGTACCCACATCAGGATATTTTTTAAGTTCCTCTTGGATTCCATCCAGGCTTCCCTATGATGCTTGAGAGGGGCTGCCCATCTTGCAACCTTTAAAGCACAGTGAAAACCATCTTCCACAAGTTCCCAGAAGCTCCCTGACGCCCTTCTCTGATGTAAAGGTCTTTAGATGGTACTAGTCTTGTGTTAGAAGCTTTCTCACCAGGCAGCCAAAAAGGCTCCATCCTCACCTGATTTGTGGTCCCCAGAAAGGAGCCTGCATTAGGCCGATAAGTCATCATCCAGAGAGGTGATGACAGTCGTCTCCATGACCACTGATTAATGAAAACAGGGCTAGTTGGACGCAGAGTAGATGGTTATAAATGGTGCTGTCAGAGAAAAATAATTATTGTATTAATAAGGAAACGGTTCAAAACCAGGCTCTAAAAAAAGAGAACTGGCAACTTAGCATCTCCGTGGGTTTCCGAGGCGGACTTGATGGCATGGTGGGGGCGCTGGGGGAAGGTGTTCTAGCTACCCGACCGCCCGCCTCTCCAGAAGGCAGCCCCTCCTTGCCTGTGCACCTGCCCACGTCCATGCCTGACTTCGCGGTGGGTGTGTTCGACCTGACCCAGCTCTCCCGGGATGCGGAAGATGAGCCGGGGTTGCGTGCAGGCTTTCGGTACCACTTCCAGCAGGAACGGGGAAAAACGAGCATATCTTATTGTACCTGAAACACTCTATGATATGTACTAAATATTATGACTACTCGGGGCCTTGCAATAATTGATTCACCCACACAGCCATTTAGTCTGCGAGCTGTTCGTTTTACAAATTCCACAATCTTTTAGAAATTCTTTCAGTGCAGAAGATTGCTGCCTGGCCTCAGATTCATTATGGTGATTGAATCCTCTTCAATAGAGAACGGTTTAAAGAGAGCACAGGCCCCGTGCGTCTCACTCAGAGTGAAGGCGCATAGGTTAAAAGCTTGTCTGGTGGCATAATTCACTGCCGCTATGCCAAACAATCACGTCTTATTGTGACCTTCATAAGATACAAAAAGGCAACAGGATAGAGCCTGGCTTTTTTTAAAAACCCACTCACAGATTTAGCTTCCCAACATCTGAAGCTTGGAGAATTCCTAATTAAATAACCAATTAATAATGTAGAATAGAAAAAGCTATTTTTTTTCTGAAACGCGAAATCATAATTAATCAGAGTACAAAAAGCTGCCTGTCTTTATATCAGAAAAATATAGACTAGGTATTTAAATATTCCACCACACCTGAACCCTGGCCATCCGTCATTGTTATGACTTAAAACATCTCAGACTAAATTAGGTTTTGTTTGTATAGAGCAGTGAAAGTCAGATGGCTTGAATGACAAAATTAGAACATGCTCAAATCACTGAGACAAAACCGCATAAAGAGAAAAATGTGCAGGAAAAGGGCTGCCAGTATGAAGCAGAAATCTTCCACTGATTTTTTTTTAATGCATTATTTCCTATTTACCCAACTACTTGGTGTAAGTATAAATTTTGACCCCCAGGCAGACATACCAGGAAAAGGAAAATTATCCCCATCCCCTTGTCAATTGCCCAAAATAGCATGCACGGCTCTAAAGAAGTTATACCCTCCCCATCACTTCCCCCTCGCCCCCATCCAAGTTTCTCCACCCCCGGCTGGTCCTGGCCCTGGTCTGGGCGTCTACACCCTCAGCTGACCCGCCCATCGATCCAGCCCATGCCCAGTCCCCGCCCACTGATATTGTCAGTAGCACCAGGCAGCAGCCACTAAGGTTCTCCCACCACCCACTGGGGCACTGCACACCACCTCCCGGCACATTTATAGTTCAAAAGAAAAGCTCATTTTTATAGTTGGTGCCACCTCCACAATTTATACTTTGCCCATGAAATACCCAAACCAGGGAGTACAGTTTCCAAGGAAGAAATTTGATAAAAACACTTTTATTGATGAAAGACATTGGCAGAGACAGTCGCCATCTGCAAGGAAGCAAAGGCTCCTGCAGGTGAGGGTTGATCCAGGGCCGCCCAAGCGTCCCTCACTCAGGACCACATGCCCAAGCACTAAGCATGTCGTTTTGTGTTTTTCAAACATACTAAGCATTTCCTTACCCTCTGGCTTTTGCTCCTGCCGTTTTCTCCTTGTGGAAGTGAATATTTGAAACCCACCTGGTCTTCTTGAGGTGACCCAGTTATGACTGCGTGAGGACATCTCCCTGGCTTCCCTGTGGAAAGTTGTCCCATCCTGTCTGTGGGCCCCTATGTTACTTTGCCTACCTCATTCTCCCTTGTGTTTGTGGGTGTGAACTCTACCCATGAATTCCCTGCCTCCTGGGGGCCGGTGCCCTGAGTCCCAGCCGGCCTTGCATCGGGGCTGGGCACAGGGTGTAGTCACATGATGGTGGGGCCACAGTGCAGACTTAGAGGGACCCTCTCTCTGCCCACGATGCCACCAGCCTCTGTCCCACCCAACGCCACAAATCTCCTTCAATATATAATTTGCTGTTATCATAGCAATAAATAATTTTTGGTGATGTTTTTACTGTGAGACTTTGTGCGGTGTTTTTTTATTGACAAAACCACTATGAATCAACATACATGAACACAATAAAAATGTGAGAGCTCTCTGCATTACAGCTGAGGTTTTGTCAATAGGGCAGTGCATTGATCTCTGCTCCTCTTTGGGGTTATTTGTGGAGTTTCAGCGGGTGGGTTTCGGAGCTACAGAGCTCAGGACGCGCAGCTCCTGAGCCGGGGGTTTCCTGCCATGCTCCCCCAGGCGCCGCCTCCCTGAAGAGGGCAGGACCACAGAGAAATCTCAGCCTTGCAGGGCAAAGAGAAGAAGACAGGGAGCTGGGAGAGAGCTTGCTCACCTGCCTTCCCTCCCACCCACCTGCCCGCCTGCCCACCCTCCCTTCCCTTTCCTTCTTTCCTTCCTTCTTTTCTTCCTTCCTTCCTTTTCTTCCTTCCTTCCTTTCCTTCCTTGCTTCCTTCCTTTCCTCCCTCCCTCCCTCTCTTCCTTTCCTTCCTTCCTCACCTCTCCCTTCTTCCTTGTTTCTTTCCTTCCCTCCCTCATCAACCAAAGCAGTCAGTCTACTGCCTGGCATATCAGGAGCTGTGTACTGGGGGCCTGGGGGTCAGCCCTGGCCAGCTCACAGGGTGCTCTCATCTGAAGGAGACGCAGGCCTGCGACAATGGGCCCTCCTGATGGGCACTGTTTCCTAGGTGGACGGGGCCCAGCCCTGGCCAGCTTGCAGAATGCTCTGGTCTGGAGGAGAGCAGAGCCGCGGACAGCCCCTCCTGATGGGTGCTGCTCAGACACTCACTCCCGCCATTGACGGAGTGCGTCCTGTGCACCAGACTTGGGCTGGGGTCTGCTCATGACTGCGGTCCCTGCTGTCAGAGTAGGGGGTGGAGAGCAGGCAATGTTAAACACTTAATCACCCAGTAAAGCCCATTGTGCTGAGGCACCCAGAGTGCTGAGGCACCTAAAGGAAGCCGCAGGGTGCTCTTAGTAAACAGTGGGCGACCTGCCCTGGCAGGGGTGGAGGGGCTCCTAGATGTGGTGTCTGTACCAGGTTCACAGCAGCCTGAGTGCTCCTGGCGGCACAGTGCCTGGAACAAACCCGGTGCCTTCGAGGAGCTTCGAGGGGGCCCCTGTGGCTAGAGTGGGTTAAGTTGGGTGAGGCACAGGGAGCTGACTGTCGTCAAGAGGGTGGGGGTGAGGCGGGGTCGGTTTCTAAAGGGGCTGGGGCCCTGAGGTTTTCTGGGCAGCAGGAGCCCATGTGACAGGGCTCCTTCCCTTCGCTGTCCCCACCTAGCCACCCCCCGCTGCCACCACGGGCCTGTCCTCTCCAGGATCCCTTCAGACCATCCCTGCCCAGACCCAGGTGTGGGCTTCCCTCCCCAACACCCTCCAGGTGGGAGACCCACAGGGTCTGCACACCCTTCAAGGCACAGTCTGCTCCCCACCTTCCCCTCCAGGGCCTCGAAGGGGAGCCTGCCCACTGTGACCTGCCCACAGCAGGGAAACCCAGGGGACCGTCCCCCATCATGCTGTCTCTGCACTGGGGTTGCTTCTTGCTACCAGACCCCATCCAAATCCTACCCTCTATGGAGGCCCAACAGAACCATCCTCCTCCAGGAAGCCTTCCCTGATTGCGCTGACTTCAGGGCTGGGCTGGTAAACCTAAGACCCTAGGGAGGGAGAGATGGCCTGTGGCCAGCGGTGTGGGTCCCCTACCTGCCTGAAGCCATCAGACCCACCTCCCTCTCTCTTTCTCTGTCTCTTTCAGGGGCTGGGCTTTCCACACTGACGACATCTAGAAGCTGCCCATTCATGTCCCCAGTTTAGTGAGGGAAACAGATCCTGACCCAGGCCTGGGGGTCCAAGCGAGGAGCCAGCAAGGGCAAGGTTGAGCCTGGTGTCCCCGCAGACCCACGGTTTCCACAGAGTGCAGCCGGCTGAGGAGTTGCCAGCCGGCCAGCCCCGAATCCCTGCGCTGTGCCTGTGCAAGTCACCCACCCGCCTGCCCTGTCACGGCGCTCCAGGAGGCAGGGTCCGCTTTTTCTGGGAGTGATCACTGTCCAGCGCAGTGGTTCACTCGTTGGAGGTCTGTCTCCTCCAACCAGACCTTGAGAACCTGGGAGCAGCAGGAGCAGAGATGTCCTCCTGGAAGGACGTGGGCGCAATGGACAATCTCACTGCGAGAGAGGCGACTTGCAGTGACACCTGCATAGAAAGCAAAAGAGCGCCAACCGTGTGCCGCAGAGGAGGGGGTCCCTCCAGTCTGCTCCACTCCCCAACACCCCCACCCCTGCCTGCCTGTCCAGCTCGGCACTGTCCCTCACACCTAGAGCCACAGCAGCCTGGGGCAGTCACCACGGATGCAGCAGCACTCACTGAAGGGCCAGGCACTTTTTGGGGCACACATCAAGCCACCATAGGTGCGGTGGTCTTCCTAATTCACTCCCGAGTGTAAGGCCCGCCCTGCTGAGTGTAGTCGCCCTTCCCCAGTCTCCCAGGAGCTGGCCAGGAAATCAGGGTTTCCCTTTAAGGGTGATGCCTCCAGCAGCCACTGTGGCCCGCCTGGCTCAGCCCCCACCCCGTGGCACCTGCCCACACGGCACCTGCCTGGGGCGGCCCGCTGTGCTCCCAGCAGCCCTCCTGACGTCAGCGGCAGCCGCGGGGACGCTGCCTCCTCCGCCACACATTGCTCACAAAGTGTAGGCAAAAGGCAGGCGTCCAACTGCTGCGGATGAGGAAGAGAAATAATTTAGTTTCTAAATCAGGACTGGCACCGGTGGCCAGACCCTGGAAGGGGCGTCTGTCGGCTTCGGGGCAGCCGCTCCTGCAATGGAGGAGAGGGTCCAGTCCTCCACGGGGAACTGGGGGGCTCCCCAGCTTTGGCTCCAGGTGCCAAAAGCCCCAAGAATGAGCCATCTGAAAATTAGGATTCTGCATTGCCTGTCAATCCCCAGAAGCCCACATCCTTTCATTAAGATCTGCCTGACATTTCTGTTATGCTCAGAAATCCCGAAGACATGCCAAGCGCCTGCTATTTGCCATCACAGCCGCCTGGGAAGCCGCGGGGCCGCCAAACCCATTGTGCTGAAGTGCCCCCCACTGAAGGATGGCAGGACGTGTTGGCCCTGGCAGGTAGAGGGCGGCTTGCCCCAGGGGCAGCTGGCAGAAAGTCCCACCTGGGGGGCTGTGGGCTTTGGGTTATGCCCTCCAGGGGGCCGTGGGCATCTTCTCACATTCCATGAGGGCATCTGAGTCCATGGAAGCTCCTGTAAACCAATCAGGAGCTGTGGCATTCTGCAAGCTTGCACGGAACCTTCTGTGTGCCAGTGCTGTATAGGCCCCGGGGCACCAAGGCCTGGTTTCTGGGCTCCGGGGCCTCACGTCTAGGAAGGGAGGTGGATATGGAGCAGGAAATGGATGAGAGGACAGCCCAGGTACGGGTGGGTGGGGGAAGGAGGCAGGCAGGCTTTGCTAGACAGGGGCTTTGTGGATATTGGGCATTGACCTGGTGTCTCAGAGGGAGGACCTGTCATTTGGCCAGCGTGCCAGGAGTAAATGTGCCTGAAAGGTCATGGAGATCACACAATGTGTGCTATGGAAATGCAGCCTCTCCAGGAAGGCTGGAGCAAGCCTTGGGAAGGGAGGGAAGGACCGTGTTGTAGAGTTAGATGATGTGGTCACATCTTAGCTCTGCAGTCAGGTACCACCGGGCAGTGGAGGACAAACCACACCTCTGCACGGAAGTGCATGGCCGTCCTCGGAAAAGCAGGAGGTTATGTGGAGGGAGGAGGGCCATCCAGGGGCTGAGCAGGCCAGCCCAGCATTGCTATGGGACTGACTGTAACACTCTGGATGGAAAAACCTGTGGTCATTCAGGAATGCCCACAGGACAGGAGAGAGCCTGGCTCTGGGGTGCGTATGGTTTCGGGAGTCTGACTGCAAGGGACATAAATCCAGGTTTTGGCCTCCACCAAAATGCAGAATGTTTTGGTTCATGTACGATGTTGCCTTCAGGCATGGCTGGATCAAGGCTCCTAAAGAGTGCAAGTAAGGTTCTGCTTCTCTTGAACAGTCTTAGCTCTGCCTTCCTCTGTGTTGGCTTTATTCTCACCAGCAACTACCGGCAGCAGCTCCTATCACCTTAGCAACCCAAGGACAATTGCTCCTATAAAAGTCACAGGTAAGGCTTTGTTGGCTGAGCTCCGGGCATGTGCCTTTCTCTGAGCCAATCCCCGGCCAGGGCAGTGTGGTGCTCTGATTGGTTAATCCTGGGTCGTGTAACCATCCCACAGAGTGTGAGCTGTTGCCTGAAGAAGAGGCATGATGTGGGATTGGGGGATGGAGAGAGAGGGCAGAGACAATAGAAGTCACTGTGGCGTCCCCAAAGCAGGTTACACATTCGTCATGCCCTTGAGCTTCCCCACTTGTCCTAGAAACCTTGCACCTTCTAGGGTCCCCTAGCTTCATGCAGCCAATCCCAGTGAAGCTATAAGCATCACACAGCCGGCCCCCGAGCCAGAATCTGGATGAAGGGGCGGGTGGAGCCCGCCCGTCAGCGCCTCACCCCGGTGCAGGAGCTGGTGAGCCCAGGACAAGGAGGAAACTGAGGCTATGCAGCTACATGGGCTAATGCCTGCAGTGATCAGGATAGGCTTCCTGGAAGAGGTGGGGGCTGGGGACAGAATAGGAGAGGTGGACAGAATATGGCAGAGTCCCACTTTCAGTCTTCCCCAGTAGAGTCTCTTGCACAACCTGGAAGGTGGTTGGACTTAGACCTTCACCTGGAGCCCAGGTACAGCCACGGGGCTGAGGTAAAGACAGTGAGAAACAAGTTCAGAGGCCCTGGAGCTTGGAGTGGAGTCCTAGACAGCTGTCCCTCCAAGGAGACAGAGCTCTGTGTACCCATGGGGCGGTGGGCACTGCATGGCACCCTCAGCTCACTCCACAGGAGGAGCCGAGATCATACTTTGCCTTGCCTACCTGCTGCTTGGAGAAACTCGTGGTACTGCCTTGTGACTTTTGTATAGTGACAAAAACTCCACTTCCTGCAACACGGCAGCTGAGGGACTTCAGGTGGCTTAAATAGGCTCAATGAGACTGAGTAACTATCTCCTGCCAGGCCCTGGGAGAAGAGAGACCCTCTAGGAAGCCAGCCCCCACCCTGCCCACCCTCCATCTCCCTTACTACCCTGGCCACCTGGAAGCCTCCAGTCATGTGCATGAGATCAGGAGCTGTGTGAATCGAAGGGGGATGGGAACACACCTGGTCCAGCCTTGCAGGGTGTGGGGCCTGGAGCTGCGGAAGGAGAAAGGTCTCTGGAGACTATGTCTTGTCACCACACTGCACTCTGCCAGAGAGTTGATTCCTGGAAATGAAATTTCAAATCTGCACTCATAGGCATCCTATTTCTTGAGCAACCCTGGCTCAAGGCACAGGGATCCCGCAGAGCCGTGGTTCCTGCTGCTGGCCTCACCTTTGGCAAAAAGAGAAGATGGCAGCAAGCTCACCGCCATCTAAGACCCTGCAGAGCTCCGGGTAGGGAGAGGGCCAGGAAGCTTTCTGAGAAGGGAGGCGCATAGAGCCTTAGTGACTGCAGTGTGTGGGAAGGTGAGGAGCAGGTTACGAAAGTGTGTTGTGGGCAGTGGCAACGGACCCAGCCAGGTTGGGCAGAGGGATCCTGGAGGACAGTCAGGCAGAGGCAAGCCACAGAGGCGAGGCCTGACTGGGAAGGCCTGGAATGCCAGACAAAGCTACCAACTTCATCCTGTAGCTCACACAGCGGGAGAATGAAAAGATAAAGCAAGGCTCCAGAAGAGGAATCTGGCCAAGTTCACTGACCCCTAACATCCATCCACCCATCTATTCCTTCATTGATCGATCCATCCATCCATCTATCCACCCACCCGTCTATCCCTTCATCACCTATCCATCTACCTATTCATCCATCCATCCACCCATCCACCCATCTATCCCTTCATCACCTATCCATCTACCTATTCATCCATCCATCTACCTATTCATCCATCTGTCCATCCACCCACCCACCCATCTATCCCTTCATCACCTATCCATCTACCTATTCATCCATCCAACTATTCATCCATCCATCTACCTATTCATCCATCTGTCCATCCATCCATCCACCCACCCACCCATCTATCCCTTCATCACCTATCCATCTACCTATTCATCCATCCATCCATCCATCCATCCACCCATCCACCCACCCATCTATCCCTTCATCACCTATCCATCTACCTATTCATCCATCCATCTACCTATTCATCCATCCATCCATCCACCCATCCACCCACCCATCTATCCCTCCTTTCACCCATTCAGCCACCAGTCCATCCATCTACCAATTTAACTATTCATTCATCCAGCACCCATCCATCCACCCATCCATCTACCCATCCACCACCCATTCATGCATCCATCCATTCAACCTTCAATTCATCCACCCATCTATCCCTTCATTTCTGCATCTCTTCCTCTATCCTTCCATCCATCTATCCATCTCATCCTTTCTCTATTCTCTCCCTCACCTCCCTCCCTTTATTCACCGATCTATTCATCCATCCACCCATCCACTCCTCCCTCCTTCCCTCCCTTCATCCATCCATCCATCTACTCATCTATTACTCCATCCATTTGTCTATCCACCCACTTATCCATCTATCCATTTATCCATCTACCTATCTATCTTTAATCGCTCCCTTCATTTATCACCCATCCACAGATTCATCCATTCACTCACACATCCATTCATCTGTCTACCTACCCATCTATCCTTTCATCCGTGCTTCCCTTCATCCATCCATCTATCCATCCATCCATTTGTCCATTCATCCATCCACCCATCCATTGATTTATTCATCCATCCCTTTATTCCTGCTTCCTTTCCTCCATGTATCTATCCACCCTTCCACCACTGATCTGCCCATTTATTCCTTCATCTCTCCATCCAGCCCAAAAGTTCGCTCACTGGGATGTGACCTTCTGAAGGTCTTGGTCAATGGGGGCTAGGGGCCTAAGGACAGCAGACTTTGGCCTCTGAGGGTGGTTTTCACTTTTGTTACCACCCTCCAGCCAGGAGACTGGGTATGTGGAAAGCCAAGGGCTGTGCTGTGTGTCAGGCAAACCCCTTCCCTGACCAGCTGCCAGGTGAGGGTGGCACCACACCTCAGCTGGATGGCTCGAGAGGGAAAGCTGGATCAGGCTTGGGGGGCAGGGTGGGAGGTCTGTGTTCCCTGTCAGTCCACCCTGACCCCGGAAGGCCACATACTCTCATGGCTGTCCCCAGACAGGGTGAGTGTCCTGAGCCTGTGGACAGTTGGAGGACAGAAAATCACTTCTCTTCTTCTTCCCTTTGAGAGTTATTAGACACCTCCCCTGTGCCAGACCCTGGTAATACGGTGGGAGGCAGATAAGACTTACCCTGTCCTTGGGTGCTTACAGCTCAGAGGGGAAGATAAACAGCAGTGAACACCCATCTCTAGTTCTGTGGCACCAGGCCTGCTCCTGGGAAGACACTCAGGGAGGGAATGACAGAAGGAATGACGCCGGCCCAGGAGGGTCATTGGGATGTGGCAGCCTCTCTGCGTGTTATGCACTCTGTGTATTACGAGTTGAATTATGTCCTCTTCAAACTCATATGCTGAAGCCCCAGTACCTCAGATGTGACCTTACTTGGACATAGGATTATTGCAGATGTAGTTAGTAAAGGTGAAGTCATCCTAGAGACCGGTGGCATCCAAGACACATGCACCTCATCTTTGAGGGCAGGAGCAGGCCCAGCACTCAACTTTGAGTGCAGGGATGGGCCCCCACCTTTGAAGACAGGAGGTGGACCTAGCATCTTGTCTTTGAGGGCAGGTATCGGCCCAGCACCCCAACTTTGAGGGCAGTACAGGGCCCCCTCAGCTAAGGGGCCCACGCGGCCGCCCCCTCCTCCCAGCTTGGCCTCAGAGTGCAGGAAAAGCCAGCCCGGCCCTTGTTTATTTTCGGAGAGTTTTAAGTGGTTGGGTGAGGAAGTGAACCTTGTTAAAAGGGATTTAACTGTGGGTCACCGCGAGTTTGAGGGACTTAGGAGGAAAGAAAGAAAGGGCTTTTCCCTTCATCTTCCCCAGAGCAGGGGCCCCTTCCTCACAAAGGTCCCCAAAGCGGGGACCTCAGTGCCAGCCCAGCTGGAGAGAGCGTTAATGGGGAGAGCTTAAGTCACTTTGGGAACCGGAACAGGTTTCTCAGCGGCAGGAAAGAAAGGCCTCCCAGAGCCAGAGCACAGAGGGGATCTCTTGGGGCGGGGGTGGGAGTGGGGGCGAGGGCGGGGGAGAATCTCCCGGGGACTTTTTTCACCGGCCCCTCCAGGGGAGGGCTGGCCCTCTGCTCTCTGGAACCTGGAGATAGCTCAGGGTTCTGTGGCACACCCCAGATCCACCCCACCCCAAATGAATCGCAGGAACCTGGCCTCAAGGCCCAGGAGCTGCAGAAACACCCCGGGTCTTTGTTCCCAGGGAGTCCTGTCCAGGGAATGGGAAAATGGCCCGGCCGGGACCTGCTGTTCAGGGCCCTGGAGATGCCCCTCCACCCACTTCCTCTGGGACGGAGGGCGGGTCCGTTTCTCTGGCTGAACCTCCTCTGTCCTCACCTAGGGAGGAGCGGCATCGTCCGGGTGCCCGCGATCCACACCCGCCTGCTCACTGTCAGCAGCCCTGTGGGTAGCTTCATCCAGCCGCACAAGGGGCTGAGTCCCAAGATGACCTTTCACCAGCGCGGGTGGAGTTCATGGAATCCGATCCCATCCTGGCCTCGCAGAGGGTTTTATTATTAGGAGAAGCAGCAGAAGTGGGGTGGAGGGGGTCCATCATCTCCCGCAACCAGATAAAATAGAAACAACTAAATAAAGCACCCTTGCCGCTCAAGGGAAAAATTATGCTTGTCAATTATGATTTATGAGCGATTGCCAAAAGGGGAATGGGGCCTGCCCGCCTTGGAGGCCACTCTCTGCCTCCCCACAGCTTGGTGGGTGAGGCTGGGGGCTGCGTGGCTGTGTGGGGAGGTGCCCCTCCTGCGGCTCTGGCTGTTAACCCCTTGTTGCCTGCAAGGTCAGTGCCCGGCTGCTGGAGGGGAGGGAGGGGATCTCGTGCCCCGGATCTGGCACCAGGGTGGGGAGGGCATATGGACGGCAGCCATTGGCGAGGTGCCCACACCAGGCCCTGGCTTCGGGCCCAGCATGAGCTTGGGCCGGCGGTGGGTAAGCTCTCTATCCCTCTCTGCCCTATAAAAAAAATCCCTGGCAGAGCCTCCGGTCCGTGCCCGCGCCGCCTCCGCGTCCTCCCGGGCTCCCCGTGGAGGGGCACCAATTTGTCCTCGCCTGTGTCTGCTCGGGCCAGATGGTGGGTATTTCCAGGCCACAAAGTCCTCTGACCTTTGAACAGTTGCCGCCGAATTTCAATAATGAAAGGGCCTTTTTTTTGAATATGTACAAATGAGACGTTATATTTCCATACATTTTATTTCCAGCCTCATCTGCGAATCTAATATTGACCCGGAGTTATCTGTGATAGGGAAGTTATTAATTCTGACAGATATAAGGGAGAAGCTAATATTCGCCTTTTACAAACACCTAATATTAATCTCAGGCGCTGTAAACGAGTGCCGCACGCCGGCATGGGGGAGATGACACCAGCTCGGAATTTGATAATGAAAAGCGGGGAAGTTTAATTTCAGGGAATGGATAGAAATGTTTGCCCGCTGAGAGGTGAGCAGGGCCAAAGGCCCTGGGTGGGTGGGATTCCAGGAGGACGGGGTGGAGGTCTGGGAGGTGACCCTCATCCGAAGGTTCCATGTGCTGGAGAGGGGACTGAGGCTGGAGCCCCCAATCCCTGCGACCCTCACTGATCGCACTTTCGGGAGCTGCCTCTGGACAGGCCTCTGCCCCTTGTTCTGCTCTGAGCTCTGCCAAGGACTTCTTACACTTTTTTTTTTTAACTCTCCGTGGTCTTGTCTGCTGTTTTTGCCTGCTCCGCCTTCATCCAGCTTTTGGGATCAGGCCTCTGTTGTAGCTGTCATTCTGTCACAGGTTGAAGTGCGCACCCCCCAACTTAGATGTTGAAGTCTGAATGCCCAGTGCCTCTGATTGGGACCTCATCTGGAAATCATTGCAGGGGTAATGTGTTAAGATGACGTCACCCTGGCGTAGGGTGGGCTTCTAATCCGATAAGGCGGTGTCCTTATAAAAAGGGGAAATTTGAGCTGAGCATGGTGACTCACACCTGTAATCCCAGCACTTTGGAGGCCAAGGTAGGAGGATCACTTAGCCCAGGGGTTTAAGACCAGCCTGGGCAACATAGGGAGACCCCATCTCTATCTAAAAGAAGAAAAATTAGCGGGTGTGATGGCACAAACCTGAGGTTCCAGCTATTCGTGAGGCTGAGGCGGGAGGATTGCTTGAGCCCAGGAGCTGGAGGCTTGCAGTGAGCTGTGATGGCGCCCCTGCAGCCCAGGACTGGAGAGCACACAGTTTTGTTGTTTAAACCTCCTGGTTTGTGGGACTTTGCTACCCAGGTGCCCAAGCAGGCCAGTACACACACGTCTCCTTCGCAGCGCTTGACACCACGGCAATGATGCATTGAGCTGAATGAGTTTTGTAAACTCCACGAGGGAAGGGACAATGTCTGCAGTTGCTGGTGCACCCTGCCATATCCCAGCACCAGGCACAGTGCCTGCGTATCCTGGATGCCCAAAGAGTGGCTGCTGGATCCATGGCTGAGTACCTTGCTCTCTCCAGCCAGAAGTACATCCATAAGCACTCACTGGGTCCCTTATGTTTGCCCAGGATGGTGCCAAGGGCTGGGTGTGTATGCTGGGCACACCCGAGCAACCTGCCCCAGCTCGTCTTGATGAAATGTTATTTTTTATTTCCTGCAGACTGTGGGTGCTAGGAATTGGGTGAGGTGGGGGCCTTGCCAGGAGTTTGGAAGTTCAGGGTGGAACCCTGAAGGCAGCTTGGTCAGAGGGTTGGCCGTGGAAGACCTGGGGTACTGGAAAGCTGGGGTTGGTGCTGGGGCAGGTGGGGCCTTGGGAGCCCCAGTGGCAGTGACTGGCTGTCCTCATCATCGCAAAGGATCCTTGCACTGTCTGGTTGATGAGGGCGTGGAACCACAGCTCCAGGGACACCGCAGGGTGTCACAAACGATGGTTCCCGTCTCTCCCGAAACATAGGGGCACCTGGCACTCTCTGCTGGAGGGGGCTTCATGGTGGAATAGACTTGGTGTCTTTAGATCACTGGCTGCCAGAACTGGCAAGGACTTCAGTAATCATAGAGTTCACCCAGAGGCCAGGTTGTCAAGTGAGGAAACAGGGGCCCAGAGAGGAGGAGCAACTTCTCCAGGGCAATACAGCAGCACAGATTCAGAGCATGGGGAGGGCCCTGCCCCCTCACCCTGGCCCCGGACTTAGGGGTTATACACTTTTCCAGGAAGCAGGGATTGAGGAAGCACCGGCTCTGATAGGGAACTCAAGAGTTTTCCTTTCTTTTCTCCTTGTTTCCCCTTCAGCATTTAACGGGACCCCAGGAGCTGGCTGTTCTTCTGCTTCCCTACGCCACTCCTTCTCTCTCCCTCTGTCCTCACACTAACCCGCACACAGCCTGCCCCTCCCGCTTCTCAGTATCCCCACCCCGGGCAGTGCCCTGCCTCTCCTCGGCACAGTGGGAACAAGGGGTGCTGACTTGAGTTCTAGGGAAGGGGGTCCTCGGAATAGACCACTGCCGACCAGCTTCTCAAAATCATGGCACCAGCCAGACCCACAAACACATTTCAAGCAAAGACTGACGACTAAGGCTTGGGGGCGCCGAAAACCAGTGCCGTCATCACCTTCCTCCTCCATTTTCTCCAGGCATTCGGATGCCTGGCTTGTGGACACGCCATCCCCTCCCGTCCCTTCCCATCCCCTGCATGGCTCATGATCAAGGTGACGCCAGGAGTCAGAAGTCCCTCTGCAACTTCTGTGAACCACAAGCCAGGCCTCCTCTGGCATTCCTGGAAAACTGGGCTCTCAGCAGAAGCTTCCAACAGGTTCCGCCTCGGAGAGCTGACCCTGACTGTGCCGTGATCCAAGCCTGCCAGCTCACCCTCGGGCTGGGAACAGGCCCTGCCCTTCCCGCACTGGACGGTCACTGTGGCTCCATCCATCCCAGGCCGTTCCTCCCTGGAGCCCTTCTCTAGCAGGAGAGCACTGAATGGAGACCCAGGGGCCCCTCGCCGGACCTTGGTGAGCCAAGGCTGTTTATTGTCAGAAAGATGACTAAGAAATCCCCGCCATATTGTATCATCAGCATTATGATCGGAGAAGCAACACCTATGAAATCTATTATTCATTAAGTGTAACCGATATATAATTTAAAACAGGGGGTTTTGTCAAATAATGTTAGGTCAGCATAATTTTCTGCCTATCACTAATATCTATACCATCTTTGCCTTAGTCAGCTCTATTTAAATATGCAATCATTTACAGCTTTCGAGAATATTTCTGTGCACTCCCAATTTCCAATATTCAACGACGACAAATTTTATGCTGACATCAATAGCGAACTATTAAAGACAGTATTTCATTATTGGTTTTTCATCCCAAAAGTTATTTACAATTATATACTAAGCACTAATATTAAAGGAAACCATTTAAATGAGGTGCTATCTACTTTAACAATATGTCTGTCACAGAATGAGATTGTGTTTAAAGATTTTATCAAGAAATGGTTGTTTGCTGAGGTTATGTTTTGTCCATGAAATATGCATTTCATATCTCTTTCATTTCATTAACATAATTTAATTTGTGCTTTGCATTTTGTGCATAATACATATTTGATTTACAAAACAAATATTTCCATTAGAAAATGAATTTCATGCAGGCAAAAAAGCAGAACCAAATGATGTATTGAAGGAAAATAAGAAGAAATGAAATGCATTTTCTCAGTCTATTAAAAAATCTATGGCATTGACAGAAAGTGCACTTAGTGCTACATTTAAAAAATAGCACATATGTCAATGTATTAACAAATAGAATTGGAAATACAAATATTTCCCTATATCAAGCCAAGAATCTCTTTATTTTAATTGAGTTGATTTAAAAGCCCAACTACAATTTAATTTTTATTTCATGATGTGGTGCTGGGGCTGGTGCCGTTGGAACTGCGTGGGGTTGGCGGTTGATGGAAGAAGATAGTTGACCTTAAAAATGGCTTTTATTGACAATGGAGAGACATGGTTGAATAGGAAAGAAATGGGAAGTGGGGCCTCTGTGATCTGGGGAGTCGGGAGGGGCGAGCGGGGCTGGCGGGCTTCTGAGCTGCTCCTGGCTGGGCTGTTCCTCTGTCAACCCCTCCCTGGCCCCTCTCGTTCCCACGCGGGGCTGCTGGGCTGTTCAGGGACCCAGGAAGTGAGGAACACGAGTCGCCCTTGGCCCACACCCACGGTGGGGGCTCTGGAGTTAGAGGGGTGTAGGAGCTCAGGGCTCAGGACCCACCAGGACCCTGCTCCCCAGCCCAGCCCACAGGGGGCCCCCTCCAGGCCAGGAGCGGGCTGTGTGTCCTGGGGGCAAGTGCATCTGAACCTTATTTAAAGGGGATGTGTGGGGCTGACAGTGGTTATATCGACTATGGAAGAAGTGGCTGAGATGCCTACGTCAGTCACTGGCCCAGGGCACCTGGCAGAACCCCCAACACACTGGCCCTAGCCCGCCCCTCCCACCCCTCACCATCCCCACCCCGGGCAGTTCCCTGCCTCTCAGCGCAGTGGAAACAGGGGATGCTGATTCCAGATGAGCTCTAGGGAAGGGGGCTTTAGGAATAGACCACTGCAATCCAGCTCTCAAAGTCACATAAGGAAACTGAGGCCCTGGGATGACATTGCACAGTGTCTGTGGCCAAGCCGTCTACACTGGCTACCATGACTCTGCTCCTATTCCCTAATCTAAAAGCTGTTTCCTGTACCCCACTAATCCACACCCAGCTTACCTTGGGCCCCCACAGAACAAGGAAGCAGCTCTTGGCCTGCCAGCCCCCGGGACACACGAAGCAGGGTGGGAGGCTCAGCCTGTCGGGAAGATTCCAATGGCCTTTTTGTTGGGGGTTGTGGAGGGCTGCTCAGGGTGCCTGAGAGCCTCCACTTTATGTGTGCAGGGGGCAGTGGTAAGCATGGGGGGGTCTCAGTGTGGCTGTGGTGTACAGTTGCACAGGCTGTGCACTGAACCACAGTAGGAGTGTCGTTCACACGGATGAAGATGAGAAGGGCTCCCTCAGGAATTGTGCAGTGCACCAGCTCTGGCCCTGCACCAGGGCTTTCACCCAGAAGGTAACATCACACCATCCTAGGTCCTGGGACGTCACAGACAGGGATGGGGCTGCTGCTACACATTCATATACATTTACATATGCTCACACACTCTGACATCCTCATACTCACAGCTTAAATCTCACACACATCCCTACCCACCACATGCACACACACTCGCCCATGCTCACCACCCTTTCACGCCCTATGGAGGCCCTGAGGGCCAGCCTGTCCCTCTGAGCCCAACCTGGCCTGTGCTCTCCCCATCAGAATGGGGCTCCCCTGAGGCTGGGCCATGCCTCTCTGACAGTCCCCTAGAGCCTCCAGGCCAGAGGAGCCTGGGCCACTATGCATGTGGGCAATGTCCACAGGCCTTTGGGCCACAGGTACCAGGCCAGGGGCCATGGGGGACAAAGAGGGCTTCCCCCAGCATCTGAATGGGACCTGTGGGCTGGGGTATGTGCTAGCCAGCCCAGGGACAGCCTGGTTCCTGCTTAATAAAACGGTGCCCCACTTCTCCAGCCCCTGCCCCTCCCATGGCCCTGGCAGAGGGGCCATGGGAGGGGCAGGGGCTGGAGAAGTGGGGCCAGAGGAAAATGGGCCAGAGGAAAATGTGGTTTGAAAAGAAAATATTAGAAAAATCTTTTCTTTCAATCCCAAGGATTGCAAAAGAAAAAAAAAATAGAGAAGGAAGAAACCAGCAGAGAAACCAACAAGCTGACTTTCTGCTCAGGAGGGGCATGAGGGAGAGTGAAGAGGGTGGGGGCCGGGACGCCTGGCTCTCCTGGCGTCTGTCTTGAGACACTATGTCAGGAGCTCCTGGACAGCAGCAGATAGCTTTCTGATTGTCCATCCCTTTGGGCACCTGGCCCCAGCCTCGGCTCCTAGCTGTGCTGCCTGGGGCTGATGGGGAAGCAGAGAGCCCTCTTTGCCCCACAGGTCTCTGTTGCGACACGGGGCTGCTGAGGCCACTGATCTTGGAGGGACACTGCAGAGGGTGAGCCTGGGCCCATTCTGATCCTATCCCAATGCCCACCTGCGGTAACACCTTCGTTTCTCTGAACCCAGCCTTTCTTACCCACTCGGTGGGAACGGTGATGTCCACCTCTTGGGAGAAGAGAGAATGGGTAAGGACTGGCTCACTAGGGCCTGGCCATGGGCAGTGCATGAAGGGAGCTGCCGGGGCAGTGCTGGGGGTCCTGGCTCCCAGGAGTGCCTGGCCAGCATTCCCTTGGCCAGGAGGAGAGTGGGAATGTGCTGATACAAGAAGGCAGCTTGCTTTCTGGCTGGGATATTGGAACGAAATCCATCTCTCGGGAAGGACAACCTCATCATATTAGAAGTATAGGTTTCTGGCTTCAGCTAGGCCAAAGGTGCCCCTTTCCTGGGAGGGAAGGGCAGGCTCCTCTACCTTTTGCGGCTCCTTCCCAGACGCTGGGGCTACAGGGACCAGCCTTTCTAGGATGGGATCATCAAGGTAAGGTGGTCAGGACCCAGTGAACCCTTCCCAGAGAGGGTTCAAAGGAACGTCTGGGGCCAAGTTCAAGTTCTGGAGCCGTGCCCATCCTTGCGGGAATTGGGTGCTCTCTCTCCTCCCTAGCCAGGTGCTATCCATCTCCCATGGCCTTGACCCAGCCGCAAAGGAGACAGGTCTCCCGTGCTGAGGTGGGCACTCAGTGTGTGTCCCACGGTAACGCATTTCTGCCACACCTGACGCCAGGCACTGCAGAGGCTAAAACCTGGGACCCTCTCCCCAGCAACAGTGAAACACATTCCCCAAAGAGAAGTTGTCCTGGAGCTATTTCAACAGACAGTTCGATTGCAATACTTCCTTTTACTATATATATTTAATTGGTATACAACTGATATAGGTACAGAATTTTAAATAGCAAGTCGCATAGGGAGTGAAAAAGCAGCCTCTGTTTTATCCCTTCTCACCCTGATTCTGGCTCCCCTGGGGGCCACTTTCCACTCTGAGCTATCCTAATGGCCCCTGTTTGTTTGTTGGTTGGTTATTGTTTTTGCTTTTTATTTTGTAATGTACCATTGATAATCTATGCCAGATTTCTCCCCAGAACAGTGAACTCTTATCCCCATTCAGTTGGATCTAGAATTCTAGAAAATAGCTTCTTAAAGACTGCATGTTTGAAATGCCATTTGTTCACCATCCCTCTTGATCAACCCATTCAGTTGGATCTGGAATTCCAGGCTGAGATGACATTTTGTCAATGGTGAAGCCACTGCCCCATGGCTGTCTTAATCCCTGGGTGGCTTTTGAGTCGCGCGATGTCTTTTCTTGTCCCAGTCTTTTGACTGTAACCTGTTTTGTTCTCTGAAGCTTTGAGATCCTCTCCTTATCCCTGTCATTCTGCAGTCCTGCAAGGATGGGCTCTTTCCATCTGGAGACTCATGTCCTGTAATCCTAGGTGATCCTGTAATCTCCCTGAGTGATTTCCTTCAAAGTGCTCCGCTTAGGTTTTTCTGTCTCATCTTTCGGAGACTCTTATGAGTCCTCTGTTTGAACTTCGAACTTTCCTTCCACTCTTTCCTTGGATCTTATCTTTCCTTTCCTATTTTTTGTATTTCTTCTTTCTGTTCTGCTTTCCAAGGGATTTCCTTAAGTTTAATTTCCTATACTCTATTGATTTATTTTTAAATTCTGTCCTCCTATTTCTACTTTTTAAATCTCCCTCTCCTTCCTTCCTTCCCTTTCTCTTTCTTTTTCTCCCTCTTTCTTTCCCTTCCCTCCCTTCCCACTTTCTTTCTTTCTTTTGCTCTTTCCCTCTTTTTTCTTTCTCCCCTTCTTTCTCTTTCTTTCTTTTGCTCTTTCCCTCTTTCTTTCTCTCTCCCTTTCTTTTCTTTTCTTTTCTTTCAACAGTCTTGCTCTGTTGCCCAGGCTGCAGGTGCACTGGCACAATCTCAGTTCACCACAACCTCTGCTTCCTGGGTTCAAGCGTTTCTCCTGCTTCAGCCTTCTGAGTAGCTGGGACTACAGACACGTGCCACCATGCCCAGATAATGTTTGTATTTTAAATGGAGATGGGATTTCAGCACGTTGGCCAGGCTAGTCTTGAATTCCTGACCTCAGGTGGTCTGCTCACCTCGGCTTCCCAAGTGCTGATATGACAGGCATGAGCCACTGTGCCCAGCCTTTTTCTTTATTTTAGCAAATGTTCTTTTCGTCAGTCTCCCATTCCCGTGTCATGGAGTGGTATCCTTTCCTCCCTCTCTGGGGCATTCATGATGACTTTGTGGGCATTTCCTCTTGCCTCTGCATTGCCTGTAAGTCTCACAAGTTGCTCCTTTGTCCCCTGTCTCTCGCACTGAAGGCTCTCCTCAGACGTGGTGGCCATCTTGGAATGAAGGTCTGGAGGAATTAACCAGAAGGTTTGCAGGCAGGCCGGCCGGCTGGGGCCTTGTGGTGGGTGATGGGGGATGAATGCCCCTTTCCCTGGGAACTGTCACCTGTGGCATCCACTGGTCCTTCTCTTGGGCTAGTCATTTTTGCCAGTGAGAAGTCCACTGATGTCCCGTGGGCACAGAGGTCTGTTCTGGGGTCCTGGGGAGAGCTGGGCTCACCGTTCCTAGGAAGTGTCTCTGCATTCCTTGTTTTTATCAGGGGCTACTTCCTCTGCTCAGCTTCTCCAGAGAATGAGTTCTACTTTCTGCTAGACTAATGGCCCCCTCTTTTGGCCACAGAGGTTCGGGAGATTATTGGGGTGACTCTGGCTCTCAGCCTGTCCTCTGGTTTTAACTCTGTCTACACCCCACACTCAGACGTACCTGCTGCCTCCAGTCCCCGAGTGTCCCCTGCTGCAGTTGCACAGCTGCTCCCACTCACTTGGCTGCTGCTGCTCATCTGCTTTCCATCTGTCTCAGGCTGGTTGTGCTGCTTTAACAAAATCCCCGACGCTGGGTAATTGATAAACAACAGAGATCTATTTTCTCAGCGTCCTAGAGGCTGGGAAGTCCAAGTCCAAAGCGCTGGCTGTGGAGGGCCCAGTCTCTGCTTCCAGGATGGTGCCTGGTTGCTGCATCTGCCTGGAGGGAGCAATGCTCTGGCCTCACATGGCAGAGGAGCGAAACAGCAAAAAGGCCCGAGCTAGTGCCCTCCAGCCCTTCTAAGAGGCACTGATTCATCCCAAGGGCAGAGCCCCTAATGCCTTGATCACGTCACAAAAGGCTCCACCTCCCAACACCACCACATTGGAATTAAGCTTCAACACTGGAATTCTGGAGGAGACATATTCAAAGCCAGCACCATCTCTCCAACATTGTGTCCAAATTCCTGTTTTGTGTTGTCTCTCTTCCCGTGCTCTCTGCTTTGTGGACTTGAGCCTTTTTTATTCTCTTACTGTCAGCAAGTGGGATTTGGCACGAAAACAGACAGGTCCTTGCATCATGACCCTTCCCTGTGTACCCAGAAGAACACAACTGCTGGGTAGTTGTGTGCCAGTCCCTTCCTGTCCCTTGGACCCGACTGCTTGTGGGAGGAAGAGGGCAGTGTTGGGGAGATGACTTCTCAAGCATGGCTGGCTCTGGGGCGTTTCTGGGTTCTGCTGAAGACTTGGGAATCCTTTATAGGCTCTGTAGAATGAAGCTGACAGTGGCACCACAGCTTGGTCCAGGGCATCTACAGGCTGAGATGGCCCTCTCTGCCTCCCAGTCCCAGCTGAATCCACCAGGACCCAGTACCCAAGAATGACCACTCAAGGATCCTACTGGCCCCCTCACCAGAGACTGGGGCATTCCTCCTCCTCACACTCCAGACACCAGGGGAGGAGTCTTCCACTAGAACCTGAGATTCCTAAGGCTTCAGGCCCAGCGGAGATGTCGGTGTGGCCAGAGGGAGTGGTAGAGACTGTGGCTCCAGGCAGCTCAGGTTCCCTCAAAAGACATGCATATCAAAGCTTTCCTAACACTGAACTATCTTGTAAATACCCCACGTCTGCCAGCTGTATGCTCTGTTTTATTGTTACTATTATTATTTTGAGATGGAGTCTGCTCTGTCACCCAGGCTGGAGTGCAATAATCTCCCCCTACCGGGTTTAAGCAATTCTCTGGCTTCAGCCTCTTGAGTAGCTGGGATTACAGGCACCTACCACCACATCCAGCTAATTTTTGTATTTTTAGTAAAGATGGGATTTCACCATGTTGGTCAGGCTGGTCTCGAACTCCTGACCTCGTGGTCTGCCTGCCTTGGCCTCCCAGAGTGCTGGGATTACAGGTGTGAGCCACTGCACCTGGCCTCTGTTTTAAAATGTAGTATATTAGCAGGAAATTTAAGGTGGAGACAACTGTGGTGGACAAGCTGTTTGTTACTCGCAGTCCCCAACAGAAGGGGTCATGCCACATGCTCAGAGCCACGCTGGCAGCACCAGGATGCGTCCAGAGGCAGAGGGAGAAAGAGGAGCACCAGGCCAGGGCCTCCATTGTGGTTCCATGGGGAGGAATGGGCAAGGGAGGGTAAGGAGGTCTAGGAGGGCTAGTCTGTGTCATTTCAGCAACTCTGGGGCACAGGGACTGTCTGTGGTTCTCTGGTACCTGGCGCTGGGGTGATCAGAGCAGGTGGAGAGTGGCCTGGAAGACAAGAGCCAGCAGAGGAGGTGGTTGCAGGATGGGCTCTGGGTCGGTCGGGTTGCATGTGAAAGTGCACTTGCTGGTAATGAGCTCTTTACCCTCTCTAAGCACTGGCTGGTTCTGGCAGGGACAGTCCCTTCTGGGCCAGGAAGGCTCCACATGTCCAAGCAACAGAAATACAGAAAACAAAAGATGTAACTCATGCCTTCCTCCCTCCCCAGCTGCTGGTGAGACACCTCTGCCGGGCATCAGGGCACTGGGGAAGGTCAGACCTGGTCATGCTGAGGGGGTTCGGGAGCCTCTGTGCTCTGTGGGGAAGAGCAAGTTCTGCTCAGGAAATCCTAAGTGAGGACTCAAGAGGGAACAGGCTGCATTGGGAGGTAACGGGTCTCTGGGTAAGGGCTGTGAACGGGCTTTCGGGAGAAGCAGGACTTTTGAGTGTGGCTGTATGAAGGAGGCACTCCTATAGAGATGGGGTGTCACCTAAAGCCAATCACTCTTGTTGCCCAGGCTCGAGTGCAGTGGCACGATCTCGGCTGCCATAGGACAGCCCTGGCCACTGAGGGGTGGGGCCTGCGGCTATGGGAAGTTCTTCCTCTTCCACCTCTCCCCCCACCTGTCCCTGCCCCCTCCTCCTCCTCATTAGGGTTGTTAGCCCTTGGCCCAGTTGTGTGTGTTAATTGGCCTCTAAGAAGTACCCAGCAGCCCCTGCTCAAGTCCCCTCTCCCCCTGTCTCGTGTGACCTGGCAGGTGAGTCCCCCCAGGCCTTAGAGTGTCAGGGGTGATGGGGTACTGCAGACAGAGGGGTTTGGGCTCCCCTGTTAATGCTTCTGCTGGCTGGTGGAGGCAGGGGTAGCACCCCATGGTTCCCGGACGTTGGCGGGTCGGGGAGCCGGCACGGGACGTTGCCCAGGGGAAGGGTCTCCTCAAGTGGTTCCTGATGGTGGGAAAATAAAAGCGGTGATTTAGAGGCCACCCCCACTCGACGGGCTTTCTTTGCCGAAGACGTTCAGCTAATGAACCTCAAGCAGATTCATGGCCGGGTGTGAAGTCGACGGAGTCCTCACTCCGTGGAGACGAGCAGCATAAATCTTTGTTTTTAATGTCTAATGATATGTAAAATATTTAAATTTGCAACGCAGAATTATTAAGCTGCCAAGGTTTTTTTGCCTATTAAAGTGTATTCTTGCCTGAGAATTTATGGGGCACCCTGTGGCCGCCGCCAGCCCCCATTAGGGGACAGGAGGTATAGATTTGTGGTCTCCTACTGTAAAAAACTTCAGGATCGCCTGACCCTGTAAACTGAAAATTCATGTCTCTCGCTCGGGGACAAATGCATTCTTTGTAAAGGCGGCCCATGGCCAGCCTTGGGCTCATGTTAGTTTATTGTCACTGGTTGATAACGTTTAATGGAAAAGATACAAGAGTGCCAAAGAATTTTAATTATTTTTGTGATAAAGTTATATGTTCGGCCTTGAAAAAGTAGAGATAATGCAGGAATTCATTATTATTCCCAGTGTGTTTAAACAGACAACGCAGAATGCAAACAAAAGCAGATGAAATTTGAAAAGTATTATCAATATTGCAGATAGCAGATGCCCTTTCGAATCAGAACAAGCATATCTTCTATAGCAACTTTATGGTTGAGTAGTTTATTCATTTCCATTAGAAGGTTGTACGTTTCTAAAATATGTAGATGGTATCTAGAAAAACCAACCAACCAGACGGGTCATTCTGCTTGTTTTCCTAAATTTATTATTTCACTTTTGCAGGCCCGGATCTGAGGGGCATTAACATGGGAGTGGAGTCTCATTGTGTCAAATTCTATCTAGTCCGTGACCTTTGGCGGGCTCCGCGCTGGCACGGAGAGGAAGTCGGAGCGAGGCGTCTGGACCGTGGCGGGTTTGCGTTTGCCGTTATCTGGGTCAGGGTCTGCCCGACTGTCGTTAAATGTTTCCTATTCCCTGGGCTCCCTCTGGCACCCGATGGAGGGAAACAAAGTCCAGGAGAAAACTGCACACTCCCCTCACGGCTCCTTTCCTCTTCCCCGGTGCCCCCGCGCTGCCCTGGACTCTGTGCGGAGATGGTTTCGGTCCTGCCTTGATGTGTAGAAATGGATCTGGCTTCTTCCTGGGGCTGTGGACATCCCTGGCATTGTGCCAGGAAATAGAGTTCTGGCTTTCTAGAGCAGTCAGGGCTTTCCAAGTTGGGCCAGTTTTTTTTCTTTTTTTTTTTTTTTGAGACAGAGTTTCATTCTTGCCGCCCAGGCTGGAGTGCAGTGGGATGATCTTGGCTCACTGCAACCTCCACCTCCCAGGTTCAAGCCATCTTCCTGCCTCAGCCTCTCCAGGAGCTGGGATTACAAGCACCCACCACCACGCCCAGCTAATTTTTGTATTTCCAGTCGAGACGGTGTTTCGCCATGTTGACCAGGCTGCTCTTGAACTCCTGACATCAGCTGATCCACCTGCCTTGGGCTCTCAAAGTGCTGGGATTACAGGGTTGAGCCACCGCGCCCAGCCGTGCCAGTTGTTTTTTGAGGTTAGGAGCTGTCCCTAGAGAACCAGCTGACCCCACAGCCCCACCAACTCCTCTTGGAACCTGATCGTCTTTCTATCTTGATTTTTGTTTCTGAGAAATGGATCAATTCTTGCCCTTGTGCTCATTAGAGCCCCAGCTTTGCAGCCGGACAGAGCCTTGGGCAAGTTACCCTGCCCTCAGAGGCCCCATACCCGGTACCCCACGTGCTCTCAGCTGTAGCATGGGTTGCAGACACCCATGTTGCCAACGTCATTACCATGATTCTCTCTGCCGAACTGAGTGCCTCTGTGGCTCCTTCCTGGCCTGGGGTTTCTTTGAGATAGACCCAGGAGAGTGACAGCTGGGCCTGAAAGGGAAGGACAGGCTGTGACTCATAAAAGTGCAGGAGTCCTCACCCCGGGGACACCGGGAGCTGATGGGCAAGGTCAGGGGAGGCCTTGAGACCAAGCTCCGACTTTGGAGATGAGCCAGTCTTGGCTAGGTGCCTCCAGTGGTTTTGAACAGGGAGCACCATGAGTTAACTGGTGCTTTCAGAAAGCTAAACCTGACGGTGAGTGGCTTCTTCAGAGAAGGGACTCACCCGGTATCAGGATTCTTACCAAAAGCAATCACACAGTGGGCCATAGAGGAGGTCTCCTTACATAGCAAAGAATCTGTGTGGTCATACCGTGTCCGCAGTCACAGTGAAATACAACCAGAAATTAAAAGCAAAAGAAGAGCTCAGAAATTCTATCTGGAAGCTAAAGAGCATATTTAAAATACAAATAATAAAAGAAATCGGGAAAATCAAGGATGGCACGATCTTGAAGATGCTACCTGTCCAAATGTGTGGAACACAGAGAGAGGGAAGGCTACGCTTTTATTTATCAGGAAACAAGAAAGGCTGAAAACAAACCAGCTAGGTGTTTGCCCCTAGAAACTGGAAAAAGAATGAGGAAGAAGACAGGAATAAGGATAAGGGCAGGCAAATAAAACAGAGATTAGCAAAGGTGCAGACGGGTTCTTTGGAAAGCTTAACAGTGGCAGAGGGAGGGCCATGAGATGGTGCTGTTGGGACCGCGCACAGGACACAGGCTGCTTGGGGCTGTAGGCGTGCAGCAAAGGGAACTGGGCTTCTCCACGCGTCTCACAGGACTGGTTTGCCTGGGACGGCCTTGGTTTCTGGCATTTGTCCCTCGTAGCGCTCATGCATCTCCCATCCCCTCAAAGGGCCTGGTTTGGAAGGTAACTGATACCAGTGCTGTCCAATATGGACCCGGGACCCACGTGTGGCTACTGGGATGTGTGGTTGTGCAAATTCACCAGATTTTAAAGATTTAGTGTGAGAACAAGAAAGTAAAATTTAAATAAATAAATATATATATGATTTATATATATATAATCATATGTGTGTATATATGATTATATAGTATGATCATATATAAGATTATATGCATATATGATTCTCTACATATAATAAATATATATAATAGATATCTATTATATATAATATATATTAGTTATATATTATATATAATAAATATCTATTAAATATAATATATATTAGTTATATATTATATATAATTTATATAAAATATATATTAAATATCGATATAATTTAATATAAAATATATATTAAATATCGATATAATTTAATATAAAATATATATTAAATATCTATATAATATATAAATATATATTATATGTATATAATCATATATACGATTATATGTGATCATAATATATAATCATATATACACACATTATATCTATTATATATATAATATGATATATATTATAAATAATATATTATATGATATAAATTATAAATAATATATTATATATAGATTATATATATGATATAAATTATAAATAATATATTATATATAGATTATATATGATATATATTATAAATCATATATTATATATAGATTATAATATATATGATTATATACTACAATCATATGTATATCATTATATATATGTAATCTTCAGCCTCCTGAGTAGCTGGGATTATGGTTAGCATTCATTAAGTATTATATAAATTATATATATATATATATATATATTTTTTTTTTTTTTTTGAGATGGAGTCTCATTCTGTTACCCAGACTGGAGTGCAATGGTGTGATCTCAGTTCACTGCAACCTCTGCCTCCTGGGTTCAAGTGATTCTCCTGCCTCAGCCTCCTGAGTAGCTGGAATTATGGGTGCACACCACCATGCCCAGCTAATTTTTATATTTTTAGTAGAGATGGGGTTTCTCCATGTTGGACAGGCTGGTCTCGAACTCTTGACCTCAAGTGATCCACTGCCTCGGTCTCCCAAAGTGCTGGGATTACAGGCGTGAGCCACTGTGCCATCCTCATTAATATTTTTTACATTGATTACAAATTCAATAATACTTTGGATCTATTGAATTAAGTAAAAATACATTATTAAAATAATTTCCACCTGGTTCTTTGATGTGGTTACTAGAAAATAAAACATTATGTCTGTGGTTTGCATCCTATTTCTGTGGACAGCGCTGACTTCCACCGTCACTCCAGCCATGGGCAGGATGCTGGGACAGGCCTGGTGAAAGGCAAAAGCTTGGGGTTTCAATGCAGACCCCAGCAGTGACTTGTCTTAGCCAAATAATACCATCTCCTTACGTTTTAATTCCCCTTCTCTAAAGTGGCAATAGGACTGGTCTTGGTCTCATAAGATTTGGGGAAGTTCCACTTCAGAGAATTCGCGTAAAGCACTCAGCACCCTGTGGGTGGCGTTCATTGAGTATTAGTTGCCAGTCATAAAACAGCATAATGATGAGACGCTTTCCCCCCACAGCCCTGTGACGCCGCTTTATTGCTTAGGAAGTGATGATGCGCTGGAGTGTTCAGTGGCTTCCCATGGCCTCAGGAGAGCAAAGCTGGCCTGCCCGTCTCACCACACGACATTGGGATAAGACAGTCACTGGGATCTGTGCTTCTAACCAGCCTTCCTTCCGCCAGCTCATCCCACCCTTCCCTAGAACCCTTCTCTACCCACCCAGCCTCCATCAATCTCAGTTCGTCACCGCCTCGAGTGAGGTGAGGATGTTCTCTTGGCCTCCTCTGCACACTCAGGGTTCCCCAAGTTTGGACCCTCGAGTTTCCCCCTCTTTCTGCCCCCCTTGGTGCCCCCAGCATGGTGCATGAGGCTTGGTCCTCCACAAAGCTTGGCTGGGAGCTTGACAAATGTTTCTTGGTTCATCAAACAAACTCTCCGGCTTGAACTAAGTCCCTTTCTTTCCAATTTTAGAATGAATGGGCCGCAGCCGTGGCGAATCTGACAGTGCCGGTGTGCAGAAATGCCCTTGGGTACCCTTGTCTGTGCAGGGCTGCCTGAGCTGGTCACCCTAGCCAGACACGCTGGTCTGGACACCTCCTGGGGGGAGCCCCAGGTGATGGCACCTGGTTTCATGGATGGCACAGCAATTTCCACATCAGTAAGGGCCCACCGTGCTGTTGATTCCTGTCCTGAGACCCCTCTTCCCTGCCCCGGTTCTAATTGTAGATCCCCTAGAGATCTGGGATTGATCAGATGAGACTAAGAGCGGGGCGTAGACAAGAGCCATGGGGGAGGCGACACCCTCGGTGGTGGATTCCTGCCTCAGTTCCAGGGAACTCAGGACCTGGGGGCCACGCTGGCAACATCTGTCTCTTCACTTCCCAGAGAAAGAATTTCACAGTTGACAAAAGTCTTTATGCTCTTTTATTGTATTTTCACAAAAGCTCTGCTAACAAATGGTGTATCTCCACTGGACAGCAGGGGAAGCCCAGACAGGCTAAGTCACCTAGCCAAGAACTCACGGTGGGTTCGTGGCAGAGCCAGGACTTGAAAGGAACCACCTGGCCCCAGGGACAGGGTGTCACCAGGTTGGGGCTGGGCAGCCTGCTACCTCGAGGTACACACACACTCTATCCTGTGTGCCCTGTTGGGTGAGGGGCATCAGGGATGGGAGGAGGTTCTTAGGAGGCAGGAGGAAGGATGGTAAGAGCTGGTGCTCACGAGTTGGATAGGAGTTTAAATCCTGGTGTTCCCTGTTGCGTGCAAAGTGGGAGGCTGTGGACAAGCTCTTTGTCTTTGGGGCTTTCCATTGCCCCCTTGGGGTGATGCTAGCACTCCTCACCCGACTGGTATGAGGGTTTGGATGAAGCAATGCATACCAGTGCCCAGGACAGAGGAAGCGCCCTGAGAATGGTGGCCACCACTGGGCCAGAGGTGTTGGAGAAGTCCCCTTGTCCAAGCAATTACCTGGAAATGTGGATCGGTGCAACTCTGGGTGAGGGCGAGTGAGGTGCTGTTGACGGAGGCCAGTTTCCTCGAGGGCGGGCGGCACCTCCAGCCTTGGACTTCTCTAGTTCTCCAGGTTCCTCTGGGACCCGACTCTGCAGCCCGGTCTCTCCCACTCTCGCAGGGTCTCTGAACCTAAAAGCAGCTCGGGAAGAACATTCTGTTTCGAGGTGTAGGGGTTTTATTGGAGGAGCCTGGAGAACTGGAGCAGTCACAGGTTGGAGGTGCCACCCAGCCTCCAGGGAACCAGGCTCCCTCGGCAGCATGTCACCTGCTCTCTCCCGGGCTGCATCGTTTCAGACTTCCAGTCCTCTGTCTGTCTTCTGTCTCCTGTCTGTCTGCACCAACACGGTGGCTCACCCAAGCCCCAGGACCATGCAGGGCCAGATCCCACCACTGTCTCACTGCTTGAGCATCTCAGTTCCAGCTGGCTGTCATCTGGTTTCCTGGACCCTGCAGCCAGCCCTGAATTAGCCATGTGTCATGGCACACTCAGGCCTAGCCATGAATTAGGAAGAGGACAATGGCTGGCTTGACAGGGTGGACACACTGAGATGGGTCCTAGGATGAGCTTGCCCACCCCATGGTGTCACCAGAGGAGCCTCACACCTACAAGTATTAGGGACCAAGAAAGGAGGTGGCCACTTTCATCTGCAGCCTGCATCCCTGGAAGGAAGCCACAGTTTGCCTGCCTGGCTGCTCCCAGCCACCATGGGTGAAGACCCCAGTGGCCCTCTGTGGGGACCAGCTGGAGGGACTTTCTCTGAGTGCCAGCAGAGGGGAGGTGCCTCTGTTTTCTAAGCTCTGCACTTCTTTGAAAACGGAGCTTCTTAAAATCATCCCCTTTGGGACAAGCAGCCTTGACTTTTCTCCCATAATGTACAGGGCTAATGTTAAAAGGTAAAATTGTGCACGGGTTCCCAGGCACTCGTAATTAGAATAATTGTCCTGTGTTGCGGGCACCTCTCTTTCTTGGAAGCTCAAAGCACTCTGCGAGCATTATCCAATTAATTCCAGAACTAGCCGGGTGAGAGGTGGGGACAGGCCTGCCACACACTGTTGATGGCCGGAGAACGGCAGCCCTGAGCGGTTAAGTGACTTGCCCAAGGTCCCAGAGTCAGAAACTGACCTGTTCAGCACTCAGTGGATTAGCATCCAAAAAGCATTTACTCCCCAGCTGCAGCTCAAATGGCAGTTAGGAAGGCCCAGTTTCAAATGAATGGCAGAAATTCCCCATCCAGCCCCTGGGTCTCAGTTCCCTCCAAAACCCAGTGGCGTAGCCCCTACCCTGCCCACCTTAGCTGCCTACTGAGCCTCCTGTCCCCTTCTAGCTTCTGCAGACCTCTGAAGATACTGACGAGCCTGCATAAACATTCCTGTAGATACAGGCGGTGGTGACCGAGAGAACTCACCAAGCCAGATACATTTTGTGAGTTGCAGAACAAATTAACTATGAGGAATAACTGTTTTTGAGAAACAATCAACAGAGTCATGTTTAAGCAGCTCTCTTGCTGGTGTGGTTTTATGACTAGCCTCCACTGAACTATAGACACCGCAACCCAAGGGGCAGATGGGCAGTGAGACCCCCACAAGTGGCTTTAACCCCAGGTTCCAGGACAGAAATGGACTGTGGGCACCCCAGGACATGCTGGGAAACCAGTGGGAGAGAACAAGGCCCTGCTGGTGGCCCGTGAGAGCCTCAGCGCATGCTGGGACATGGGTGGGAGAGGGTGAGGTCCTGCTGGTGGCCCATCACAGCCCCAGGGTGTACTGGGATGCAGGTGGGAGAGGGTGAGGCCCTGCTGGCGGCCCGTGAGAACCCCGGGGCATGCTGGGACACAGGTGGGAGAGGGCGAGGCCCTGCTGGCGGCCCGTGAGAACCCCGGGGCATGCTGGGACACAGGTGGGAGAGGGTGAGGCCCTGTTGATGGCACGTGAGAACCCCGGGGCATGCTGGGACACAGGTGGGAGAGGGTGAGGCCCTGTTGATGGCCTGTGAGAGCCCGAAGTTGTGCTGCCATTCCGGGTGTGTATAAATAGCAGCTTTGCTGGAAAGTCCTCTCCATGTCTGGATGGTAACTGGAAAGACGGAGACATGGGAATCTGTGACTGCTTCTGGGGATGGCTTCCATGTCGGAGTTCCAGAGCAGGAGCGTCCTCAGCAAATGTTGTACCCAACCAGGAGGAGGAACGGGCCAAGCCCCATAAGGTGCATCGGAATTTACACATGCATCACAGAATAGGAGTGCCAGGGAGGAGCCAGGGAGCCAAAGTGAAATAACCAAAACCAAACAAAGCCCCAGGTCCTTGCCCTCTTAGGGCTTGCTGTCTCGAGGGGGAAGCAGACATTCATTTTAATAGTCACACGGATACATGTATTATTTACGTGGTGAATTCCAGGAGGAGTGGGGCCCCGGAGTTGTATGGATAATGGAGCTGGGGGCGGGGATGGGCAGAGGCTGGGATGCAGGAGACTCCCTAGGAAGGGGCGGTTGAGGAGGACCTGGTGGGTGTCACGTGTGAAGCTGCATGTGTGTGTGTGTGCATGGGTGTGCATGTGTGTACATAGAAGGGGCAGGAAGGAAACTGTCCCAGAGACAGGGAATAGTAACTCAGGCTCCCTAGTGAGAAGGAGCCAGAGGCTGCATAAAGAGTGAGGGGTCTTGGTGCTGTAGGGGAACTCTATGTCCAATACACCTTTTTTAGGGTGATATAAATCATGGAAATGCAAGTCCGTCTAAACTTTCCTGGTGGGGCACGGTGGCTCACACCTGTAATCGCAGCACTTTGGGAGGCTGAGGAGGGTGGATCACAAGATCAAGAGATTGAAACCATCTTGGCCAACATGAAACCCCGTCTCTACTAAAAATACAAAAATTAGCTGGGGGTGGTGGCACGTGCCTATAGTCCCAGCTACTCAGAAGGCTGAGGCAGGAGAATGGCTTGAACTGGGAGGCAGAGGTTGCAGTGAGCAGAGATCACGCCATTGCACTCCAGCCTGGCAACAGAGCGAGACTCCATCACACACACACACAAAACAACCCAAAAAAACAAAACAAACAAACAAAACCTTTCCTTATGGGAGTGTATAAGGGAGAGCATGGAGAAACTTAATGGGGGCAAGTTTAGGAGAGGGTTAAACCCACATGGCATGGCCCTTCTGGCTGGTCCCTGGCTACTACAGCTGTGCCTGGATTACAGCGCATGAGGCCGCAGGGACCCCACCCTGAGGGCTGCAGAGTGAGGGTCTCTAGATCCTGAGCCCTGGCTGGAGACCCAGAGTCCAAGGGATTACACGATTACACAGGGGGTCAGCATGGAGGACGAATGTATCGTCTGTCCCTCGCAGCCTCCCAAGACCATCTTCCACGTAGGCTGTGGCTGCTGTCAAGGATGAAGCCCTTTGGGCATCTGCTCCAGGCCTGTCCCAAACACAGAAAGTGAGAGGGAAATCCCCAGAGAGCTGTCAGAGCCTCGATACCAGAGTGTGGCCTCTGGAAGTCATCGGGTGGGCTATGGGGGCCCCACGTGTCCTGTGACAGTGTTGTCTAGGGCCTCTGCAGGTCCTTTCAACAATCGTACTGCTGAGCTCACTCATTTCGGGGCCCCCCGAGTGACACAGGGAGATGGGCAGAGTTTGCCTTTCATAGGCTTCACCACTTCGTTATCAATGCCTCCTGCCTCTACCCCCCGCACCCCGTTACAAGTTTCCCTATCTTCAAGAGCGGGTAGTGGGCCTGGTGGTTTATGAGGCTCAGCAGCTCCTTCCTCAGGGGGAGGATTCTCAGGCTCCTGGTGAAGCCCCCTGAGCTTCAGGAAGGTGAGCGCAGCCATTTGAACAGCTCTCACTGGCTGCCTTCCCATCACGGAGAATTTGGTGGCGGGGCTCCTCCCTCCTGCTCCACGATTAGACAATAGATTTAAAGTCTCTGATATCCACAAATCTACATCAAAATATATTCTCTAGCCGTAGGGAACGTCTCAGAATTGTTAACCTTCTCCCCAGGTATTAGAGGTAACACACTGTGAGATTAGATGTATATTTTCTTCAAGATACACCACCCATTGAGGGGTTCATATTTACATCTTTTGTTGATATTTTTTATAGATTAAAAGCGCCTCTTTGCTAGGTGATAATTCTGCTAAGTACTGTAATTTGCTGCCATTAATATTTGTCTGAGTCCTAGTTTGCAAAATATATTTGAAACCATGTTAGAAAGTCGCATAATTGCTTCTTTGAGAGCTGGGGGAAATAAGCAGTTTCTTTACCCAGCCTTTATCCTGTTAACCTCGGAGGGGAGGGTTGTTCACGGAACTCTTGGATCTGCTGAGCACGTCGGCCACTGAATTCCAGTGCCTACCAGGGAAGACGATGTGGCCTGGCTGGGTCCAGCTGCTCCTGGCTTCTGGGCTCTGCCCTCCTCCTTCCTGGGCTGTGGAGGGAGGTGAGACCCATGGAGAATGCACCATCCCTGCCCGGGTCTTAGGCCCTGGGGCATGGGGAGAGTTGCCTAACCCCTGGGAGCCAAGACCCTGCTCTTCCTGGGCCTCTCTTGGGTCCTCATCTGGAAAATGGAGGCATCGGCCTCCCAACCTGCCTCTTCCAAGGGAGGGTGTGAAAGGCCTCGCCCAGCAATCAGATGGCTCTATGCCTGCTCCATCGTGGGTGTCTGGCAGATGTTCAGGGCATGTGTGAATGACACAGCTGGCGGCCTGGCCAAGCCTGATCCCTGGCAGAGAGGAGTTCAGGGCCTGGGTGGTGGGAGGCGCCTGGTGGGGGGCTCTCTGTGGTCAGCACCAGGGGCAGGACGCCCAGGGTGACCAGCTGCTGAGCCTCTGGTTTCCAAGGCAGCTGGGGACCCCGGCTGTCTCCTGTGCTCCCCACACCACATGCACCCACCGTCCAGGCCTCCCACCACAGGAGCAGGCAGCTACAGGCCCTTTCGAGCAGGTGGGTGCCATAGTCATGAGACTGCTTACAAGAGGCTGCACCACACAGATTGGACATCCGTTTCCGGTTTCGATGTGCATTCTTTGGGGTCTTCTCTTGCACCCCAAGGTGGCGATCAGCTGGAGTCTCTCTAATCGGAAGAGCCTTTTGCCTCCTGATGATCTGACATCTTTCCTCTCCAACTGCCCAGCAGCTGCTCCCAGGCGTGAGCTAGGGCCTCACAGAGCAGGCCTGAGCTCTCACCCCTGCATCAGCCAGCAGGAGCCTCCTAGCCAGCCTCAGTTTACCCAGCAGTGAGACGGGGTAATGATGGCCCTCACCTTACAGAGAATTAAACAAGTGAAGGTGTGGCGAGCATTTGGAATAGCACCTCGTGATAGTAGAGTAGCATTTGGTAAAGGCTGTTGGATATTATTATATGGCACATCCATCAGCATGTATATCTGTGTGCACAGCCTGTGTGAGTGCATGTGTGTGTTCACTGTGTGCACCCCTGTGGATGTCTGTGCACACTATGCCCATGTCTGTGTGCAGAGGGGTAGCCCGTGTCTCTGTGTGTACTCAGCCCACACCCTTCCCGGGATGCTCGCCAGTGCGGCCTCCTAATGGCCTCATCTCCTGTCCCCACATTCTGTTCCCTGAATTCCTCACGTCACCCTCCTGCTTCAGCTTCCGGTCCAACTGTACATGGCCTTCCCTCCTGACCCCTCCGGCCTCTCCCCACCACCTGCCATTGCTCAGAACACTTTCAGTGATGTTCGGGGCTCTGCCCTGCCATTCTCCTGGCCTGCAGCACCCTTGCTTCCTCTTAGTTGGGCCCACTTCCATTCCTGCATGGATCCTGACTGAGATGTCGCCTCCTCTGAACCCTCCTCAATCTCCCAGGGCCCCTGTGTTGCCCTCACCCTGAAGCCCGCTTCTGCGTGGTGCTAGCAGCTGCCTGCTCCCCTGCCTAGGTGGGGAGGTACTCAAAGTTGGGAGCCGTATGGCTGGGCTCACTCCCACAGCCTCTCTAACTCCCATCCTGGCCGAGCCCACTGTGGTCCACACAGTCCTGCCCTTATCAGTTAGCAATTGCTGCAATATTACTGGGAGCCAAACCTCCCTGCCGCTCATTGTCAAACAGCAGTGAGCATGCATCTCTCGTCTGTGCCTCTGTGGGTCCGCTGCAGCAGCTCGGCTCCACGCACCTCCTTCCAAGGCCAGTTACATGGGCTTGATCTTCTCATGGCATACATTAGTCAGGGTTCTCCACGGAAACTCCACGGAAGCAATACTACTTATACAGTCATGTGCTATATAACGATGTTTCAGTTAATGACGCTCTGCCTATACAATAATGATTCTATAGGATTATAATGGAGCTGGAGCATTCCAGCTGCCTAGTGTCGTAGGCATTGCAATGTTGTGGAGCCATGCATCACTCCACCATTATAGCGATGCTGGTATAAACAAGCCAGTCGTATTATATAAAAGTCTAGCATATACATCGCATGCAGTACATAGTACTTGATACTGATAATAAGTGACTGTGTTACTGGTTTACTTGTTAACGTGACTTTAATCATGATTGTAGAGCCTCATCTCCAGAGTTGAATCTGGCCTCCTACTTCACAACTGTCACAGAGTGAACTTGGGACTCCGCTCTGGAGGTGGGGCCGTTTATGTAAAAAAAGGAAGTGCCCTATACAGGTATAGGGCACCATTGTTTACACCTGAGCTGTAAAACAACCTCAGGCAGGTGCTTCAGGAGGGATTCCAGAAGACAGTGTTGTTATCACAGGAGGTGACAGCTCCCTGTGTGTTACTGCCCCGAAGACCTTGCAGTGGGATGAGACGGAGGTGGAGGGTGGTGACACGGATGATCCTGTCCCTGTGCAGGCCTATGCTCATATATGCATTTGTGTGTCCATTTTTTAAAAATTGGACTTTACGTTCTAGGGCACATGTGCGGAGCGTGCAGGTTTGTTACACAGGTACACACGTGCCATGGTGGTTTGCTGCCTCCATCACCCCGTCATCTACATTCGGCATTTCTCCTCCTGCTCTCCCTCCCCGGTGTGTGATGTTCCCCTCCCTGTGTCCATGTGTTGTGTCTCCATTTTTTTTTTAAGTTTAAAAAGTTAAAAAAAAGCCAATAGAAAAAAGCTTATAAGGATACAAAGAAAATATTTTCGTACAGTTCTACAAGTGTTTGCATTTAAAGCCAAGTGTTATTTCAACAGAGTCAAAAAGTTAAAAAAATAAAAAAGTTCATAAAGTAAAAAAGTTCCAGCATGCTAAGGTTAATTTATTATTGAAGAAAGACAAATATTTTAAAGTAATTGAGTCATGGAGCCAAAATGTGCCGCGTTTATAAAGTCTGCAGTCACGCCCTAGACCTTCACATTCACCCACCACTCACTCGCAGACTTGCTCCGAGCAACTTCCAGCCTGGCAAGCTCCATTCATGGGAAGTGCGTTGTTTTATCTTGCATACCGTATTTTTCCCGTATCACATGGATGTTTAGATATGGTTTTGATACACAAGTCATTACCATTGTGTTACAGTTGCCTACAGTATCTATCCAGTACAGTCGCATACTGCGCAGGTTTGTGGCTTCGGAGCAAGAGGCTACACCACAGAGCCTAGGTGTGTATGCTTTTCCATCCTGGGTTGTGAAAGTTCACTCTGATAGTTGTGAGATAGGAAGTGGAACTCAACTCTGGAGGTAGGACTTAGACATTGGACCTAATTGAGAACTAGTTAAAACAGGGACGGGGTGGAAGCACCTTTCCATGAGGCATGCCCATGCGTGTGCCATGTTGGTTTACCATTGCCATGGCAACACCTGGAAGTTACCACCCCTTTTATAGGGATTTCTGCATAAACCATCTCTAAAGTGCACGTACTTAAAAATGGATGTAAATCTGACTGCAGAACTGCCCTGAGCTGCTGCTCTCAGCACACTGCCTGTGGGCAAGCCTGCTCTGCAGAAGTCACAGAGCTGCAACACTGCCTCTTTAATAAAGCGGTTTCCTTCTACCCTGTCACTGACTTGCCCTTGAATTCTTTCTTGGGCAAAGCCAAGAACCTTCCTGAGGCCTAAATTTGGAGCTCTCCTGCCCTGTGTCAGTTGCACAATGGCAAAATCGCCCTATGATGCATTTCTTAGGCTGTATCCCCATTGTTAAGAGCACATGACTGTGTAGAGACACAGAGAGAAATTTACTATGAGGGATTGGCTCACGTGATTCTGGAGGCCGAGAGGTCCGATGATCTGCTCTCTTCTGGAGGCCCAAAAGCCAGTGGTGTGGTCCCAGGCCAAGCCTGAAGGACTGAGAACCAGAGGAGCCCCCAGTCTGAGTCTGAAAACCTTGAGAATCAGGAATGTTCATGTCTAGGCACAGGAAAATATGGCGTCCCAGCTCAAAGAGAGGAAGAGCAAATTCCTCAAAGAGAGGAAGAGCATCAGACGAGTTTCACCCACATTGGAGATGGTGGGCGTCTTCACCTGGTGTGCTGACTCAAATGCTCAATTCTCTTGGAAGCATCCGTGGACACACCCAGAAAGAAGGTTCCACCAGCGATGTGGGCATCCCTTAGCTCAGGGAAGGTGACGCATAAAATTAACCATCACATGGGAAATGCTGGAGCTCAAGAGAGCAAGGTGATTCAAGCTTCTGCTTCCGCTGTGTCTGCTACTGCCTCACTGGTGTGTTTTGCATTGACCCCAGAGTCAGGGAAGAGGAAGTTGGCTTGGCCCACTGAGCTGGGACAAGCATGTGGTTGGATGATTCCACTACAGGAGAGTGAGGGGCTGAGATAAATAATTCAGTCTCCCCAGCATATCTGTGCCAGTGACTCCCAGATGTGTTTCCAGGCCAGGCTGTGAGCTTCAGACTCTCTCCATCACCTCCCTTGACTTCTCCACTTGACTCTCCTGAAGCCTGCTGGGGATGATTACTCAGAGCATCTGGTCTCCCCTCAAAGACTCAGTTTCCCTGTTTGTCAAGTGAGGTTATTAGATGAGCTATTAGCTCTGAGGGCAAGTGTGGGAGTTAGGGTCCTGCATCGCTTGTGTCACCCTTGAATTCCTTTTGGCTTTGTGCCCCCTTGGGACTTACCTGATGGCCTTGAACATGAACGCTTAGTCAATGACCCATCTTGGGGGACGGAGGAAGCTTCTGTTGATCCCTCCCAGGTCTGTGAGCCTAGCTCTCAACAAGCTCTCTGGTTCCTGGTGCAGATGCTTAGCTGGGCTATGCTGAGTGAGGGAATGAGGATGGTGTCTTAGTCCATTTGTGTTGCAATAAAGAAATACCCGAGACTGGGTAATTTATAAAGAAAAGCGGTTGATTTGGGTTATGGTTCTGCAGGCTGAACAAGCATAGTGCCAGCATCTGCTAGGCTTCTGGTGAGAACTCAGGGAGCTTTTACTCATAGCAGAAGGCAAAGGGGGAGCTGACATGTCTCACGATGAGAGATGGAGCAAGAGAGAGAAAGTGGAGAGGTGCCACCCTCTTTTAAACAATCAGACTGCACATGAACACAGGATGAGAACTCACTCATTACCGCAGGATGGGGGGCACCAAGCCACTCATGAGGGATCTGCCCCCATGACCCGAACGCCTCCCACTAGGCCCTATCTCTAACACTGGGGGTCACATTTCAACATGAGATTTGGAGGGGACACACCCAACCCGTATCAGATCACTTTGCCATTCAAGCTGTTCATGGAATGAGGGACCCTCGCGATGGCCATGCCTCTGTCCCCTAGCTCAGGTTCTGAGTTCAGAGAGACAGGACTGAACTTGGAGACTCTGAGCTCAGAGAGCAGGATAGGATGTGTGGGGCCACACTTTGGGCAATCTGTGGTCCTGCACTTACATCGCAATCAAGGCGATCAATTCTTCTGCGGTCATTCTCGTCCAGGCAAGTGTGGTCTGGGGACGTCGCATCCCAGGCCAGCCGCCCTCTGTCCTGAAGCAGGCTTCCTGGAGCTCTGCACACCCCAAACAAAAGCTGCTTCTGACTCCTCAGCCTTTGTACACATCTGCATTATTAGCAATGCTAATACCATTCTGCAATGATAAATAATTAAACAATTATGGTCATGAATCGATAAGTTTAGCACATTTTTTCATCAGCAAATTGTACTGTATAAACAAGAAACATGAATTACCAAGTCTAATTTCCCCCTAAAATTATAAGCATTTTATATCTAATAATTAAAAAAGTATTAGAATTCAATGTAGGAGAGTTAGAACTTTAAAGAATTTTCAGTTTCCACCAAACACCATTAAATTGTCATGTTTTATGTCTCTGAATCTGATTAACATTTTGAGATCTGGCCTCAGAAATCTTTCTTTGTTAGCTCCCAGAGACGCTCCACCAGGCTCCAGCTTCTCCCCATCCTCACAGACGGCGAATCCACTGGGCTCCGGCTTCCAGGGGTCTGGATTTGCAGATTCCACTGGAGAGTGAGGATTTATAGGAATTTCTGATTGAAAGCAGAGGTGACAAAACCATGGCTTGTGGGCTCCGTGCATCCTCCACAATCTTTAGTTTGGCCTGTCTGCAGTTGTTTGATTTCTATGTTTTGGGGGGCTGTTGTATGCTTTGTCTTTAAGTTTAGATGTCCAGGTTTTTTGAGGGAAAAAAAAACCCACACCAGATTCACAGTCCCCAGATGCCCCATTCATTCTGCGCAGTAGCTGCCCTGTCTCAGTGGAGCATGTAAGGTCCAGGTGGCTGCAGTCCTCACCACACCCTACAGTGACCCTCTGTGACTGAGGCCACCAACAATTGTTTCAGAGGGCCATATGCTCTTTTTCTGGCCTTGGCCCCGGTTTCTTTGGCAATCCCTGATTTACTGGTTAGAATTTGATGCCACCACCATGCAGTGACTCACAGCTGTAATCCCAGCATTTTGGGAGGCCGAGGCGGGCAGATCATCTGAGGTCAGGGGTTTGAGACCAGCCTGGCCAACATGTGAAACCTCGTTTCTACTAAAAATACAAAAATTAGCCAGGCATGGTGGTGGGCGCCTGTAATCCCAGCTACTCGGGAGTCTGTGGCAGGAGAATCACTTGAACCCAGGAGGCAAAGTTTGTGGTGAGCGCAGATCACACCACTATGCTCCAGCCTGGGAGACAGAGCAAGACTCCATCTTAAAAAAAAAAAAAAAGAAAGAGAAAAGAAAAGAATGTGATGCTCTAGTCATGTAAGATAAAGTTCACAAAGGCCCAGAATCCCAGCACCTTTTACAGGGGGAACGCTGAGTATAAAATGGGTAATGGTTAGATGATCAAGGTTACCCCAGGCCAGCTCCCTTCCAATTGCTGCCATCCTACCCACCTTCAGCCCGAAGAGCACCCCCCCACCTTCCCTGGTGTTCCTGCTGCCTCTGCCGAGCCAGATATCTCCATACCAGCCCCTCTTCTTCCCTCCCCTCTCCCTGGCTCCTGGAGCAGTGTCCCAGCCTCCAAAATGCTCTCTTTCTTGGTTTGACCTGTCAGCTTTCAAAAGATGAAACTCAAGCAAGAGAACATCATGGAACCCCAGCTTCCCACCTCCACCCATCATCGCCAGCTGCAGCAGTCCGGATCACCCCAGTGGGGTCAAGCAGTCGGATTCCATCCATCAGTGGCTCATCCACGGCACCTGCAACCCCTTCTACCCTTGTGAAGGGCGCCACAAGGCCCCCAGGTGGCTAGCAGGGTGCTGGGGGTCATTCTGGCAGCTCCCTCCCTTTCCCTTACCTGACAACCCCTCACTTACCTGGCGCTCCTGCCTCCCCTTCCTCAGTCCTGTAGATTCTAACTCTCCCCCACTCTGCATCTCCTCCACACACTCCCTCCACAGCCCCAGCTGCACCACTGCTTCCAGCCTCTTAACTTCTTTGAGAAAACATTTCAGCCCAGCTGAAGAAGGGAGGTTCCAAATTGGGAATCTGACGAGGTACCCCCGACTGCAGTTTAAAATATTCAATGACCCTGCTTCCTCAGGACCAAGTCCATTCTCCTTACTGCTTTAGAGTGTCGGTGTGTTGAAGGCAGCCCTGAGAAGTCCACTCCAGGCCATTCATGAACAGGGAGAGTAATTCTCTCTGTTCATTCAGGTGGCGTCTGGGCTGTGAGGAAGAAGGTGAAAGGTTCTGATCTCCCTAGGTGATCGGGATAAGGTTCTGATCTCCCCAGCTGGTCAGTATAGGTGTCCTTGGGCCAGAAGTGAAGGCTGGAGGCCATGCAGGGCAGGAGGCTCTGTTCTGGGCTCCCAAAGCTTCACTCTGGTGAATCCCCCTCACCTTCTGTTTTGCGTTGGTCCCCCTCATCCTTCCTGGCCAAGTTCTTCACCTCTTCTGAGGAGCCATCCCTTGCTACTCCAGAGTGTGTAAGTGATTCCCTCCATCCCCTCTGTGTCCTTGGAGCTCTGTGTGGTGGGGACGGGCCCTGATGGCACCCTGTGTCCATGGAGCTCTGTGTGGTGGGGACAGGCCCTGGTGACACCCTGTGTCCATGGAGCTCTGTGTGGTGGGGACAGGCACTGGTGACACCCTGTGTCCATGGAGCTCTGTGTGGTGGGGACAGGCCCTGGTGACACCCTGTGTCCATGGAGCTCTGTGTGGTGGGGACA
>CM052668.1:20609333-20631833 GCA_028533165.1 Leontopithecus rosalia
ACACATAAACACACATATACACAAATACACATACACAACAAACACACATACACATGCATAGACATACACACATAAACATAGACATACACATATACACAAATATACACAAACATACACATACACACGCACATACACACATAGACATACACATACACATATAAACAAATATGCATACACACCCATACATATACACTCACAGACATATATACATACACATATACACAAATACACATACACACATATACACACACAGACGTACAAACACATACACAAGTATACAAATATACATATACACACAAATACACATACACATAAACACACATACACACACATGCACATGTACACAAATACATATACTCACATATATGCATATACACACACATAGATATACACATACACACATACAGAAATATACATACACATAAACATACACATATACACACACAGACATAGACATACACAAATATACATACATATAAACATATACAGATACCCACACATAGACACACACACATACACATATACACAAACACAGATACACAGATATAAACATACAAATATATACACACATATAGACATACACAAAGACACAAATAGACACACACATAGACACATACCTACATAAGCACCAACATGCACACACATACGCACACACGTGCAACGGTGGGGCATGTCAAAGGGATGTAGGAATCAAATGAAAGAGCTCCCAGTGGCCAAAATCAGAACAATCTGAGTAACAAAAATGTGGTATTGAATTACAGCCCAAAGTACAGGCTGGGTGTGGTGGCTCACGCCTGTAATCCCAGCACTTTGGGAGGCCGAGCTGGGTGGATCACCTGAGGTTGGGAGTTTGAGACCAGCCTGTCTAACATGGTGAAACCCTGTCTCTATTAAAAATACAAAAAATTAGCCAGGTGTGGTGGCGAGCACCTGTAATCCCAGCTACTCAGAAGGCTGAGGCAGGAGAATCGCTTGGATTTTGTGAGTGGAGATTGTGCCACTGCACTCCAGCCTGGGCGACAGAGTGAAACTCTGTCTCAAAAAAAAAAAGTACAAAATATATAGCTATGAATCCATACTGATAGAGCTAAGTAGTTGAATAAATAGGTGGGTGAGAATAGACACATCCTGTGCAGAAGAATTCCCTGTAATTGACGTAGATGCCCCTCCCTCGAGGAGGCAGGTGGTCATTCCAGCTCTTAAGTGTGAGCTGCATGCAGTGACTCACTTCCCAGTTGTACACTATCGAAACAGGGTTGACCTTGACCATGGAGAAACCTGACTGCAGCCAGGTGAGGAGGGTCAGGGGCGAGTCCTCCTGAGACTGGGATGTGGGGAGGACAGTGCTTTCCTCTGTGGCCTTTCTCCCAAGAACCCATCAGCTCAGTCTAACTGCAGACAGCCTCAACTTGAGGGGCATTTTACAAAACATCTGACCCATATTCCTCAGATCTGTCAAGGGCATTAAAAACAAGGCAAGTATGAGAAACAGTTGCAGTCTAGCAGATTCTAAGGCAACGCGAGTTCTAAAATCCATGGGATGTTCTAGATGGGGTTGAAGAACAGAAATAGGACATTAGGTACAAACCAGGGAAGTCCGAATAAAGTGTGGACTTCAGTTCATAATGATGTAAGGAACATGGGCGCCTGATTTGTGGCAGATGTACCATAGCAATGTAAAATCCTAACAACATGGGAGCTCTACTATCTTGACAACTTTTATCTACATCTAAAACTATTCTAAAATTAAAGCTGTTTTGACCAGGTGCAGTGGCTCATGCCTGTAATCCCAGCACTTTGGGAGGCTGAGGCAGACAGATCACTTAAGGCCAGGAGTTAGAGACCAGCCTGGGCGACATAGTGAGACCCCATCTCTACAAAAAATTTAAATATTAGCCAAGCATATAGTGGTGCACACCTGTAGTTCCAGCTACACAAGAGGCTGAGGTGGGAGGATCGCTTGAGCTCAGAAAGTTGAGGCTGCAATGAGCCAGGATTGTACCGCTGCACTCTACCCTGAGAAACAGAATGAGACTCTGTCTCTAAAAAATGGTTTGTCTTAAAAATGGGGAACCTCTCTTGGGAGGCAGCTCAGCCATTTTGCAAGGACCCTGACCTGGCATTAGGGGACTTGTTTTCTTGTCACTAAGTGACTCTGGGTGAGTCTCTTCCCCGCTGAGCCTCAGTGTCTCCATCTGCTAAACGGCAGGGTTGAATCTCCAAGTCTGACCTTGGAAGTCTGTGATTTCCTTCACACCTGCTTGAGTAGCTGGAAACACCTTTTAAAGAAGAGGGGAGCAGCTGAGGACATCTTTTGCAGGGCGGGTGGCTGAGGAGCATAGTGTCTGGACCTGAGGCCGTCTGACCTGGTGCCTGCATGACCTGCCCCTCTCTTTCACAGACCATGCCCCCAGGCTCCCTTACTCTCATTCCCAGCCAATTCTTAGGGCAGGAGAGTAGCAAGCGGGGGAGTTTTGATGAGGCGAGGAAGCAGCGATGTGTTTTAATGCACTGTTTCCTGGGGACCTAGAATGAAAATTTTAACAACTCAGAAGCTGTGCACTGAAGGCACCTCTGCTGCAGGTTCTCAGAAGGGTATTCCAACTAAATTGCAGAAATATAAATATGCATCTTCCTCGCTTTTGATGAGCCATCACTGCGCAGAGCCCGAATCCCCAAGTGGCAGGGTGTTTTCTCCCTCGATGGGAGAAAGCCGTGTTCGCTTGGCCTGGCTGTAGGGCTCCTCAGCTGTGATGGCACTTTGTGACCATAAGGCCATGTGCTTCCCAGAACCTGCTGAGAGCTGACCTGCTATACCAAGCGGGGGACAGCCCAGGAAAGAGAAAAGGAAAAGAATTATTTTAAAAACAATGCACAAAGGCAAGGGGCGGAGGCTCCTGCCTATAATCCCTGCACTTTGGGAGACCCAGGCAGGAGGATCACTTGAGGTCAAGAGTTCAAGACCAGACTGATCAACACAGTGAGACCCTTTAAAAAAAAATTAAGGGCTGGGCATGGTGGCTCAAGCCTGTAATCCCAGCACTTTGGGAGGCCGAGGCGGGTGGATCATGAGCTCAAGAGATCGAGACCATCCTGGTCAACATGGTGAAAGCCCGTCTCTACTAAAAATACAAAAATTAGCTGGGCATGGTGGCACGTGCCTGTAATCCCAGTTACTCGGGAGGCTGAGGCAGGAGAATTGCCTGAACCCAGGAGGCGGAGGTTGCGGTGAGCCGAGATCGTGCCATTGCACTCCAGCCTGGGTAACAAGAGTAAAACTCTGTCTCAAAAAAAAAAAATTAAAAAATGTAGGCAGGCATGGTGGTGCATGCCTGTGGTCCCAGCTACTCAGGTGGCTGAGGTGGGAGGATCGGTTGAGCCTGGAGTTCAAGGCTGTAGTGGGCTATGATTGTGCCACTGTATTCCAGCCTGCGGGACACAGAGAGAGACCCTGTCTCAAATTTTTATTTATTTATTTTTTTGAGACAGAGTCTCAGTCTGTCTCCCAGGCTGGAATGCAGTGGCACAGTCTTGGCTCACTGCAACCTCTGCCTTCTGGGTTCAAGCGATTCTCCTGCCTCAGCTTCCTGAGTAACTGGGACTACAGGCGCATGCTACCACAACCAGCTAATTTTTGTATTTTTTGGTAGAGACAGGGTTTCATTATGTTGGCCATGCTGGTCTCGATCTCCTGACCTCAGGTGATCTATCCTCCACCTCAGCCTCCCAAAGTGCTGAGATTACAGTTGTGAGCCACCACACCTAGGCTCTAATTTTTTTTGAGACGGAGTTTCGCTCTTGTTACCCAGGCTGGAGTGCAATGGCGCAATCTCGGCTCACTGCAACCTCTGCCTCCTGGGTTCAGGCAATTCTCCTGCCTCAGCCTCCCGAGTAGCTGGGACTACAGGTGCGCACCACCATGCCCAGCTAATTTTTGTATTTTTAGTATAGACAGGATTTCACCTTGTTGACCAGGATGGTCTCGATCTCTTATAAAAAATAAAGATAAAAAAATACAAAAACAATGCACGAAGATGCCTGGTAGGAAGTTGGGTTTTACAGCATAAGTCATTACGGTGCTATCTGTCCACAGGGCCTGCATATGCCAGCTAACTCTTATACTTGGGCAAAACCTTCCAGAGCATGCAGCGGGGAAAACCGATTCCATAAAAGCTTCAGCATCAGAGCCAGGCAGAATGTGGAGGGGACCCAAGCCGGGGCTCTAGGGGATGGAATACCTTTCCCTCCCCACCAAGGCTGGGAAGTCCAGGCCCTGTGCCCCTAAGTGGGTCTAGCCCAGGATCTCTGGAGTGTGAACATTCCACCCACTGTCACCTCATGGAATTGTATTTCTCTGGCCTTGGGCCTAAGCGTGGTTTCCCAGTCTTCTTCAGATACCTGCAGAGACACTTCCAAGACAGCACTGTGGTGGTGTTTAATGAATGGCAAACACTCTCACAAACAGAAAGAAAAAAAAAAAACCTCCACAAATCCCCAAACCTGTTAGCTGGAAAATATTCCAAGATCAACACATTTTAATTCACTAATTAATACAGCTAAAAGGCATTTTTCATATTAGACTTATTAAAATCACTTGTATTTAAGTGTTTTTGAACTCATATTTTCCGATGCTGTGCGTTCTTCTAAAGTGTTCTAGTCATGTTATGCAAATGCCTATTTAAATTACCAGGGGTATTTGTTGTCTATTTCTACTCTGTAAAACATAATTTTAATACAAGTTATTTGTGAAATGCACATTGGAAAAAAGAAAATAAGATTGGAGATGGCATTTCTATGATAATTTTATTGCAAATGTTGACCATGTTTTTGTATTTGTCTGCAAGAGGTAATGCACAATATACATAAGACATATTTCTGGGATTTATTGTTGTATGTGACTAAATTAGTAAAGCGAAATTTGCTTCATTTTTTGAACCCGAGGCAGGGCAGTCTATCACCTTGTGAAGCATGTTTTAGAGGAACAGTCACGGCCACGCAGCAGGCTGAACCCTGCCATCCTAGAAAGAAAGTCTGCTCTCGCTCTGCACTTAAACATGATTTTCTGATACTTGTGTGCCGCCAGGCATGATGTTTGAGGCATAAACCCAGGTCTTTGCCGAGGACAGGGAGACTCAGCTTGAGCAGGACAGGAGTGCTGAATGGAGGATATAATGGATTCTCTGGAGTGACAAGGTGGCAATGTGGTCACTTCAGGGCACAGGAAGGGGCTTCCCGAAGGATTTTTCTTTGTATACTTATCAGAAATATGTAGTCTTCCTACTGCCAGCATTTTTGATACACATGTGATACAGGTATAATAAAATGGCTAGAAGCAAAAGACGAAATTGAGAGAGGGAACCCTGGATTAAAGGCCAGTGCTATTTCTGAGCTTCCTGGCAGCCAAGGTGAAAAAGGAAAACATAATCTAAAAACATTGAGGCATTGTGCAGGTAAAGAATGCCTGCCTCTTGGGAAGAGGGACAGTTTTCCCCTAGTCTTCTAGTCTGAGTGAAATCCAAGAAGGCCCTTCATAAGGGGAAACAAGGACACAGCAAGCTCTGTTCCCAACGGTGGTGAGCTTACAGAGGCTGCAGAAATGTCCTGAAGGGTTGGGCGTGATGGCTCACGCCTGTAATCCCAGCACTTTGGGAGGCTGAGGCAGGTGGATCACTTGCGCTTAGGAGTTTGAGACAAGCGGAGGCTGCAGTGAGCTGAGATCATGCCACTGCACTCCAGCCTGGGCAACAGAGTGAGACTCTGTCTCAAAAAAAAGAAAAGTCCTAAAGGAAGATGGTTGAATTGAAGTCAGGGTATGGTCAGATGGTCAGTCACAGGTTTTAAAGAAATACCTGTGACGGAATGAGACTCCATCTCCAACACCCCAACCCCAGTCCTATGGGTCTGTCTGCTCCCTCTCACGTGTGTCAGCAGGACAGATACAGATTTTCCCAGGGGAGAGAGGCTGTCCATCACCAGTGTGGGTGGGGGGTGGGAGCACTGGAAGGCCCACGTCCTGGTGCGGACAGCATTCTCTTGAGTGCTTGTCCCTTTTAGGTGCCAGTGGTCGGGGTTATAAAAAGTGTGGAAACACAAACTCTGTTCCCTGTTACCTACCTGTTAGCTGGGGCAGTCCTTCCATTAATATCTGTGGAATGAGAACTTGGTTTGCCCTGGAGAAAGGGACCTCCCAACATCACCTGAACATACACAGTAAGTTATTGTTCACAATGGACTCAATACAGTTCCCTTGCCTCCCCTTCCCTCCCCTCCCTCCCCCTCCCCTCCTCCCTTCCTCTCTCCCTCCTCCTTTCCCCTTCCCTTCTCTCCCCCTTTCCTCTCCTTTCCCTTCCCTTCCCTTGGCAGGGCCTTACTCTGTCACCCCAGCTGGAGTACAGTGGCACAATCATATCTCACTAAAGCCTCAACATCCTGAGCTCAGGTGATTCTCCCATGTCAGCCTCCTGAGTAGCTAGGACTACAGGTATATGCCACCATGCTGGCTACTTTAAAAAATTTTTTTTGTAAGAGACAGACAGGGTCTCCCTATGTTGCCCAGGCTGGTCTTGAGCTCCTGGCCTCAAGCAGTCCTCCTGCCTCAGCCCCTCAAAGTGCTGGGATTACAGGCTTGGGCCCCCGGGCCTGCCCTCAATATTGGTTTTTTAAGGGAACTGATGATGGAGGCCGCTGGTGCGGTCAGGATTTACAGAAGCTGTGTGGGCCAGGCCTGCAGTGCTCCCAGTCCGTCCCTCACAAGGTGTGGATGAACCTACCATGCAGAGACATGCAGATGACTAAACACGTGCTAAGTACCTAGCCCGGTGCCTACCACAGCTGGTGCTGAGGGTGTACCTGTGAAGACCACAATGCCCAGATGACAGTAAGGGTGGCCCGTGGGGGCCACTTCACTTCTACAGCACTTCATGAGCCAGACCTCGTTAGAGCCATGTTGCAATTCTGTGAGGTTAGGTATCGCTGTCATCACCCCCATTTCGCAGAGGAGGAACTGGCTCAGAGAGTTTCAGTGACTTCCCAAGGAATGCACAGCATGTCAAGAGAGAGCCTGGGATGCAGAGCAGGTCTCCTGGGTTTCACAGGACAGCCCCTTCATTCTCTTCCTTCACCCCAGGGAGCTGGGTGGACCTTTGGGCTGGATTCACCATCTTCAAGAAGGAGGCAGCTTTAGAGGCTGGCGTGAGTCCAGGACTGCATATCCAGCCCTTTGGAAGTGTCCAGTCTGGACAAGAGGCAGGACAGGGCTTAGGAGGCAGGGACCGACCACAGGCTTGGAGGTCATGTTCCGTCTTGCTGTCACTTTCCCTTTCCCTTGCACCAGCAGGGTCGGGCTAGTTAGGTAAGGCCTGTGGCTCCATATTTAATGAGGTGGGTGGAGGGACCTGAGCTGTGTGTTCCCTCCCCTTTGCGAGGCCCGCACAGCTCAGACCTGGTCAATAAGCAAAGCCTGCCCCAGACCCTGGAGCCCGCAGCTTCGTTTGTCAGCGCCTCGGCTGCTGCGCTGGTTTCTGTCACTCAAAAGGGTACTCTGGATGAGCCTATTCATCCGGCCGGCAAAGCCAAGCATGGGGCTGGAGGGCATTAGCCGCCCTGGTGGCCACGTAGGGAGACCCAGACAAAAGGCCTGGGCTGGGAGGTGTGGAGGTCGTGACAACAATTTTAATTTTTGAGGCCTTTGAAGCATCGGAGAGCCTCTTCTCTGTGTAGTTCTTATGTGGATCAACAGATGTTTTAAATCAGAGCTCCTGATGCAGGGATGTCCCGGCCGGCTGCCTCGCTGCCCTGAGAGGAGGCGCTGCAGCCGCTCTCAAGTGGGCGTTTGCTGAGTGTCTCCATCGTGGCGAGGTGCACAGCTCTCATGGTCTGCTGGGGAGAGGGGCTCCCTCCCGGGCCAGGCCTCACTGAGACCAGCCCATAGGTCTCTGTTCCTTTCCTCCCCGTCTGAGCTGCCATCCTGGCCTCTGAGATGATCTCGGAGAGGCAGAGAGTCCAGTAGAGTCCTCCGCTAGAAATCAAGCCTGAAAGAAGGCTGTGGGGCACCCATCTGCCCAACTCACAGCTGTTTAGTAAGCTCCTGCTGTATGCCAGGCACTGAAGGAGGAGCTCAGTACTCATAGTGAAGCAAGTCCGACAAAATCGTCGTTCCCCTGGAGTGCGCGGTGGAGGCCAGTGTGCAGAGAGGAATGCCGGGAACAGCAAAGAGTACCCTCATTTAGGGGAGTGGCGAATGGGGAATGAAAGAAATAAAATAGGCAGCATAGTGGGGTGCTGTGGGTGTGGGAGGGCCTCCTGCAGCTGAGGGGGGCAGGAAGGTCTCTTTGCGGAGGTGATATGAGAGCAGCAGCTTGAATGAGGAGAGCAGGGAGCTGGGGAGAGGGAGAGTGCCCGGATGGAGGAAATGGCAAATGCAAAGGCCCTGTGGCAGGGAGGAACCAGGCAGGTTGAAGGAGCACAAGGAACCCGGAATGCCTGAAGCGTGAGGTAGGGGCAGGCTGTGGGGGAAGGTGGAAGAGATGCATACGGGTCATGAGGCTCTGCAAGGCCAGACAGGGCCATCTGCACCCTGCTCCTCACACAATGCAGAGCCACTGAAGTGGTCCAGAAAAGAGTGACACAATTTGGGTTGTGTTACAAGTAAATCCCAGCTGTCTTGGAGGCTCACGCCTGTGATTCTAGTGCTTCAGAAGGTGGAAGCAGGAGGATTGCTTGAGCTCAGGACTCTGAGACCAGCTGGGCAACATAGCGAGACCCCATCTCTATGAAAAGATGTGAAAACTAGTCAAACGTGGTGACGCACTCCTGTAGTCCCAGCTACTCGGGAGACTGAGGCTGGAGGATCGCTTGAGCCTACGAGTTGGAGGCTGCAGTGAGCTGGGATGGCACCACTGCGCTCCAGCCTGGGTGACTAAGCCAGACCCCAGCTCTGACAAAAGAGAATAATAAATAAACGAACAAATCCCTCTGGCTGCTGTGGATGGAAAGGTTTTGGGAGTCAGCCTCACTCAGAGATAGTGGTGGCCGAGGCTTGAGTGGACACAGGGCAGGTGGGATTCGAGGTGCCCCCAGGAGCTAGCACCGGCCGGACTTGCTGGCGTAGGCCTGTGAGGGAGGGGTTGCAGAAGGGGAGAGCAGAAGGAGCTTTGGATTTGTGGCTTGAGTAACTCACCCAAAGAGCCTGCACTCGGAGCCGTCTGCAATCGCCGGTCAAGGTGGAGGGAAAGAGACCTGAGTGGAGGCCGCCTGTGCGTACAGTGTGGGGAGGCCCCAGAGTCCCGGGAGCCGGTAGGAGGCTGTGTGCCTGTAGCAGAGCCGGGGAAGATCTCACGAGCCGGGGAAGTGGGGAATCTGAGCTGTCCTTGAAGAATGAGTAGATGCGGGGCCGTGAGGACAGATGAAGGGATGGTGGGAAGGCAGGGGAGGGGAAGATGGAAACGGAGTGGGTTTGGGTAGGTTGTCTGTCTGGCGTGGAGTTTACGGAGCAACGCAAAATGGCCCAGGTTTTGTGTCAGGATCTCAAATGCCGGGATAAGGAGGCCAGATTTCGGGTGCTGGTTTGAGTAGTTCCAGCAGATCAGAAGGGAGAGCAAGGTGAAAAGTCGGGTGAGGCTGAGAATTCCCAGGACATGGCTCTGTCTGAGCAATGGGCCTTCCCCTTTCTGGACCCAGTCATGAGAGGCTCCAAGGTGGGTCACTCCCCTTCCATCTGGAGATGGTGGATTCTAGAGCAGGGGAAGTCCGTGGGGCTGTGTCCTTCTTACCCTGGCCTCCATGTCCCGTGCAAACAGGCCGTATGAGTGCTTCTCCCTCAGCTCCAATCCTTTCCTATTCGTCCGTGAGCTCCAGGCACACTGACTTTTTGCTGTTCTGCAAACTCAATATGCTCCTTTGTGCCCCAGGGACTTTTCACCTGTTTCTCCCTCTGCCAGAAAGCTTTCCCTCCACACCTTCACATGGCCGATTCCTTCGCATCATTCAGGTCTCTGTTGAAATGCCTCCTCCTCCAGGAAGTCTCCCTGACCTACAGCTCCAAGCCCTTACCCATTCCATCCTCATTTCATCATCTTTCTGGCACATATCACAGACTGAGACCATATTGCTTGTTTACTTGTATTGTTGTATATCTCCTGCCTCTGCCCCTATCAGAATGGAAGCCTCATAGCCTTGAGACGTTGATTATCTTGGTTACTGCTGTGTCCCCAGGCCTGGAAGATTGCCCCATACAAAGTGTGTACCTGTACGCATTTGTTGAATGAATAGATTTTGGAGGGCCCTACCTTGACAATTGGGTGAACAGACTGAGCCCCCACTCGCAACCCCCAGGAGATCTGGCAGGCCCAGGGCGGTCCTCTGGGACCCCAGACCTTCCGACCCCTGTCCTGCTCTCTGCTGGGAGGCTCCGGCTCTGCCTTCCCTGGGGGTTTCAGCAGCAGGAAGGCCAGGGGTGTTCTGGGTTTGGTTTTTGTAATTGGTTGGATATGATCATGAGACGCATCTAATGATTGGACAGCTGGAAATGTTTTTCCTCCCATTTATTATTTAAAACAGCCTTCAAGTTTCTGGTTGTTTTAAAAATCAGATTCTCCTCACTTAGAAAAATAAATAGAAAAATTTAAAAAATACCATGAACCCACTCTTACAGATTTTTGAAGAGACCCTTCAAGGTCATGACAAGACCTCCGTTTGGGGGAGTTGGAATGGGGGGCTTCTCCCTGCTCCAGAGAAGGCCTGGGTGCGGCCGGAGCTGGGACTTGGCAATCCTGCAGTCGTAGTATCAGGACGGGAAGATAAATTAAGATGAGTGCGTCGCCCAGTTAGACATTAACCATGACAGTGAATAAGTATTGTGAATGTTAAAACGGCCCAGACTAAAATATACTGAGGTTAAAATACAGGGTAACTTTACAAATCACTAATAATTTCTTTGGCTTTCACTGCAATAACATTGATTTAATTCATTAGATTCCTTTCTAAATCTATATTTCAGTTTTAGAGTTGTCAGTTTCTGTTAATGACAATTTTGCCCCATCTGTTCCAACATGAAAATGAGGCTCCTTGCAGCAGACAAGATAGATCTCTAAGAGTTGAAGAAGGAGAAGTCTTAAAGGTATTTCACTCAGATTAGGCCCTATGCGGTGATTCACACTCCGAAGGAAGCTGGCCACAAAAAACTTTTCCTGGATGCCAGTAGAGAGATGACCCCCTCCCTCAGTGACTCCAAAACATTTCTGTACCCATGGCTACCCCAGTACCAATAGGTCCCTGCGTCATCTTTGTCTCCTATGTGGGGGGGAAATACTCAAAACATTCTCACTTGCTCTTTTTTTTTTAAATGACAGAGTAATAATTCTGGGTGTCAGCATATCAGAATTCCAGTGCCTGTGATTAGAATCACAATGAGTTGCTGTGTTCTGGCCATTGGAATGGTCATATTACAGTAAGTCATTTCCGTAAGGCCTGGTGAGTTTCTGTCTGCTGAGGTGGTGAAACTCAGCCTGGGTTTTCAGCTCTGGAAGAAATGTTTCTGATGTTCCCCTCCAGTCTACCAGCCGCTGTATCTGTCAGCTACCTGCAGGAGACAGTTTTGTCACCCAGGCTGGAGTGAAATGGTGTGATTTCAGCTCACTGCAACCTCTGCCTCCCAGGTTCAAGCAATTCTCCTACCTCAGCCTCCTGAGTAGGTGGGATTACAGGCACCTGTCACCATGCCCTGCTAATTTTTGTATTTTTAGTAGAGATGAGGTTTCACCATGTTGGTCAGACTGGACTTGAACTCCTGACCTCAAGTGATCCACCCGCCTCAGCCTCCCAAAGTGCTGGGATGAGAAGCATGAGCCACTGTACCCGGCCAACAGGAGATTGTTTTGAAAGCATGAGTGAAGACTGTGTGCCCAAATCCAGGTAGCATTGGAGGGGACGCTGTGTGCTGGGCACAAGCCCCCGTCAGGAATGAATTTCAGAGCACCTGGATGTTTTGAAGAGCAGGAGAGGCCTTGCCCGTCCAGCTGTTGGGGAGGTGCCCTGGAGTCTACAACAGGGTCTTGTGTTATTGGGGGAGGACATTCCACCCATTGTCAATCATGAAGAAAATGAACCCACCCACTAAAGAAGACACAGCACATAGTTCATGACCCAAGGAACAGGATTTCTTTAAAATCTGAAAACCTTCTTGAAAAATATGCAGGCATTAAAACATACATGGAATTAGGCCGGATCCTCAAAGTTAATATTCACCATATGTATTTACATTCAGCTCAACGCCAGCAAATTGAGTACTGCATTACAGCTCAGAGAGAGAGGAGATTGCCTCTCACGCAGGCTGACATTAAGTTGAGTTACTGTTCTGCTGTAGACTTCTCCAGGAAGTCAAAAGACAGTCGAGAGAATCAGGCTGAAAATCCTCCTGGTACATCTACCTCCTAATTTCAAATACAAATTAGTGAAATTTTAACATTTCAGATGTCATACCTTGAGCAAATTAAAAATCAACAAAAATATTAAGGTTCTATGTTACCTGCTCGAGTGTACAGAATGTATAAAAACTTTAATCAAACACTCGGGTTTGCTCAGTTTTAAATTGTGTTAGTTTAATAGTTTCTTTTCTGCTGTTTATATTAATGACATATTCCCATCTAAATATATTGCTGTGCTGAAAACCATCACAACATTTCCAAGGTTGAATGAATGCAGTTGCATTCATGGTTTTTTAATAAAAAGATCTCTTTCTATTAAGTTCCCCCTCTTTTTTTTTCTTGTTCTCCAAAGATTGAGGCGCTCTGAATGTGTACAGTAGCATTGGGACTGAGATAAATACACATCGCCACCACCTCATTTAGTGTGCAAATGCCTACTCTGCAGCTGTGCAGGGCAGAGGAACCAGCATTTCCTGCAATAGCCCAGCTGAGGACGAAGCCGCGGAGGGGCTCGTGGCAACACAAATCGCTTTTTCTAAGCATCGATGGAAGGTCTCATCACTTGGGAAGATGTCTTAATTTGCTCTTCTTAGCAAAGTGGTTGTGTGCGCTCTTGACTCTGCTGGAGGAGCTCCACCCTGTCTAGATACATCTAGAAGGATGTGCTCATGGGCATATGTGCAGGGTAGGTGCCAGGCCAGGAGAACCTACCAGCAAGTCGACTGGAGGATCTCCAAGTTCCATGCCAGGCATGGGATTTAACACCTTCTCCCCAGTGCCTACCTTGGCTATACTTCCCTCGCTGCCTCTCTGATTGGGGTCTGGTCCTCAGCCCTGAAATTCACAGGTAATATGACCTGCTGTGCACTGATCGGTCTCCAATTTGGCAAAACCAAAGTTAAAGTTTCCAGTTTTACAAAATGGATCAATTCTTAGGGTTCAGAGCAGGGCAGGAAAAGTAAGTCACAGGTAACCCAAGGTGAAGATAAATTCCCCAGGAGCCAGGAGACTTTGAATTTGTCTGCTTTCGGACTTAGGGTAGAGGACTCCAGGTGTCTGGCTGGGCTACTTATGGCTAATAAATAGGTGAGCTGTACCAGGTGGTGTCTAAGGAGTTCTCATGAGGCAGGAGTGTCCTCCATGGGAAAGAGCCAACTCTTTTAATACAGGGCAAGCACAATTAAATCGGAAGTGCATTACAACTCTACATACAAATAAATGCATTATTAGCCCTACATTTCGTTATGATGTAAAGCGACTCCTATGAATCTAATCACTTACACGTCTGATCAAAATAACAGCCGTTCATCTGTCTACCTTTTCTTCAAAGTTATTTTTAAACTTCTTGACTATTATAGAATATCTCAATGACACAGACCAAAATAGATAATATAATAAACACATACATGCTTAAAACACCCAGTTTTATGAAACCTTAGCACGATGTTATATCTGCCCCAGATTTTTTTCAGAAACCCAGACGTGACCGCAGCCGTGTGTCCCTGTGTCCCTCTTACCCAGGGACTGGCACCTTTATCGTAGGGAGTTTTTAAATGCCAGTGGCAGCTTGGGCAGAGAGGCTGATTGACCTAGAAAAGGGGGTGCTACTTGGCAGTATCGTCTTCAGCTTCTTTCCTTATCCCGAGGAAGGGAATGAAGGAAGTCTCCTAATAAAGGACACACATTTGACCCGAAGTCCCAGCAAGAATTGCACGTTGCAACGTGCGTGGTGATCTGCAGACAGGAGAAATGAGGTGATTAAAGCTAAAAATGAATATGCCCGACCTGGGAAAATAGCCTTCTGAAATAATTAGGCCACGAGACGCAGGATGAGGGAGCGAGATTCAGGTGTCTGTTGAGAAAGAGAGAGACTCTTTCCCCCCCTTGTGTGTCTTTTCCAAATGGCTAAAAAGCACCTCAGTTGTCTCCTGGAATTGGTTTTAGCAGCAATTCATTTCTGACCATGCAGGACTTGGGATTCAAGATGTGTTTTTCTAAGCCGGTTGTGATGAGATCAGGGGCTTTGCTAATCAACTAGAAATATTACTGGATATGAAATCTTTACCTGTTTAAGAAAATTATGTATTTCAGGCAAATTAATTCCATCTGGACCAGTTACAGCCCATAATCAGCTATGTTATGCAAATAGTATCTTTGTGGTTGAAATCAATAACTTATTTTCTTCTGTAAGAAAGAAAAAAGGGGGAATAAGTTATTAATTATGTACAAAATGAAATATGTTCGTGCAGGTTGAGGGTTTCATTTCATCATGAAGGCTTTCCTTATGCCAGTTTCTGGGATGCTGATGAGACCTGTGCTTTGGGATGACGTACCTAAGGCCACCTCTTGTTGGGGAGAAGGCTCAGGGAGCTGGGCCTGGGCCTGCTTCTCTAGGGAAGTCCGTCCAGCAATGCCAGGCGATGTCTGCCAGCACCTCCAGCTCGGGCTTTTTTCTTGGGCTGTAGTTCTGAGGATCACTTTATTTATAAAGCTTGCGGGGCTCCAGTTTGTATCAGCTTCAGTTATAGATGAAGTTAATGACAGTATTGATTATGCCATAACCTATGTTAATAGTGAGTGTATTGCCTCTTAGCCATCGGGCCGTATTTATGAGCTGTTTCTTCCCTTCCAATCATGGCTGACTCCTGCAGGAAAATCACTTTTTTTTTTTTTTTGAGACGGGATTTTGCTCTTATCACCCAGGCAGGAGTGCAATGGCACCATCTCGGCTCACTGCAACCTCTGCCTCTCGGGTTCAAGCAATTCTCCTGCCTCAGCCTCCTGAGTAGCAGGGATTATAGGTGCATACCACCATGTCCAGCTAGTTTTTGTATTTTTAGTAGACATGGGGTTTCACTGTGTTGACCAGGCTGGTCTCGAACTCTTGACCTCAAGTGATCCACCTGCCTCGGCGTCCCGAAGTGCTGGGATTACAGGCTTGAGCCACCATGCCCAGCCGAAAAATCACTCTCTCTACCCTTTATTCTTATTAAAAGGAGTGTATCTTTTGTGACCGCCTGAGCCTAATGCAGAAATGGCGATCTTGCAACACTCCATTTCAGCTGGGAGCGCTTGCATTGATTTGCACACTTGAAGCGGTGATGATCACCTTTACTTTTTCCTTCAGATGGGACCCAGTATTTGGAGGCCCCATGGAAAGAGGACCCCCCGAAGCCCATGCTTGGCCTTCCCAGAAGGCCAGGTTGGGGACCTCTTCCGGCCAGGTCACACCTCAGGCATTTTTCTAAACGTTTGGATGAAACTTCTTAGAGGGTGTCATCCCAGGGTCTGCTGTTGTCAAAGCTGGTGGATTTCAACCTGGAGTGAGCAGACACAGTAACTTAAATGTGGAAATCTGTCAGAGCGTCCGTGGGGCTGCGGTGTAGCTGCTTTTGGCCTCCTGCCATTTCATTTACGAGGTACTTGGTATTTGACAAACAGACCCCGTCTATGCACAGATAGCAGCCTTCTTCCTGCCTGATCATCAGGCACAAGACTGTGCCCTGACCTGGGTCCTGCATCTGTCACTGCTGTGGAGAGGCGTCATTTCTCCCACACACAAGCCTGTTCTCATTCTCCTGGTAAAGGGGTTCTGAAGCGAGGGTCTTTTGGAGTCTTTGGGTGTCATGCAGAAAATTGTCCCCACTCCTACAGCCCATGAGTGCACGGTCACTGTGGGTGGACTTGGGGTCTTAGGGGACCCTGGAGAAGTAGGTAGCAGGCAGTCTCAAGTTCAACCCACCATGCTGCTTGAGGGTGTGGCCTGCAGAAGGAGAGTCGGGGCCAGCTTATGGGCTGGACAAAGGCAGTCATCCAGGGGAGGGGGGCCATGAGTGACATGCTCAGGGATTCCCAGGGTCCTTTAATTCAGAGGACTCTTCCTCCCTTGCCTTCTGCGGCTTGGCTCAGGGACACCCCTGTCCTCCTCCTGGGAAGCACATGGTGGTCTCCACTTGCCTGGGCATGGGATGGGAGGGCTCGTTAACCATCCCCCATTCCTCCATTGTGGCCTGTTTATGGATTCCTGACCAAGTCTGCCAGGCAGCTTGAACCGGCTGTGGACAGCTGGGTCGCTTGGCATTTTATGGTGAGTGGCTGCTTCCCAAGGCCGTAACTGTGTGTGCCGTATGTGAGTGCCCAGGGACGTGCCTTTCCCCGCCTGGCTCTTCTGAGGGGTGCCCTCGGCGGGGATGCCGCCGCCCTGGCTGGCTAAAGCAGGGACAGAAGAGTGCGCAAAGCAGGCCGGGACTGGGTGGCCAGCAGAGGCTCCATCCAGAGGAGAAGCCCCCCCATCCCATCCCACCCCAGACTGATGCTTTCATGATAATGATGCCTCCTGGGGAGACACCTTATTGCTCTTCGCAGAAACAATCTCTACGCAGAGAAATTAATTGTTTTGTTGTTGATGGAAAAGAAATAGAAGCAGCTATTTTTAAGTGTTCTTTCTAGCTGGGGGTGTTGGAATCGCAAGTCACAGGTGGCTGTCTCAAGACCCCCTGCCCTGAGAGGGTAGTGGGCCCCATGGGGTACAGCTGCCCTGGAGTAGGTACCTTCTGCCCAGGATTAGCTGGTGTGGGGGGGCTACTGATGGGCTGAGGAAAGTCTGCCTCATCCTGGGCACACACCTGGGATTAAGTCCCAGCTCCATCACTAACTGTGCGATCTCTGTGCCTCAGTTTCCTGATGGGGACAGGGATAGGTGTTCTTACCGGATGTTTCTGAAAATTAAATGAGATAATATGTGCTCGCTGTTTAGCTGGGAACATAGTAGATGCCCAGCAAGTGGCTAACAGCAGGAGCTGGGTGCATGAGAGGATTTAGCAGCGGGCTGGCTCCGGACTTTTCCATAAGGTCTAATTGGCCCCATCCTTCCGTGGCCCCTGCTGTGCATATTAACCCATGCAGGGTGTGAGCCTTGAGTCCCTCAGTGCTGAGGCTCCGAGCAGCCTCTGTACAGTGGGTGCTTGAGTGAGGCTCCATCTACACCTTGTGGTATGCTCTGGCCCCACCTTGCGCTGAATCAGTGCAGGTGACCCTGGGCTCCTGGTCACACCAAGCACGGCACCAAACCCACTTCTGGAGCTGCTCTCTCAACAGCAGCCCCGCACACGCAGCTACATCCTAATGGGGGCCCCAGCAGCATATTTACTATTTACGGAGCATCTGGGAGATAACAACTTTTATAGGAGGGATTTTAATTAGTGCTGTGGCTAAATGCGGTGGAGTTAACATGGGTGGAATTGGCTGGTGCGCTGACTTCTGTGAGAGGCATCTGGTGGAGGGACGTGGCCGTGTTTATCACCTGGTCTCTGTCATTAAAGGGGGCGGGGGTGGAGATAGTGCTGAGAATCCCAGGGAAGTCAAGGCCACTGCCAGGGCAGCCAGGACAGGGCTGGGGCTGGGGCTGGGCCCGCTCTGGGAGCTCCGTGTCGTCACGCAGACCCCTGTGCTTGGCTTCCTGCTATGCTCTTGTCATCTTGAAATGTTTAATAAATTCATCTTCGAGCTTCTGTTTGGTGAGTGAGGTTTGATGGGGCGCTGGGGCTTGGCACTGGCAGGGGAGGTGTGCCACACAATGCCAGCCCCTTTGCACAGAGCGCCACGGTGGTCTATGAACACTGCATCCCGGGGGATTCACCATGCACGGGCACTCAGCAAGACTCCATGCAAAGGCAAGGCAAGCCCGTGACATCTAGTACTACATGAGGCGCTGACAGTCCCCAAGAAGCCATGGCTTGCCTTCGTTTTTTTTTTTATTTTTAATTTATGTGGGTACATAATAGGTGTATATATGTATGGGGTGCATGAGATGTTTTGATACAGACATGCAATGTGAAATAGCACACCATGAAGAATGGGGTATCCATTCTTCAAGCATTTGTCCTTTGAGTTGAAAACAACACAATTTCCCTTTGAACCAGAGATTGATTCAAATGCAGAGAGAAGGCAGTAGTACCCTAAGAAACACAAGCAACCAGGAAACCCATCATATCCTTCTTGCTGGTGTTATGTCCCTAGAGTAGCCAACTCCTTACATTGCAAATGATGCTACGGGAGGAAGAGAAAGATGGGGCTCCCCACAGTCCTCCTCTCAGCACTTCCTTGCCCATCCATAAGCTGCAGGTAGAGGGTGTGGGTGGAGTGTGTGTGCCTCAGGAAGTGAAATAAAAGCAGTTGGGTTCATTCTGCGCAGCCCTCCCGCTGTTCTGAATGAAGCACTTATGAATGAATGAGCTAGAAATTTTGGTGATTCTGCTATGAGTTAAACACGTGTATATTTGTGTTTAAAACTGGCATGGCATAATATAATGATGAACATAAAATGTGTGCTAATAGTGTAAAGTTTTATTTTTCTTTATTCAGAATGGCTTCAAATAGCAATTTAAAAACACCGCGACAAGTTGACAGAAAGACGGGAAGCAAGAAAAATGCTTGAAATTTTAGTGCCTTTCCAGCATTATTTCCGTTTTGGTTTTTGAATAAGCGGTTCCCACTTTTTTTTTTTGAAACAGGGTCTCATTCTGTCACCCAAGCTGGAGTACAGTGGTGCGACCTCAGCTCACCGCAACCTCCGTGTCCAGGGCTCAAGCGATTCTCCTGCTTGAGCCTCCCGAGTAGCTGGGACTACAGGCGTGCGCCACCATGCCCAACTAATTTTTTGTATTTTTAGTAGAGACAGGGTTTCACCATGTTGGCCATGAGGCTGCGTTCAAACTCTTGAGCTCAGGCAATCTGCCAGCCTTGGCCTCCCAAAGTGCTAGGATTACAAATGTGAGCCACTGAACCCGGCTGCGGTTGCCGCATTTTTGTTCATCGTGGGATCTCGTCTGTGATGCAGCTGTCCCTGGGTGTGACACGCCAGGGGGCTTTGGCTTGAGGATTTGTGGAAGTGTGAATCTGGTAATGGCCAGGTGGGATAGGAGGGTGGTAGCAGAATAATGATCACAGTCATAATAGCTGCCTCTGTTCGCATTTCCTATGAGCCAGTTACTGTCCTAAGCAAGTCACATGAGTTATCTCCTTCCTTCCTGCAAACCCCATCAGGCACTTTGTTTACGTGCCCATTTGACAGATGAATACATTCAAAGCCAGGGAGGTTAAGTAGCACAGCCAAGGAGGTTCTCAGAGCCCAGCCAGAGTCCACAGCTAGCCTTCTTGGCCACCTTGTTTCTTCTGCCCATTTTATAGGATGGAAAACTGAGGCTCAGAGGAGCAGCCCAAAGTCACTATTCGACCGGGTAGGGTCAGGCCTGGAGCTCAGTCTCCAGCCCTGTGGCCACCACACGCTGTACCTCCCTAGGTCGCGCAGCCTCGCCCATGCTGGAAGCATTTTCCTTCTTCCTCTGAAAAGTGAGGCCTGTCACCATTCGTCACAGTGGGCTGCAGCATTCCTGTTAATAACCCACTGAGTGACTGTCTGCTCCACATTCCTTCTTGAGTGATGGTTCAGGACCTCAAAATAGCTCTTCAGAACCCCCACACCTACCACTCAGGGGCGCCAGCATTCAGATACTCGTACACGCCTGGACAGAGACACCCGTAGCTGCTTCTGCACACAGATACACAGATGGGCGCAGACACATACGCACACACACACCGGTGCACAGACAGGCAAAGACAGGCATGTACAATGCCACTGCTCAGATGCACAGACATGCACAGACTCGTGCACACACACACACATACACACTCCTCAGACACACAGGTTTAGGCCTGCACACAGATCTGTGCACATGGATACTCACGGGCACATGCCCAGGGTACATGACTCACACACGAGCATTCACACAGACATGTGCACACAGGCAGCTGGACACGCCCATGTGGGCACACCACAGAACTGACTCCAAGCCCACTTCAACACTGCCAGCAGTCCCAGCAACTCGGACCCACAGAGCCGGAACCACGGGTGCTGCTGGCTTGTGCTCTACGGTGGGGTCAAGGGGCTCAGGGGGTCATTGTTGAGATTTATTGGCACCTCTTCCACGTGCCCTCCAGGGATCCCTGAGCTGGAGGGATTGAGGTAGGAGAGAGGGAAGCATGGCAGAAAATGATCTTGGGGTCATGTGGAACCCCAAGTCAGAGTGGCCAATTTATGGGTAAATGTTTGTTCTGTGTTTAAGATAAATGTGGGCTTAGAAATCACAAAGTGATGGTGCCTGTGCTGTCTGCCAGCTTTGTCATCCCCAGTCCCCCAAGGAGCGCTCCATTGGGTAGAAGTGGAACTCGGCTGCAAAATGCTGGCAGGCATGAGGTTACCAGAAATGCGGGTCAGAATGGAGAGACTGTGGGGCCTGAAGCAGTCAGGGAAGACTTCCTGGAGAGGGAGGGCTTGGTCAGTGCACAACAAGGCTCACCTATGCTGTTCTAGGCCTTTCCTTTCTCTACTTTCCTTCACAATGACCAGCACACTTGGAGTCAATACCATGCAGGGAATTTGTGACAACAACCTCTGAGGCCATCTAGGGCCTTTGCTCCTCCCAGTACTCTCCTCTCCCTGCCCACCACTGTAGGTAGGTTCCGTTTTACCTCTGTCATCCAGATGTAGAGGTGGAGGCTCGGCACGTCTCCAGCCTGAGGTCACAGGCGGGAGGAGTGGCAGGAGCCCAATCCAGGACCATCTGCTTTCCAGGCACGCTTCTCAGCCACCTCAGTTTTTCCACTGTGTGGTTGGAGGCATCGCTCAGCGCCCCAGGTAGAGAAATGCACGCAGAACTGGCTCTGTGTTTGAAAGGCGTCCCGAGGCCCTGCCCGACAGGCGCTAACTGCACCACCTTGACGTGTGGGTCCTGTGTCTGGTTTCAGAGTCCTCGCCTGTACAATGAGTGTGAGAAATGGGTAAATGAAGCAGGCGACTTGCACAGGGACTGGCCCGTGGTGCGTGTCTAGGAGGTGTCAGTGCCACCGTCACTATTGCTGTGATCGATCGCCTGTCACTGCTGGCTCATCTGGGGTTAGGACATAATCGGAAAATGAGAATTCCAAGTTGGGTCTGGAGGAATGGAAGGAGGAGACTATGTCTCTGAGCCTAGAGAGCGCCCGATTGCAGGGGTCAGATTAGGGCAGAGGCTCGCTGTGCTCCTGCTGGCCTTGCAAGGTCGGCCACACCCCTGCAGTGCTAGGCCCATCCTTTCCTGCTCCCTGGTTCTGCAGCTCTCTAGGTGTAAACCGTCCGAGGCTCGGAGTGACACGGGCTCTCGCTGTGTGACCTTCTGCCTGTCTCTCAGCCTCTCTGAATACCAAGTTTGCCCTCTGTACAATGAGAATAAACACCTTGAAGTGGCTTCTGGAGTTCGAATGAAAGAAAGTGTGGCAGGGCTTTGAAAACTACCACACTGTACACCCCAGGAGGAACCAGTAGGGGGCACTGAGGAGGGAAGTGGTCACGGTGCCCCTCCCTGTCTCAGCTCCTCCCCAGCCCCCCCCATCCCTCCACATCTCAGGAGAGCTCAGATGCTTTGCCAGCCCTGGCAGGGTGGCATTCTGCACCCAGTAGTTTCCATGGTGAAAATCCCAGTTCCTGCCATTTTGCAACCCATCTAACCTAATTTATACCTTATCATTTTTGGCAATTTTGTGACTTGGGTTGGGGAGTGGGCGATGTCCAGAGCACTGGTTCTGAGTCATCCTCGCTCTCCTCCGGCTGAAATTCAAGTCATGATCTATCCACGAACGCACACACGTGTGCACACGGGCAGGGGGGGAGGCCGGGAGGCGAAAGTGGAGAAGCCCCAGAGTGGCCGGCATTTGTTTTTCCTTTCAATCTTTATATTCTTGCCGAATATACGTGTGGAGAGAGTTGTGAATTTTTATCTCTGACCTTTGTAGGCATAAAATCATCCTATTATCATATACCTGTCAGAAGAGGGGAGAGAATCAGATCATATTCTTTGCCTTTTATGCATCAAAAAAAAGAGAGAGGAAGTTATTAGCGTTTTTCCAATCCAGGGACTCAAAAAAAAAAAAAAAAAAAAAAAACAACCCAGCTACCCTCAGCCAAGCTCCTTGAAGCAGGGGTTGCTCTCTGGGGGCCTGGTCACCTGCTCCCGGCCCAGCCCAGCCAAGCAACGGAACTCAC
>CM052668.1:20636833-20658797 GCA_028533165.1 Leontopithecus rosalia
TCCCCTTTCCCTGGCTGGGATTCCTGTAACATGTTAACTGGGGATGGTGCTTCCTGCCAAATGGCCCACGCTGGGGCTGGGAGAGGTCCCAGAGAGCCGGTGCAGGCAGCTGGACTTCACATGCAGCTCCTGCAGGGCGGACCTCTCCTTCAGTTCTGAGCCCAGCTCATACGGTTCGCCTCCTAGGGGATTCTGTGCCCACCCAGCAAAAACAGGAGCTTCCCTTTCATTCTCTGCTTGCACACCGGGTGTTTTCTTCCAGTTTTCCCCTTAGATCAGTGGTTCCCAGGCAATTGGGGCCAACACTGTACTTCCCTCCCCCAGGACATTTGGCGATATCTGGAGACACGTTTAGTTGCCATAACTTACGGGTGCTCCTGGCATGCAGAGGGTAGAGGCCAGGAACACTGAACATCTGGCTTAAAATGTCAGTGGTACCGGAGCTGAGAAACGCTCATAGGACAGCATGGCCAGCAGGTGCCAGGACTGTGCCCTGACTTTGCTCATCACTGGTACCCCAGCACCTAGCACACCTCCACCTGGTACACAGTAGGCGGGGAATAAATGACAGTTGAATGAATAGGGAATGGGGTTCAGAGGGTGCTGGCAGGGCTCCTAGTATGTGAGGAGTGGGTCTGCCTTGAAACTTCCTGGAAGGGACCTGGACCTGCTGGGTCTCATTTGAGCCACGTCCATCTCTCTGTTCCTAGCCACACAGTGGGCTCCTGTCACCCCATGGGCTCCTGGTACCCCGTGGGCTCCCAGCACCCCAGCAGCCTCTACTTGCTGGAGGATGGCTGCAGCGCTCTAGACCTGGACTTGGCCTGGCCTGGAGGACACCTGCAGGCTGGGCAGGAACACCTACCCATTCAGGCGCCCTGGGGCTGCTTGTTCTGCAGGTAATGTCTGGATCAGCCTCGGACCTTTGGACAGACCACTTTCTTTTTTTCTTTTTCTTTCTTTTCTTTTTTTTTGAGACAGAGTTTCACTATGTCGCTCAGGCTGGAGTGCAGTAGTGTGATCTCAGCTCACTGCAACCTCTGCTACTGGTTCCAGCGATTCTCCTGCCTCAGCCTCCCAAGTAACTGACACTTACAGGCACACACCACCACGCCCAGCTAATTTTTGTATTTTTAGTAGAGACAGGGTTTCACCATATTGGCCAGGCTGGTCTCAAACTCCTGAACTTGTGATCCACCCCCCTTGGCCTCCCAAAGTGCTGGGATTACAAGCATAAGCCACTGTGCCCAGCCTGGACTGACCACTTCTTTCAAGTGGTGGTGGACACCTTCCCCTGGTGGCCGCTGGCCAATTGGCAGTGGAAAGAGAAATGCGACTACTTTCCCTGAGGGCTAACCTGGGCAGCCTGTCTCAGGAGGGACACTAGAGAGGCTGTCTACACCTGCCCAAGACTTTCCCAGTGCCCCTGCTCCCTCGTGCAGAGCCGTGGAAGCCTGGCTTCCAGGGCAGGAGTACCCTTGTTTTCAGAGCCTGCAAGTCCCCGAGAAGGGTCCATGTCATCCTTAAGCTGAAGCTGGATCCATTTATGGCCCATTACTCAGCCTCCTGAGGCCGATGAACACAGCAGGGCCAGGGTCCCCAGCGGTGGAGTGTATGTTGGGGAAGAGCTGGTGGGAGGAGGGTTGGTGGGAGATCACTGCTGTGGTTTGGATATGTCATCCCCTCCAAAATTCACGTTGGAAGCTCAATCTCCAGTGCAACAGTGTGGGGAGGTGGGGCCTCTTGGGAGGTGTTTATGTCAGGAGGGCTCTGTCCTTGTGAATGGATTCATGCCATTATAAAAGGGTTTGGGGCAGGTGCGGTGGCTCACGCCTATAATCCCGGCACTTTGGAAGGCCAAGGCAGATGGATCACCTGAGGTCAGGAGTTTGAGACCAGCCTGACCAACATGGCATAATCCCATCTCTACTAAAAATACAAAATTATTCAGGCACTGGGTGCGGTGGCTCACGCCTGTAATCCCAGCACTTTGGAAGCCCGAGGCAGGTGGATCACGAGGTCAAGAGATCGAGCCCATCCTGGCCAACATGATGAAACCCCATCTCTACTAAAAATACACAAATTAGCTGGGTGTGGTGGTGTGCCCCTGTAGTCCCAGCTACTCGGGAGGCTGAGGCAGGAGAATTGCTTGAACCTGGGAGGTAGAGGTTGCAGTGACCGGAGATCGTGCCACTGCACTCCAGCCTGGCAACAGAGGGAGACTCTGTCTCAAAAAAAAAAAAAAAAAGATTATTCGGGCATGGTGGTGGGCACCTGTAACCCCAGCTACTTGGGAAGCTGATGCAGGAGAATTGTTTGAACCTGGGAAGTAGAGGTTGGCAGGGAGCCAAGGTCATGCCATTGCACTCCAGCCTGGGCAACAAGAGAGAACTCCGTCTCAAAACAAACAAAAAAAAGTGTTTGGTGGAGGGAATCTGAGAATCTGGCTTCTTTTGCCCTTCTGCCTTCACCATGTGAGGACATAGTGGTCCTTCCCACTGATGGACACAGCGTTCAATGTCCCATCATGGTAGCAGAGAGAGCCCTCAGCAGACACCAAACAGCTGGTGCCTTGGACTTCCCAGCCTCCAGAACAGTGAGAAGTAAATCCCTGTTCTTTATAAATCACCCAGTCTCAGAGACTCGATGACAGCAGCATGAACAGACCAACACAGTCACATTGCTGGTCCTTTAGGCTCTTGGGGAGGGGAGTCTGGGTTGGCCTATGGGAAAAGTAGGGGGACATGGGGAATGGGGGGCAGAGGAGGAGGGACTATAGACTCCATGGAGCATTTCTCTTTATGGCCTTGTCCTCTCATCACTGAGGGTTCCTTGGTGCCCATTGGGAGCTTCCTTCTTCCTGGTGTACAGGCAGCAGCTCCCAGCATGGGCAGTGAGTCCTGGACAGATGCCTTTTTTTTTTTTTTGAGGAAGTCTTGCTCTGTCATCCAGACTGCAGTGTAGTGGTGCGCTCTTGACACACTGCAACCTCCACCTCCCGGGTTCAAGTGATTCTCCCACGTGCCACTTTTGCATGTCCAGGGGCCCCTTGCAGAGAAGGTCAGGGGCGGCACAGGGAACCCTAGACTGGGACCTGAAGATGAGGCCTTGAGTCAGTCATCTCCCTTCACCCACTGAAGGGTGCAGCCACCCAGGGCACGTCTCTTGGTCACGGTTTAGGAGCTGTGACAACACAGGGGTGTCAGGTCTTGGCCGAATGGAGGGGCTCTGCTCTTGGATATGCAGGGAATTCCCTGGGGTGTGCAGAACGCTACCCCTCAGCTCTCCCTCATGGGAGACCCTGGTAATCCCAAGGGAGAAGGCACTCAGCTCTGCAAATAGCACCTAATTTACTTCCCCTAACTGCCCTGAAGGCCTAGAGCAACAGTTAAGAATCACATTACCGCCTTTTATTGTCTCTAATTTTTACCCAAATGGTTTTTGCTGCACCAGCTAAACAGGCTCTCATTTCCCTTCCCTGCTGCTGTCACTGCTCTGGGTGAGTGCATTTCTGAAGGGGTCAGCCTCTGACTGCTCTTCTCCCGCAATACAAATCGGGCCTCCTGTGCGTCCCTCCCCTCCCTGCAGTGGGTGGGAGTAGGGGCACCAGGGCTTACTCCTGAGAGGGAGCCCTGTATCTGCCCAGCAGCTGTAAGTGCTTGTGTGGTGGGGGGATCCTGGAAAGTCTGCAGGGTGTGTCTGCCCATGCACCCCCACCGTCCTCTGACCCTCAGCCCCCTGCTCTGGATCTGAGTCTAGGGAAGCTGGCCCTATCAAGCTGTGTGACAGTGCCCTTTAACCAGACTCCTTTGGTGGTAAGTGACAGAAACCCAAGTGAAACTGAATTCAGAAAAAAGGCCAGATGCAGTGGGTCACACCCGTAATCCCAGCACTTTGGGAGACTGAGGCAGGCGATCACCTGAGGTCAGGAGTTTGAGACCAGCCTGGCCAACATGCTGAAACCCCATCTCTACCAAAAAAATACAAAAATTAGCCTGGTGTGGTGGTGGGCACCAGTAATCCAGCTACATGGGAGGCTGAGGCAGAAGAATCGCTTGAAGCCTGGAGGCAGAGGTTTCGGTGAGCCAAGATCGCACCTGGGCAAGAAGAGTGAAGTGCCTGGGAATAGACTTTGCACCGTGCATGGCTGGATCAGAGATGTCTCAGGAGTCCATTTCCCCCACCTTTCAGCTCTGCTGTGCTGGGCTCAAGCTTGCCTCCTAGGCAGCAAAGACAGAGCAGCCAGGGATGCCCCTTAGCTGAGCAGGAAACCTGTTTCCCACGGGGCCCAAGAATGATCCTGACATCTCATTGGTCGGGCCTGGATCACAGGCCCACCGCCGAACCAGCTGCTCGGGACGATGCCTGGGGTAAATAGCAGGGCTGGGCCAGGTTCCTCTCCTGGTAGCCCATGGAGTGTGGGTGGGGTTGGGTTTAACCAACTCCCGTAGAAAAGAACAGCTTCCTAATGGGACACCTGGGAGCTGTGACCACAGTTAGTGAGGTCCCTTCCCTATTTCGTGCCTAGCTCCCATCTCTAGGTCCAGGGCTGGGTGAGAGAATTGGCTCTGCAAGTGAAACCGTCCCCATGTGGTTGACAAGAATTACACGCCAGGTTCTGGACAGAAGTATAATATAAAGCAGGCTGCCCTCTTGCACACTTCCTTGTTGATACAATTCACGTGGCACTAGATACTATTTATCTGCACCCCCATTGTTCCTATAGATGGGATTTCAGACGTAAGAACCATACGGCTTTTGTTTAGGGATCCCCTAAGATGTTTTTCCCACCCCAAACTCCAGCACCAGTTTGAAGGCCCCACAGAGGATGAGGATCAGCCTGAGAACGCAGCTCCTCCCCCAAGGCCGGCTTGGCTTTCACACCCCCACCCCTCCTCCCACGGTCACCTCTCCTGGTGCAAACTTGGTCTGTTTCATTCCGATGCTCATCTATGTTCTTATTCCCAATGCCTGCACTGTCACTGCCTTGGCGGGGACCCGGAGACTCAATGACACACCCTTAGGCTGGGGCTGGAGAGAGCAGCTCCCCCTGAAGGCTCTCACCCCACGCTAGCCACCGTGTCCTTGCAGCTCAGTATGCTCAGAAAAACCCAGTCCTGGAATCACTGTCCTCAGAACCCCAGGGACCAGGGAGGCAGCAGTCCCCCGGGACCACCAGCTACAGGTCTGGAGTTTCCCTGCTCATGCGAGTTAGATAGCGCTCACCCCAGCCCCACCAAGCCCCTCTTCTTTTGAAAGAAGCTGAATGAGCTGTGATAATCATCAGTTAATTATGGAAGGAATTCTATACTTCATAAATTGTTTTCTTAGAAGAAAAGGGAAGTCTTCTGAATATGGGATTTTAGGGTGTGTTTCAGGTGAATGGGATGAGGTGGGCCTTCTCTAATTCTTAGCCAGTGCAGTGTTTACAGGGCTCCCACTCTGACAGGTCACCATGACCATGGGAGGACACAGAGCAGGGCATCCCTGGAAAGTGGGTTTCTGAGCGTGTGCGCTCATCACCAGGCCCCTGCAGGGCGAGCCCCCTCGGATGTCTTCCTGCTTCTCTTTCTGCTTCCTCATTCTTACTACTCATGAGCACCGATGCTGAGCCTGGCGCTGGTCTGGTGCTTTCCAAACCATGCTGCCCTGAGAATTGGGTGTGATGTCATGAATGCCTGTTCACAGGTTAGGAAGCTGAAACTCCAAGACTCTACAGCATTCATCCAAGCTTCCCCAGAGAGTCAGTGGCCCTGGTCGCCTGGCTCCCTGGCTTCTGCCCTTAAGTTCTGCGCCTTGCTAGGCAACAACATCCACAAGGACTCTAGCCTTCCAGTGCTGTCGGCAAACATGGGGCTCCTTCCCTCTTTCCCTTGCATGTCTTTCTGGGTTATTTATTTTTAACCCAGAGCGAATCCAGGGAGCTGGCCATCTCGTCAAATGCCATTGGCCAGATGCTTCTCTTTTTGCAAGGGAGAGAGCTGACTGAGGACCTGCAGTCAGACCTGGGACATGTTGTCCGGGACCTGGACTTCATGCTAATGGCATGCTCTGAAATGATACAGCAGCATCATTAGTCCTGTTCTAAAAATGGACCCGTCTCTTGGTCAACATCCTCAGCACAGTTCCCATCCACTTGCTGATATTGTCAAGTACATTGGTCATAGTTGTATAGGGCAAGGGAGTCAGGTTACCACTTCTTTCTCCTTCTCTCCCTCCTTCCCTCCCTTTCTTCCTCCCTTTCTTTAATATGCTTATGACAACAAAATTAAAATGTTCTTCTGTGTCACATTTTTCAATTGCTATCTATTCATCTATGCATCCTTCCCTCTGTCAATTCATCCATCCATCTATCCAGCCAGCCACCCATTCATCTACCCATCAATTTGTCCACCCACCCATCCATCAGTTGACCCATCCATCGGTCAATTTGTCCATCCACACTCACACCCATCCACTAATCTACTCACCCACCCCTCCATTCATCTGTCAATTCACCCCTCATATATTGTCCCTTCCTTCCTTCCTTCCTTCCTTCCTTTCTTCCTTCCTTCCCTCCCTCCCTCCCTCCCTTTCTCCCTCCCTTTCTTTACTGGATGTTTACTTCGATCACTGCTTCATGTGGGCAAAGATCACTCCCCTTGAGTCTGTTTAGATGCCCTGACCCCAGCCCTGATTTCCTGTTCACTTTTATATGTCACTTCTTGGGCTACATGGGCAGACCCAGTGGGTCATGAATTGCCCCTCTGCAAGGCATCCTTCTCATACGCAGTGATGACACAGCTCTTCCTCTCCCGAAGCACTGTAGGTAAATGCCTCTAGGCTATCATTCTCTGGATACATGTGGCTCTTTGATCTTGAGCAAATTTACAGGCCCCTAAAAGAACTGGGTTTGTCTGAGGAGAACAACCAAGGACAGAAAATTGAGTCTCATCCTTGAGTCAAAATGCAGACTTCTCATTGAAATACAAATTCATCGTTTCAAAAGGTCAGCTGGGATGGTACTTAAAAAAAGAATTGCAGCTGGTTGCGAATAGGGCACTGGAAACAAAAACGTCCCATCCAAGAATACTCTTTGGCCCTGTGCCCACAGCTTCTTCTGATTGTGGCTTGGCCGCATTATCATTCTCTTGCAGCTCCTGTCACTCAGCCTTGCATGCCTGGAGAGAGAAAGCCGGCCAGATAGACAGACAGGCCATGAGTGGGCAGGTGGCCTCTCTACCTAAGTAAACCTTCTCAGGGTGTGGGCATCTCAGCGTAAAGCCAGCTGCCCTTCACCGGCCCATTCACATTCCCATGTCCCCTGGTCCACTCAGCCTGACCTTGGCCACATTCTATTTCCTGACATCTTAGAGGTCAAGCTTTGGCCAGAGAGCGTCCCTACTTCCTCCAAACCATGTTTCACCTCTAATGAAACTAAAGGCCTGAACAAAGGTCCTACCCACTTCCCCAGTGGCACACTTGACATTACCCCACATTCCCGTCCCTTCCAACCCACAACGGAGCCTTCAGCTTTTGGCTGTGTCTCTGAAATAGTTTGGATATTTATCCACTTAAAGTCTCATGTTGAAATATGATCCCCAATGTTGGAGATGGGGCCTAAGGGGAGCTGTTTGGGTCATGGGGGCAGATCCCTCGTGGATGGTTCGATGCTGTCCTCATGGTAATGAGTGAGGTCTCACTCTGTTAGTTCACACAAGTTCTGGTCGCCAATGAACCTGGCACCTCCTCCTCTCTCTTGCTTCTTTTCTTGCCATATAATGTGCCTGGCCCTCATTTACCTTTACCCATGACTGGAAGCTCCCTGAGGCCTCACCAGAAGCTGATGCCAGCTCTAAGCTTCTGGTACAGTCTGCAGAACTGTGAGCCAAATAAACCTCTTTTCTTTACAAATTGCCCTAGCTTAGGGATTCCTTTATATCAACACAAAATAGACTCACACAATCTGCATGGCCTTCTGAGACTCACCCAGTGCCTGGGCCTGCCCAGCTAGGGGTGGAGGCAGGAGAGACAGAGAAATTACCAAGTGAACTCATTTGCTTATTTACAGCTCCACACCCACCTTGTTCCCAAAGCATGTAATGCAGATGACAAAAATATATATAGCACAATAGTATTAAAATAGAAAAGAGATCAAGGCAAAGGGGTAATGAATGGCAAAGAAGTGAACAGTGAACCAAGGCCAGGGATAAAGTCAAGCTACAGAAACTTGTGCTTTACGCTGGGCGCGGTGGCTCACGCCTATAATCCCAGCACTTTGGGAGGCCGAGGTGAGTGGGTCACGAGGTCAAGAGATCGAGACCATCCTGGTCAACGAGGTGAAACCCCGTCTCTACTAAAAATACAAAAATTAGCTGGGCATGGTGGTGCGCGCCTGTAGTCCCAGCTACTCAGGAGGCTGAGGCAGGAGAATTGCTTGAACCCAGAAGGCGGAGGTTGCCGTGAGCCGAGATCGCGCCATTGCACTCCAGCCTGGGTAACAAGAGCTAAACTCCGTCTCAAAAAAAAAAAAAACAAAACCAAGTTGTGCTTTAGAAGAAGGGGATCAGGGTGAAGGGGGTCCCTTCAATAAATTCCATATACAAATTTCTGAATTTTCTATGCAATAGGAAGAGCTGACTCACTGCAAACATACACTGTTTTGTTTTAGGAAAGGATTTTGTTAGAGGTGTGTTTAAAGGGACTCTCTTCACGTGCATTTGAAGGAAGATATGGTTTACAACAACTTCATTTATACTCTGTTCACAGAACTTTGTGAACAGCGGTCTGTGGGTGCCCCCATCTGCGGATCCCTCACGGCTGTCCCTGGGCAGGTTGTGCCACCTGGAGAGCAGCTGTTCCCTTTGCAGGTGTGGCTAAGCAAGTCAGTGAGTCAACATGATGGAGCACTTTCCAGATGCCCTCCTCCAAGGGAGGTGGCGGGAGGACAGGGCACAGAAGATCGGAGCACGTGCCCAGGAGCTGAGTGAGTGGTGACATGGCTCCTGCAGAGTCTAGGGTTGGGTAAGCCTCCTAGGAAGCTGAGATCTGATATGTTTCATTGGCTCATAATTGCCTGTGTATCTCTCTAAGAGTCTCTCTTTTAAGATTAATGGTAGCTGGGTGCAGTGACTCTTACATGTGTAATCCCAGAACTTTAGGAGGTTCTCTAAAAGCCAGGAGTTCTGAACCAGCCCAGGTCTCATTCTGTCCCTAAAAAAATAAAAATATAAAATGAAAAATCTTAATTGGGTGTGTTGGCATGGCTTATAATCCCAGCTATTCAGGAGGTTGAGGTGGGAGGATCACTGGAGCCCGGGGGGTTGAGGCTGCAGTGAGCCATGATTGTACCACTGCGCTCCAGCCTGAGCAACAGAGACCCCAATTCTAAAAACAAAGAAAGTCACTGGAAAAGCCTCTTTATATATTGAGGATATTAACTCAATATCTGGCATTTGTTGATTACTATCTTGTAGATATTTTCCTATTTTGCTAATAGACCTTTAAAATTAATTTTATTGAGTAACTTCTCTATGTCAGGCTCTGCTTTTGGCTCTGGGCTAAAATGATGAGTAGGAAGCAAACATAATCCCTGTACTGAAGTCTCAGGAGAAGAATAAATAGTCATCAATTAATCACACAAATAAAAGATAGTCACCACTGCCCTAAGTGTCCAGAAAAGGTGCAGGAAGTCACCAGAGATCACGGCGGGTTGTGGGGGGACTCGCTGAGGAGGGAGGGGCACGTCCAGGTGTCAGGGAGCAGGAAAGGGCAAAGGGCTAGAGATCAGAGGTCAAGGGGGAATGTGGCTAGGAGGCGGCTCTGCAGGGGTGGGGCAGGGCATCAAGGCTGTGCATGGGAGGGCCTGGCATTTCCTGCAGAGACCCTGAAAAGGTGTCCAACAGGCACTCACACGATCTGATTCCGGTTTGCAGAGGTGTCTGGGTTGGTGGAGGTGCAGAAAGTGACAGTGGAGAGAGCACCTGGAGATATTCAGGGAGGGAAAAGGTCTGGGATAGAAGGGACAGGGCTTGGGGTGGGGAGTTTCTAGCGTGCAGGTCTTAGCCCTAGCGGAGGGCGTGGCCGAACGGGAGCAAGGACGAATTTAGAGGGCGTGTCGTGGTGGCGCCTAGAGGGCGTTGCCAAGATGAGGGAGTGGCCAAGATGAGGGCGTGGTCGAGGCAGGGGCTAGGGGAGAGGGGAAAGGTGGCACAACCTGCCCAGGGGCAGTCAGCACCCTCCAGCTCAGGTATCCTCAGGACCAGAGGAACAAGGTGAATCACTGCACTTCTTAACAGGGGGTACTGTAAAGTGCCTGGCCAGCACGGCACGGATCAATGGGACATGACCACTTCCTGGTGGCCTGCAGTCGGGACCCACCTCCTTTGGGGCCTGGCTGGCCTCATGTGTTGGTGGGTCTGCGGCCAGGACGGGCTCACTGCCACTTGTTGAATCTGCATGGGTTGAATCTGCTCTCGCGGAGCTCTGGGTCCTCCATGAGCAGTCCCTGACCCTAGGCAAGGGACAGGGGTTATCCAGCAGGACGATGCCCCTGCCTCACATGGAGGCTATGCGTCTGGCCTGTTCCCCACATTCTGTGTAACAGGAATTCTACTTGGATCCAGGAAGGAAAATAAAAGGTTTTTTTTTTTGAGGTGGAGTTTTGCTTTTATTGCCCAGGCTGGAGTGCAATGGCATGATCTGGGCTCACTGCAGCCTCGTCTCCTGGCTTCAGGTGATTCTCCTGTCTCAGCCTCCGGAGTAGCTGGGATTACAGGCGCCTACTACCACACCCGGCTAAGTTTTGTATTTTTAGTACAGACGAGGGTTCACCATGTTGGTCAGGCTGGTCTCAAACTCCTGACCTCAAGTGATCCGCCTGCCTCCGCCTCCTAAAATGCTCGTATTACAGGCTTGAGCCACCACGCCTGGCCCAAAAGATGTACATTTCTGATTTCTCATGGAAATATTGTTTAATGGATCTCTTCCTATGCCCTCCTGTCTCCTTGCCTCTCTGTACCCTCCCCATCGCCTCTCTCTCTTCCTCTTTCTATCTCAGGGTGATTTCAGAAATCCCAGAATATGGCAAAAGGCCTCTAACAAGGGGAAAGATAATTAAGCCCAATTAATTACAGCAAAATAAGTGGAATTAGGCTTAATCTAAGTAGGTAACAGAAAAGAATGGAGCTGGTCTTTTCCCCTTCCAGGAAGGAGTCTTTTCAGCTTTTTTTTTTTTGCCAAATGGGAAGGCAACATGGCTGCCTGGTGCAGAGCAGGGTCTCCTCCTCCAGCTTGCCCTGTTCTGGACTGGGATTACCGCTTGCAAGTCGCTGACCGTGGTTGAATTTTATCATTATTAAGGTTCAATGCTAACCTCCTCCCCTTATTTCTTTCCCATTTAAAGTTTCAGGGACAATAAATTCTTTTGATTTAGCAATTATGGGAGCACAGAATTAGTCAAACTCCGGCTTTGAGAACAAAGTGGAATGGGGACCCGGTGGGCTTTTGCCGAGAAGCCACAAATACAGGCTTGCCACGGAAAGATCTGGGGGAAACGGTGCTTTGTTAAGTCTGAAATTGGATGGGTTTTAATTTAAGAGCATAGCTCACCTCTCTCTAAGCAGAAAAGTAGTTATGTTTGTGGGTGACATATTCCTGAAGTCAGTTGTGCTAAACCACTGTGCTGAAATGCATTATATTGACTTGTCTGGGGCTGTGCTTTTTCGAGTACAACATTGAGTTGGCTAGTAATAAAAATAAATAAGAATTATATATCATTTTATTCATTTTTTGGTATTACAGTTGCAAAATGCATAAGATATAACAATATGTTGCAATACAGTTTTTGAGAATATGATAAAATTAATCCTTGATACGGAATGATGTGTGTGCCTGGGTTAAGGTGGAAGGCAGAGAGAAGTAATGGGTGCTTCCAAGGTGCGGCCAGGTCAGGTACTGGACTTATATCCGTGTTCTCTGTAGGTGGTGGAGGCCAGAGTAGGCTTGTTGTGACCTCACTGACCAGAAGGGGCCCTGCCTGCAAGTGATGTGTGCGGTGACCGCTGCCCCCTCTGGGCAGGCTGGAGTGCTGCCTGGACCCCTTCCATCGAGGCTTCTTAGTCAGTTTGAGACCTGGTCCCCCTGGCTGGTCCCTGTTGAGAAGTGAGATAGTTAGATGTCCCTGCCCACTGGGCACCAGCCGGATGCAGGGAGGTGGGGTTTGAGCCAAGTAGGACAAGCGTTTGTGTGCTGTTGATTTCCTTTGTCTGTGGAGCAGGCCTGAGCTGAAATGGTTACAGTGGGGTGTAGCAAAGGGGGACCCTGGGATCCTCAGGTTCACTAAAAGTCCCTCAGCAAACACACTGGGCCATTTGCCTGCCATCCACTGGGCTCAGACTTGCTGGGGGTGGGAAGCTCCCACTGTCCTGGAGAGCTTCAGGATGGAGGTCCAAGGGGGAAGCCCTAACCCTAACTCTGACCTTTAGGTAATCCAGTCTCCTAGTCTGACGGTGTGGGGCAGGGGGAGCCCCAGACCAATCCCATCATGGGGCTCTGGCATCCCCTTGTCACCCTCACCAGTGTCTGCCATCCCCAGATGCACGTGCACACACATGTGGGTACAGGCACAGATGAAGGCACATACACATAAGCACCAGGAGAATTCACACAGGTGAACGTATACATGTGGATGTACACACACATGTAGAGGCATGAAGCTGAATTCTCATGTGCGTGTGCACGCATGCAAACACGCACACACACACACACACACACACACACACACACACGGAGTCACTGACACACAGAAGACCCATCCATCCCATTCCTAAGGCTTCCCTGAGGTGGGACATCTTTCCCCTTCCCCACCATAGCAATACAGGTCCCAGTACCACCTCCTCCCCTGCCCTGCACCATCCCCACCGAGCCCAGCCCCAGCCCCAGCTTCTCACAGCCCCTGGCTTCTCCTTGCCTCTCTGGTGCCGTCTCTCCCTCACAGGCAGCATGACCTGTGAGTCAGGACCCCAGTGGCTCCTGCTGCTCTGGGCATGAAACCCCCTCCCTCACCTCCGCACCGTGGCTCAGTGTGGCCTCTTCCCTATAAGCCCCCGGCTCCCAGCTTGGCATCACACCAGTGTGGGGCTCTGTCCCATCCTCATGAAGGCCCATGTCCCTGCAGAGCTCAGCTGAGGGCTGCCCGCACTGAGCCCCCTGCTGTACCTCACTGGTCCCCTCCCTGTCAAGCACTCGCACAGCAGCAGCTACCAGCCGTCCTCTGGAGCAGAGGAGTGTTACGGTGGCCTGAGTGACTATTCCACTATGCCTGGCTCTCCCTCCAGATTCTCAGCTCCGTGAGGGCAGGGGCCTATTTGTTTTGCTCTCTGCTGTGTCCCCAACCACGCCAGGGTTCAGTGTCGTTGCTTGACAGAGGCATCAGTAATCCCACTGCAGAGGGATGCAGCCTCCCAGAGTCTCTCCCCGACCCCAGCCCCTACGCATGAGGACTGGGGATGAGTACAGTGACCTGGGATGAGAAGCCTGGTGTCCTGACTCCTAGCTGGCCTCAGAGACTCCCCTACTCCACCCCTAGCTGGGCTTGCCAGCAGCCTCCGAGGGTCTCCCTGAATGGCTAGAAGGACGTCCTGCACCCTCCCATATCAGACACCAGACCTGGCTATCAGCGAAGGAAAGGAGACCTAGGAGCCAGCACCTGAGTGTCATTGTTGCAGGGAGGGACGTGCCCCTACACAGGGACCCTCCCAGCTCAGCCCCCTGCCTGCTTAGAGGGAGTGGGGAGCTGAGATAGATGTGGAACACTGGAGTCTGGAACATGGGGACCTGGGGACCACAGGGACGGGGACAGTGGGGAACAGAGCCATCAGCTGCTCTTAACAAAGTCGGGGGTGGGTGGTGGGTGGGGTGGAGGCTCTTTCTGCCACTCTCCCACCCCATGGCCCAGCAGACAGAGAGCCTGACTGGTTCCTGTGTGTATTTGGGGGCAGAGGTGGGGAAAAGGTGGGAAGAGAGCTCTAACCTGGAGGAAGCAGAGCATCTTGGGCTGGCGGAGGGCCCGGGAGAGGCACAGGAGGCTGAGCAATGAGGAGGCCTTTCCTTTCACACAGCCCATCAGCTGATAGACCCCTGGCTCCCTCTGACATGGCTCAGGGTGGCCACCTCTGCTGCACGCAGAGCCAAGGCAGCAGTGGAAGCTTTGTGGAGCGTCGCCTGCTGGGTGCTGGCCTGGACCCCCTGAGGTTCCTAGGCTGGCTGGAATTCTGGACCCCTGTGGGCTGGACCCTGTTGGGAAGAGAGATGGCCAGCCACTGGGCACCAGCAAAAACAAGGGAGCCCAGTTTGAGCCAGGCAGCACAAGTGTGTGTGTGGAGCCCATCAGGCGGGCTCCACCCAGAAGCCATGCCCCATGGCAGGGCATGCGTCTTCTCAGTGACCTTGGTGATCTCAGGATGGGACAGTGCCTGGAGGTCTCTCACCCAAGCCAGGCTGCAGGCACCATCGCTTCTCCACCCTCTCTAGCCTGGAGGTGTTTGCAGTGCCTTGAGCTTCCCAGGCTCATCCTTCAGAAACCTCCCCAGACCTCATCCCGATCTACCCACAGCTTCCCAGTTCACAGCACAGCCCAGCATGGAGCATCCTGCTTACAACCATGTGTTTATTGGGTGATCATTTGACAAGAATGTGGGCTTTTCAAGAGCAGAGTCACCTCTGATCTGGTCAGCTTAGCACCGGGCCTGGCTTGCCACGTGTGCTCATTAAAAACCACTGATTCCAGCCAGGCGCGGTGGCTCATGCTTATAATCCCAGCACTTTGGGAGGCCGAGGTAGGTGGATCACGAGGTTGAGAGATCGAGACCATCCTGGTCAACATGGTGAAACCCCATCTCTACTAAAAACACAAAAATTAGCTGGGCATGGTGGCACAGCCTGTAGTCCCAGCTACTCAGGAGGCTGAGGCAGGAGAATTGCTTGAACCCAGGAGGCAGAGGTTGCGGTGAGCCGAGATCACGCCATTGCACTCCAGCCTGGGTAACAAAAGCGAAACTCAGTCTCAGAAAAAAAAAAAAAAACCCACCACCGATTCCATTAATTATGAGAAGAGTGTGCACGTGGGCTTAAGTACAGTGTGTGCATGACTCTGTGAGACCGTGCAATCGAGTACACACATACACATGTGTGGGCATGTGCGCACGTGTGCAGTTGTGCATATGGGTACAGTATAAGTGTGTGCACGTGTGTGGACCCAGCATCTGTGTCCAGGTGTGTGGGTACAGCATGTGTGTGCACTGTGATTGTGCATGTGTACATGGATGTTATGGACTGAATGTCTGTGTCCCTGCCTTCCCCGATTATGAAGCCCTAGTTTCCAGTGTGACAGTATTAGGAGGTAGGGCCTTTTAGGGGTGATTAGGCTGAGATGAGTTCATGAGGGTAGAGCCCCAGGATGGGATTAGTGCTCTTATACAAAGAGGAAGAGACACCAGTGATCTCTGTCTGTCCCCCTCCCCTGATATGAGGACTCACCAGGAAGGCAGCCATCCGCAAGCCAGGAAGAGAGCCCTCACCAGACACTGCACCTGCACCACCACGGGCTTGGCCTAACAGCCTCCAGAACCTCAAGAAGTAAGTGTCTGTTTTTTAGGACCCCCCCCCGTCTGTGGTTCTTCACCCTAGCAGCCCTGGCTATGAGAGTGGGTACTGTGTGTATGTGCTGTAGGTGTGTGAGTGTATGTGTATGCGACTGTGTGGAGGTGTGAGTCTAAGTAAATTCATGTGTTCGTGTGTAGGTGTGTGAGTGAATGCATGTTTAGTGAATGTACATGTCTGCAGGTGTGTGTGTGCATGTGAGTATAAGTGAATGTGCATGTGTGTAGGTATGAGTGGAGTGAATGTGTGTAGGTGTGAATGAGTGTGTGCAGTGAGTGAATGCAAGTGTATGTAGGAGTGAATGCATATGTATGCAGGTGTGTGTGAGTAAATGTATAGGTGTGGATAAGTGCGTGTAAGGGTGTGAGTGAATGTGTGTATCGGTGTGTGTGAACACATGTATAGGTAGGTATGTGAGTGAATGCGTGTGATGTAAGTGAATGTGTGTAGGTGTATGTGAGTAAATGTGTGTGTATATCTAGGTATGAGTGTGTAGGTGTATGTAGGAAGGAATGTGACTGAGTGAATGCGTGTGTAGGTGTAAGTGCAAATGTGTGTAGGTGAGTGTGTAGATGTGAGTGAATGCATGTGTGTACATGTGTGAATAGATGTGTGTTGGTGAGTGCATGTGTGTAGTTGTGCGAGTGAATCTGTGTGTTGGTTTATGTAGGTGTCTGTGTGTAGGTGTGAGTGTAAGTGAATGCATGTGTGAGGGTGTGTTGACAGTGTTCCCAGATTCCAGATGTTGAGGAGGGACCTCCCTAGGCCAGTGACTCTGAGTCCTCTGAATCCAGGTCTCCCTTCAGAGTTCCCTGGGGTCTCTGAGCACCACCCTGAGCCGCTTTCCAGAACAGCGACGGGCCCACCGATTTTCCATCCTCAGAACTCTCTGAAATCCACAACCAGCAACTCTTTGCCCTGGGCTGCCGCTGCTTCCACATCACCATGTTCCCCCAGCCCCTACCATGCCACCCAGTGGCTGCTCCTGGGGCTGGAGCCTGTGGTGTCCAGGAGAGTCTGGGAGCTGCAGGGCCACTGCAGTCTTTTACACAGTATCCCTGGCGAGACAGCTGTGCTACTCAACAGCCTCTGCTGAAGGCCCCTGGGTGCCAGGCACTGGGACTGCTTCTGAGAGGGAGGGAGGACCAGCCATCCTAGCCTGCCTTTGGGGTATCCCTGAAAGAGGTTTGAAGGGGCCTCTGGGAGGCAGGAGGGGATGTTCCCAGCCTGGGCTAGAAGCTGGGAGGGCCCTAGTGCGTTGGGGAGCAAAAAAGCAGGTGGCTTGTTCATACCCCTGAAGGCTCTGAGGACAGGGTGTGGGGTGCGTGTGCCAGAGTGGACCCAAGGGAGTACCTCCGCTGCTTTGCCAGAGTCTGGCCCTTGGGCTGCTGGAAGGGGCCAGTGCATTGGCCACAGGATATGGGTGGCAGTGCCTGGGAGGGGTGAAGTTGCCCTGTGAAGGGGCTGGAGCAGGAGAAGAGAGCTGATGACATTAAGCAGTAGCCACGACAGGTGGGAGGCATGCATTCCCAGGGGTGTACATGTGGCCACTGGACATGACCCTGCCACACAGGGAGACGGGGAAACTGGGCTTTAGGGGCAGGCCAGGCCCATCTTTAAGGTACTCATGGGGTTGTGTAGGAGGGGTGGTGACAGATCTGAAAGCAGCTGTTCCCAGGCAAGGCAGACACTGCTATGTGCCATACAGGACACGCAGACAGGACACTGCGAGGGTTGAGGTGAGCAGGGAGGCTGCAATGTGCTCTCCCGGTCCGTGGCAGTGCTGGGCAAACTTTCTGCCATGTGTTCCCCTGGCCCGTGTCACCTGCATCCTTGATGTCTGTGGAGAATGGCCTGCGACAGTGTTAATGGGTTTCCGTGACACGATCCCCGACCAGCGCTGCTGTGGAGCAGACATACCTTTCAGGCACAGAGCGAAGCCCCCACCGCAGGCTGGTGTAGGGATGCTCCGTAGGGGCAAGTGGGATCCTGGGAGTTCGTTGCTTTGGCTGTTACAGAACCCTTTCTGGAAGCCCACATCTGTTCTTGGAAGTTCACCCAGCAGCCCACACAGACAGGTCAGATCCCAGCCCTGCAATGTGACTTATTCAGGAGCGTTTAAAGTGGCTTTGAGAGTCATTTGGTGCCAGATGTACCAAATTATCTTGGATGGGCTAGAGGGCTGGGGCTGTGGCATGAGGACTTACCTGGCATTGGGACTACCAGGTACATCCTCAAAGCCACGCCCCTCCAGAAGGCATCTGTTGAGTTTCATATGCCCCAGGAGGACTCTATATGTAAGGAGGACACTCAGAAATCACACTGTCGTGACTCAGACCCTCAGAATGCCATGGCAGTTTTTCAAAAGTGCATACACTTTTCCCCCACATCTTAGATGTCCCTCTACCTACAGAAGCCATCAAATAAAAATTAATTTTGCTTTAAATAAAAATGCTGAATATTTTTGACACTTGATGTTGGTTCATTTGCATGGGACACGTTCTTCCATAATGAATCACTGTAACGCTTAAATTAAACACAGTAAAAGAATGGTTAATGCCATAACACGCTGACAATTTAACCTGGCCAATATTTTTATTGCCTTGTACAATAAACCTAACAGAGCACAACTTGCTTTTGACTGGTGGAAAATCGGTTATGAACCGCCAGGGAGCGGCCAATTTTTCAAATGCAGCCATTCAGTCATATGATGGCCACTATGACTTTTTTTCCCATACACTATTGCTGTTATAATCTTTTGAGGATAGTTTATCACGGCAATAACCTCCTCAAAATCAGTCTTTACGGCAGTTAATGACTGGACAGCTGGAGCTATAACTGGCCTTGGCGTTGCCCCCAGCTATTAGCTAACAAGCCAGTTGTTATCTGCAGGTAACAACCAATTTCTTATGGAGTTTTCTTGATAAAGTGCCTCCCTGGATCGAAAATATTTTTTCCCTCTTTTGTCCCAGCTTCAAGCATCTCGGGGAACTTGGCGAAGAGATGGAAGAATGTGGGTCTGTAACTCCCAAGCATGGAGCGGGATCTCTGAGGGCCGCTGTACTGCCACAGGAGAGCACGGACTGGCTTTTGTCACTGCATGGGTTTGTGAAGTGCAGGGTGAGAGTGTGGAGAAAGAGGCTGCTCTGCTGAACTGGCCGGGGAGAGACAGTAGCTGACTGCCTTGGAGATGCAGAGAATGGACCAGGCAGGGCCAGGCCTGGAGCGATCCTGGGAGTTGGGATGAAAGCCAAACAATGGGGTAAATTCCACGGTTAAGACTCATTTGGTGCCAGACGTACCAAGCATCTTGGGCAGGTTAGAGGGCTGGGGCTGTCAGGTGAGAATTTACTACATCCCCAAAGCCACGCCCGTCCAGAAGGCATCTGTTGAGTTTCACATGCCTTGGGAGGACTCTATATTTAAGGCTTGGCAGGCGGGTACTGTGAGAAACCACAAGAGAAATCTACTGAGTGGAAAGCAACTTGCGCAGAGTAAGTCTCTGCGTTTAGAGTTCGACATCCTGGTTTCATGTATGTTTCACTTTTGATCACCCTCATAAAATGTGAGCGTTTTAAACTCGTGATTTAAAGTTAGGAAATGTTCATCTATTTTACAGTGAACATCCTTTTTTATGAGGACAAGACTAGCAAATTTGGACCTCAGCACTGATGGCTAAGCTACGTTCAAGCACAGGATCCTTGTTGGGATGAAATAAATTCAGAGCGGGAATGCTGAGATAGAACGCTGGACCAAGAGAAGGTAATGGGGCAGCCTGCCTTCCATGCCTGCAAGTCCTGCTGCTTCTCATGCTGCCTGGAGAGAGGACGCACGTTCCTCTTCAGCCGTGACTGTGTTTCAATATTCCTGTTAGTCGGTGTCAGAACTGGATTGGGTGCTGCGGCACTGGAGCGACGAGGTAACGTGACAGCGATCACCTGTTTGTGGCAGCAGCTTGAAATTCTGCAGACTGATCAGTGTTTACTGTGTGAGACCCAGAGATTCGATTCCTGAAATCACAGGCCTGACTGCAGTAACTTTACATATGCATCTTTAACAAGCAGGGCAAAACAAAAAATTAATGTTCTTAAAAGTGAAATAAGATATTTCCAGCCTGGAGAGAAGACCAATTAAAATCACTTCACATTTTTAAATGAGTTTTCATTTGAGAGAGTGGAATTCTTTGAAGAATATGAGTTTTGCTAAGTATTTGAAATCGTCATATATCATGCTTATCTGAAGCCCAGGTTGCTTATAAATTCAACGACAAATTGATGAGTAAACACAGTATTCATGTTTGAATTATCTGATGGGTGACTCCCCCACTGGGGTAGGCCCAGGGTTTCTTAGATTTCGAGGGTCACTGTGGGTAAGTTGGAAGGTAAACTAGGCTTCCTGCAAGTCCCCATATTCAAATACTGCTACTGGACTAAAGCAATTCCATGATTTTAAATCATTTTGAATTTCATAAACCCCACTCTTTAACCTTTTGTAAATGACAAAAAGTGCAACCCATTCTTAACATTTCTGATCATTCCACACGATGCTGGCCCCATAAAGCTCATCTTTTCCAAATTTAAGCACTTAAAAATGTGAAGTGCTCCAATAAATTTAAATTGGCATATGCTACGCATATCAATGGGAAATGATTCAAGCATTAGAGGCTGGAAGTGGTGAGTGAGGGCAAGCACGACACAGCATCCATTGTCACGGGATTGATTTTTAATGACTTTCTATTGATTCGGTGCCTTTTAAACCTGACGGCCAAAGGTTGGCCCTGCATATCTATCACACTGTATCTTTGGCCAACGCACTCTCCTGAGTGAATGTAGGCTGCTTTTCCGCTCTTGCCAAGACAGCCTCCTATGAGGATGCTGGTCCTCCGGGGATAGGTCCTGGCTTGCATAGAGCCTTCCAGGGACAAGAAGAACCGAACAGCCACCTGGCAGAAGTGCAGCCCAGCTTCAAGGCTCTAGTGGTTGTAAGCAACAACATCCAATTCAAGCCAAAAGGGGATACAACAGCTCTCGTAACTGAAAAGGCATAGGGTGGGTCAGGGATGGCTGGGTGCAGACACTTTCTCCTCCCTCTTTCCTGTCTTGCTCTCACTTCACTTTCTCTCTGGTTCTCCTGCATCCATTTTTGCTTTACCTCTTCTCCATTTCTGCTTCTCCGCTGGGATTCCTTCAGGGAAGGCTCTGTGCACTTTGTAGCCTCAGGCAGTTACAGGCTCCTATTCTCAGGCTTCCATGTTTATCAGAAAGAAATGCTATCTCAACAATGTAAACCAAAAACACAGTTCTAATGCCCCCAGCCATCTGAATGGGCCCCTCCTCTCTGCCAAGGGCACTCCAAAGTTAACCTGAAAAACTAGTTCAGACCACAATGGGAACGGCGAGCCAGACATGCCTCATGATACCCTCCTCCTCCTTTAGGGAATTCCTGACAGAACAGACTCTTTAAGTCTGATAAGAAACATTTACAATCTATTCTCTCTGGAACCTTCTACCTGGAGGCATCATCTGCATGATAAAACTGTGTTCCACACCTTATCATAACCCACACATTTCTTTGTATTAATAACTCTCTTTTTTAGGTTTTGGGGTACATGTGAAGAACATGCAAGATAGTCGCATAGGTACACACATGGCAATGTGATTTGCTGCCTTCCTCTGCTTCACCTATATCTGGCATTTCTCCCCATGCTCTCTCTCCCCAACTCCCCATCCCCTGCTGTCCCTCCCCTATTCCCCCAAACAGACCCCAATGTGTAGTGCTCCCCTCCGTGTCCATGTTTTCTCATTGTTCAACACCCGCCTATGAATGAGAACATGCGGTATTTCATTTTCTGTTCTTGTGTCAGTTTGCTGAGAATGATGGTCTCCAGGTTCATCCATGTCCCTACAAAGGACACAAACTCATCGTTTTTGATGGCTGCATAATATTCCATGGTATATATGTGCCACATTTTCCCTGTCCAGTCTATCATCAATGGGCACTTGGGGTGGTTCCAGGTCTTTGCTATTGTAAACCGTGCTGCAATGAACATTCGTGTGCATGTATCCTCATAGTAGAACGATTTATAATCCTTTGAATATATACCCAGTAATGGGATTGCTGGGTCAGATGGAATTTCTATTTCTAGGCCCTTGAGGAATTGCCACACTGTCTTCCACAATGGCTGAACTAATTTACACTCCCACTGACAGTGTAAAAGTGTTCCTATTTCTCCACATCGTCTCCAGCATCTGTTGTCTCCAGATTTTTTAATGATTGCCATTCTAACTGGCATGAGATGGTATCTCAATGTAGTATTGATTTGCAT